>CM066038.1:396128966-396724241 GCA_033557465.1 Ichthyophis bannanicus | reverse complement strand
GTAGACAAAGTGAGGAATCATCTACAAAAATTACGCACAGGCCAATGCTTGTGGAGTTGTAAGTTTAGTCTGAATAAATGCAGAGTGATGCATTTTGGGGGTGCAGAAATGCAAAGGAGCTGTATTGTTAATGGGAGGCAAGAAGTTGATGTGCATGGACCAGGAGAGGGACCTCAGGGTTGATAGTATCTGAGGATGTCAAGGTGATGAAACAATGTGACACGGCAGTTGCCAAAATCAGAAGGAAGCTAAGCTGCATAGAGAGAGGCATAAGCAACAGAAGGGAGAAGGAGAGAAAACGCCTGCCTTGTAGAAGTCACTGGCAAAGGCCTCAACTTGAAAGTACCATATTCAGTTTTGAAAACCAGACCCTAGCAAAGGCTGTGAAATGAAATGAAGCTGCAAAGAAGTAAACTTAAAAGCAACATTAGGAAACATTTTTTCACAGAAGAAGGGTGTAGTGGGATGCCTTAGGATTCAGTGGGTGGTTAAGAGACATGGTTCACCAAGAACCATTGACTGGAATGCAATTATTACCAGGCTTATAATTTATTCAGGAAGGACCCAGATAGGAAGAAGGGGGGGGGGGGAGTGGTGGCACTTTATGGTAAATATATATTAAACTACAGGAATTATAGTGGTTTATGCGGGTGAAGGAGAAGGGCACTTTGGGCTAAACTAAAAAGCAGGAATCGAGCATCTATTTCCATTGGTTGATATAGACCTCCTTTGCAAACAGAAGACAATTTTGCAGTATTGCTATGAAAGGAGAAGTGCTGGCTGATAGGTAATTTCAATAGCCAGATGTTGATTGGCATATCCCTGCTGCAGTGGTCTAACTTAGAAGTAAAGGATATCCTGGAGGTCTCTACAGGGAGACTTATTCCTGCAACATGGTAACAGAACACACACATAAGGGAGCTTATACTGGAACTGGAGCTTACCAATGGGGGGAGTGTTTCTGATGTTATAGTGGGTGATCATCTCACATCCAGTGATCTCCAGGATAGTGTGGTGCAGTATTAGGACTAACATTTGCTAAAGTACATTCAGAAGCGAAGGGTCCTAGGACATTAGGAAAACTAACCTTGCCATGATGGGACATACCTAAAGGAGTTCATTAAGCGGGCGATGGGAACACGCTTGAGGACGTAGAAAAGCAATGGACAAAACTGAAAAGGGATATTTTAAGGGCAACATAACCTTATTGTTAGGAAAAAGGAGGCCACTGTGGATCTCAAACGTAGAAGCTGAAATGGTGACAGAAAAAGAGGGTGGCCTTCATAAAATACAGAAAGACGACAAGCACCAATATTTTGTAAAAACTTAGAAAAGCTAGGGAAAGGTAGGTCCAGAAAGCGAAAGAAGAACATAATAGAAGAAAAAAAAGTAGCCGCTGGCAGCAAAGGGTGGGGGGGGGGGGGGCAGGAGGCAAGACATTGTTTAGGTATGTTAGTTAAGGATGTGCTAAAGTGATAGTTGTCAGACTCAATGGTGAAGGAAGAGGAATATGTAGATGCTGATGAGGATCAAGCAGGAATTGCTTAAGACAATATTTTTGTTCTGTGTTCACAGTTGAAGGGGGACAGGAGCAGGACCGTCAGAAAACACCCACAAATAGGAACAGAAGCGAAGGGCATCTTAAATGATTTTCAGAACACTGTTCGTGTAGGGAACTAGCTAAAATTTAAAAGCTAGACAAAGCCCAATGGTGCTGGATGGGATGATTCCAGAGATTATCTGGAAAGGGAATTTGGGTGAAGGTCTAGCAGCTCCACTGGGCCTGACCTTTTCAATGGACTGTAAAGTGACTGGGTTAGTAAAAATTGGTGCAGTGGAGGTGATCAAGCATACAGGTAAATGGAGTTCACTCTGAGGAGATGGATTGTTACCAGTGGAGTGCCACAGGGATCTGTCCTTTGATTCTTTTTAACATTTTTGTTAGTGATAGTGCAGGAAGGGCTATTGTTTATGTTTATGTTTATTTGAATTTGAAATTTGAGATAACCCAGCTTCAGGTGCCAGACACCGGCATTAGATGCGGTTTACAATACTTATATCATTTTGAGGAAAAAGGAAAAGAAAAAAGAACAGCCATTTATATAATAGGGAACAGAGAAGAGGACCAGAGACAGTCAAACAGATAGGAGAAGAAGAGGAACATGGAACAGCACATTTACCAACAAAATAGCAAGCCAACAATCAACTCTAGTCCACATCATGGTCATCAATGCCACTCACAGCTACGGACGGCCATGGACCAACGCCTAAGGCCCACGCCAAAGGGCCACGCCAAAGGGCCCTCTGGCGCGGCGCGCGCCTCCTGAGGCGGCACATTTCAAGCCGTTGGTGCTGTGGGGCAGGCAGGGGAGAGGTAGGAGCAGCTCACCGCCTCACTCCCTCCACGATGGTGTCGCTGCTCCCGATTCTGGCGGGGTGCTCTCTGAGGCGTGCACATTTAAGCCGTTTGGGTTTGTGGCAGGGCGAGGGGAGACGGAGGAGGAGCTCCCGCTCACAGGTCCCCTCACACAATGGGTCCTCTGCTGTAATTTTCTCCCAGATTCTGGCGGGGTGCCTCTGAGGCGGCACATTTCAAGCCGTTGCGTGTGGCCAGTGCAGGGAGAGGAGGAGGAGCTCACCGCTTTCCACTCCCTCCACGATGGTCGCTTGCTCCCGATTCGTGGCGGGGTGCCTCTGAGGCGGCACCATTTCAAGCCGTTGGTAGGTGGCAGGCAGGGGAAGAGGAGGAGGAGCTCCCGCCCACTCCCTCCACGATGGTCCGCTGCTGCTTGGCCGATTCTGGCGGGGTGTTCCTCTGGGGAAGGCGGTACATTTCAAGCCGTTGGTGGTGGCAGGCAGGGGAGGAAGGAGTAGGAGCTTCCTGCTCACTCCCTCCACGATGGTCGCTGCTCCTGAATTCTGGCAGGGTGCCTCTGAGGCGGCACATTTCAAGCCGGTTGGTGTGGCAGGGCAGGGGAGAGGATGGAGGAGCTCCCGCATCACTCCCTCCAGCGATGGTCACGTGCGTTCCCGATTCTGAGTCGGGCACAGGGTGCCTCTGAGGCGGCACATTTCAAGCCGTTGGTGTGGCAGGCAGGGGAGAGGAGGAGGAGCTCCCGCTCACTCCCTCCACGATGGTCGCTGCTCCCGATAATGGGTAAGGGATTTCCTCTTTGTCACATGATACCAAAATCTGCAATAGAGTAGACACCTAGGAAATAGATAATATGAGGAGGGATCTAGCAAAGCTTTAAGAATGGTCCAAGAATTTGGCAGCTGAGATTTAATGCTTAAAATGCAGGGTCATACATTTTGGCTACAAAACTCAAAAGGGAGCAGTACAATATAAGGGGATGAAGGAAGCGGAATTGAGGTGATTTGACTGACACGTTTAAATACCTCCTTGGCATAAATGCGCAGGAGAGCCTCTTTCGATGGAAAGCAAGCTCTGCTATGAGGGGACATGGAATGAGGATGAAAGGGGATAGATTTAGGAGTGATATGCAGAAATATTTCTTTACGGAAAGGGTGGTGATTTGTGAACTAGTCTCCCAGTGGAGATGGTAGAGATGAGGACAGTATCTAAATTCAAAGAAGCATGGGACAAACACAGAGAATCTCTAAAGGAAAAAAAGGGACTGTTGTAGTGGCTGATATGGAAGGACAGACTAGATAGACCATGTGGTCTTTTTCTGTCATCATGTTTCTATGAAGTACTTCTGTCCACCAAAGACGAGACGAACTTGGGGGATTATTTCTGATTATCCTAAGATGGCTAAACAGGCAGAAAAGTCAATGATGAAAGCCAGGATGCTTTGGGTGCAAAGGGAGAGGAATGGCCAGCAGGAAGGAGGTGATAGTACCTCTATATAAGTCTTTGGTGAGACCTCATTTGGAGTATTGCGTACAATTTTGGAGACCACACCTTCAAAAGGATATAAACAGGATGGAGTCCAATTCAGATGGTGGCTACCAAAATGGTCAGTTGGCTTAGTCATAAGGCATATGGGTACAGATATCCATATGTATACTTCGAAGGAAAGGCGGGATAGGAGAGATACTGCAAAAACAATCAGCCACCAGTCTGAAGACTGTAATAAAGAGTCCCTTAAGCCAGATCAAAAAGATTTTGCAACCAGAATCTACTCTCGATACCTTCACTCAAAAAAAAAATGTAATCAACAGAAGTGCAACAGAGCTTTCACCCTTCTCGCTCCTGCCTGGAACTCCCTACCCGAACCCTTACGAATGGCAGCGTAGTTACTCACCTGTAACAGGTGTTCTCTAGGGAGAGCAGAAATCAGTTCTCACTTATGGGTGACGTCGGCACCGACCGAGCCCGCACGGAACAATTTCTCAACTTTCAAAGAAAGCCTTTGGGATTGCTGCCACGCATGCGTGGTCCTCTTCCCTTCCAAAGGTGACATCTTGCTCAGTCAGATCCCCTAGCTAGAGCTGTACTAAGCAGATGGCAAGGGAAGGACAAAAATAGCAACTCTGTAGGGGAGGTGGGAGGGTAGTGAGGACTGATTCCTGCTGTCCCTGAGAACAGCAGTTACAGGTGAGTAACTATGCTTTTTCTAGAACAGGCAGGAAGTCAGTCCTCACTTATGGGACTGAGCCTGTAACCCAAAATGCCTCCGCGAGGCCGTAAGCAGAAGTCGATGCCCAGAGGAGCCAGAGTCTTCGGGTCCCTGGGGCGAAGTTTCTCAGTACCCATTGAAGAAGGGTCGGAGGGCAGGAGTTGTGTATACCCCGAACAGATTACGGAGTACAGCCTGGCCGAAGACGCTTCTCTCCAGGCATAGTGGGCAGTGAAAGTGTTCACGGAAGACCAGGTCGCTGCCCATCAGATGCCCGATAGAGGCACTGAGCGCAGCATAGCCACCGAAGCCACCTTGGCTCAGATGCCGTGCACGTGACCCATCAGCCCAGCGGGGCACCCGCATTTGCTTGGGTGAAGGCGATGCAGTCCGCCACTCAGATGGAGATGGTGCGCTTAGTGACCGCTTGCCTCAGGCGATTGGGGTTGTAGGCGACGAAGAGCCGATCGGACTTGCGATGATATTGGGTACGCTGCAGGTAGAAGGCAGAGAGTCCTCTCTTGCAGTCAAGAGTATGTAGTACCCAAGCCGACACCTGGTCGGCATGGGGTCTCGGGAAGAAGGTCGGTTGGACTATCGCCTGGTTTAGATGAAAATCTGACACCACCTTCGGTAGGAACTTGGGATGGGTGCGGAGGACCACCCTATTCCCATAGAACCTGGTGTAAGGGGTCTCAACCATGAGGGCCTGAAGTTCACCGACTCAGCGAGCCGAGGTCAGAGCCAGTAGGAAGACCACCTTCAAGGAGAGATGCCAAAGCAAGCATGTCGCAATTGGCTCGAAGGGCACTCACGTGAAGCTGCATCAGCACCATGATGAGGTCCCACTCCGCCGGCGTAGGCCAGATGGGAGGCTTGGAGAGCAATAGACCTCGCATAAAGCGGGAGACCAAGGGCTGCCCCGAGGAGGTGTTTTCCCTCGATGGGGAGGTGATTTGCTGAAATGGCACTCAGGTGCACCCTGACCGAATTGGATTTCAGCCCGGACCTCGAGAGGTGGAGGAGGTATTGGAGGATCCAATGGGTAGAGCAGGAGAACGGGTCGATCTGGAGCTCAGAGCATCAGGTCGAGAAACGCTGCCATTTGAAGATGTACGTAACATCTTGTTGAGTCCTTCCTCGACGCAAGGAGAACCTCTTCGACATCCTCCGGGAGACGCAGCAGAGCTAAGGCGACCCATTCATCCGTCAGGCTGCAAGGGACAGTGAGGTCAGGTTCGGGTGGAACACCCAACCCTCTTCCTGCGTCAATAGAGCTGGGGCGCAGCCCAGGGGGACTGTGGGCTTAGATGCGAGCCAGAGCAGAAGCAGGAACCAAGGCTCTCGAGGCCACGGGGGGGGGGGGGGGGGGCCATGAGAATCACCGAAGCTTGGTCCCGCTGTAGCTTTGTGGAGGGTCCTCGCAATGAGAGGAGTGGGAGGGACACATAAAGAAGGCCGGAGGTCCAACTCATGAGGAACGCATCTGGAGCCACCCTGCTCGGTGTGGAACTGGACCGCAGAAGCGGGGGAGCTGTGTATTCACCTGACTGGCAAACAGGTCGCATGGATGGTGTCCCCCACCGATGGAACAAGACGCCGGCAACCTCCGGATCCAAGCGCCATTCATGTGGACGTAGATCCTGCTGAGCCTGTCCGCGAGGGACATTGTCTTGGCCTGGAGGTAGACCGCCCGCAGTGTTATCCCTTGGCAAGGCACAAAGGAGCAGAGGAGGATCGCCTCTCAACAGAGAAGGTGTGATCCTGTTTCCCCCCTCCTTGTTGATGTAAAACATGGCTACCCTGTTGTCAGTCTTCACAAGCATCGACTTCCCCCTCAGATAGCCCTCAAAGGCCCATCGGATCGCCCGAAGCTCGAACAGGTTGACCTGCTGCCGAAACTCCCCGGGCGGCCACTGCCCCTGGGTGCACAATGTGCCGCGGTGGGCTCCCCACCACAGCAGGGAAGCAATCTGTCGTTAGGACGAGCTCATGCTGCGGGGTCTGGAAGGGCAATCCCCGGAGGAGACTTCAGGGGGTCCTGCCATCAACTTAGGGAGTCATGGAGACTGCAGGAGACCTGGATAGGGTCCCTGAGGTGGCCAGAGGCCTGTCTCCACTGTGTCCAGAGGCACCACTGGGCTGTACGCATGTGCATGCGAGCGTGAGGGATGACATTGATGGTGGAGGCCATAATGTCCGAGGAGGCGCAGCATTGCCCATGCCATAACCCAAGCCCTGTTTTGGACCTGGGATGCCACAGCCCGAAGGCAGTCTGCTCGGTCCGTGTGAAGGAAGGTGGTCGCCTGCACAGTGTCGAGGGGTGCGCCGATGAAACTCCAGAGTCTGCACCTGCTCGAGGTGGGACTTGGAGTAGTTGACCAGGAAGTCCGAGGCGCTCGAAGAGAAGGATTGTGCGCACCGCCGCAAGGCGGGCTTCGCCGATCAAGGACCCCCCGTGACGAGCCAGTCGTCAAGGTAGGGGAAGATGGATATGCCCTGCCGCCTGAGGGAGGCAGGGCGGTTTGCGGAGGGCACTTTGTGAAGACCTGCGGTGTGGACACAAGCCCGAAGGGGAGCACGCTGTACTGGTAGTGTTTCCCCCTTCAATCTGAAGCGCAGATACTGCCTGTCGCTGTGGGTGAACCAGGATGTGGGCGTAAGCGTCCTTGAGATCCAAGGAGCATAGCCAATTGCCCTGCTGAAGGAACGGCAGCAAGACGCCAAGTGATAACATTTTGAACTTCTCCCACACCAGGAACTTGTTGAGGTTTCTGAGGTCGAGGATGGGGCACAGGCCCCCCTTCTTTTTCAGGACGAGAAAGTAGCAGGAGTAGGAGCCCCTGACCACAAAGGAGCTGCGGTGGTACCCTTCTTGACCGCCTGTTGGGCGAGGAGGTTTAGACAGTTCCTTCTGCAAGAAGGTCTGGTGCACGAGGAGCCACGCAGGCCTCAGCTGGGGAGAGAGAAAGAGGAGGCGGCCTGTACAGGCGGAGACGGTATCCGTCTTGGATCACCCGGAGGACCCAGGTGTTCCGACGCCTACTCTGGGGCAACCAGGGACAGGTGTCCCCCCACTGGCGGAGGAGCTACCAGGGGGCAAGAGGCTATGCCAACGGCATCAAAACCCGGGTGCGGGCTGGGGTTGTGCCGGGGCTTGGGTCTTAGGCTCTGTAGGCTTGCGGTGGCCATGTTCACCTCCTTTCCCCTGCGTGCTGGGGGGTCAGTGCAGAGGTAGGCGGGAAAGGGCGGTAACCCTGGTAAGGAACACCCTTCCTTTGGAAGAAACAGGTTCTTGCGTCTGCTGCTTATTCACCTAGGGAGGGAGGGGGTTTTGGTGCGAGAGACGAGTTTGAGTCACGAACTCCGGTTCTATCTCAGTGGCTTTAATCCTCCATTGGTTTTACCCAAACAGTTGCTCGCCAAGGCACGGGCGGACATCCAGGCAGCTGATCTTGGACCCACTGCTCAAGGTCCCAAAGACTGGAGCCATGCCTGGCGCTAGGCCCTTATTGACGACCGCCGCCACCTGGGCGGGAAGACTCAAATCAGTCATAAGCGGCATGGGGGAGGTTACTTTGAACACTCTGCGATGGATTTCAGGATGGTCTGGAAACTTAGGAGGGGTTCGCCTCCGAGGCCTGTGGAGAAAGCCACCGAACTCCTTAGCGAGTTCACGCAGGAACATGCCCATATTAAAATTGGCAACCTGGATACGGCAAGGCGAGCAGTGGAAACCCTGATAGGCCTTAGGCCCCCAGGGTGTCGAGAGCTCTTGACTCCCTACTGGGGGGGGACAAAAGATGTGAAAAATTTGGGCTTTTTTGCTGACGCATCGTTGATTCCACAACTATGGAAGTGGGTGGGAAGCTGGGTTTTCTGGAACCCCGGGACCCCGCTGGACCCTATACATGGCGTTGAGGGTGGTGCTTTACTCAGAATGGGGACCGAAGCAGGGGTCTCCTACATGCACAGGATGAGCCTCGACAAGATAGGGGAAACAGGGACCGTAAGGGACTCCCGAGGCGAGGACTCATACTGTAGAATGCGAGAGCTCCACGGCCCACAGTTCCTCTTCATTCTGCGGTAGCCAGGCTGAGGGCCCGTGGCATTTGTCCCGCATGAATGGCAGGAACGATTGTGTCCTCAGGTGGCGAACGCCTCTGATAGGCGGTGTGGGGACCAATGTTCCCTCTAATTTTCGGTCGGCGGTGTGTGCATAAAATATCAGGCTGTGTGCAGCTTTGAAAGGAAGGTTAAATTTTTTTTGTGTCGACACATAACGACACTCGTAGTTAGATACTTTAAAATTTGACTACACGTCAGAATTAGTATGTACACCACATTGATTTTAATCAAATTAAATGAACATAGACGATTACTAAATGAAGCGGGAAATTTTCTAGTAATTACAATCCTAACTTTTAAATTTTAAGACGTCTGTGTTTTCTATCAGAATCAGAGCCGTTAATTTTTGTGCGCTCTGTTGTAAAGTAGGTGCGCTTGCTCGGCGAGGTGTGTGCGCGCGCACACGCGCACCGGCCTTAGAGGGAACAGTGGTGGGGACGGGTCCGAAGGGAGGTCCATGTGGGCATGGGTCTATGGGGAAGTATCCCCAGCAAACTCCCACCCCGAGAGGTCCCCAGAGGAGTCCGACTCGGGCAGGATCACCCCATTCAGAGGCCTTGGAGGATAGCGCTCCTGGGGACCGGGCGAAGGCGAGTGAGGAGGACACCGAGGACCATCACAAGGCCCTTGGCTCTCTGGGTTTTCCAGGGCGGGTTTGGGTGTTCCCTCTCGAGGGAAACCTCAGTCTCCAGGACCGTGGACCAGCTCGGTGTGCTGGGCATGAGCGCATGATGGGCAGCTAAGGCGGCAGAAATGTTTGCGCTCCATTGCCAGCATAAGAGTCTCCCATGCAGACGTGGGTCCTTGCGACACCAACACTTGGGGTAAAACGGGTCTGGCATGGAGGAGGAGAGGGGATCCTCACCGGGATGACCCTCAGGACGACCGGGCACCATCGACAGAGGCCTCTTGTAATCTGTACGGAGGGGGTACCTTTCAAGGGCCGATCCTTGTTGGACTATTGGGAACGCTGTGGGGGTTGAGCGACCGAGAATGGGACGTGCTCGCACTTATCTGGAACCCCCAATAGCGACTTCGAGGTTCATCTGTCATTGTACGCTGACCAATTCAGGGGACCACTGGTTGGAGTGCTGCCGACAACGCGGAACCAAGGGGGGGGGATTCCACCAGTGGAGGGATTGACCGAGGGTGCCGCTGAAGGATTTTCGGAGCAAACCTTCCTGAAAATGTCATCGGCCTTCTGCCTGCTGACTGAGCAGGGCTTTGGAGGGACATTTTCTTGCAAATGTAGCAGAGCTCTGGGTTATGGGCGGCCCAAGACACCGAAGACAACAGTCATCGGGGTGTCCGTCGAGCGACATGTTTTGGAGCATCTGTCGCTTTTTTTTTTTTTTTTTTTTTTTTTTTTTTTAATACCGGTAGCCAGCGGTTAGGAAAGAAAAAATGGAGCGAAGCCTGCAACAGGGAAAAAAACTTAAGGGACGACATCCCCTCGCTCGAAAAAAACGGAAGAAGCAGAGCCGGGGAAGAGGAAGATGCACAGGTCCAACCAGAAAAAAACACAGCCAGAGGCCAATAAACGAAACACTTTTTCCCCCGAGGGACCGAGGATGTGCATCCGAAGGGCTCCACGGAATTTAACAGGGAGAATGATGCAAGATGGCACCTTTTGGGACACAGAAGCAGAACCAATGCATGCGTCTGGGGCCAGCAATCCCAAACCCCCCACCCAGGCTTTTTATTTTGAAAGCTGGGGAATTGCTCCCATGCGGGTGTTCAGTCGTGCCGTCACCCATAAGTGAGGACTGATTCCTGCTTTTCAGGCAGAGACCCACCCCCCCCATTTACAGGACTGTGAAAAAAGATTCAAAACACACCCTCTTCCTTGAACACTTTGGGTCTGACACAAATGACTAGCTATATAACACGGCAATAATGACATATAAATTAAAAATCACTATGTATCTCGTTAAAAAAAACCCTCTTGTGTAAGATATAATCCAAGAAGCTGTTAGTACCTCCTCATTTGCTAACTACAGCCCCCCCCTATTGTTTATACCCATTTATGTGTTACCCAAGTTGATTTGTATACATCAGTTCAATGTAACAACACAAGACGTTTGAGGGCACTATGTTCCATGTAAATCGCTTTGACTATTCATCAAAGCAAGTAAGTTATATCTAAGAGTTAAATAAACATAAATAAATACATTCAATATGTTTAAATAACTGTATGGCATAAAAGCACAGGAACAGAGCCTCTCAATTTGAAGAAACTCTGTAATGATGGGAGCATACAATGAGAGTTAATATGTGAAAATATTTCTTTACAGATAAGAGTAGTAGATGACTGGCATAGTCTCCCAGTGGAGAGGTAGTAGAGATGAGGACTATCTAAATTTAAAAAAAGCTCTTTTATTGGGACAAAACAGCCGTTAATACTCACCTGTAAAGGTGTTTTCTCCCCAGGGGAGCAGGAAATCAGGTTCCTTTTTTTCCCCCCCCAACTTCTCGGGGCCCCGGTTGACGTCGGCACCGTACTGAGCCTGCGTGGAGCAAATTCCCACCAAACATTTTTCAAAGAAAGCCTTTGGGATTGCCTGCCTACGCGATGCGTTTAGTCCTCGTTCCATCCCGTAGGAGTGCCATCTATGCCTCAAGTCAGGTCCCTTAGCTCCGAGAATAACGAAGCAAGATGGCCCCCAAAGGGTAGAATTAAAAATCTAGCAACTCATTAGCGGGATGGTGGGAGGGTAGTGAGGACCGGATTCCTGCCCGTCCCTGGAGATAACCTGTTACAGAGTGAGTAGGGTCAAGTAACAATACTTTCTCCAAGCAACCAAGCAGGAAGTCAAGTCCTCAATTATGCGGCATCTTTCAGCAACAGGGCTAACGAGCCTGTAACTCAAAAACGTATTCTTGCAAGGGCCATGAGCAGAAGTTGATGCCCGAAGGAGCTCCGAGTCCATTCGGGTCCCCAGGGCACAAACACTTGGTTAGCCATACGAGATAGGGTCGGAGGGCAGGAGTTGCTTATACCCCAAACAGATTACGGAGTACAGGCCTGGCCAAAGGCGCTTGTCCCAGTGGGACTCCCTCTCCAGGCAGTAGGTGCAAGGCAACAAAAATAATTTTTTTTTTTTTTTTTTTTGTTTCTTTGTTCAACCAAAAGCCCATGTCGCAGTCCCGGCAGATGTCCGCCAGAGGCACGGAGTTGCAGCAAAGCTAACCAAAGCCGCCTTGGCTTGGACGCCATATGCAGTGACTCGCCGATCCAGCGGGGCACCCGCCTTCGCATGAGCGAAGGTGATGCAATCGCCACACAGATGAGAGGGTGCATTTTGTGACTGCCGGCCCCACGCGATTGGGATTGTAGGTCACGAAGAGCCGGCCAGACTTGCGATGAAACTGGATGCGCTGCAAATAGAAGGCGAGAGCCCTCTTGCAGTCGAGTGTATGCAAATCCGCCGACGGTCGGCATGGGATCTCGGGAAGAGGTTTGGAAAGACTATTTCCTGATTGAGATGAAAATCAGACAACCTTTGGCAGGAATTTGGGGTGGGTACGGAGGACCACCCTGTTCCTATAGAACCTGGTGTAGCGGGCTTCAGCCATGACAGCCTGGAGCTCACTGACTGGCGGGCCAAGGTCAAAGCCACCAGGAAGACCAACTTCCAGGATAGATGCCAAAGCGAGCACATCGTCATTGGCTTGAAGGGTGAACGCGTATGCTGCATGAGCACTACGTTAAGGTCCCACTCTGCCAGAGACAGCTGGATGGGAGGTTTGGACAGCAAGAGGCACCGCATAAAGTGGGAGACCAAGGGCTGCTCCGAGAGGGGTTTGCCCTCGACGGGGAGGTGATTCGCCAAGATGGCCGCTCAGGTGTACCCTGACAGAGTTCGACTACAGCTCCTCCTTCGAAACATGGAGAAGGTACTGGAGGACCCACTGAGTGGGACATGAGAAAGGGTCGATCTGGAGCTTGGAGCACCAGACCAAGAAGCGTCACCACTTGAAGGCATAAGCTCGTCTCATCGAGTCCTTCCTCGACCTCCAGGAGGTCTAGCGTGGCTAGGGAGACCTGTTCAGCCGACAGGCTGCAAGGGACAACACGGCCAGGTGCGGGGGTATCTCCCGCCTCCTCCTCCTGCGTTAGCAGGCCTGGGGCACAGTCCAGGGGAACCGGATGCTCAGCCGTGAGCCGGAGCAGGAGTGGGAACCCGGTTGCCGACGGCCACGAGGGAGCGATGAGTATCATTGACAATTGTTCCTTCACTGAGCTTTGTGGAAGGTCCTCACAATGAGAGGAGTGGGAGGGAATGCGTATTGAAGCCCGGAAAGCCAGCTCAAGAGGAATGCATCCCGCGCCTCCCTGCTTGGGTGCGGGACCAGGGTGCAGAAGCAGGGGAGCTGTGTGTTTGCTGGGCTGGCGAACAGTCCCATGGTCGGGGTCCCTACCGATAGAACAGTAAGGTTGTCACCACCTCCGGGTCCAGCCGCCATTCGTGCGGACGGAGGATACTGCTGAGTTTGTCCACAAGGACGTTCTCGTGGCCCAGGAGGTAGACTGCTCTCGCAGGGTCATCCCCTGGTGGAATTCGAAGGAGCAGAGGACCACCGCTTCCCGGCAGAGGAGGCGCGATCCCGTGCCCCCTCCTTGTTGATGTAGAACATCGCCACTTGCTGTCCTGCATGAGCACCAAACTTCCCTTGGAGATGGCCCTCAGGGCCCACCGTACCACCCGAAGTTCGAGCAAGTTTATGTGCTGTTGAGACTCCTCGGGTGATCATTGCTCCTGCGTGCACAGTGCACGCAGTGGGCTCCCCAACCTAGCAGGGACGTGTCTGTTGTCAGCACTAGTTCATGCTGTGGGGTCTGGAAGGGCAGCCCCCGGAGAAGGTTGTGGGGGTCCTGCCACAAGTTTAAGGACCTGCAAAGGTTGTGGGAGACCTGAATGGGTTCTCTGAGGTGACCTGAGGCCAGGCTACACTGAGTGCTGAAAGCACCACTGGGCCATCCGCATGTGCATATGGGCATGTGGAACCACATGGATGGTGTAGGCCATGTGCCCCCGGAGGCACAGCATAGTCCACACTGTGACCGAGTGTTGCTTTGGACCTGGGTCGCCATGGCTTGGAGGCGAGCCGCGCTGTCTGCTGGCCGAAAGGCGATCGCCCGCTGAGTGTCGAGGCATGCGCCAATAAACCCCAAGGCTTGTACCGGTTTGAGGTGGGACTTTGGGTAGTTGACCAAGAACACCCAGGTGCGCGAGGAAGATGTGCACGATGCCACCATGCAGGCTTCCCCGTCCGAGCCAGTCGTCGAAGTAAGGGAAGACCGGTACGCCCTGCCATCTGAGGGAGGCAGCGGCCACGAAAAGGCTCTTTGTAAAGACCTGCAGAGCGGATGCGAGTCCAAAAGGGGAGTACCCTGTATTGGTAATACTCATCTTGCATCCTGAAGCGCAGGAACTGCCTGTGCTGGGGATGAATAAAAATGTGGGCATAAGCGACCCTGAGATCCAAAAGAGCACAGCCAGTTGTCCTGTTGGAGGAAGGGCAGCAGGACGCCAAGTGATAGCATCTTGAACTTCTCACACACCAGAAACTTGTTTAGCTTTCGGAGGTCGAGGATGGGCCGCAGGCCTCCCGTATTTGGAATGAGGAAGTACCGGAATAGAAGCCCCGACCTCGGAGGTGCGTCGATACCCTCTCAACCGCTTGCTGGTGTGAGGAGGTTGCCTAACTCCTGCTGTAGGAAGGTCTGGTGCACGGGGCGTCGAGAAGGCTCCGCTGGGGAGAAGGGAGGGGGAAGCCTGTCAAGACGGAGACGGTAGCCGACTCGGACTACTCAGAGGACCCAACCGTGTCCGACGTGATGGATGCCCACTGAGAGGCAAAGGAGGACAGGGGGTCCTTCCCACCGGCTGCAGTGCTGCCAGGGGGCGAAAGGCTATGCGCTGCTGGCATCAAAACCCCTGGGCGGGCTGAGGCGGGTTCTGGGGTTTGGGCCCTTTCAGCTGCGATGACAGTGGGGCCCAGACTTTCTCTGTGTCAAGGTGATCGTGCGGGAGTGGGTTGGTATGGTGGGTAGCCTCGGTAGGGTAGACCCTTCTGCAGAAAAGAACAGCTTCTTAGTTCGCTGTTTCTTCCAAGGGAGGAAGTCTTGCACGAGAGGCGGGTTCGGGTGACGAACTCTGTTTCTATCTCAGCGGACCTATCCTCCATTGGTTTACCAAAGAGCAGGGTACATCTAGGAGCTTTTCCTGGACCACACTGCTCCAAGTTTGAAGACTTGGGGGTTAAGCGACTGAGCGCGGGAGCGCTTGTGCTTGTCAGGAGCCCCAACAGTGACTTGAGGCCTTCTTCTTACGCCGCTCCACTTCAGGGGACCCCTGGTCGGAGTACCGTCTTGAGCACAGAGCCGAGGTGGGGGATCCCACTGGTGGAGAGACGACCGAGGGCACCACCGGGGATTCCGAGGCAGCCTTACGGAAAATGTCCTCGGACTTCTGCTTACGGCTGAGCAGGGCTTTGGAGGACATTTTCTTGCAAAGCGAACAGAGCTCTGGATCATGGTCAGCCCCGAGACACTGCAGACACCAGTCATGGGTGTCCATAAGTGACATGTTCTTGGAGCAATCTATCGCATTTTTTTAAGCCGGTGGCCATCGGGGCAAAAGGGGCCACCACGAGGTCAAAGACCCACACGGCCAAGCAGTTAGGATAAAAAAGGGCTGTGAAGCCCGCTAACAACAAAAAATGATAGGAAAAATGTTCCGTATGCTCAAAAGGAATGGGAGCAGGAGAATGACGGGTAGAGGACTGGTGCAACCAGAAAAAAACAGTAGGCCAGATGCCAAAAACGTAACACTTTTTCCGAGGGATGAGGACGGCGTCTGAAGGGCTCCGCGGGAAAAAGGGAGACTGAGCAAGATGGCACTCTTGGGCGGGAAGAGGACCACGCATGCATGGCAGCAATCCCAAAGGCTTTCTTTGAAAGCTGAGGAATTGTCACAGGCTCAGTCGGTGCCAATGTCACCCATAAGTGAGGACTGACTTCCTGCTTGTTCCTAGAGAAATAGAAAACAAGGGACTGTAGTAGTTGGTATGGATGGCAGACTAGATAGGCTGCATGGTCTTTTTCTGCTGTCATGCTTCCATATTTCTATGGAATGCCCTCTCATTGGAGATGGTGAGATTAAAACCAGCAAACGAACTGAAAAAGGCATGGATCCCTATAAATATATATATCTCAAAAGGATGGTATCAAAGCAAACCATTCCCTGCAAGTTCTCAACCCAGTTCTCGGAACACACCTCACCAGTCAGGTTTTCAGGATAATCACAATGAATATGCATATGAGGCATTTGCATGTAATGGAGGCAGTGCATGCATCTCTCTCATATGCATAGTCATTGTGGTTATCCTTAAAACCTGACTGGTGAGGTGTGTCCCGAGAACTGGGTTGAGAACCCGTGCTATAGGTTAGTGTCAAAAAGTATGCAGACCCAGCACCATGAAAGGCTGGTATGCTCACATGAAAACAGAGCTCCATCAGAACCGCCATCATTAAAGGCACATTTTAGAAAGGCTGTTTTTGTGGTGGAAGAGACATGGAAGTAAAAAGGTCCACAGACTGTCAGTTTTAAAAGACAGGGTGTGCACTCTGGTGGCAAATGTAAAACCGACATATCCACCCCTCAAAAGATAATTCATTCAATGCATGGGGATGGACATCCATGTGCCATTTCACAAATGTACATGTGGGGAAAATCAGTTGAGGAAACCTGGCAATTTACATATGTAAGTGTCAGTATTTCACAACAAACTCATGTAACTTACACATGCAGTTGTGCTATTTGATAACTTAGACATTCAAATACTCTTCATTAATTACAAAGGCCTCAGTCCTTCTCATTTAAATTTTACTTCATTCAGTTTCTTACTATACTAACTTTCGATTACAACAGCAAAGCGTAGTTACTCACCTGTAGCAGCAGGAATAAGTGAACAGCAGGAATAAATCCTCACATATGGCTGTCATCACAGACAGGGCCCTGCACGGAATGCTCCCCAGCTTCCAAAGGCTTTCCCTCCACAGCAGTGATGGTAAGTCCCAATTGGGCTGAGGTGGACTTGCACAGAGACCGGTGTTGGAGAGGTGCAGGAGGTATTCCAGCAGCTGCTCCACTGGAAAGGAGGAGTAGTCCAGGGCCCTACTTGCACACCAGATGGCAAACCACCACCACTTGAGTGCATAGGCCTTGCATGTCAAGCCATTGCAGGATGCCAGCAAGATGTCAGTAACGCCCTGTGGAGAGATCAAGCTCCACGAGGACTACCTTCTCAACATCCACGCCATGAGCACCAGCGAATGGACGATGGGGTGCAACAGGGAGCTGCCCTCCTACGAGATGAGGTCTGGGTTGGAGCCCAGGCGAAAAGGCTTCCTCAACGAGAGTTGCAACAGCAGAGGGAGCCAGGGCTGTCAAGGTCAGTATGGAGTGACGAGGATCATAGAGCTCCTCCCTTGGCCTGGAGCTTCAGGAGAGTTTTCACAAGCAGCAGTATCAGGGGGTAAGCATACAGCAAACCCTCCCCCAAGTGGAGGAAAAAGGCATCTGTGGCAAGGTGACCACTGGCTGGCCTCAGAAAGCAGAACTGAGCCACCTGGGCATTCTGCTCCGTGGCAAAGAGGTCCACCACCGGAGTGCCCCGCTCCTGGAAGATCCGATCCACCACGTACCTCTTGAGAGTCCACTCGTGAGGCTGGAGCACTTGGCTGAGGCAATCTGCCATTGAGCTCGCCGGGCAGATAAGTTGCCCTGAGGTCCATGCCATGAAGCGGGACGAACTTCCAGAGGTGAATAGCCTCCCAGCACAGGAGGAATGATCCTGTTCCCCCCTGCTTGTTCATATAGAATATCGCCCCCTGGATGTCTGCTTGAATCAGGACCACACAAAAAGTGCAGAGCGTGTTCACAATGGCCCAAAGCTAGAGGAAGTTGATTTGATGGACTCTCTGTGCAGACCACAGCCCTTGCATGCTGAGGCCATCCAAGTGTGCAACCCAGCCAAGCCTTGACACATCCATTGTAAGCAGCTTTCACGGGGCTGCCAGCTGAAACAGAAGGCCCCACAGTAGGTTTTCTGGCTCGAGCCACTACGGCAGGGACTCTCAGCGGTACAGTGACCAATACTCTGTCTCGCAGATGACCTGACTTGCTTCCATTGCATGGACAGGGTTCACTAGGCCTGCCGCAAGGAAAGACGGGTTTGAGGAGTGACATGCACTGTGGCAGCCATATTTCCGAGGGCCCTTAACAGTCCATAGGCCATGGTATGGTGCTGGCACTGCAGCACGTCCACCATCTCGAAAGGTGCTGCAGACAGTCCACCGGCAGAAAGGTAGTACCAAAGAGGTAATGAGGAGGGCCCCGATGAACTATAGTTGCTGTGTCGGATGGAGGTGGGACTTCGGGTAGCTGACCATAAAGCCGAGACCCTCGAGCACCTGAACTGTGAACACAGCAGACTGCTGAAAACCAGCAGGCATGGTAGCCTTGATCAGCCAGTAGTCCAGATATGGGAAGACAAAGACCCCCGGGTCCATAGAAAGGCAGCTATGACCACCAGACACTTTATGAAGACCCGGGGGGCCACGGACAGCCCAAAGGGAAGCACACTGTACTGGTAGTGCCGGTCGCCCAGCACGAATCAAAGGTATTGCCTGTGATGCGGGTAAATCGGAATATGCATGTACACATCCTTTAGATCCAAGGAGCATAGCAAATCATCCTGTACGAGATACAGAAGTAGTGTCCCTAACGAGATCATTTTGAACTTTTGTGCACCAGGAACTAGATGAAGTTTCGTAGATCCAGAATTGGACTGCAGCCAATGGTCTTCTTGGGTACCAGGAAGTACCTGGAGTAGAAGCCCTGCCCGATCTGGGCTGGGGGAACAGAATCTATGGCAAGGTCAGACAGTAGGGCCTCGACCTCAGTCTGCAGGAGGCTCCAATGTGTGGGATCCATGGGATACTTCCCGGGATTGTATGGAGGTGGCAGCTGGGCAAAGCACAGCCACGATCCACTTTGGATGATCCGCAGTACCCAGGTTGCCGAGGTGAGGAGAGGCCACGGTGGGCAAAGTGATGAACATGTGGGGGGGCACCTCGACAGGACAATGGGCGGTTGGCTATGCTCCTGAGGAACCCGCCAAAATCCCACATCCAGCTTCGGCTGCAGGTAGAGTTGGGCCTTTGGGGTCTTCTCCCTCCGCTGAGGGCATGGGGTCTGCACCTTAGGCTGCACCTGCAGCTGGACCATGAAGTACCAGCACTGGCATGGACATGCGACCTTCTTGGTGTGGGTCTGCAGTCTTCCTGGAAAGCCTGGTGAGAGTTAGCTGCTCTTACGCCAGCTCCTCTGCTTTCTCCTCCATAAGCTTGCCAAAGAGGTTCTCGGCCCAGCAAGGGACCCATTGCTCCAGGTCTGAAGACTGTAACCATACCATCTAGCAGGCAGTGATGCCCACTGCCGCCACTCTGCCAGCAGATTCAAAGGCATCATAGGAACAGTGTATCATGAACATCAAGCAGTCCTTGCCATGAGTCACTAAGTTCCTAAAGGACTCGTGATGGTCCTCTGGAACAAGGGCGGCAAAGTCCTCCAGGTCCAGCATGACATCCTTGAGGAATATGCTCATGTAGGTCTGGTAAGCCAGGATCTGGGTAATCAGCATGGACCCCTGGAAGCACTTTTTCTCCAGAGTCCAGGGTCCGAGCCTCAGGACTCGGTAGGACTGAGGAGTGGATTTTAGCTTCAGGGCTGACTCAACCATGATGAAATTGTGGGGTAACTGTAGCTTTTCAAACCTCGGGGCCTCCTGGACCTGGTATAAGGAGTCAAGCAGAAAGCTGATGACAGGCAGTGTGAGCGGCACCTCCCAGAGCTTTAGGACATGGTGGATGGGAACAGTCACCGCCTCCTGTGGGTCTGAGGGGGACTGGAGGAGTTCCAGTTTCTTTGCCCTCTGTTCCTCATCTGACTCCAGGGAGAACGGAATGGCCTTTGACCACGTCTCAGATGAAGTCCTGTAAGGACATGTCTTCCAGGAGTGACTCGCGCTGCTCAGGCCGGGGGGACAGATCAGATTGAAGTCCGATGCCATCAATTCCACCTCAGTCTCCCATTCGAATTCTGAGAGGAAGTCAAAATAGTGTCGAGTCTCTTCGTCCCACTGGCTCTGCGGCTTGAGGGAGAGAGGGTGTCAATGATCCTTGCACCACTGGCATGCTGATGGCAGTGCCCTAGGGCATCTGACAGACACACTGGAGAGAGAGAGATGGCTCTGGCGACCAGGATCGATACCAATCTCCCACCCGAAGTCCCAGCCTCCACAGGCAGGGCAAGGGTCTCTAAGATAGGCTGGAAGGAGTGCAGTGACAATGCATTGTGCACTATGAAGCCTGCATTTCTCAAGGCTTCCACCACTGCCAAATGAGCATCAAGGCTTGAAGGCGTTTGTCCAGAACCGCCACCTGTGAAGTGGCTGATACTGCAGCCATCGGCGATGCTACCTTGGGTGGGAACTCCACGATGATAGGAGAATCGGAAGACATCCAGCTGCCCTCCTGGGCACTGGGAGTAGACTCCGCCATTCTGGTCAGATTCCTCCTGCTGGGGAAGTTTGGCTGGCCTCTCCGCCCATCACTCTCCACATCTGGTCAAGAAGGGCTGTGGGGGCGCTGGCACACGGAACTTCTCCAGGGCGCTCACCCTTCAACACCAATGTGGTCTCTGCAGGGAGCCTCTCCTCGCCACTTGGACCCTTCAGCTCCGACTGAACACGCTGCTCCTTCCCCTTGGCCGCCTCCAAACATTTTGCAGGTGTAGCCATGGGGGTCAGGGCTGAGGTTGCTGTATACAGAGTTACTTAAGAGAGGGGGACGCCTGCTTTTTCCGACCTTTCAGCTCTCTGCGTGTCATCTGCAAGCAGAGTTTGCAAGATGTCAGCTCGTGGTCAGGACCAAGGCATTGCAAGCACCAATTATGATAGTCTGACAGAGATAGTTTTGCTACACTTGGTGCATTTCTTAAAGCCACTAGCTTGCTTAGATATGCCAAAAAGACGCCTTGGCAAAGTCAAACTGAAAAACTGTCGTGGGCGGGAAACCATCCCAAAGGAGGGGAAAAAAACATGCAAAAGAGTTGATAAACACAAAAACAAACCCTAAAAAGGGAAAAACAGCTAACCGAGGATCGGCGTGAAACTTAAAAGTGCACGCCCCTGGCGATGAGGACCAGAAAAAAACTTGTTCCAGACTGCAGGAACATGTCCTAGGAGCTCTGCGGTAAAAAGACGACTGGAGAATATGGTGCCGTGGTGGGCAGGAAGACAGACACGCATGCATGGTGTGCCTCCAGAAAGCTTCCTTAGGAAGCTGGGGAGCGTTCCGTGTGGGCATCCGTTGGTAACATCATCCATACATGAGGACTTATTTCCTGCTTGTTCACAGAGAAAGAAGTTTACAATTAAGTTAAAAAATTAATAAAACAAACAGCATGTTCAGACCATCCGAGGCAACTTCATCGCATCTAATATAAAAGACTCAAGCTACCAAATGACCAAATGCTTGGGTAATCAAGCGTTAGAAAACCCAAAAAATACAGGACACCCACTAAATTCAATAAAGTGCGGTCAAAATGGATGGAGATTTTGCTTGCACAACAGACAATCTTTTGACCGCACTTTATTGGTTTAAACAATCAGGCTTTTAGCTAGACCTTAATGTTCGATAGCGAGGATTCAATCCTCAAGTAGGGAGATAAGAATTCTAAATAGATGGTGCTAAACAAAAGCAAAAGAGGGGGCAATAAACATTGTGAGATTAAGGAGGATCTCTCTCCTTAATCTCTCCTGCAAAGGGATAGACAAAAGGAGCACTTTGGAAATACATATTTGTGCCAGGGAACTAGAATATATCCCGATGTGGACAATTTTGGGCTTACATGTACATCCATATATGAAATGGGAAATACATGTGTAGATTTTTTCCCATCCAGGTCACACCCACATGCTCTCCTGATGTGGTAGTCACCCACATGTAAACCTGACCCTTTCTAGAATGGCCATTTCCATGTGATTGTGATCTGTGTCAGGGAATTCAGAAAGAGTTGACAGACCAGGATGCTGTCTCGACTCACTGGAAGACATTTTGAATGAAACAGACAAAATGAAGCTACAATAATCTCCTGGCAAGCTATGAATTTCCCAGAGAAGTTGTTCATTATCACAGATTCTGGCATGATTGATCATAGAAAAGTTTTACAGAGAAATAGTCACACCAAAAGTTGTGTCAGTGACAGACGTTTCTGCAAAACATCTCTATCATCAGTTTGGGAAGCATCAGTGTTTGTCAGATAGGGGAGTGGCCCACATATGTGACAGAAAAGATATCAGCACTGTTCACTTAGGATAATTCAAAGGGAGGACTATTTGCACTTGTTTTCCATGGGATGGGATCCTGATAATCTCAGGAGCTTATATCTCCTGTAGATAGATTAATAGAGGGTTGTGTTAGGCAGACTGGAAAGTATGCAAGAGGTCTTGGTTGCATCAGAAACCATTTTTGATTTTCACAGTAAAGACCAGAGGAAGCATCAAGCATGATTTCTAGTGTCACAGGTGGTGAAATTTTACTTACCAGTTAATGTCTTTCCTTGAGTCCTACTAGACCAGTCCAGACAAGTGGGTTGTGTTCCCCTACCAGTAGACTGATGGAGACAAAGAACCAATGAAAAGCCCAGATTTCAATGACATCACTCCTACGCCTCTATTCACATCAACCAACAGAGGTCTCTTCAGTATTCGTCCCAAAGCATATGACAGAAACATGGTAAGCCTCACACCACCTTTATTGTGGATAACAAGGAGTAATCAGCAATAGAGAACTATGTACAGGAAAGCTTAAACAGAAGGTGGTCAGTAGAAGATGAACCTACAAAGTATAAAAATCATAGCGGACCCAAGGGTACCGCTGCAGAAAAACAGCAAACACAGTTACAGGGGTGGGTCCTGGACTGGTCTAGCAGAACTCAAGGAAAAAAGACATTAACTGGTAAGTAAATTGTCATGTCCATATCATCCTGCTAGACCAGTCCAGACAAGTGTGACGTACCCAAAGCTATGACACCACTGGGTGGGAAGACAACACAGCTGGCAAAACCCTTGAGCCAAAGGCAATGTCCACCCATGCGTGGACATCCAAGCGGTAATGTTTGACAAAAGTGGAAAGTGATGCCCACGTTGCCACCCGACATATGTCTTGTGATGAAACAATCTTTATTAGGTCGTTGCTTCAGAGCGGAGATGATATGTTTGTATCCAAATGCACTTCTCACTCTATTTCAAACACTAATTGATTTTTGCAGTTTCCACATGTAACAATATTTATAAACAACAACATTTATGGAGATGGTCTCAGACTAATTCGCATAAACATCAGACTATTGTCTGTACAAAAATGCCTTTTTGCATCAAGGATTGTTCTCCATATTCAAACAGTAGTTTTTTCAAATGGTATCAATTGTAGACAGACCACATAACTTATCTCTTTTTCTGCCCCAACGCCTCTCCTCGGCACCTTTTTGCATTTTGCTATTTAAGCTTCTTCAGGGGTATATACTACTGTTAAAACAAACCAACACAATATATTCAATTACATTCCTTATCGTAGCTCCAGTCTGGTCCCGTACCATTAGAGTTGTGTACGTCCTCCCGCAGCTAGGAGACTGAGCATGTCAATCTTTCAGTGAACCCAGTATAAGTAGCTCAGGGACCGCCCCCAGCCCCAGTTTTGCTCAGTCTTCGTGCAGCGGGAGGTTGTGGATCCCGGACTCACTGGAGCAAAGGAGAAGCACTAAATTTAGAGTTTTAAGAAGGCTAATCTGAAGAAAAAAAAAAAAAAGGAAAAGGAGAAAAGGGGTACTGGCCCCTTTAAATTAGCGATTTCAGTGCGGTCTGCTGGTTAAGCAGAGTCTGGGCTGGTGAGCCTTCCCCCTTCTCCCCCCCCCCCCTCTGGCATGGTGGGTGACTAGAGGTGTGTGCGGGAGTCGAGCTGGGGCCTCCGGCTCCGTTTTCCCCCGAGGTGGGAAAGGAGCTGTGGAGGGCAGTGCCGCGTTCGCGCGCCTCTCTTGAGATTGTGTGGCGGCGGACCGGCGGCGCAGAAAGCACATGGCTGCAGGACGGCAGCACGGGGTAAGCGAACTGCAGCGTGTTGGGATCTTTTTTGCTTGTACCGGCGGCAGAGACCACGGCAGGTTGCTGGGAGCCGCGGGGAGACTGCGAAGCCAGGTGAGGCACTCCAGGGGCGGTTAGGGCCACGTGGGAAACCGCAGGAACTGCGGATTAGGCGTGGAGGCCGTTAACCTCTCCCGTTTGTGGGGAGTGTGGAAAAAAAAAAAAAAGAGGAAAAAGAAAAAGGAGAAAACAAGGATAACAGAACTGGTTGATTAAACGGTTTCTTTGTTTAAGCTGTTGGGCACAGAGGTGGCTCTGGGTTTTCTGGGTAGGCACAGTAAGGGGAACGTGCTATATGCCAGGTAAAGCTAGGTGCCTCTTGTGTGGGGCACGTAAGAGTACTGTCTCGGAGGCTGGATTGTGCAGAGGCTGTACGTTTGAGTCATCTATGGCAGACAAGGAGTTAGAGGGGGCCCTGTCTGCAGAGATGGCAGTCCTGAAGGATTCTTCGGAGCCTCCGGAGGTGGCTTTGGAGCCCTTGCCGGGGCCGTCTGCGCTGGACGGCCCTTTACTTCAGGTCCCTTTGCAGGGGGGTCTGGGGGCGATTTTTTCACAGCAGTTTTTGTCACTTTTACAGCAGGCTCTTGGGAGGCCTAGTTCAGGGGGGACGGGGCTCTCAGGAGCGGAGACCCGAGCAGTTAAGAGACCTGGGTCTAGGTTAGAGGATGTAGCCGAGGAATGGTGCTAGTAAGCGGCCCAAGCTGCGCTTGGAGGGAGAAGAGCAAGACTTGGGGGAGTCAGAGGTGTTGGAGGATTCGGATGGAGAGCAAGATTTAGAAGAAGGTGAGATTATGGAAGCAGAGGAGCAATCACGAGTGTTTAGGAAGGAAGAGCTGTCCGCCTTGATTGCAGAGACCCTAAAGGCCTTGAATGTACCAGTTTTGGGTTCTGCAGCGGATCCTGCACTGGAGGATCCGCTATTGCAGGCGGTGCGGAAGTCACAGAGGTCCTTTCCTATTCATAGGAATTTTAAGGAGATGATCCAAGAGGAATGGGATACTCCGGAGGCGGCCCTCAAGGGGGCTAGGATCATGGCTCGGCTGTATCCTCTGGCGGAACCGGATAAGAATATCTTTAAGCCGCCGAAGGTGGACGCGGTGGTGTCCGCGGTGACTAAGAAGACTTCTATCCCAGTTGAAGGGAGTGCCGCTCTTAAGGATGCGCAGGACAGGAGGATAGATTCTTTGTTGAAACAGGTATTTGAGGTGAACGCCCTTTCCTTGCAAGCCTCGATTTGCGGGGCGTGGGTGGCAAGGGTGTGTCTGCGCTGGTCCCAGAAGTGGAAGGGGGCTCAGGCGGATGAAGCAGCGTAAGAGGCAGCCCGGATTGAGTCGGGGACGGCGTATCTAGCGGATAGCCAGTATGACTTGATCAGGGATTAGCTAAGAGTATGGCCTCGGTAGTGGCGGCGAGGCGGTATCTTTGGCTGCGAAACTGGGTGGCGGACGGGGCTTCCAAGGCGAGGTTGGCTAAGCTCCCCTTCATGGGTAAGCTCCTCTTTGGGGAGGATTTAGAGAAGCTTATTAAGATTTGGGGGAGTCTAAGGGTGGTCGTTTGCCCGAGGACAAACCAAAACAGAATCGGACAGGAGGCCCGTCTAGAAGTCAGTTAAGAGAGTTCCGGCATTTTCGGCCCTCCAGGTTTGCCCCAGCACAGAGAGGGAGGTTTCCCTACAGGTCTCAAGGTTTTCGAGGGGCAGGAAGGGGTTTTGCAGCCTCAGGGTCCCCTGGAGCCAAGAAGCCGCAATGAAGTGAGGGGGGTCCAGGCAGGGACAGTGCCGGTAGGAGGCCACTTAAGAGATTTCGCTCCTGCCTGGGCCCACATTACTTCGGATCAATGGGTGTTGGAGATCGTGCAGAGGAGTTATGTGCTAGAATTCCAGCGCCCAGTGAAGGACGCATTTGTGCAGTCTCCGTGCAGGACGGCTTTGAAGAGAGTGGCGGTCAGCCAGACGTTGGAAAGGTTACTAGCTCTCGAAGCGGTGGTACCGGTGCCGCCGGCAGAACAAAGCTGCGGTCGGTACTCGATGTATTTTGTGGTACCAAAAAAGGAAGGTACCATGTGCCCTATCCTAGATCTAAAGTGAGTAAACAGGTGTCTCCGTGTGTCGCATTTTCGGATGGAGACGTTGAGGTCGGTTATGGTAGAGGTGCGAAGGGGAGAGTATCTAACATCCTTGGATCTGCCGGAGGCTTACCTTCACATTCTGATCAGGAGAGAGCACCAGCGGTTCCTTCGCTTCGCTGTGCCGATGGGACATTTCCAGTTCCAAGCGATGCCCTTTGGGCTCGCAACGGCGCTGAGGACATTCACCAAGATTATGGTGGTGGTGGCGGCGGCATTGAGAAGAGAAAGGGTGTTGGTGCACCCGTATTTGGACAACTGGTTAATTCGAGCGAAATCACTGGATGAAAGTCAGCGGGCGACCAGTCGGGTGGTGTTCTTTTTACAGGGTTTAGGTTGCGTAGTCAACGTGGCAAAAAGCAAGTTGGCACCGACTCAGGATCTGGAATATTTGGGAGCTCATTTCGATACGCGCAGGGGAAGAGTGTTCCTGCCGGTAGGATGGGTTCAAAAGTTGAGAAGGCTAATTCGGGAGTTTCGGGCGACCAGAATGCCTTCGGCGTGGCGGTATCTGCAACTGCTGGGGATGATGGCGGCCACGATAGAGGTAGTGCCATGGGCCAGGGCTCATATGCGGCCCCTGCAGAGATCGTTGCTTCGGAGGTGGTCTCATCAGGCAGATCCGTTGTCCAAGCCTTTGGTGTGTCCGCAGGAGGCTCGACGGTCGCTGCGGTGGTGGCTGCGTCCAGGGAGCCTGGAGAGGGGCATACCACTGGAGGCGCCGGAGTGGAAGGCGTTGACGACCAATGCGAGTCTCTTCGGATGGGGGGCGCACTTCGAGGGGCAGTTTGCCCAGGGTCAGTGGTCCCTCCAGGAGAAGGAATAGTCCATCAACAGACTGGAGTTGAGGGCGGTATTCTTGGCGCTGCGGGCCTTGCAGGAGTTTCTGCAGGGGACAGCTGTCAGAGTTTTCTCAGACAATGCCACGGCGGTGGCATACATAAATCGGCAGGGTGGCACCAGCAGCATACAGATGGAGACCGAAGAGGAAGGTTTGCTGGAGTGGGCCGAGAGCCATCTGGAGGCGTTGTCAGCGGTGCATGTGGCTGGAGTGGAGAATGTGACGGCGGATTTCTTAAGTCGCGTGCGAGTGGATCCGGGGGAGTGGACACTGTATCTGGATGTATTCGCGGAGTTGGTGCAGCGTTGGGGTCTGCCTGTGATGGACCTGATGGCTACGTTCGAGTCAGCAAAGGTCGACAGGTTTTTCAGCAGAAGGAGAGAGTGGATGTCGGAAGGCCTGGATGCTCTGATTCAAAGCTGGCCGACAGAAGGGCTTCTGTACGTGTTTCCGCCGTGGGTGCTTATCGGCAAGGTTCTCCAGCGCATAGAGAAGCACAAGGGGACGGTTCTGCTGATAGCACTGGTTTGGCCAAGAAGGCCGTGGTATGCCGACTTGAGGCGTCTGCTGGTGGAGCCTCTGTGGAGGCTGCCGGACAGGGGGGGGATCTGCTAGTGCAGGGTCCGTTAAGCATGCCTCAGGTGCATCGATTTTCGCTTACGGCTTGGCTCTTGAGAGGGCAAAGCTAATGAGTAAAGGCTATTCGTCAGCAGTGATTGCTACGTTGTTGAAGTCGAGGTGGAGGTCCACGTCCTTGGCCTATGTAAGAGTGTGGCGATTGTTTGAGGCTTGGTGTGAGGAGAGACAATTGCGAGCGTTGAGGTCCATGGTAGCGCAGGTGTTGGCCTTTTTGCAGGATGGATTAGATAAGGGCTTAGCTGCATCTTCGCTCCGGGTACAGGTGGCGGCGCTAGCCTGTTACGGGGGAAAGGTGCAAGGGCAGACGCTGGGAGCTCATCGAGATGTGAAGAGATTTTTGCGAGCAGCCTCGTTGTTGCGGCCTCCCTGCAGGAAAGGGGTCCCTGGGTGGGATCTCAACATCGTGTTGGAGGCATTGGTGAAGGAGCCCTTTGAGCCGTTGTCTACGGCGACCTTGAAAGATCTCACGCTAAAGGTGGTGTTTTTGGTGGCGATAAACAACGATATATTATTGTAAGTATGTTTTAAAATATTATGGACGCACGCCAGGTTTTCCTTCAAATTAATGTATTTGGCCTTGAAAAAGGCTGTTTTTGTGTGTCAGTGATGGCTCAGTATTTGATGGGCCACCCTTTGTTCTTGATCACCTGAATGCACCTTGTCGGCATTGAATGAACCAGTCTGACAAGGTGATCGTTGGTGACAATGCGGTTCCAAGCTGTAATGAATGAGTGACTCAATCAGCTTACGCTTTGATGTCAGATGCCTCTTGGATATTTCCAAGGCCACCTTGTGCCACAGGTTCTCGACTGGATTCAGATCTGGACACTGGCAGGTCAGTCCATTGACTTGATGCTGTTCTGCTGCTTCCAGCTGATCACCTGTCTAGAGCGATGGCAGGGTGCATTGTCATCTTGGAACAGGAAATGGCCAGGAAACAGCTGGTGTGATGGTACCATGCACTTTTGCAGTATGGTGATGTACTTGGCCCGTTGATCATTCCATCGATGATGTGAAGACGTCCAACGCCACTGGCAGCCATGCAGCCCCAGACCATGACCTTCAAAGAATGCTTCACAGTGAGGATGAGACACTCAGGCTTGAATTCCTCTCCAGGAAATCTCCTCACATAGGTGTGGGCCTGGTTACCAAACAAGCAGAAGGTGCTTTCATCGCTGAATAGCAACCTTTTCCCACATTTCAGTCGAACAGGTTGAGTGCTTTCTCGCCCACACGATCCGGTTGCGCCTTTGTATGTCAGTCATCAGTGGCTTATTCCATGCTTTGCAGCCCCGGAGACCAGACTGCAGGCACCGGCGGCAAACTGTTGATGAGCTGACACTGACCTCACTCTTGTCTGACCACTCTCGAAGTAGCTGGAGGAGAGGTCAAACTTGCAATTAGTCAGTGAAATGCGTCGCAGTGCGCGGTCATGGCGTGATGTTGATGCACGTGGACGACCTAAACGAGGCTTGTCCACCACTGAATCCGTTTCTTCTTCTGTACAATCTTAAAAGCGCTCTGACTGCAGCCAACTTTCCTGGCTATTTGACGGCTTGAAAATCCTTCCTTGCTTATAAAGGACACACGAACACGCTCTTCCACATCAGGGTCCGAGCCATCTTCATGGTTGATCCAGAAAGCATATGAAATTCAAAAATTCCACGCATTTTTATAGCTACACTGTTGGCTAGATATCTGCATTGTGATTGGTTAGTGAAACCAGCCTCTTGATTGGTCAGAAATAACGTGTGCATATTGGATAATCTCGATTCTCTCTTTGCCTGCCTTATCAATGCTTTGCATTTAAATGGGCAGTGCTTGTGCTGTTTCCAGTTTTCATCATTTGGCTCTTTTTTTTCCCATTTCCTGAAAGATGTTTTTTTGGCAATAGCCTCTCTGACATCACCTTTAAACCATGCGGGCAGTTTTTTGGACTTCCTTCCACTTTTCTTAAAGTGTGGAATACAGCTGGTCTGGACTTCCAAGATAGTATTTTTAAACACCCAAGCTTGATGTAAGTCTTTGACCTTTGCAACTGCTCCTTTTAGCTTTTTTCTTAACTATTTTCCTCATTTTATCATAGTCTCCCTTTTGAAAGTTAAAAGGTAGTGCTGTGGATTATTTTACCATACCTCCGCCATTAATTAAATCAAATGTGATCATGCCTATGATCACTATTGCCAAGTGGCCCTAAGCATAGTTACGCACCTGTAACAGGTGATCTCCGGGAACAGCAGGAATTTAGTCTTCACATATGGGTATCATCGGTACCGACAGAGCCTGCGCGGAATGCTCCCCAGCGTCCAATGGGAACGCTTTTGGGAGCATCCCTCAGCACATGCACGCTGCCTTCCTGCCTTTCCAACTGTCCCTCTTCAGTTAAGTTTGTAGCTGAGAGAAAGGATAGAGGGAGAGAGGAAAGAGACAAAGAGATAGAGAGACAACTCCTAGGGAAGGTGGGTGGGTTGTGAGGACTAAATTCCTGCTGTTCCCGGAGATCACCTGTTTCAAGTGAGTAACTACGCTATCTCCAGGAACAAGCAGGAATGTAGTCCTCACATATGGGGACTCCCTAGCTGAAGATGCCAGGGAGATAGCCTCAGGAAGGTGCCACCCTAGAGAGTGGGAATCCTTCCTCCCATGGATCTCTGGCATTCCACTAGGGTTGATGGGTAGGAGTTTGATTTAGGTCTGAAAGAGATTTTGAAGAACAGCTTGGCCAAAAAAGGCATCCCGACGGGAGGCTTTATCTAGGCAGTAGTGGGCTGTGAAGGTGTGTACCGAAAGCCCAGGTGGCTGCTCGACAAATGTCATCGATAGACACAGAGTTGAGATTAGCCATAGAAGCTGCCATGGCTCTCACATTATGAGCTGTGACATTGGTCCTGAAGAGGAAGACCCTTACTCTCATAAGCAAAGGATATGCATTGGGCAATCCATTTAGATAAAGTTCTTTTGGAGACTGGAAGCCCCAAATGACTAGGGTCAAAAGCTATAAAAAGTTGCGAGGACTTTCTATGTTGCTGTGTTCTTTGTTTGTAAAAGGCTAAGGCCCTTTTACAATCCAAAGTATGAAGGTTTCTTTCTGCATGAGTGGCGTGAGGCCTCGGAAAAAATACAGGAAGATAAATTGATTGATTTAAATGAAAAGGCAAAACCACCTTTGGCATAAAGTGTGGGTGAGTTCTGAAGAACAACCTTATCATGATGGAACCTAGTATAAGGAGGATCAGCCACTAAAGCTTGCAATTCACTAATGCGACGGGCAGAGGTGATTGAAATTAGGAAGATGACCTTCCAGGTCAAAGCTTAAGGGCTTGTAGTGGCCAAAGGTTCAAAAGGCGGCTTCATGAGCTGCCGAGAACTAGATTTAGATCCCATGGCACCGGTGGTGGCTTGATGGGAAGTTTAGTTTATTTATTTATTTCACATTTCTTATATACCGCACTATTTGTCATCAGTGCGGTTTACATTGTAACAACAAAACACATTGGTCAGATAATTTGACTTTCGTTTACAGATACAGGGAATAAAAGGCCTCTCATAAATCTTGATATGAGTGGATGAGAGGAAATTGGTTGTCCATTCAGAGGCTTATAAGAAGCTGCAATTGCACTAAGATGGACTCTTACCGAATTAGTTTTTAGACCAAAATCCGATAAGTGAAGGAGATACTCTAGTATCGATTCTAAGGGTATGAAAGGGTGTTTAATCCCTTCTTGGAGCACCATATAGTAAAACATTTCCACTTGAAGGCATAAGATGCTCTTGTGGAAAGTTCCTAAAGCCTGAAGGATATCTTTTACCTGTTGGTCAGGTTGAAATTTTGGAGGTCTAAGCCTTCAGCAACCAGGCCGTGAGGTGCAGGGACTGGGAGTTCGGGTGCCATAGCGTCCCGTTCTCCTGGGAAAGGAGATCTGGAGCATGCCCTAACTCCAGAGGTGCCGCTTGAGAGAGATGTAGAAGCAGGGAATACCACGCTTGGCGTGGCCATCGTGGTGCTATGAGAATCATGCGACCCCTGTCTCTCTGAAGCTTGAAGAGTGTTTTGGGGATGAGGGGAATGGGTGGGAAGGCATAAAGGAAGTCCTGACCCCAGTGAAGGAGGAAGGCATCCCTTGTCTGACAGTTGTGAGCCGGAATCCTGGAACAGAACCGGGGAAGTTTGGCATTCAGTGGACTTGCAAAGAGGTCTATGTCTGGAGTGCCCCAGAGATGAAATATCTTAGCCACATGGTCTAGGTGCAGGGACACTCGTGAAGCAGCAGTACTCGACTGAGTTTGTCAGTCCAAAGGTTTTGAATGCCTGGAAGATATACCACTAGAAGGTGAATTTGATGCTCTCTGGCGAGGGCCCACAGTCGTAAAGCATCGTTGCATAACGACAGAGAGCCTGTTCCGCCCTGCTTGTTCACATAGAACATGGCTACTTGATTGTCCGTCTGGACTAGGACTTTCTTGTAGCTGAGCTGGGCATGAAATACTCGAAGAGCTAAATAGATTGCTCTTAATTCTAGGAGGTTTATGTGTAAATCAACCTCCTGTGGAGTCCAGGTGTCCTGGGTAGAGAGATGATTCAGGTGTGCTCCCCAACCCACCTGTGATGCATCTGTTGTTAGGGTGGCCTGAAAGAGGGGTTGATGGAAAGGAGACCCCACTGTCAGATTTTTCTAGTGATTCCCACCATTGGAGGGACAAAATTAGTCATTGAGAGATTATTTTGTCCGACAAATGACCCGTGGCCTGTGTCCACTGTGCGTAGAGGGTCCACTGAGCTGCTCGCATGTGGAGGAGATCATATGGGACTACATGAACTGTGGATGCCCTATGTCCCAGTAACTGCAGTAGCTCTCAAGCAGTGAGGGAGGATTTGCCTGCTGCTTGAGAAGCTAGTTGCATTATGAGAAGGACACTGGGCTTGTGGAAGGAAAGCCTTTGCCTGTCTGGTATCTAGACAGGTTCCTATGAATTCTAGGCATTGGGAAGGAACTAGTTGAGATTTTGGGAAGTTTATTACCAATCCCAAGTATTGGAGGATTTGCATTGTATGGGACAGTGCAGTGCTGGCCTCTGCAATTGTAGGGGCTCGAATGAGCCAGTCGTGAAAGTAAGGGAAGACAAAAATCCGCAGGGTTTGTAGAAATGCAGCTACTACCACCATGCATTTTGTGAATACCCTTGTTGCTGAAGCCAGACCAAAGGGAAGAACCCTGTACTGGAAATGTTTTCCCCTGAAAAGGAAACGTAAGAATTTCCTGTGATTTGGATGGATGAGAATGTGAGTGTATCCATCCTTTAAGTCTAGAGAGCAAAGCCAATCCTGGATTTGAAAGTATGGCAGAAGAGTTCCTAGAGAAATCATTTTGAATTTCTCTCAAAACAGATAATTTGTTAAATTCTCTGAGGTCTAGAATGGGTCTGTGTCCTCCTGTTTTCTTTGGAATAAGAAAATAGGGGGAGTAGAACCCTGCACCCCGTTGAAGAATGGGTACTTCCTCTATTGCCCCTTGGGCAAGAAGTGTGGAGACCTCGTGATCTAGCAGATTGTTTGCAGAGGTTTGTGAATTGAATTGCTTTAGAACTGTAGGAGGGGGCATGCTGTGAAAATGAAGCTTGTACCCCTCTCCTACAATGGAAAAAGTCCAATCTTCTGCTGTTATCTGATGCCATCTGTTGACAAAGTGGCATAACCTGCCCGGAATATTGGGGGGTTGGGGACCCCTCAGAGGCAGGGAGGCAAAGCTCTCTAGGAAGGAGTCAAAGCCCTTGAGGGGGCTGAACCTGGAGAGCTGTTTGGGCTCTTGGGCCTTTTGGCTTCTTTTGCTGTCTAGTTTGTCCCCTTTTGGGCAACCTGACCTGGAGTTTGACTCTGCTGGGTATAGGAAGGATAAAACGTCCTCTTTTTGCTAAAAGAGGGTTTTTTTTTTTTATAAGGCTTCCTTTTGGCTGGAGTGGCTGTAGACTTTGACAATCTAAGGTAGAATTGTCAGCATCTAACTCGTTAGCCTTTTCCTGTCAGTTCTTGCCGAAGAGATTCTCCCCCATGCAAGGAATGTTGCCTAACTTGTCCTGTATCCAAGTCTCCAAGTCTGATGCCTGTAGCCAGGCAATCTGTCGTGCACCAATGGCAATAGCAGAGGTTCTGCTGATGCATTTGAAGCAGTCAAAGGCTGCACGATTAACAAACTTGGAGACATCCTGAGCATGCTTAACTAGAGCAAGAAAATCTCGTCTCTTGTCATCTGGGAGAAATGGGCTCATAAGTTCCAAGTCTCCTGTGACTTCCTTGAGGAACATTCCCATATATAGGATTTATGAACTGATCCTAGCTGAAAGCATGGAAGCTTGAAAAGTTCTGCGCCCAAAAGCATCCAGAGTCCTGCATTCACGACCTGGAGGAATGGATGCATGCCTCTTTGCACTTTTCATCCTACGCATGGCTGATTCCACTACCATTGAATGGTGTGGCAGCTGAGTTTTTGAAATCCAGGACATGGCGGAACTCGATACATAGTATCAAGTCTCCTAGAGTGAGAAGTAGTCAGAGGTGTCTCCCACATTCTGAGCATCAAACTATGCAGAATTTCATGGATAGGCAGAGTGGCTGCCTCCTTAGGAGCTTTAGGATACTGGAGAATTTCCAATTCCTTTGCTCTGGGTTCCTCCTCAGGAGCTACTGTGATTGAAAGACCTTTGGCCATATCACGGATGAAATCCTGAAATGACATGTCCTCTGGAGGTGACATTCTGCATTGGGGAGAAGAGGGATCTTCTAGGAGAAACCCTCTAGTGCCAGCAGAATTTTTAGAGTCTTTGGAATCGGAGGAATCGAAGTATTCCTGACCCCTGATGCTCTTGCAAAGCACGATCCCGGTACTGATCGAAGTCGGTACCAAGCTGACCCGGTACCGCTTTGTCAGTTCCTGCCAGAGATGGCATAGGAAGAGTTCCCACCGGGGCTGGTACCGTCGGTACCGGTATCGTTGGTGTCGGTACCAGTGTCTGTAACGGTGTCGGTGTCGATACCGGTGCCTGTGGGACCACCGGTACCACAGCTGAAAGAAGAGCTGTGATGCTGCATTCGATAGCGAGGAACCTCTGGTTTATCGACGCTGCTGATGCTTGGGTGTCGGTACCGGTAAGTATGGCCGGAACCCCTGAGCATGGCACAGGTAGTTCTTGCGAGGTTGAGGCCTCGAGAACATCCTGAAGCCCCATTGATGCTTTGGAAGCCGAAGCCTCCCGCCGGGGCTGTTTTGCCGGTGTGGTTCCCTCAAGGGCAATGCCAATGGCCTCTCGATGCTTAGCAGGAGAGCTACCCTTTGAGGACCGGCTTTTATGTTTAGTTACCTGAGATCCATGGGAGGAAGAAGAGGCCCTTGATGTTGATGCAATGGATCTGGCATCTGAAGAAAAGAGGATACCGAGCCTTGCAGCCTGGTTCTGTCTTCCTCTTTTAGTAATCTCCATACAGGAGACACATTCAGTTGGAGAATGTTCAGGTCCTAAACATTTCAGACACCAATCATGGGTGTCAGTGACAGAAATGGTACCGCCACACTTAGTACATTGTTTAAAACCACTAGTTGGCTTTTCCATGTTTTAGGAAGATGGGGCCTAGTGCCCAAAATGGCGCCTAGCACCAAAGAAAAAAGTTTCTGAAAAGAAACAGTCTAAAGCCTAAGTTTTTTTTTTTTTTTTTTTTTTTAAATATGAAAAGAAAAGAACCGGCGGTACCGGTAGGCGTCGTGCGGTAGGCAAAAGCGACCACAAGAAAAGAAATTTAAAGATGGAATTTTCTGTGGTGATAGATCCTGTCGGCTCCGCGGAAAACGAAGAACTGAAGAGGGACAGTTTGAAAGGCGGGAAGGCAGCGCGCATGTGCTGAGGGATGCTCCCAAAAGCATTCCTATTGGACGCTGGGGAGCGTTCTCGCGCAGGCTCCGTCGGTACCGACGATACCCATATGTGAGGACTACATTCCTGCTTGTTCCTGGAGATCACCCTTATCTCTTGCACCAGATCTGGTGTTCCACTAAGGACTAAGTCCAAAATGGCTTCCCCTCTGGTCGGTTCATGAACCAGCTGCTCCAAGAAGCAGTCATTTATTTCATCTAGAAATTTTATCCCCCTAGCATGTCCTGCCGTAACACTGACCAGTCAATACTGGGGTAATTGAAATCACCCATTATTACTACTGTTCTGTAACTTTTGTTAGCTTCCCTGATTTCTTTGAACATTTCATCATCCATTTGTTCATTCTGGCCAGGCGGTCGATAGTACAACCCCACTGACATCACCTTCCCCTTTTTACATGGAATTTCACAATCCATAGAAATTCTACAGCAAATTTTGTTTTCTGCAAAACTTTATCCTTTGTGACTCAATGCCCTCTCTGACAGAGTGCAACCCCTCCACCAATTTGATCAGCTCAATCATTACGATATAGTTTGTACCCAGGTATCAGTGTCCCACTAGTTGTCCTCCTTCCACCATGTCTCTGAGATAAAAACTCCTGACAACAGATCAGGAAGAACACAGCATCAAAACTCACCTGCAAGCTCCACATCCCACACAGGAATATCCCAGAATACTCTAAGGAGAGCCTTCGAACTCTACACCCCCTCACTCTGGAATTCCCTTCCCCCACCACCTGAGAGCCACCACAGACGTTTCTACCTTCAGGAAGCTTTTGAAAACACACCTATTTACTAAATAGTTCTACAGCCCACCATCTTCATAACAGACTGCCTTCCACCTCACAGACCAATCTTAGACACAAAGGAAGCACAAACTTATGTAAATAGTTAAATGTAAATACAGTAAGCACTGCTATTTATACAGTTTGAAAAGTTCTATGTAAACCAAATGCTGTTCGATGTAAACCTGTATATAGTTTTGAAAACGCTCTATGTAAACCACCTTGAGATTATGAAAGGCGGTATATAAAAATATTAAATAAATACCAATCATATCTAACTTCTCATTTAGTGATATATATTCTAAATCTCCTATTTTATTTTTTAGACTTCTAGCATTTGCATACAAGCATTTTAGAGACTGTATTTTATTCATATTAATCTGGTTATCGGTAGGCAGTGGCAATTTGGAATCTTTAAGCTCTGTCTGCTCTGTACTCAAAGGCATTTGGGCTACGTTTGTCTTTACTGGAACCTCTCTGCTGATGTGCCCTAACTTCATTTTTTTTGGTGATATCCTTCAAGGATACATTGTTCTGAACAATGCTCTCTTGGGCGACTGTCAGCTCTCCCCTATTTAGTTTAAAAGCTGCTCTATCTCCTTTTTAAAGGTTAATGCCAGCAGCCTGGTTCCATCCCGGTTAAGGTGAAGCCCATCCCTTCAGAAGAGCCCCTCCTTTCCCCAGTTCCTAACAAATCCAAAACCCTCATCCTTGCACCATTGTCTCATCCATGCATTGAGACTCCGGAGCTCTGCCTGTTTTTTGGGTCCTGCGCGTAGAACAGGAAGCATTTCAGAGAACCCTACCCTGGAAGTTCTGGATTTCAACTTCCTACCTAAAAGCCTAAATTTAGCCTCCAGAACCTCCCTACCACATTTTCCTATGTCATTGGTACCGACATGTACCAAGACAGCAGACTCCTCCCCAGCACTATCTAAGACCTTATCTAGGTGGTGCGTGAGGTCTGCTACCTTCGCACCAGGCAGGCATGTTACCAGGCGATCCTCATGTCCACCAGCCACCCAACTATCTACATGCCTAATGATCGAATCACCAACTATAAGGGCTGTCCTAACCCTTCCCTCATGGGCACATGGCCCTGGAGAAACTTCCTTGGTGCGAGAGGGTATTACATTACCTGGAGGACAGGTCCTAACTACAGGATCACTTCCTGCCACACTAGGGTGATGCTCGCCTGTCACGTGACCTCTCTCCTCCATGGCAAAAGGGATGCTGCCAGACTGGAGGTGGGACTTCAGGACTATATCCCTGTAGGTCTCGTCTATGTACCTCTCTGTCTTCCTTATATCTTCCAAGTCTGCTACTCTAGCCTCCAGAGATCGGACTCGTTCCCTGAGAGCAAAGAGCTCCTTGCACCTTGTGCACATGTAAGACCCCTCACCAACTGGGAGAAAATCATACATGTGACACTCAATGCAAAAGACTGGAAAGCCCCCATCTCGCTGCTGGACTGCTGTCTGAATCTTCGTTTTAAGGTGTGTGTAGATATTTAAATTCTTTACTTACTAAGTGCTGCTAGGGATATTTATACTAATAAAACTATACCTAATATGTTTTAATGTACTTTGTTCACCTGAGGTTTAATTAATCTCAGGTCCTTAATGTATGCCGATGAGAATAGCTGCACCTGAGATTAATATGGCACCTCCTTTCCTTTAAGAGGTTTAAGCACCTGTAAAGCTACGATTATCCCAGGGGTGGGTGGGTGTTAGGGAGGGAGGGAAAGAAGACTTATGAAAAGCTGGCTGCTACACAGTACCCTTTCCTGTGCTTCTAAGGTAATTGTGACCAATCTCCAGGAGGAGTCCCACAGCCCTTGCTTTGATAGAGGGAATCTTGGGTTCTAAATTTAACCAGAAAGCTCTCTACTGTGTTTTAAATTTAAAATGGAAGCTCTCTGCTGTGTTCTAAATTTAAACTGAAAATTCTTGCTGTTACTAGGCCCTGACTGATTTAACTATTACACTGGGTTCACAGATTAATCAGCTTTAATCTAAAGAATTATTTTTCCCCCAAGATTTAGAAAAATTCCCATTAGTAAATACTTACAATTGCAGATCTCTCTCCAGAAGTAGCAGTCCTTTTGTAGTCCTTCAAGACTCAATGATTCATAGTTTATTTAACTAGGCTTATATACCAGTTTTCTACCAAAGTGTTGTACATTCAGGTACTGTATATATTTATTTATTTAAAAGGTTTTTATACTGCTTTATCATTTCAGTCAAAGTGGTTTATATTGTAACAAACTTGGTAATGCATATTAAACAGGGACATTGATAACTTGGATTTTTCTGAGGCAATGGAGGGATAAGTGACTTGCCCAAGGCCACAAATAGTGCTAGTGGAAATCAAACTCTGCCTCTTCAAGAACGAATCCACCTTACGGTTCAGAAAATTCTTTAAGGCCGATCCGCCTTTCATAGGAATGGTGGTCTGTCTGGTAACCACAATGACCTGCACATCCATGTTGGGAATACCAAACCACTCAATGCACTTCTTTCTGCAGGAGAGTACAGATCTTCTTACGCACCCTTAGTCCCACTCCAACAGAATCATATCCTTGATCACATCTAGGAACAAGAAGACAGTAGTGCATTTCAGCACCTCTTGAAGGAGCGGGTTAGCTTCGGCTCTTGCTCCATGCTGGAAGCATCTGTCAAGGTCAAGGCAGATGAGACCCTTGCAATCAACGCCACCAGATCCTCCTTCCGGAATAGGTGGATCACACCAGCCTCTTCACAATCTTTTGAAGGCGAGTGTACTTCTTCATCCACGTCAAGCGTCCAGTATCAAGCCATCTGAACCCACGTCAGTCAAAATCTCAGACAACTCCCAGTTGTTCCCCATCTCCAGGGGGCACCCCATGCCAGGAAACCTTAGCCAAAGGCAATTGAGCAGGACTTCCACTCTGCCTTCCCCACTTGAGACTCTGCTTGGGGCATCCAGAGGCTGCAGGGTCCGAATTTCCATGCCAGAAGGACCGGGCCTCCTGCAAAAAAGAAAAGAATTCCGGAGAGGACAATCCAGTCTGGAAGCTCTTCTCTCAGAAATGCATCCCCCCCCAACACCAGGGGCAACAGCCACCACAAACCTCCTAGAGGATGAGAAACAGCTCACAGCATGGTTGTCGGAAGCTCCAGTTAGCTGGATATCTTTACTCATAGTGCCAACCGTCACATTCTGCCCTGAGGCAGGCAAGGCCAGACTGACTGTATCCCCAGGCTGAGAGAGGGGGAGCACTTCAGAGTCCAAGGACGACTCAGAAGTTGCTATGCAAGAAGAACAGAGTCCAGAATCCAAAGAGGCACCTCATTTGCCACATGCCAAACAACGGTTCCTGGAAGACGACAAAGAATTAAGGCAAACATCACAACAGCAAGCTCAAAGGTCACAGCAACCCTAAGTTGCACGTTAACTGCACTTTTACTACTGCATGCATTAACTGCGCTTTTACTACAATGCGCATTGCAGGTGCTAGGGTAGAAATGTGCATTGGAGCCACTTGGGCATACAGATTGCACGAATGCCAGGAGCAGAATAGAAGAAAAGGCTACTAATGCTTGCAGAAAACAGCGGGAAACACCCACACTGCACCAATGGTCTATCCCGAATTGCATCCCATACAGATGGAATCGAGTGCTCCCAACAAGGATAATGGATGAGGTCAAGCCTTGGTACTCACCACCTGACAGCTCCAGGCAGAGGAGGGGGGAGTGGGCACTGAGGTTGTTCGAGGCTGCTGCACACTTCCAGATCTTTCCAATTTCTGGTTACTCAACAGGCTCTTATAAGAGCATAGCACTGCACCAATTTTCCCTCCTCCTATGGCTACCGAAAATATCACAGACTAGTAGAGCCTCCCACGTTGCGCTCAAGTGAGAGTCACCTTCAAGGTGGCCATTCACAAGCATTTAATTAAAATTTTCCTCTCAACCTTCAAATTTTCTTCATCTACCATCTGCTGAAGAGACCTCTGGTGGCTGAGGCAAATAGAGGCATAGGAATGAGGTCACTGAAATCTGGGCTTTTCATTGGTTCTTTATCTCCACCAATCTGTTGGTAGGGGAACACAACCCACTTGTTTGGACAGGGCAAAAGCTTTTCTCTGGAATACAGATGAACTGGAGGGCTCCACGGAAAAAAGAAGATTGCTCCATTCAGGAGGGAAGGCCATCGTTCATGCGTGCTGGATCTCCCCAAAGGCTTTCTGTGAAAGGGGTTCCACGCAGGGGGTCTGCCGGTGATGTCACCCATAAGTGAAGACTGATTCCCTGCTTGGTCCTGGAGAATGAACTTGATAATTTAATGAGAAAATTCTCCATATGTATCACACTGTATAGCAGGCACAATAGTGTCACCAAGGAATATATCCTAGAAGGAATGGCAGAGGATGTCAATGTAACAAGTAAATGTTTGTTTGTGCATCTTAAAAAGCTTAATGTGCATAAAATCAATTTGCATGAGTTAGAAAGTTCTAATTTTTAACACCACAGATTTTTGAAATGAGCTAAAACTGCCTGGAAAAAAGGAAAATAAAGGCTCGATATCCACAATGAACCAAATTTCTTTCCCTATGCGAATCCCTAGTAACAAGGGATTATAATTGCAATATCAGAGGTGTAGTGTATTACTTGCCTCACCATGCAATAAGAAAACACAAGGCCACTAACGAGTATAGTCTTTAGTGCATCCTCACATAAGATCTCTTTCACTGAATGACTGTTTCCTATTTGGGCCAAATTTGAATCCAAAATTGCACAAGATGTTGATTAAGTTTTATATGGACTAGATAGCAATAATCAGATCAAGACAACTTTTCTGCAGATACTCCTAAAAAGAGACAAGTGAGATTCTTGTGGATGCATGGGACCCTCAGATCTGAACAAAGAAATAATGCTGTGTGGATGAGAATAAACTAGCGGTTCTCTCCAGAGCATAAGCTATCATCTGAACATCTAGTCTGAACTCATTCAAATCCTGAATGTATTTTAGACATATGACCTTGTGACTGAGCTCACAACGTTGAAGAGTCATACTGGCTGCCCATAAAAGCCAAGGCAGGAATGGATCTATGTAAGTGGTCAACAAACTCTGATAATTCTACTAGCAAGAGAATTCTGTCCAAATCACAATACTGAAAAACTGTGGATCATTACTTTAGGCCTCACATGGAAAACTGCCAGACTAATTTGTATATGAGCAGAAGGCACTTTTAGAGTTCAAGGAATCTCAGAACACTAATCATTGTGTACTAGACTTCAGCCAAACTTTTGATCCAGTAGGGTTCATCGTGAGGGTTAAATGTTTCAAAAACTCTGGAAATGTGACATCAAATAAGATAAGCTCTCCTATGACTTATCTACCAACTGGAAATAAGTCTATGGAAAAGTGGCCTGCCTATGCTGCACCAATATTGAAAAAGCAGAGTCTACCCATGTTACCTACAAATCCTATTCAGCATTGTACAAAAAAAATAAAAATAAAACGTTGTTAGATACATTAACTTGTGCCAGACTCAGAAAGCACTTGTTAGTGATTTGTAAATGATATCTATGCACAAAATATCTACTGTACCTCAATGTATCTTGCGCCTTGAACATCTGAGAAAGTGTTGAAGGTCAAAACCAGTGGACAAACTCACTCTAGAAGATAAGCAATAGCTAAGGTGAAAGAGCATCAGCTGGTGGCATGGTCTAGCTTAGTTTCCCCTAGATGGAAGTAAGTGGCCAAGAAGCCTATCCAGAGGACAGAGACAAAGAGAGAGTTAAATGCATCCAGTCAGTTAATGCAAATCAGCTGCAATAACCAGATGGCACAGCCATTGTTGGAATTAAAGAAATACCATAGACTAAGAACTGCACTTACTAGTGTGTGGATTCAAAAGTGTTTGTCCAATTTCCAAGTCTGAAAAGCAGCCAAAATGCAAAACGTGGAGACAGTCTTTATGGCTGAGCAATACTAGATGTAATAGGGTGAAATTAGGCCTTACCTGCTAATTTTCTTTCCTTGAGTCCCTCCAGTCTAGTCATGTGGGTTTATGCCTCCCTATCAGCAGATGGAGACTGATTTAGTAGAAAGGCCCTGTGCAGCCCTCCATTCACCAGCATTTCTTTACCAACCAGACTCTAGAACACTACAATTACTAGATACCTAATCATTACACACAGTACTACTCTACCTATAAATCCACCACTTCTACTCTGAAACAAGTCCATAATAGTGGATATATACCTATCTATCTATATCTATATATCTCCAAGTATGTACTCCTCAGAGACTTACCAACTGCCCCCTCCTGATCCAAACAGAGTCTGGAATTGTGGACAGAAATCACTCTCCTACGGTCACCAAAATAAAAATTAGCACTACAATTGTGGAATATGTACCCTGACTGCACTAGCCCAAACAAGTCTCCGCTAGGCTCAGCCCTTGCTCCTCCAAGCCTGGAAGGACTCCAGCATCAAGTCAGACAGGTTTTGGAATGGACTGGAGGGAGTCAAGGAAAGAAACTTAGCAGGCAAGGCTTAATTTCACCTTCCTCGTCATCACTCTAGTCTAGTCTAGTCCAGACTCATAGGATGTACTAAAGCAGTACCTAACAATGACATCCTCCATGCCGAAGCAGCCCAATGACCCGAAAGTGCGAAAAAGGTGAGGCATAGCTCAGTTGTGCCCCAAAGACACAATGAGGAATTCCGAGCCAGGCTCCACCCAAGAATAACTCAAAGCCAGAAGGGGAAGAGTCACCAGTGCAGGTAAGGACTGGGCAACTTTTGCAAATTACAGTAGTGATTAGGAAGTCATTTCATGCTGCATGACCACCACAAGGACCACCAAGGGACAAAGCTTTCTAGAAGCACTTTTGTCTCCCCAAACCAAAACCTGAAGGCCCAGCATACAAGCCACTTGTGCCATTCTGGAACTCCTGAATGCTGCCTGCCTCAGAATCTAAGGGTATGATCATGAACAGACGAGGACTGCTATACAGATGCACATGAAGCTCATAGAGACCAATAACCTTCCCTTTGATTCTACCAGAATGACCTCAAAAAAGATCTCACAGAACCCCTTTGAACAGCTACCCAAACCACATCAGGGTACCCATGAAAAACCCCGTCTGGGGACAGGGTGCTGAAGCTGAATTCTTCCACAAATTGCACCTGAACAGAAAGGGGGAAAAAACTCCTGCACCAGATCTCAAAATAAGCTGGTGTTGCTCTCAGCGGCCGTAGCAAACACTGCCCCACTGCAACTCTATAAAACTGGGCAAAAAATGGACTCCAGGCATGAAGAACTCATATTTTTGCCTCCACTGAAGAGAGCAACCTGCTTGAGCTACCCAAGACAGGCATAATGCTTGCGCTCTTAGGAAACAGCTATGTCCTAGGAAAGGAAGGTTTCTCTTGAGCCCAGCCTTCACAAGAGTCCCTCTAAGGGAAGGAAAAGTGTGTTCTTCTGGATTGAGAAACAAAAATTCCTAAAGACCGGAACTGGCACAACACAAACCACAGACAGACTGCTGCCCAAAGCACTGAAAATCACTTATGGCAGCCTCTTTGATGCCTCTAAAAGCCAGTGGAAGATCATTCATTTCCAAGCAAGTCTATCAGGGCTGACAAGGAGAAGTATGGTGCAGAGCTGCTGCTCTCATCCCTAAGGGCCTCTTAACAGAAGGCAGAGTTTCACCAATGACCCTTATATGTTGAGGAGCCTGCTCTTCCAAGCCAAATCCCCCAACAGCCAACCACACACTGGACGATGAAATCTCCCCAGAACCACGGCAGACTTGAAGCACTCACTGAATCTCTAGCCCACCACCCACTGACCTATTAATAACCCCCCCCCCCCCCCCCGACTGGGCTCTTGAGGTAGCATGCAGATATCCTGAGGGAGAGCCAGCCAGACTTCCTCCCCACTAGATACCTTTTCTTACCCAAAGTGGAAGTTACTGTAATAAAGCTTTGCCTATGCCCAGCTGAAAACTACATATCAAACAATGAAAACATCATTTCACTATGGAGCAGTCAGAGCAGCTATGGCTGAGGTTTTGATGGTTTGCATTTGCCTTTTCTGTTGTGAAATTGATTCTGTTGGCAAGTTTTCCCCTGAAGAAGCTAAAGGAGAGATGCTCCCCACAGCTTATTGCGGTGGCGCTGGGGGACACTGCTGCTGGTGCAACCAATTTCTTTAGATGAATGCAGATAAGTGCAGAGTAGCATTGATAAATATGGCATATTATGCCCTTCATTTGGAAAGAACCTCTTTGCATGCTCTGAGAAAGTGAAGGTTTGCTATGAAGTAGCAATGAGAAAATAGTTCAAATGATATTTACAAATTGATTACACAGGTCTGCGACTAAAAAGCTGTTTGATTATTTTCATCTAATTTCCATGTATTTTGGTGTGCTGAAAACATAAAATATTGAAAAAACTCCTAGACTTCATGATTTGCCACAACATGCAAAATTGTCTTCAAATTTATCAAATTTTTTCAAATTACTATTAATTAATTCAAATTACTATTAATTAATTCACATAAGTGCATTTAAGATATAAAATGCCAAAAAACCTTAAAGGGGTTGTCTGAGTTATGTAAAAAAAAAAAAAAAATAGCACTGTAAATCTGATGGTCAGCAATATATACATAAGCTAAGCAAGTTTTAAGTCCGTGCTTCTAATGGTAGAAGGGGTTAATCTTTCCTGAAGAATCCAGTGGGAGGGAGACACAGGGCAGATAGCAGCAGCTCCGGTCAGTGCAGGGGTGTGTGTGGCCAGTACTGTGACGTCTCGTGTACAGACACAGAGCTGCTCTCTCCTGCATGCCACACTTGTGCATGAATCATCATCAGGTTCTTGGTTCTAGGCTGTTCACACTTTTTCATCGCAATTTGTGTTAGCTCGTCATTCTTCAACCGTTATGTTATGGCTCCGCGAAAGTGTATTAATTCGCAAGACAGTTTGTTTCATCTGTGGTGAATATACAGTGTTGAAGCAACAGCAGAATATTACAGACTTTGTGAAAAAAGTATACTTTGCATACTTTGGACTAAAAATTGGAGATCAAGATAAAGTCTGGGCGCCTCAAAGTGTGCAAACGGTGTGTTGAGGACCTCCGAAACTGGTTCAAGGGTAAGAAAAAATCTTTCCGTTATGGGATTCCTATGGTATGGCGAGAGCAAAAGAACCATAGTGACGACTGTTACTTTTGTTCATGCGATGTGAAAGGGTTTAATTCCAAATGGAAGCAATCTTCACTTGGCAATTCATCCCATCCCCCATGGCACAGATATACCAGTACCCAAGCCCCCTGCTACCTTGGAAGAGATACCTAGCTCCGATGAAGGTGAAGTCATACCTGAACCAGATGATGAATCAAGTTCTGACTTTGAAGATGATACAAGACCAAAATTGTTTTCTCAGGAGGAAATGAATGATTTGGTAAGAGACTTGAATCTTCCCAAAGATGCCGCTGAGTTACTCGGATCAAGGCTGAAAAGCAGGAATTTATTGATGCCAGGAGTGTCATCTTCATGGTTCAGACATCGTGAAAAGGAGTTCGTTCCTTACTTCGCCCAGGAAAACAAGTTGGTTTATTGCATCGATGTCGAAGGTCTGATGGGTCAATTTAAAATCCAATATGATTCAGAGCAATGGCATCTTTTTATAGATTCTTCAAAAAGAAGTCTCAAAGCAGTTTTACTCCACAACAGTTTTTACACTTCCATATCTGCAGGTCATTCCGTACACTTGAAGGAAACCTACGAGAACTTGGAATTGGTTCTTCGTAAACTTAAATATGAAGACCATGGTTGGCAAGCGTGTGGGGACTTGAAGGTCTTGTGCATGCTACTCAGGCAACAAGCTGGGTATACCAAATATCCTTGTTTTCTGTGTCTATGGGACAGTCAAGACCGACAAAATCACTGGACCAAGAAGAGTTGGCAGCCGAGGGTGCTAACAGTCAGTGAAAAAAATGTCCTCCGAGAAACTTTGGTACCTTCCCATAAAGTTCTTCTACCACCTCTCCACATAAAATTGGGATTGATGAAGCAATTCGTAAAATCACTTCCAAGAGATGGAGAATGCTTCAAATACTTGGTTACCAAGTTTCCAGGCCTGTCGGAGGCAAAATTGAAGGAAGGTGTGTTCGTCGGACCAGACATTAGAAGGCTTATAGTTGATCAAGAGTTTGTCAATACCATGACGGATCCTCAAAAAGAAGGGTGGATTGCATTTAAAGAAGTCGTACAGAAATTTTTAGGCAATAACAAAGATCCTCACTACAAAAAGATTGTCGGACAAATGCTGAAAGCATTTCAAGCTTTAGGTTGCCTGATGAGTTTGAAAGTGCATTTCCTCCAGTCCCACCTTGACTACTTTCCTGAACATTTGGGAGCTGTGAGTGAGGAACAAGGTGAACGATTCCACCAAGACATTAAAGAGATGGAAAGGAGATACCAGGGAAAATGGAGCATTACAATGATGGCAGACTACTGTTGGATGCTTCAGAGAGACATTCCAGATGCTACTCACAAGCGTAAATGCACCAAGAGGAGCCTCACAAGGAAGAAGAATCAAGTTTAGTGTGTGTAGGTGAGCTCATTTCAGTTCAAAAAAGGATTTTCATGAAAATATTGTAATAAAACTTAAATTTTATAAGTCTATTTCCATTTATTTTGAGGTATTGCCTTATTTAACATAGCTACCTAAATTGTCAGGAAACGTGATGTCCTATGACAAAATGGAGGTCATTTTCGGATTCAGCACACCAAAACACAAAGATTACGTGGAATAACCAAAACAGCTCTCGAAAAAATTTTTTTTGCAGACCTGTGTATTAAAATTTATTAAAGTGATTCAAGATTTGGCATATGGGGAGTTTTTCAGGATCCATGATAGTGAAAGTATGTACACCTCAGATTGCCTCAGATATGATAGCCCTCCATGACTTGGACATTCTAATGATCACAGAGACATGGCTATCTGACGACGACACTGTTCTTCTCAACCAAATGCTATGCCCCCCCCCCCAACTTCTCAATCTACACTTGCCACAGAGCTAATCGGAGAGGTGGAGGAGCGCTTGTCATCTCCAAAACAGAGCTCCAGTTTCAACTGATCAACACCACCAGCACAGCCCACCTTGACGCAATTAGCATAGCCAACAATCATTGTTCCATCAACCTTCTCTACCGATCACCGGTGGCATCACCAGACGACCTCTCGACTATAATCGATCTTGCCTGCAACACCAGTAGCACACGCTCCCCAAACTGTTAACTAGGCGACTTCAACCTGCCTGCTCTGCAGAATACCCATGCCACAGCCTTCCTCAAAGCTCTCAAGGAGCTTGGATACAGGCAACTATTCAACGCACCCACCCACGTTAAAGGAAACAAACTGGACCTGGTCTTTGCTCCACAAATGGCCGTGGAAGCAACCCACAACCTTGCAATGTCTATAACCCCAGTCCCTTGGTCTGACCACAGCCTAAGATTTCAAATGCCTGTTCACTGTCACATCACCAGCAGACCTACTGTCTTCCCCAAAACAGTAGCAAGATGTTTCCGGCCTTTCTTAAAGAAGAAATCCTGGAGAAAGCCCTTCCACTTCTCAACGCAACAGCTCCTAGCTTGGAGGAAATGATCTCTAGCTGGGACAACAGCCTCAGTGCCATCACTCAGCTCCCACCTATGAACAAATCACCAAGGAGACGAGAGTCTGCCCCATGGTATGCCACTGAGCTGCAGATGTCACTACTCCACCTACGTAAGCTAGAGAGATGATGGTGCCGATCACGCTCCACTGAAGCCCAGAGGGCATATAAAACTTACACCTAAGAAAGCACCGAGAAGCAATAATGGAGAGGAGGAAGCAATTCCACACGGACCTTCTGAAAAGTTCGCTGGGAAAACCACACAACCTCTTCAATATAGTGAAGACCCTAACAAAAGAACCACCTCCAGATCAACCTAGCATTCCTCAACCACAGGAATTTGCAGACTCTCTCCAATCAAAATCTCAGCAAACCAACAAAACTACAAGCCCCACCACTTTACACAAGCCCCCCCACTTCTCGCCAAGATAATAGAAAAGGTAGTCCAACGCCAAATTCAACACCATATCGAGACGGCCGACTGTTAGACCCATGTTAGCATGGATTCAGAGAAGCACATGGCGTCGAAACACTCCTCACCACCCTCTTCAATACAATAATACTAGGAATTGACAACACCCGACAAGAGTTTGCCCTTATCTTCTTGGATATCGCAGCCACTTTTGACTCTGTGAGCCAAGAGTTGTTATTGGGACGTCTCGAGGAAAAAGGAATACAGGACTCAGCTCTAAGCTGGTGCAAACACTACCTAACCAACAGATGGCAGCACGTAAGAACTGGCACCTCAACCTCAGAACCTTTCCAACAAAAACAGTGTGCGCCACAGGGTTCCTCGCTATCGGCACTGATGTTCAACATATACATGCAGCCCATCTGTGCCCTGATCCGCTCTTTAACGTCACCTGCCTGGTATACGCAGACGATGTACTTCTCTACATGCCATTCTCAACGGACCAGCCTGACTTCTCCCCACTAACAAGCTGTTTGACGCTGTTGCTGACTGGCTCCATACTCAAAACCTCTGAATAAACCACAACAAGACAGACGTCCTCTTCATCACGAGGAACCAAGGTTTCACCCCTCCAGCCTCCTTAAAGGTGAAGGATGCCGAGCTGATTGCCAAACCCACAATCCACTACCTAGGGGTCACTTTGGACCAATGGCTGGACTTGAAAACCCACATAGGAAACACAGTCAAGGCAATATACCATAAAGTACGGACACTATGGTGGGAGGAGTGGCCTAGTGGTTAGGACAAGGTACTTCAGGCCAGAGGGCCGGGGGTTCAAGTCCCACCTGGGGACAGCAATCTCAGGCCAGAGGGACTGGGATTTCTAGTCCTATAGGCACTCCTTGTGGTCTTGGGCAAGCCACTTAACCCTCCATTGCCCATGTTCCCTGTAAGTATTAGCGTATGTGTGTCATATCCCCTCGTGTTAAATGTATCTCCCAATTGACCGCTTTGACCCGGTGAAAAGCGGGATATAAATACAGCTAAATAAATAAATAAAAAATAAAACACTACGGCATCTGCGACCTCTATTGGACACAGATGACTTCCGCACAATCAAGCTCTCGTCCCACATTTCGACTATGCTAATGCAATCCTACACGGACTCCCACAGGCGTTACTGAACCCACTCCAGCTGGCAATGAATTCAGCCACCAGAATTCTATACAGAGCCTCAAGAATAGACCATATTACACCAATCCTGAAACAACTCCACTGGTTACCAATCCACGGCAGACTAGCCTTCAAGATCCTAGTAAGGCCATAAACAACCAACCTACCACCTCCATCACTGGGCTAATCCACCCCACGCCCCCGACCAGATCCAGAAGATCCGCAGCTGTCAATAAACTGATAACACCTAAGGCAATAACGAAATGCACTCAAGCAACATTCAATAGGGCGTTCATGCTTTATGTACCCAGATGTTGGAATGCCCTCCCTACAGCCATTCGAGCAATCACTGACCTGGCCCAATTTAGGAAAACGCTGAAGCACCACCTATTCTTACAGCACTACTCAGAAGATAGCTCACAGACACCCCCAGTCACCAGGACCTCTCCAACAACACACCCAGCACACTGTCCTGCAGCTAACCTCACCGGCGCCACTCCATGTAAATATTAGCATGTTCAGATTGTTACTTCTGTAAATAATTTGTAGATAGTTACCCCAGTTATGTTCAAGTGATAGTCCCTGTTCATTGTAAATACAATACAGCCCGACTGCACTGTATATGGTTCTGTTATATGCAAACCACACTGATTTGAATAGCGCAGTATAGAAGAGAAATTAAATAAATAAATAAGGCTTGATAAGTTCTGCCTTGTCTTTGTACTGTAGGCAGCAACCTTGGTAAGCTGTTTTGGTGTTTTTGAGTCACAGATCCTTTTCTCCCTTGCATAAGTGCAATGATCAGATGGACATTATGGGATTCCACATTCAGTTACCCCTGGTGTCATAGTGGAATGTTTTCATTTTTTGATCTGTGATCTTGCTTCATTCCGTCAGTGGCATTTTTGTTTTTGTGATCAGCTGAAAAACTAGGCATATCAACTTCCAGAACTAAGCTGTCTTAGCGAAAACTAAAGAGTAGCCCAAATCAGAATGATGCAGACTGATAACATGCGTGTTTAAGACTACAGACCAGAGGAATTAGCCTAGGAGTGAGGCTCTCCATCCTATTACTATACCATTTACTATGAGAAGTCGCCTGACAAGACCAAATTATAAGAGAATGCTAAGTATTTTTTTCTTTTTTACACTAAAGCAGGCATTCAAGACACCCGAAAGGGCATGGCACAACAAATGCAAAGCAGAACAAAGAGCACACATCTACCACAAAATCCACAGAAGTTCAGAAACACAAGGTAGCTACAGAGTAACTTTTGGGAATCTTGACAGATACTTGTGACCTGTATTGGCCCCTTGGTCTGACCCAGTATGGTATCTTATGTTCTTAACTTAAGTCCCGCTAATTTCTGTTGCTCACAGCTAGAACCAGGTCCAAAACTAGAGATCTATGGACTGGAAGGCTGGCATTCTGCCAGATGAAACATGGGCCTGGCCACCACAAACCATTCTCCCAGAGAATTAGCAACCAACTGCCTCGCTCTGTGTTAATCTCCACCAAAAACCCCCCCAAATTAGTGATAAATACAAAATCCACAAGAATCACCAAAACCACCCCCTAAAAAATATATCTTTTTTTGTCGGATGTTACTGAAGAGGGCACACACTTTGAACTATGCCCTCAGTTTCATCCATTTTAATCAAAAACCAAACATAGAATTGTTCCAATATTTAGCTCCGTCAAAATTGTGGCTTCCAAAATGGTATATATGAAGTAAAATCACTCCACAACTTAGCTTAATCGCTCTGTGTTAAGGCAGGATAACTACCAAGCACCATGCCTGCTCATTCTCCACAGTGAACCGACTAACTATCCATGAGAATTATACCATGCAGGAAAAGGCAACGCCCAGCCTCGCAGTGCAAGATATTACCTATAGCCCAGTGGGAAACCTAGAGCATAGACCTTACAGGAGCACCTGTTTTTTTTTTTTTTTGGTCACCCTTTAACAAGCTACTGGGAAGCCTGCCCCTGGGCCATCATTATAGATTATACAAGCCTTGCAATGCACAGCCTGAGGCTGGCAAGTGATAACTCAAGCTTCAACTAGGCAGCGAGGCTAGAAAAAGGTACTGAGAATGTTATGGATCATGATCAGGCCTTACCTGATGAGGAGACTCTAAAGAATAAAGGCCCCCTCCGAGAAGATTAAGTTACCCCCTTGAGCCATTGCTACACTCAGACCAGAGTTTCTTTGCACTCTACAGCATCCCTGAAGAGAACCGGTTTATTTGCTCTCCCGAACAGTGCCTCCAGAGGGCCATGGCCCAACCTAGAAAGCCTATTACTTGAAACCAAAAACAAATCCTGTCTGGATTACCTAAACTGCCAAGGGAACTTAAGAAACATATTTAATCAAACTATTCACCCATCAGCCTCTGCTAAAAGAACCTCACTTTTTTTTTCAATTGATCTGCACCTTATGTTAATTTGAAATAAAAAGAACTCAGCAGATAGCCCAGCTAAGACCCCTCTAGGCCATTCAGACTATATACCGGGGAAAGCCCTGTGCTCCAGGCCATACTCACAAAAATACAGCCCCAAAGCCCAAATCAAGGAAGGGTAGTGCTTTCTTTCCACTTTCCGCCCAAGGCCCGGGCACCATTTCTCCAGCTCCGCCACACTTTCCAAGCAGAGGACAGCGCAAGGAACAAAAATAGCAGATGTTCACGCCAAAATACTTTCAACCCTGTATGGATATTGGCTCAGCCCCCCATTCAGTTGTGGTCAACATTATTGGCACCCTTGCAGTTCAATCATTTAATGTCCAATATCTCCTAAAAAAAAATAAAAAAGTGGCCAGTGAAACAGTTTTGAACTATACATGCACACATATTTGACACATAAAAGAATCCAATAAAACAAGACCAATTACAAAAGGAAATACTAGGAAGTAGTATAAAAACTGGGACATTGCCAGGACATTATTAGTGTCCTTATAAACTATTCAATTCAGTTTGAACAGAAAAACCACATTCCCATTGAAGTAAAATTAGATGCACCTCATCAATTGTCAGTACTTAAATGATATGAATCAACCAATGAATGAGGCTCTAATGTTTAAAATGGCCACATTCACTCCCTGTTCTATTTTCACAATGGTGAAAACATGCAGAGCTGCCTGACACTGTCAGAAAAGCCATTATCAAACATCAAAGGGGTACAAGACCACCTCCAAAGACCTTAGGATTCCTGTCTCTATGCTTCAACAATGTTAAGATGCTTTCTGCTCATGGAACTGTCAAGAATCTTAATCCAAGAAGTCTTTGGAGGTTAGTGTAAACTGTTGGAAAAACACCTTATACAACCATCCAAAGAGTTTAAGGCTGACCTGGAGCAATATGGAGTGGTGGTTTCAACCTGCACCATATGCCACACACTAAACGAAGGAGGACTTCATGGGCAAAAGCAAAGGACCACCCAACTGCTCAAAAACAGACATAAAAAGGCTCACCTGATCCTTGCCAAAACCCACCTTGAGAAACAATCCTTCTGGGAAAATGTTCCGTGGACAGATGAAACCAAGCTTGAGCTCTTTGGCAATGCAGACCAGAGATAAACTTACAGGTGAAGAAATGAAGCTTATAAGGAAAAGCATAGCTACTCACCTGTAACAGGTGTTCTCTGGGGACAGCAGGAATCAGTCCTCACATATGGGTGACGTCGGCATCGACGGAGCCCTCGCGGAAGCATCACCCTAGTTTTCAAAGAAAGCCTTTGAGAGATGCAACCACACATGCGTGGTCCCCTTCCCGCCCATGGGTACCATCTTGCTCAGTCAGATGACATAGCTAAAAGACGGCAAAAATAAATGATGATAAAAGGAGTAACTCCAAGGGGAGGAGGGAGGGTTGTGAGGACTGATTCCTGCTGTCCCCGGAGAACACCTGTTACAGGTGAATAACTACGCTTTCTCTGGGAACAAGCAGGAAGTCAGTCTTCACATATGGGACTCCCCAGCTGCAGGCTACCAAAAGCCCATAGCAAAAATAGGGCTCCCTCATGGGGAGCTGCAAAAGGAAGCAAATGAGTCAGTGTCCACAGACCACAGTATCCGATGAAACAAGCACTCTGGTAGCCTGAACACAGAAGGGTCGGAGAGTAGGATTTGCCTAAACCCCGAAAAGGTTACGGAGCACCGCCTGGCCGAAGGCACTGTCCCGTCGGGACTCTTTCCAGACAGTAATGGGCTGCGAAGGTATGGGTTGAAGGCCAGGTGGCAGTCCGGCAGATGTCCACCACTGGGACAGAGTGCAAGTTTGCCACCGAGGCCCTGACACGGTGCGCCATGACACAGCCTTCCAGCGGGAGCCTCACTGGTTCATAAGCGAGGGCGATACAGTCTGCCACCTATGTGGACAGCATACGCTTGGTCACCACCTCCCCCAGCTTACTGGGGTCATAGATGAAAAGCTGAGAAGCTTTGCTGTGGTCCTGAGTGCGTTAGATGTAGAAGGACAAACCCCTGTTACAGTCCAAGGTGTGAAGGACCATCTCCGCCCGACTGGAGTGAGGTTTTGGAAAGAAGGTAGGAAGCACCACTTCCAGGTTGAGATGGAATAGTAACACTACCTTCGGCAGGAATTTGGGGTGCATGCGAAGCACCACTCTGTTCTTGTAAAACCTGGTATAAGGCACCTCCGCCACAAGGGCATGAAGCTCACTAACTCTGCGAGCGGAGGTGAGCGTAACCAGGAAAGCCACCTTCCAAGAGAGGTAGCGAAGGTTGCAAGTTGCCAGAGGCTTGAAGGGTGGGTGAGTGAGCTGCCCCAACACTATGTTGAGGTCCCGTTTGGTTGCCGGAGGGCAAACCGGGGGCTTCGATAAGAGCAGGCCTCAAAGAAAACGGGTCACCAATGGCTGGACCGAGAGGGGCTTACCATCCACCAGATGGTGGTGCACCCGGACGGAGTTAGACTTGAGCCCAGACAGAGAGGTAAAGGTACTGTAACACCAGAGCCACTGGGCAGGAGAAAGGGTCAGCCCCGTGATCGGTGCACGAAACAGAGAACCTGTGCCATTTGAGGGTGTAAGCCTTCCTAGTAGAGGCCTTGCGAGACGCCAGCAGGATATCTTCCACTTCAATCAGGAGGTTGAAGGGAGCCAGAATCACCCTCTCAGCAGCCACACTGTCAGCGACAGGGACCCCAGATTGGGGTGGAGAGAGCCCCATTCCTGAGATAGGAGTCCCGGGGGAGTCCCCAAGGGGATGGGGGTGTCCACCGTCAACTGTAGAAGCAGCGGGAACCATAGTTGCCTGGGCCACCGAGGAGCTATCAGGTTGAGAGAGGCCTTGTCCTGTACAAGGTCATGGCGATCAGCAGGGTAGGAGGGAAGGCGTACATGAGGCCTCCCGACTATGAGATCAGGAATGCGTCTGCTGCCACCCAGGAGAAGTGAGCCTGCCGGAAGCAGAAGCAGGGCAACTAAAAGTTGTCCAGGCTAGCGAACAGGTCCATCACGGGTTCTCCCCAGAGCCGACTGGCTACCCTGGGGTCCAGCTGCTACTAGTGTGGCTGGAGAATCCTGCTGAGTCAGCCAGGGGTTCTCCTGACCGGGCAGGTACAGTGCCCACAGGAGTATACCCTGTCGGACTGCATAAGAGCAGAGGGCTAGAGCCTCCTGACAAAGGATCCGAGACCCCGTGCCCCTTGTTTGTTCATGTAGAACATTGCCACCCGGTTCTCCGTCTGGACCAATACCAGCTAGTGACTCAGGTGGTGACGGAATACCCTCAGGGCTAGGTATATGGCTCAGAGCTCCAGGAGGTTGATCTGCTGGGTGCTCTCATCCGGTGACCAGTTGTCCTGGGTGCGGAGATCTCTGCAGTGGGCTCCCCAGCCGAGCAGGGAGGCATCCATGGTGAGGACTCTCGAGGGGCTTGGGGTCTGAAAAAGCATGCCCACCTCGAGATGCTGGGGTGACTGTCACCAGATCAGGGAATCTGCCAACTGGCGGGTCACAGAAACAGTCTCAGAGGCGGCCTTTGGCCTGAGACCACTGGTCCCGGAGACACCACTGCGCCGCCCTCATGTGGAGGCGAGCATCTGGGGTGACGTGGACCGTGGATGCCATGTGCCCGATGAGGTGCAGGAGAAGCCGGCGGGTACCAAGGGACAGTACTGTACGTCCCGAGCTAGAGACCTGAGATGATTGGCTCGGTCTCTGGACAAGAAAGCATAGCTACTCACCTGTAACAGGCGTTCTCCAGGGACAGCAGGAAATCAGTCCTCACTTATGGGTGACGTCAGCACCGACGGAGCACAGGCAGAGCAATTCCCCAGCTTTCAAGGAAAGCCTTTGGGATTGCTGCCACTCATGTGTGGTCCTCTTCCCACCCAAAGGTGCCATCTTGCTCAATCAGGTTCCCTAGCTAGAGCCCTACTCAGCAGATGGAAAGGGAAGAAAAACAAAAATGGCAACTCTTAAGGGGAGGTGGGACGGTAGTGAGGACTGATTCCTGCTGTCCCTGGAAAACACCCGTTACAGGTGAGTAACTACGCTTTCTCCAGGAACAAGCAGCAAGTCAGTCCTCACTTATGGCTATAGGTTACCAAAACCTGAAAGTCAAAATGCCTCCGCGAGGCCATGAGCAGAAGCCGATGACTGAAGGAAGCGCGAGTCCTCGGGCTCTCGGTAGCCACAGGAGAAGGGTCAGAGGACAGGAGTTGCTTATACCCCGAAATATGGAGAACAGCCTGGCCAAAGGCGCTGTCCCAGTGGGACTCCCTCTCCAGGCAGTAGTATGAAGCTAAGGTATTCGCTGAAGACCAGGTTGCAGCCTGGCAGATGTCCGTCAGAGGCACAGAGCGCAGCAAAGCCACTGACGCAGCCTTGGCCTGGATGGTGTGTGCGGGGACTCGGCGATCCAGCAGGGCCCCAGCCTATGCCTGAGTGAAGGCGATGCAGTCTGCCACCCAGATGGAGATGGTGGTCTTGGTAACTGCGAGCCCCAGGCGATTAGGATCGTAGGCAATGAAGAGCTGGTCGAACCTGCGATGACCGTGGATGCACTGCAGGTAGAAGGCGAGAGCCCTCTTGTAGTCAAGCGAATGAAGGACCGCCGATGCCCGGTCGGCATGGGGTCTCGGGAAGAAAGTTGGTAGGACGATCTCTTGGTTGAGAAGGAAATCCAAGACAACTTTTGGTAGGAACTTGGGGTGTTCCCATAGAACTTTATGTAGGGAGTCACAGCCATGAGGGCCTGCAGCTCGCTGACTCGATGGGCCGAGGTGAGCGCTACCAGGAAGACTACTTTCCAGGAGAGGTGCCGAAGTGAGCACGCTACCATCGGCTCGAAGGGCAGCTGCGTCAGCTGCACGAGCACAACATTTAGATCACACACCGCCGGTGGAGGCAGAATGGGGGGCTTGGAAAGTAAGAGGCTCCGCATGAAGCAGGAGGCCAGAGGCTAGCGCAAGAGGGCTTTACCCTCGACAGGGAAGTGGTTGGCCGAGATGGCGCTCAGGTGAACTCTGACCGAATTGGGTTTCAGTCCCACCTGCGAGAGGTGGAGGAGATAGAGTAGTTACTCACCTGTAACAGGTGTTCTCCAGGAGCAGCAGGAATCAGTCCTCACTTATGGGTGACGTTGGCGCCAACGGAACCCTCGCGGAGCAATTTTCCCCAGCTTTCGCAGAAAGCCTTTGGGCATTGCAGCGCGCATGCGCGGTCCCCTTCCCGCCTAGGGATGCCATCTTGCTCAGTCTGATGACATAGCGGCAAGACAGCAAAAGTTAGCAAAAATATGCAAAAAGAATGACTGCAACTCCGAGGGGAGGAGGGAGGGTAGTGAGGACTGATTCCTGCTGCTCCTGGAGAACACCTGTTACAGGTGAGTAACTACTCTTTCTCCAGGACCAAGCAGGAAGTCAGTCCTCACTTATGGGACTCCCAAGCTTAAGGCTACCGGAGACCTCAAGCCTAAAAAGAGCTCCCTGAGGCTCAACAGTACAGAGGGAAGGAATCTTCTCTGAATACGCATCCGGCCGGTAGCCAACGCCGGGGCCGGAGTTGCCTAAACCTCAAAGAGATTGTGGAGGACTGCCTGACCGAAAGCACTGTCCCTGCGGGACTCCCTTTCCAGGCAGTAATGAGCCGCAAAGGTCTGACCTGAAGACCAAGTAGCGGCCCGGCAGATGTCTGCCAATGGAACAGAGCGGAGGTGAGCCACAGACGCGGCCTTCGCCCTGACCCGATGCGCCGTGACACGACTTTCCAAGGAGAGACCGGCTGCCCCGTAAGTCCAGGCGATACAGTCGGCCACCCAGATGGACAGAGTACGCTTAGAGACAGGTACCCCCAACCGATTGGGGTCAAACGAGATGAAAAGCTGGACCGCTTTTCTATGCTCTCGCGTACGGTCAAGGTAGAAGGATAAGGCTCTTCTACAGTCCAGTGTATGCAGCACTGTCTCAGCTCGGCTGGTGTGCGGCCTGGGAAAGAAGGTCGGAAGAACCACCTCCTGGTTGATGTGAAAGTGGGAGACCACCTTTGGAAGAAACTTGGGGTGGGTCCGCAGGACTACCCTATTCCTGTAGAACCTAGTGTACGGGGGCTCCGACACTAGGGCTTGTAGCTCACTCACTCGCCTCGCGGAGTGAGGGCTACCAAGAAGAGAGTTTTCCAGGAGAGGAAACAAAGAGGGCAGGTAGCCATGGGCTCAAAAGGTGGGCAGGTAAGCCTTTGCAGAACCACGTTGAGGTCCCAGTCAGGGGCTGGGGGCGCAACGGAGGCTTAAGTAGGAGGCGGCCTCTGAGGAAACGCGCCACCAAGGGGTGCGAAGAGAGAGGCTGGCCTTCAACCGGTGAATGATGTGCAGAGAGAGCACTGAGGTGGACTCTGACAGAGTTGGATTTGAGACCTAGATCGGATAGGTGAAGCAAATATTGCAGTACCACCAATACTAAACAAGCGAAGGGGTCCTCAGCTCGCTGAGAACACCAGACCGAGAAACGACGCCATTTGAGGGCGTACGATTTCCGGGTGGAAGGGCGCCGAGATGCTAGGACGACGGCTTCCACCTCCGGGGGTAGCAGAAGCGGAGCTAGGACTACCCTTTCAGCAGCCAGGCCATCAGGTGCAGAGCCCGGAGGTTGGGGTGCAGAAGAGTTCCCTGATCCTGGGTCAGGAGATCGGGCTGAAACCCCAGAGGGAGAGGGGTGTCCACCGCCAGCTGTAGAAGCAGAGGGAACCACGGTTGCCTCGGCCACCGGGGCGCTACCAGGATCACGGAGGCCCTGTCCTGGACAACTTTGAACAATGTCCGGGACACCAGTGGCGTGGGAGGGAAGGCATACAGCAGACCCGTGGACCACGAGATGAGGAAAGCATCCGGCGCTACTCGAAGAGGATGAGGGTGCCGGAAGCAAAACCTGGGGAGCTGCCTGTTCAGGGGACTGGCAAACAGGTCCACGGTGGGAGAGCCCCACCGGAGGAAGATCTGCTGAACCACCGCGGGGTTCAACTTCCATTCGTGTGGTAGCAGGATCCGGCTCAGCTTGTCCGCCAGGCAGTTGTCCTGCCCTGGCAGGTAAACCGCCTTGAGGAGGATGTCGTGATCGACCGCCCAAGAGCACAGCCTCCGGGCTTCCTGACATAGAAAGAGGGAGCCCGTGCCCCCCTGTTTGTTCACGTAGAACATTGCTACCTGATTGTCCGTCTGCACCAGTACGGACTGACCGAACATTAGGTGAGAGAAGGTCCGCAGAGCTAGGCGGATCGCCCGGAGCTCCAGGAAGTTTATCTGCTGGGCGGCTTCCCAAGGCGTCCAAAGGCCTTGAGTGCACGTCCCCCGACAGTGCGCCCCCCCAACCCAGGAGGGAAGCATCTGTCGTGAGCACCCGGGACGGTGGTGGAGACTGAAAGGGCATGCCGAGCACTAGATTGGGCAGGTGAAGCCACCACTGCAGGGAGGAGACCAGACGGTCGGAAACCTGTAATGGGTCCGACAGCCTCCCTGTGGCCTGATGCAACTGAGAGCGAAGGCTCCACTGGGTATGTCTCATATGCAGACGGGCATACGGAGTGACATGGACCATGGAGGCCATGTGCCCGAGCAACTGCAGGAACTGTCTGGCAGGGGCCGGCGACTCGCCGCTGAACCCGCCAGCTAGGGCCATGAGCCTGTTGGCCCGTTCCAGAGGCAAGGAGGCTTGAGCCCGCCGAGTGTCCAGCCGTGCCCCTATGAACTCGAGGTCCTGAGAGGGGAGCAAAGCGGACTTTTCGAAGTTTATGATGAAGCCCAAGTGCTGAAGCAGAGCCACCGTACGTTGGGCGGCCTGGGCGACCTCTGGAGCCGACGACGCCCGGATGAGCCAGTCGTCCAGGTATGGGAAGACGAAGAGGCCTTGAAGCCTCAGGAAGGCTGCCACCACTGCCAGGCACTTCGTGAACACCCTGGGAGCGGAGGACAGGCCAAAAGGCAGCACTCGGTACTGATAATGATTCCCTGCCACCGCAAACCTTAGGTATTGTCGGTGGTCCGGATGAATAAGGATGTGGGTATAAGCATCCTTTAGATCCAAGGAGCATAGCCAATCTCCCCGCTGGAGGTAGGGCAGGAGAGTTCCAAGGGTAAGTATCTTGAACCTTTCCCGCTGCAGGAACTTGTTGAGGTTGTGCAAGTCCAGAATGGGCCTGAGGCCTCCTGTTCTCTTTGGAACCAGGAAGTACCTCGAGTAAAACCCATGACCCCACAAGTGTTGGGGCACTGGCTCCACCGCCCGTTCTTGAAGCAGGCTTTGCAGCTCCTGAAGGAGTACGTCCTCGTGCAGCGGGGGTCTGGAAGGCTCCCCCTGGAAGTATAGGGGGGGCACCTGGTGAAAACGCAGGAGGTAGCCCTTGTGGACCACCTGCAACACCCAGGCATCGGATGTAATGGCTGACCACCTGTGAGCAAAGTGTGTCAGCCGACCCCCCGTGCTGGCATAGTCAAAAACCTCCACCCTGCTGGGCCGGGGCCTGCGTGGTGGGTTTGGGGGCTTTTTGCTTCCGGGAACCGTTACCCTGTCCCCTAGGCCGCTGCCCCTGAAGGGGGGTAGGGGCCTGACATTGTGGTTGGTGATGCGTATAAGCAAACACTTTCCTCGGGTAAAAAGGCTTTTTGCCCGAGCCCTTCTTCTGAGAAGGGGCCGAGGACTTCCTGGAGAGGCGAGTCCTGGTGAGAGTCTCAGACTCGAGCTCCGCCGCCTTTTTGGCCATGGGTTTGCCGAAGAGGTTTTCCCCTCGGCAAGGAACATCGACCAACTTGTCCTGCACCCATGGCTCGAGGTCGGATGATTGAAGCCAAGCCTGGCGGCGAGCCCCGATGCCGGCTCCGGCTACCCGAGCCGATGCCTCAAAGCCATCATAGGCCGCCCGAGAAATGAACTTCGAACATTCTCGAATCCCTGAGGATAAGGCCTGGAATCGCTGCAAGGGTTCCTCGGAGAGACCGGCAGAGAAACCTCAATTTCTTTCGCCAGGTCTCGGAGGTACATACTCATATACAGCTGATATGTCTGGACCCGACAAGCAAGCATAAAGCCCTGGAAGCACTTCCTACCGAGGGCGTCCAGGTTCCGGGCCTCCTTACCCGGGGGCACCGAGGAGTGCATCTTTTGACTCTTAAGTTGATGCATGGCCGACTCCACCACCATGGAGTGGTGCGGGAGCTGCGCCTTCTGGAACCCGGGGCTCTTGCGGACTCGATACATGGAATCGACCCGCTTGCTCAACACTGGCGTAGAGGCTGGGCTCTCCCACATGCGGAAGAGAAGCCGCTCCAGCATCGGGGGAACCGGTACAGTGAAGGCCTCCCTCGGGGGGGAGTCGTATTGAAGGGCCTCGAGCTCCTCGGCTCGGGGTTCCTCCTCTGGATCCGCGGGGAAGGCCAAAGCCTTGGCCATGCCCCTCACGAAGTCGGAGAACCGGGTATCCTCCGGGGTCGGAGCCTCGGAGGCGGTCCCCTCGGGCGAATCGGAGGGGATGCACCGTGTCTGGAAAGAACCGGGTGACTCGTCCTCCTCCGTGTCCCAGCCCGACTCCTCCGAGGAGGAATCGAGCGGTTCCGCGCGGGCGGGGCCCGGGGACCGTCGCCCCGACGCCGAGGCCGGCGTCGAGGACCTCGGTCCCGAACGGGAAGCCGAGGGAGACCTAGGTTGAGGATCGACTCGAGCTCGCATGGACTCGAGGATCGACTCGGCCTCCGGGGTCGACTGGAGCGTCGACGTCCCGGTGGTCGGGGCAGATGCACTGGCGAGGCCGGTGATCCATGCCCGCTGCTGGTCCATGAAGGCAGATATACTGCGCTCCAAGGACGTCAGTCTGAGATCAAGCTCAGAAGACCCAGCAGCCGCCGACTCGGGCCCCGACAGCGTGGGGGAGTCCAGGAGGACTATAGCACTCACGTGTCTAGGAGACTCCACTTCGAGACGAGGAAGCTTCGAAGGCCTTTCCCCCAACGACGGCCCGGGGTGTCGGGCCGGGCTAGGTGACCTGTCCCTCGAGGGACCGGGGTCGCCTCCCGGCTCCACCCTCGCGGGCTGCTTCTCCCGCCGGTGTTCCCGGCCGGGGGAGCCCCGCTCAGAAGAACTCAGACGATGCTCCGAGCCGGAGCCACGAGGCGTCGAGGCCTCTGATGAGGTCCGCGCGGAGTCAGAGAAGATCCGATCCCTTTGCGACTGCCGGCTCCAGAGCGCCTTCGAGGACATCTTGCTGCACGGGCCGCAGCTCATAGGGTCATGCTCGGCCCCGAGGCAGCAGTCATGCGTGTCGGTGAGAGACATGAGTCTGATACAACGATCACACTTTTTAAAACCACTGGCGGCCATCAGGGAAAAAGGAACCCCGGCAACGTCGAAAGACCGCGCTGCCAGGGATGAAGGAAAAAAGTGGCGGGAACGCCAGTTGGAATAAAATAAAAACGTAGACGGGCCCAATAGAGGATATCGAGGCCCGGCGGGAAGAGGAACACACGAACCGAGAAAAATTTAACGTAAAAACAAATCAAAGAAATCAACTTTTCTGCGGCGGTAACAGACTACGTCTGTAGGGCTCCGCCGAAAAAAGACGACTGAGCAAGATGGCATCCCTAGGCGGGAAGGGGACCGCGCATGCACGCTGCAATGCCCAAAGGCTTTCTGCGAAAGCTGGGGAAAATTGCTCCGCGAGGGCTCCGTCGGCGCCGACGTCACCCATAAGTGAGGACTGACTTCCTGCTTGGTCCTGCAGAAAATGGAGAACCCACCGGGTAGAGAATGGGTCAATCTGGAGCTTGGAGCACCAGACCGAGAAGTGCTGCCACTTCAGTGCATAGGCCTGTCTCGTTGAGTCCTTCCTAGACACAAGCTCTTTAGCAGGGTCACGAAGGAACATCCACATATACAGTTGGTAAGCCTGGATGCAGCACGCCAGCATGGATCCCTGGTAAGCCTTGCGCCCGAGGGCTTCGAGGGCACAGGATTCCCTACCAGGTGGGACCGAAGAGTGCAACTTCGGGCTCTACTGCTTCCGCATTGCGGATTCAACTACCATGGAGGTATGGGGAAGCTGAGCCTTCCGGAACCCTGGGCCACGCTGGACCCTGTACATGGCATTGAGTCTTTTACTGACAATAGGGACCGAAGCGGGCGCTTCCCACATGCGGAGGAGCAGCCTAATCAGGATGGATGGTACCAGAACCGTGAGAGACTCCCTAGGGGGAGACTCATATTGCAAGATGTCGCATTCCTCTGCCCTCAGCTCTTCCTCAGTCTGCGTGGACAGACTGAGGGCTCGAACCATATCCTGCACAAACACCAAGAAGGAGGTGTCTTCAGGGGTGACCGCCTTTGAGAGTCAGGAGGGGATGGGTCAGAAAGAAGGTCCCTATGGGCACGGGTTTCAGGGCATGTGCCCCCGTCCGATTCCCAGCCCGAGAGGTCGAGGAGAACTCTGAGACGGGCTAATCCCTGTGCTCAGTGGCCGAGGCCCACTTGGAGCCAGAGGCACTGACTCTGGAAGACCTAGCCCTCGAGGAGCGGAACGGCAAGCGAGACCTGAGCCAAGGACCCACGTGAGGCCTGCGGCTCTCGAGGGTTTCCAAGGCAATTTTTTGGACCCCCGTCGAGGGACCCTCGGTCTCAAGGAGCGAGCCAGCCATGCTGGGTAAAAGCGCCTGCTGGGCAGCTAGGAAGGCAGAAATGCTGCGTTCCAGTGCCAGCATATGGGACTCCCACTCAGGAGTGGGCCCCTGTGCCGTCGACACTGGGGTTATCGGGTCTGGCGTGGAGGAGGAGAGGGGGTCCTCGCCGGGACGACCTTCAGGAGACCGGGCACCATCGCCGGAGGCCTCCGTATCCGTATGAGATACCTTCCGAGACCGCTCCTTGTCCGACTCTTAGGAACACAGAGGAGGGCTAAGGGAACAAGCGCAAGACCGCTCACGCTTGTCCGCAGCCCCCAACAGCGACTTCAAGGGCGTAGTCTTCTTTTGCCGTTCCACCTCGGGTGAACCCTGATCGGAGTGACGCCTGGGGTGTGGAGTCACTGTGGGGGACCCCGCAAGTGGTGGATCGGCGGGGTGAGGCGCTCCTGGGGTACCCTGGGACTGCCTTACGGACAATGTCATCGGACATCTGCTTAAGGCTTAGCAAAGCCTTAGCGGACATTTTCCTACAGAGTGAGCAGAGATACGGGTTGTGGTCGGCCTCCAGATACCTCAGACATTTGTGGGTGTCCATGAGCAACATATTCTTGGAGCATGTGTCACATTTTTTGACCCTCGAGGCCAGCGGTTGGAGAAAAGGGCAAGAAAAGGGCCTGAAGGGAAAAAACACTAAAGGATAGAAAAAAAAGGGGATTCACTGGCCCACAGCCTGAGCAGGAGTGACAGGGAGGACAGGAGAGGACCGGTGCTACCAGAAAAAAGGGCCAAAAGGCCAAAGAAAAACTTTTTCTGAGGGACGAGGATGTGCGTCCGAAGGGCTCCGTGGAAAAAGGGAGACTGAGCAAGATGGCACCTTTGGGCTTGAAGAGGACCACACATGCGTGGCAGCAATCCCAAAGGCTTTCTTTGAAAGCTGGGGAATTGCTCTGCACGGGCTCCGTCGGTGCCAACGTCACCCATAAGTGAGGACTGACTTCCTGCTTGTTCCTAGAGAAAGGCTTGGACTGAAGAGTGTCTATCTTTGCCCCAATGAACTCCAGACACTGTGGGGAGGAGGTGAGACTTCGGGTGGTTTATGACAAAGCCCAAGTGTTGCAGAACCTAGATGGTGCGTTTGGTGGCCTGCTGCACCTCTGAGGCTGTGCCTTCCTTTATGAGCCAGTCGTCTAGGTAGGAAATGACGAAGACGCCCTGGAGCAGAAGGAAGGTGGCCACGATTGCCAGGCATTTCGTGAAGGCTCTTGGGGCAGTGGCTAGGCTGAAGGGGAACACCCTGTATTGAAAGTGCCTGCCCCCCCCCACTACGAACCGCAGGTACTGCCTGTGGTTGAGGTGGATGAGGATGTGGGTATAAGCATCCTTGAGGTCTAAGGAGCATAGCTAGTCTCCCTGATGGAGGCATGGCATCAATGTTCCAAGGGAGAGTATCTTGAACTTCACTCTCACCAGGAATTTGTTGAGATTGCGCAGGTCGAGGATGGGCCTGAGGAGCCCTGTCCTCTTTGGCAAGAGAAAGTATCTGGAGTCAAACCCCTTGCACTTGAGGTGGTGGGGCACTGGTTCCACTGCTTTGTCCTCGAGAAGACCTGCTAACTCCTTCAGAAGGTCAGAAGATGGTCCTGGTGGAGGGGAGACCCGAGGGGTTCTCCTGGGAAATAAGGGTGAGTTGTTTAAGTCAGGTGGAGGAGGTAACCCTCCCTGACTACCTTTAGTGCCCAGGAATCGGTGGTGATGGTCACTCACCTCTGGGCATAGAGAGCCAATGTCCCCACTGTGGGCTTCTGATCTCCTCAGGGTAGAGAGGCTATGCTCAAGGAGTCAAAAACTACCCCCTGGCTGGGTCGGAGTCTGGGGTTTTAGAGCCTTCTGCTTATGTGGGCCATGCCTATGTTCCTTGGCCTGCTGACCCTGTTGGGAAGCTGGGGAGGCCTGATAAGGTGGGTAGTTTCTGTAAGCAGCTCCCTTCTTCGGGTAGAAGGGCTTTTTACCCGAGCCCTTCCATCAGGGATGTATAGCAGTCTTTTTAGAGAGCCTGGTCCTCATCATGAACTCTTGTCTCCAGCTTGGCAGCCTAGTCTCTCCTTGGCCACCTAGTCTCTCTTTGGCCGCTGACTCAAACCCGTCATAGGTCGCCTGAGACATGAATTTGAAGCATTCATGGACTGCTTTGGCCAGGTTCTTGAACCACTGCAAGGGTTCATTGGAGAGACCAGCCGAGAACCCAGCGAGTTCCTTCGCGAGGTCTCTCTGGTACATGCCTATGTACAGCTGGTAGGCCTGGATGCAGCCAGATAAGCATTGAGCACTGGTATCACTTCCTGCCGCGGGCATCCAGGGTGCGGGTCTCCATGCCGTGGGGCACCGAGTAGTGTGTCTTCCGACTTTTCAGCCGATGCATGGCTGACTCCACCACCATGGAGTTATGCGGCAGTTGTGACTTCTGGAAGTCCGGGCTCCAGCGGACTCGATACATCGAGTCAAGCCATTTGCTCACCACTGGCACCAAAGCCAGTGTCTCCCACATTCGAAGCATCAGCCATTCCAGGATGGGAGGAATGGGCACTGTGAGCGATTCCCACGGAGGGGCCTCATACTGCAGGATTTCCAATTCATCCGCCCGAGGATTCTCCTCCGACTCCGTCAGAAATGGCAGGGCCTTGGACATGTCCTTGACAAAATCAAGGAAGCCCATATCCTTGGGTGGAGACTGCCGTCAAAGTTCCAAGATGGGAGAGTCAGATAGGACGTCATGGTGGCGACTGGTATCGGGGGACTCCTCATCCTCCGTCTCCCACTCGGAGTAGTCCATCGAGAACTCATAGGAAGGCTGCTTCGCAGGCCTTGGGGCTCCTGATGCCCTGCGGCCGGTGCCCGGTAGACTTGCCGGGGATGACTGTGGTCCCGTCGAGCAGGACTCAGATCACGACCTCGGCCGAGGATCGGCTCAGCCTCCGGGGACGTCTTGGATATCGAGGGCCCGGTGGTTGGGGCTGATGAACCGGTCGTGCCTGACAACAGTGCACGCTGCTGGTCCATGAAGGCAGACAAACTGCGCTCCAGGACCGCCATTCTGGACTCCAGACCAGAAAGTTCCGCAGCCTTTGGTGCGGGCACCGAGGGACTCGTGCCCAACGCCGGCTCCCCCGAAGGGTAATCCTCGACGAGGATAGTGTCTGGGGACAGAGACCGGTCCACGGTCAGATCCTTCCGGGGGACCTTCGCAGGCTTGGCCTGCTCCTTCTGATGCCTCGGACGAATGTCTCAGACTGCGGGACCGAGCCCGGGGAGCCCCTGGCCGGTTGGAACTATCCAAGGACATCGCTTTCAAGGGTTTCTTCTTCTTCCTGGGTTCCCTCGAGGGAGACCCCCTTTCTGAGGACCCATGACAAGGCTCGGGTTCGGAGGGTTCCATCCGAGATGTCGGGGCCTCATACGAGGCCCTGGCCTTCGGAGGCACCGGGGATTCGGGGAAAAACCCAAAACTTTTTGTGCTGTTGCTTGCAGCTCTTGAGGGCCTTACAGGACATCCTCTTGCAGAGACCCAGGCTGCAGGTTCATGGTCCGGCCCCAGGCAACGGAGGCAGCAGTCGCGTGTGTCGGTCAAAGACAATTTTGGAGCACCGAACACACTTCTTAAAGCCACTGGTAGCCATGGGAGAAAAAAAGTACCCCTGCGAGGTTGAAGACTCTCTGGGTTGTCAGTGGATGGAAAAAGGCGCAAAGACGCCAGGAAAAGAAAAGAAGGAAAAACTACAAAAATGGACCGAACTAGGCAACAAGGTTGGCAGGCAGGAAGAATACCGGTACGATACCGGAGGAGAGTATGAAACTTGGAGAGAAAATAAATCAACTTTTTCCGGAGACAAGCCAGACAAATGTCTGAAGGGTTCCGCGAAAAAAAAGGAGACTGAGCAAGATGGCACCCCCTTGGGTGGGAAGGGATGCGGGGTGGCATCTCCCATAGGCTTTCTTTGAAAGCTGGGGGGATGCTTCTGTGAGGGCTCCGTCGGTGCCGACCTCACCCATATGTGAGGACTGACTTCCTGCTTGTTCCCAGAGAAAACACCCGTCTCCTTAAATATGGTGGAGGTTCCATAATGTTGTGGGGCTGTTTTTCTTGGTTTTTAATTAAGCAATTTATCATAAAACGAAACCAGAAAAGAAAATGAGAGTTTCAAACAGACTTAGAAAACATTTGTTGTGGGACTGCTTTGCTGCCTCAGGAACTGGAGGCCTAGAATGTATTCAAGGAATCATGAAGTCAGAGGACTATCAAGGTATCCAAAAGTAGAAATGAATGGTTAAAAAAGAAAAAAATTGATTGTTTAAAACTGGCCAACAATGAGTCCTGATCTCAATCCAATCGAGAACCTTTGGAAAGAGCTGAAATCTGCCACTGGTAAAAGGAATCCTGGAAATATTCATGAGCTGGAGCAAATCACAATTGAAGAGTGGGGGAAACTACTAGCAGACAGATGTATGAAACATAGATGGCTGCAAGAAACGTTTGAAGGCTGTCATCACTGCCAAGGTGTGTGCAACCAAATATTAATGAAGGTCGCCATTAATCCTGTCTAGGTCATATTTTGTTTATTTCTAAGCTGCAGAGACATCTTTTTTTGTTGCATATTTTTGAACATATTATTAAAATTATAATGACATACAGTTGGAATATTTCTATTTATTTCTCAAGGTATTGTACACAACATACCTACAATGCTAGAATGGCAATAATGTTGACCACAACTGTAGCAGTCAATCACTGTAGAGCTGCCTTGAATCTTAAAAAACATGACTTCTCTGAAACAGAAATATGTGGCAGAAGCTCGGGCCCGAAGGTCACTGTTCCCACTGAAAATGGCTCAGGCTAGGCCGTCGCTTACCGCCACGCCACTGAAGAAAGTCAAAATCATCTGGATTCTTACTGCATCTCCTATAGAAACAGAGGGGGAACCAAGGCTCTTGCTGGGAGCCCTACTGCAAACCTGCAGCCACTGCCTGCTCCCTACCAAAGGGAACCTAGGCCGCGGATCATGCGATGCTCGGCTGTCTCCCCATTCTTGGGATACAGTGGCTTCAGATCCTATACTGATGGGCCTCCCCCCATCAAAGGAAACATCAGCCACGGAGCCTGCAATGCTCAGCCTTCACTCCCTTAAAGAGAAACATCAACGGCAGGGCCTGCACTGAATGGCCTTAGCCCCATTGAAGCGGATGTCATCCCGGATACCAGAAACTGTGAAAAGCACTTCACTTGAAGAAATCAATTACTGTGCACAGCAGCATGGCCCAAAACGCTTTCAAGCTTTTTTTTTTTTTTTAAACTCTTCCGTGTACCCCCCCCCCCCCGTCTTCTCCCACCTGTTTGGGAGGAAAAGGGATGATATTGCAGCTTTTTTTTTTCATTCCCTTGTGACCCCTCCTACAATTCTGTACCGTGTGTGTGGGGGGGGGGGGGAGCGTCTGTTGCCAAATATGGCCAACCTATGGCCCAAATGACTTTCTTCCTTTACACCAGCTCAGACTGCACAGGCTAAGAAAGCCTCCATCTGCTGGAGACTGAGAAATACTGGTAAAAGCAGAGCGTTGCATGGCGCCTTTATATCATGACATCCTTAAACCAATGATTCTTTGTCTCCATCTGTTGTCAGGAAGACATAAACCCATGTGTTCAGACAGGACTGGAGGAACAATGAGGAAGTCAAAGATAACAAAGAATTCAAACTTAATGCAAATATTGATGTAGCTGAGAACTGTAAAATTAAAGACCTGAACACATCCCTGGATAAGAAGGGACTAAAGGGCATGTTTACTACAGTGCACTAATAGCATGGGGCTCCATGTTAAAAATCCTGTGTCAAATGGTCAGCGCATGACTAGGCAGGTTGGAAGTATAAAGCGTAGTTACTCACCTGTAACTGGTGTTCTCCGGGGACAGCAAGAATCAGTCCTCATATGAGCCCATGCAGATTCACTCCCCAGCTTTCAAAGAAAGCCTCTGTGAGTTAGACCGCGAATGCGTGGTCACCTTCCCGCCAAAGGGTGCAATCTCACCTCAGTATGAAAAGCATAAAAATAAAAAACTCCTCCATGAAGAGGAATGAGGGTTATGAGGCCTGATTCTTGCTGTCCCCGGAGAACATCTGTTACAGGTGAGTAACTACGCTTTCTCCGGGAACAAGCAGCAAGTCAGACCTCAAATAAGGGACGTCTAAGCTACAGGCTACCGAAAAAACCTGTAGGAGTCACGGACGACGCAAAAAGCGAATAGTGCAGGGTAGCAATGAGCGCTGAATTGCTTGAAGTCCAGAGATGTAACTGCAGCAGTGAGCATGTAATCACCTCACCAGTAGCCTGAATACAATAGGCTGGAGGAAAGGAGTTGCACTATTCCCCAAAGAGGTGACGAAGTACTGCCTGGCCGAAGGTGCTGTTGCGCTGTGAGCTTTCTTCAGGTAACCCCGAGTCTGTTAGTATCATAGGAGATGAACAGCTGCGATGAGTGGAAATGGGGCTGTCCCCTCTGAAGGGATAAGGAAAGAGCCCTCTTGCAATCCAGGGTGTGGAATAAGGCTTCTGCTTGGGAGGCATGAGGAATGGGAAAAAAGGTGGGAAGGACCACCTTCTGGTTCATGTGAAAAGCGGCCATCACCTTAGGCAGGAATTTAGGGTGTATCTGGAGAACAACCCTGTTTCTATGGAACCTGGTGTAGGGGGCGAGAGCCACCAACGCCTGCAGATAGCTTACTCTTCTGGCTGAAATGAGCGCCACCAGGAACACTATTTTCCATGACAAGAACTTGAGATGGCACATAGCCTGAAGTTCAAAAGGGAGAGCCATCAGCTCCCAAGGACGAGGTTCAGGTCCCATATCACCAGCAGTGGGCATACAGGGAGCCGGGAAAGGAGAAGCCCCTTCATGAAGCTGCCCACCAGGGAGTGAATATAAGAACATAAGATATGCCATACTGGGTCAGACCAAGGTCCATCAAGCCCAGTATCCTGTATCCAAAAGTGGCCAATCTAGGTCATAAGTACCTAGCAGTTTCCCCAAAACACACAGGTTCCACAATGCTTGTATTGGGTCTAGCAGTGATATCCTGGGTCCCTTTTAATAATTGTTTATGGACCTTTCCTCCAGGAACTTGTCCAAACCTTTTTTAAACCCAGCTACACTAACAGCGTTTATTTACATCCTCCAGTAACAAATTCCAGAGTTTGATTACACGTTGAGTGACAAAATATTTTCTCTTATTAGTCTTAAATAGGGTACCCTGTAGCTTCATTGCATGTCCCCTAGTCTTTCTATATTCTGATGACGTAAACAATCAATCTACGTTTATCCGTTCCACTCCATTCATTAATTTATAAACCTCTATCATATCTCCTCTCAGCAGTCTCTTTTCCAGGTTGAAGAGCCCTAACCTTTTTAGCGTCTCTTCATAGGGGTATCCTTCCATCCCCTTTACCATTTTGGTGGCTCTTCTCTGTACCTTTACTAATAACGCTATATCCTTTTTAAGATACGGCGACCAGAATTGCACACAATATTCAAGGTGCGGTCGCACCATGATACGATACAGAGGCATTATAATATCCTTTGTTTTATTTTCCATTCCTTTCCTTATGATACCTAGCATTCTATTTGCTCTCTTGGCCGCCGCTGCACACTGGGCAGAGGGTTTTAACATGTTATCCATGATGACGCCTAAATCTTTTTCCTGGGTGGTGGTTCTTATTGTGGAACCTTGCATCATGTAACCATAATTTAGGTTGTTCTTTCCTAGGTGCATAATTTTGCACTTGTCCACATTAAATTTCATCTGCCATTTGGATGCCCAATCTTCCAATTTATTAAGATCCTCTTGCAATTGTCCACAATCCTCATGCTTTTTTAACAACTTTAGTTTTGTCTCATCTGCAAATTTGATAACCTCACTCGTTATTCCCTTTTCCAGGTCATTTATGAATATGTCAAAAAGCGGCGGACCTAGCACAGATCCCTGGGGTACTCCACTATTCACCTTTCTCCATTGGGAAAATTGGCCATTTAGCCCTACCTCTGCTTTCTGTCTTTTAACCAGTTCCTGATCCACAATAGTACACTGCCTCCTATCCCATGACTTTTTAGTTTTGCCAAAAGTCTCTCATGAGGGACCTTGTCAAAGGCTTTCTGAAAGTCCAGATACACTATATCAACCGACACACCTTTGTTTGTTTATTCACACCTTCTAAAAAACATAAGATTAGTAAGACAAGATCTTCCTTGTCTAATGCCATGTTTGCTGTCTCCCATTAAGCCACAGTTATCTACATGTTCATAGTTTTGTTCTTAATGATGGTTTCTACCATTTTTCCCGGTACTGACGTCAGGCTCACTGGTCTGTAGTTTCCTGGATCACCCCTGGAACCTTTTTTAAAAGGAGGCGTTACATTAGCCATCCTCCAATCTTCAGGTTTTACAGATGATTTTAATGATAGTTCACAGATTACTAATAGCAGGTCTGCAATCTCATATTTCAGTTCTTTCAACAGCCTTGGATGTATACCATCTGGTCCAGGTAATTTGCTACTCTTCAGTTTATCAAATAGTTGTAATACATCTTTCCGGTGTATCGATATTTCTTTCAATTCTTCCATGGTATTACCTTTAAATACTACTTCAGTCGTGAGTGCACAGAGATGGGCTGGCTGTCAACGAGGTGATGATGCACCACTAGGTGCTGAGATGCACCCTGAGAGAGTTGGACTTTAGACCAGTCCGAGAAAGGTGCAGAGATATTGCAGGAAGTTCTGCACTGAGCAAGAGAAAGGGCTGAGATTCCTGTCTGAGCATCAGATGGGGAATCAATGTCACTTGAAGGCATACGCACAGCGTGTAGAATCCTTGCGCAATACCAGTAGAATGTCCTCCATTTTTCTGGAGAGGTGGAGGTGAACTCAGCATTCACGCCGTCAGGAGGGGGGACCGGAGGTTGAGATGGAGACGGGTCCTGGCCAGAGGTATTGGGGCCGCTCATGACAGCTGCAGGAGCCACCAAAGGACTGTCAGGGCCACCAAGGGGCAGAGGATTACGGAGGCCCCGTTCGACTGAACCTTGAGCAAGGTTTTGGGAACCAGGGGAGTAGGCAGGTACATATACAGAAGGCTCCCGGACCAGTGCAGGAGAAAGGCGTCCGCTGACACTCGGCATGGGACCTCTCTCCATGAGCAGTAGCTGCGCATTTTCGGGGATGGCAAAGAGATCCAATATCAGAGTCCTCCATCGTTAGAAGATGGAATTGGCTATCTCCAGGTTGCCATTCGTGAGGCTGAAGAACTCTGCTGAGCCAAGCTGCAAGCAGATTGTCCTAGCCCCGCAGGTAGACCACACAGAGGATTATCCCAAGAGGTGGAATGAGCCTGTTCCCCCTTGCTTGTTGATGTCGAGTAGTGGTTCCCAACCCAGTAATCGGATACCCCAGACCAGTCAGGTTTTCAGGGTATCCACAATGAATATGCATGAGATCTCTCTCATGCATATTCATTGTGGATACCCTGAAAACCTAACTGGCCTGGGGGTACCCGAGGACTGGGTTGGGAACCACTATCGCTACTTGGTTATCCATCTGGATGAGCAGTACCTGACCCGCCAGTGGTCACCCAGAGGACATTTGTCACAGCCCAGAGTTCCAGGAGGTTGATCTGGAGAGCACTCTCCTTCTGAGTCTAGGAACCCTGCGACTGTAGACCGTTGCAGTGGGCTCTCAAGCTGAGCTTGAAGGCATCTGTAGTGAGGACACGCCGTGCCGGAGGAACCTGGAAGGGTAGGCCAGCCATGAGGTTTGGTTGGCTCTGCCACCAGGTGAGAGAAACTGCAAGAGGCCAGGTGATCTGGACTCAATCCTCCAGATGGCCCGTGGCCTGAGTCCACTGGGCCCGTTGCATCCGGAGAAGTGCCTGCAGGGTTATATGGAGGCCATGTGCCCCAGGAAGCGCAGCAGAAGCTGGGAGGACACCAATGAGCAGATCTGCACCTCCCCTGCTGTGATGAATCCAGGAGTGCTCCAATGAACTCCAGGCGCTGAGTCGGGAGCAAATGCAACTTTGGGAAGTTGATCACAAACTGCAGGGTCTGCAGCACCCTGATGGTGCAGCTGGCCACGTTGCATACTTCCTCTGGTGAGCTTGTTTTTATAAGCCAGTCATCCAGATAGGGGAAGACAGACATCCAGCAAGTGGTGGTGAGCGACGATGACCACCAGGCACTTGGTGAACACTCTTGAGGATTGAGGAGAGGCTGAAGGGGAGCACCCAGTATTGGTAATGACATCCTCCAATGACAAAGCGGAAGTACTGATGGTGCCGGTGATGGATCAGGATGTGGGTATAGGTATATTTGAGATCCAAGGAGCATAGCCAGTCTTCCCAGAAGAGGTAGGACAGCAATGTTCCAAGGGATAGCATCTTGAACTTTTCCTTGACCAGAAAGCGGCTTAGGTCTGCAGATCCAGGATGGGCCAATAGCCGCTTGTCTTTTTTAGGATGAGAAAGTACCAGGAGTAGAACCCTTTGCCCCAGAGGGGCTGAGGTACTGGCTCCACAGCCTGCTTCTCGAGTAGGGACTTGAGTTTCTTTTGCAGGAGCTCTCTGTGTAGGGAGGCCATGGAAAGCTCCCCTGGAAAGAAGGGAGGAGGCCCTCTTGCAAATGCCTGCAATACCCAGGCATCGGTGGTAATGCCCGGCCAGAGGTGAGTGAAGTGGACCAGATGTCCTCCCATGTGCCTTGGCCCTGGCTTTCTGGGGGAAGGCAGGTTATGCTCAGGGAATGAAAAGGCTCCCCCAGGCTGCGGCGCTGTTTGGGGCTTGGGGGCTTTCTGCTTATGGGGGTCATGCCCCGGCCCTTGGCCTGCTGTCCCTGTTGGGGAGCCTGATAAGGCTTACAGGAAATACCCTTAGTTTCTGGCCTTTTTACCTTTGGGTGGAAGATGTTTTTTCATGAAGCCTTCCAATGGGAAGGGTCAGTTGTCTTCCGGGACAGCCTGGCCCTGGTCAGGAATTGTCTTCAGCTCGGCCACCTTGTTAGTCATGAGTGCCAAAGAGGTTTCTCTCCTCAGAAGGGGACATCGGCCAGTTTGTCCGGTACCCACTGCTCCATATCCAAGGACTGCAGCCAGGCCAGGCAGCGGGCACTAATGCCCATCAGACACACAGGACACAGACTCAAAGCTGTCAAGGGCTGCTTGGGTTTAAAATTTGGAGCATTCCTTGACCGAAGAGACAAGATCCTGAAGCTCTCAAGGGATTCCCCTGTCAGTCCAGCCAAGAACCCGGCAAGTTCTTTTGTCAGGTCCCCCTCAGGTACATGCCCATGTACAGCTGGTATGCCTGGATGAGGGCAGCGAGCATCAAGCCTTGATAGCACCTTCTGCCAAACCCATCCATGGTGCGGGTCTCCATGCCAGGGGCACCGAGGAGTGCGTCTTCTGATTTTTGATCTGACACATGGCCGACTTCACCACCATGGTGTTGTGAGGCAGCAGTATTTTCTGAAACTGGGGGCTTTTGCCAACTCAATACTGGGAATCAAGTCACTGGCTCAATATGGGCACTGTCAACAGGCTTTCCCACATCCTGAACAGCAAGCGTTCCAGGATTGGAGGGGAGGGGGGGGGGAATTGGCACCATCAGTGCCTCCATTGGAGGTGCCTTGTGCTAGCTCGATACAAGGTTCCTTCAACATCCTGTGGATGGAGTCGAGGAATGCGAGGTCCTCGAGCGGGGACTGCCAGCACTCCTGCGGCAGTGATGGCTCAGGGGGCACATTTCTATGCAGCATGTTAATAGGCGACTTGTCATTGGTCTCCCAGCCCTATGCGGAGCCAGAGAAGACCTTGAGCCCCAGGCAGACATCAGGGGCGAGTCATGCCTCAAGCAGGAGGTTAAACGCTTCGGCTAAGAGTGGGAAAACTGCTCCAGGACAGGAGGCAATCGAGGGTGTTTTGGTCGGCACAGACGACCTGGAGGCTCCAGGTGTCAGGCCGCACTGCGCCTAGAAGAATGCAGCCAGGCTGCATTTAGGCCGCCATCCTGGCCTCGATGCGAGTAAGCTCTGCAGCGGCCAGCTCAGGTCTCGATGGCATTGAGCCTGGAACTGGGTCCCTCAGAGGAGTGTCACTGATGGTGATCACACCGGGGGGCTGAGCCTGATCCCCCGACGTGGTGGGAGTCTCCTCCCATCGCAACAGCTTCGAGGGCCGTTCCCAGCCATTTACTGAGCTTCAGCTGCTGAGGCACATATAGCTGGTGAGAATTACGCAGAAATCTTTGATGTGTAAGAGATTTAAATTGAAACCTGGAGAGGAAACAGGCCTTCTGCCTAAGGATCATACCACAGAGTGCACCATTTCCAGTACTGATTTTGCTGGATCGCTGTAAATGAAAAGTAATGGATTAGTGGGAAAGGCACACATTGCACCGTTCACCTGCCAATTTTTCAGCTTGTCTCAGACCAGACCACAAAAAATATTTTACTGGCCTGAAGGATATTTATAGTGAGATGGGGGCTGTGCAAGTACTGTATTTTGATACTGCGAAAACATTTACAGAACAGACATGAACTTAAAGAAATTATGGAAAACACTTAGCACTGAAGAGCTGATGAAATTCACACCGATAAGAACATTAATTTGAAATTATTCCCCACAAGGTGCCACTCTGTATGAAAATTCTGGGAAAGATTGGTATAAAACAGTAAAACCTGTGAGTAAATTATTGGGAAGGACATTTATCATTTGAAGAGATTCTCAAAAGCTCACAGATGTAGTCCTTACTGTAGTTAACGCCTGACTACTGACCTTCATTTATGATGTTGGCTAGCTACAGCTTTTTTTTGTGTGTACTATCAAATCAATGCTGATTCCTGGTGACACAGAAGCTCCTGGGTTTTCTTGGCAAGGTATGACCGAAAGTAGATTGCCAGGCCTTTTCCTCAGAGGCAATGGAGGTTAAAGTGACTTGCCCAAGGTCACAAGGAGTGTCAGTGGGACTCAAACCCTAGTCTCTTGGGTATGAGGCTGTTACTCTAACCACTAGGGCTACAGCCTTTACCGCAGAACGTTTTCTTATTGGACTAAAGCAGAGCTGCCAAGGTACCCAGTTCTAGGAAGGACACTTTGGCCAGTCCTTGTTTTGAAGTTACATCCCAAAGCAGTGTAGTACTTGTAGCCTGATTCTAACCATTAAAATCAGTACAGCAGGCCTAGTGCACTTAGAAATCTAGGACTCACTTAAAATCCTCTTCCTGGAACTAGTAAACTTGGCAGCTCTCTAAAAGCTTACACTCCCAGAGAGAGAAGCCCTACCAATAGTGTTTCAAAACAGATTGAATTGAATAAAAAATGGAAATACCATCATTAAACTAGCACATGGAATTTAGGCATGATGGTACAAGTAATTGCCCAAGGTGGCAGTTTGTTTTCACTGAACAGCTCTATATTTCCCAAGATGAGTATGGAAGATGGGAAAAATGTAACAGCTGTTTCATGAATGGGACCATAAAGATACAAACTTGTTCTTTAACGACTGCTTAATATTAATATGTTCTTTGGAAATTGCTAATTAGAATAAATCTCTCAAGGAGGTGCCTTGGAAGAGGTAGAGTTAGGAAGATGTATCTTTCTTTAAACATATATTATCAAAATTGATCAATGTGCCCTTAAAACTCAGCCGGAAGTGCAGGGGCAGCTGGGAAGAAAGCAAAGATGTAAAATATTTTCTGTTGATTTAACTAGTTGCAAGCTCTTTGCATTCTTCCGTTCTATGCATTCAAGTTCAGTTTTGGAGCAAAGTAAAGTTAGAGAGTTAATAGAACCAACTGGAACTTTAAAGGCATCAGTCAAAGCCTACTATCCATTTATGGGCACACATTTTAATCTTTTGTCTTCTGCCATAGACCTTTCACTGCAATGATACAGATAAAAATAAATAAGGTGGGAGAAAAATGGACAAAATAAATGGCGATCACTCAATTATATGCCAGTCAAATGTACTTTGAAAATTGTCCTTATGACCATCAATAGGATCTGAAGAATAGAAGATCAGGAAAAACTATTTTGAATGAAAACAGCAATTAACTGAAATAGACAAGAAACAAAATGGCTGCACTGTTTATTACTACAATAAATTAAGACACTTAACCATGGCAGTAAATAAAAAAAATATTCAGTTTTAAGGAAAATTTTGTGTGTTATTAAAAAAAAATAACCATCCTTATTAAAAATCAAATGATTATTCTTTACTATTTATATGGATAGAATCCATGTTATACATGCATTCTAGAACGTGCTTTACCAGTACTTCAAGTCAGTCATTTCAGTTTGTTAGTAGCATAAATGCTCCCGTTTCTCTGCTCTCACTTTAACTGAGATCTACACGTCACGCAAGATACTGTACTAAAAACATCTCACAAATGAAAAAATCCCACGTACAAACCTGAATTGAGACAGAACTACATATACAGTTCTTTGATATAAGAACAACAACTTTTCACAAGAAAAACTGTATCAGTTAAATCTTGTGAAACGAATATCACTTCACATACAACAGTAAGGAGAAAGAAAACTGCTTAAAAAAGAAAAAAAATCTTTTGGGTTTGGCAGCATACTTAAACCTGTCAAGGTTAATGTGTTTATAACACAATGCTACATCACACGCGAAACAACAAAGTTGTTCATAAAAACTAAGAATGTCATTAAAAATATTAGAGTAACCATATTTATTGCATTTTTTAGATTGCATTTTAAAACAGTAAATTAATAGTGCACAATGGCTTCACTTTTACCTGCTGAAATATATAATTAAAGTGGGGAAAATTTATGGCTGCAAAAAAATCCCTCTGAAAATCTCCCAACCAAAATAAAATAAAAACAAAAATCCCGTAAGACATTTATGAACAATGTAGAGTTCCGTGCTTTTCAAAGGGCTAAGTTCTGTTCAATAGATTACCGTCTCCATGCTCTAGGATACTTGCATTAGTGGGGGTCTGTGTACACTAAATCCATTTATTTTCATTTTGTCTACATTAAATGAAATAAAAAAAACGCCCTGTACATTCCACTATCAGCAGTGAGTACAACAGCAAAAATTATATAATACATTTTATACACGCTAAAACAGTTTTTTTGTTTGTTTTTAATGAAAAACAGACCAAACCTAATAAATGGAGCATGTAATCTGGAAGAACTCAAAATTTTTAATGAGGACAACTCACAGTAATAAGGTCCACGCTGAGCCTCCCAAAGGCTTGCAGGTCATATCACTGAAACAGTGAGTGCAGCTGACAAAATGAAGCATGCTATAATTCTATTCTTGGGCCTTTGTAAATTTACCAAAACTTGTTAATTTAAAGCAGAGCAACATATACATGGGAATTTTGTTAATTCCTTTGGCCTGTAACCTTTCAAAACTCAACTTATACACTGAAAATGTGCTAAGTAATATTATAGAAACACATTTACATCAACACTGAAGATCTGGGGAAATGAAATTCCAACAAATTTTAGTTTTTTAAAATGAGCTGCGTTTTCTAAATTTTTGTATTTTATTTTATCCATTTTTGTACAGTGTTGAAAACAAAATGCGGCACATTCCATTTTCCCAAGAACCATAAGGATGATTTCTACAAGGAGAACGTTGAAAAGCCTGAAGCTCACTCATCTGCTGTTGAAAACTCTCAAAGGGAGTAAAGGCTTGATCTGCGTGGTCTAGAACACGTACTGTAATTTAACGGGAGATGGTTGTCTTAATAGTTATTTAAAAGAACTTCCCAGTTCATGCGAAGAATATAGTCCAAGAATAAATCAATTCGCCAAAACACATTTAGGCTACGTAAGTATATACTTTGCGATCCTCAGGTGTTCGTGCCAAATATTCTCGCTCAATAAGTCCTTCAATACGTTTTTTTATAACAACTGGACTTGGTAAGAATCTGGCCTTCAGTTGCTGAGTTACCTATTATACAAAAGGAGAAAAATAAGAGAATGAAGACACTATCAGCTAATTAAACTTCAGAAAACAAAGTTACTTACCTGTAGCATATGTTCTCCTTGGACATCAGGCTAAGTCCTCACAAATGGGTGATGTCACAGACTAAACCCTGCATGAGAACCTCTTTCAGTTCCTTCTAGAAGCTTTGAGAGTAGTCCCTCCATGCATGCACGCTTATTCCCTGCCACCACTGCATCTCATCTCTTTAGTCTCGTAACTAGTTTAGCAGAATACAACTCTAAGGGGAGGTGAAAGAGTTGTGAAGACTTATTCTACCATCCATGGGAAACACCTGCTACAGGTGAGTAACTGTTTGCTCTGTGGACAATAGGATACGTGCTCACACACAGGATTCCCTAGCTAACAGCTGCTTTGAAAAGAAAAAATGAATAAACTGGAATTCTCATAACTGGAGGATACTATAACAGCAACTTAAAAAATAAAAAAAAAGACAGCAACATCAATACCATACCAACACCTAAATTGTTCACAAAAACCAAACAAACTACTTCTAAGAGAGCTTTCTCGCTTACCGCACCCTCTATCTGGAACAGTATCCCACAGAAAATGAGAACCACCAAAGACAAAGGAATTCTAAGACTCTACTTTTCATAGAACACTTCAACGAATCCTGATTGCCTCTTCCCTTATGGACAATTACACACACATTTGTAAATAAGTTTAACGTTAAACCTCCCAGTTTGCCCTATCCCTTTTGTGAATACCAATAAAATTAATCTGTAATTGGTTAAGTGTTGTTTCCCCATTGTAAGTTCACTGTAAACTGAAGTTTTATTGTAAACCGCCTTGATTCAGGATAAGGCGGTATAGAAAAATTGTTAAATAAATAAATAAATAAATAGGTAGAAAGAGCAAGAACGATGTGGCATGGATCAAAAGATAAAATGGAACTAAGGAGGATGGAGTGGATTCTAATCCCAAACAGATTTCAAAGGACAATCTGGATGACTCTGCTGTCGTGTTAGGAGTCCCTTTCCAAATAGTGGTGTGCTGTGAATATGTTGCCTGAAGATGAAGTTGCAGCCATGCAAATCTCTTCCATGGAGGCTGAGTGCAAGTGGGCCACAGACAGCACCCATGGCTGGACATTGTGAGCTGTGACAGGACCTTGAGTATTAGACCTGCCTGGGCATAAGCGAAAGAAATGCAATCTGCTAGCCAAACTGAAAGAGTACACTGTGGACAGCAGCCCCCAAGCTATCAGTGGTCAAAAGAAACAAAAAGCTGGGCGGTCATACTATGGGTTTTAGTCTGCTCCAAATAGAAGGCCAAGGCTCTCTTGCAGTACAATGTGTGCAACATGCTCTCCCCTTTGTAAGCATAGGGTCTTGCTGGGAGGACTACTGACTGATTAAGATGGAAATCTTACATCCCTTTACGAAGTAATTTAGGAGAAATACAGGGGCTGAGTCACCAAGAACAGAGATTTGATAGCACACAATGCAATACCTTCCTATGAACTTTGTAATGGATGCATTCACTACTAGAGCCCGGGGCTCACTAACTCTGTGTGCTGAAGTGACACCAAAAACAAGACCTTCCAGGTCAAATACTTCAGTCCACGGTATCTAGTGGCTCAAAAGTAGCCTTCATCAGCTGAGTCAAAATAACATGGAGATCCCAAGACACTGCAGGAAGCTTTGCAAAATAACTAAATGCTGTATAGAGGAGGATTTACCTTTTACATAATGACGAGAAGGGCCAATTGCACTGTTTTGGTCTTTAAACCTGACTTGTACAAATGTAGAAGATATTCAAGCAGTTTTTGTGTGTGACACGAAAAAGTGTCTAAGGCTTGTCCTTCCATTTGGAGCCATATGACCTTTGTGTGGAATCTCTTCTGAAAGCCAGGATGGAGATAATACCAACTGACAGGTTCAGACTGAAAAGATTTACCACTCAACATTCAAGCTGTGAGGGCTAAGGACCTTATGTTGGTGTGCAGAGTTGGTGAGTTGGCCAGGTGAACTGAATTTTTGACTGAAAGCTCCTGCAGAACAGGAAACCATGGTTGTCTGGGCCAATGAGGCGCTATGAAAATTAGCATGACACCATTGTGTCCGAGTTACTGGTGAGTTTTCATCAGAAGAATAGGAGGATATGCATATAGAAAACCCTCTCCCCAAAGCAGGAGAAAGGCATCAGAGGCTAGTATGCTGTGCGCCCCTATCCTGGAGCAGAACTGAAGTACTTATCTGTTCCATAGAATGGTGAACAATTTTGTTGAGGGGGTGCCCCGCTCTCAAAAGTGGGATAGAACCATTTTCTGATTCAGAATCCATTTATGATGCTGAAGGATAACAGCTTAGCCTGCCTGCCAAGATTTTCTCCTCACTGGCTCTGAGCGATGGTGAAGTTACACAGCCTATTCCCAACACAGAAGGTAATGAGTGGATTCCTCTCTGCTTCTTTATGTAGTACATCGCAACCTGATTGCCCATCTGGATCATGATAATTTTATTGGCCAAGCCTTGAAAATTCCATATGGGCCTCTGTTCCAGGAAACTGATTTGGGGAAGGCTTTCCTGGGTGAATCACAGGCCCTGAGTGTGAAATCTATCTACATGAGCTGCCCAAACCAGTTTGGATGCATCTATCTTCAGCAACTTCTGGTAGGGAGAAATTTGAGAGATGAGACCTTTTGTCAGATTGGAATAATCTGTCCATCAAAAAAGGAAGTCCCAAAGAGGAGAAGTGACAGATAACGTATTTGAGTCTGAGTGGACTGTATCCACCACTGCATGCTCAGGGTTCTTTGAGCTTGTCTCATGTTGAGATGTGCCAAAGAAGTTACATGAAGCTAAATCATGTGGTCCAATATTAATCAACATGTTTCTTGCGGACTTCTGCTTACTTTGTTGTACTCCTTACACCAGGGGTTCTCAATCCAGTCCTCGGGACACACCTAGTCAGTCAGGTTTTCAGTATAACCACAATGAATATGCATGAGAGAAATTTGCATACAATGGAAGCAGTGCATGCAAATCTCTCTCATACATATTCATTGTGGTTATCCTGAAAACCTGACTGGCTAAGTGTGTCCCGAAGACTGGACTGAGAACCACTGCCTTACACTATCACCACAAGTCGGATGAGCTTGTCTTGAGGAAGGAGGTCTTTTGCCAGAATCATGTCTAGCAGGATTACGATGAAATTCAATTGGTGGGATGGGCTGAGATTCAACTTGTGATAAAATTGATGACAAACCCTAACAGGTCTGGCACCCGTTCTGAGTAGTGCTCTTGATTAGCCAATTGTCCAGCTAAGGAAACACATGCATGTCCAGTATGCACAGAAACGCTGCAACAACCATGAGGCATTTCATAAATAAGCAAGGAGCGGAGGTGAGGCCAAAAGGCAGTATGTGGTGTGTTCCTACAATGAATTGTAGATACTTCGTATGACTAAAATGTATCTATATGTGGGTGTAGGTGCCCAGTAAACCATTCTAAAATTTTCTCTAATGAGGAATCTGTTCAGATCCCTTAAATCTAGGATGGGATGGTATCCTCTTGTTTTTCTTTGATAACAAGAAATACCTGAAGTAGAATCCCAATCCTCCCTTGTCCTGGTGGGATGAACTAGATTGCCTTAGAGGTTGAAGGACAGAGTTCCTGCAGAAGTATCTCCTGATGCTGAGCTCATCAAATAGTAAGCAATTTGGTTGGTGTTCAAAAATGTGCAGTCTGTACCCCTCCTAGACTATTTTTAGGACCAGAGTCAGAGGTCAGAAGGGGCCAGCAGTCTGTAAAGAGTGCAAGCCTCCCTCTGGTAGATTGTCTGGGGGAAGGACAGTAGCAGCAGCTAGGCTGTCTAGGAACCAGTCAAAATCCTACCTCTCGATTTGGATGGGATGCCAACTGGGACATTTGAATTTAAGGCTATTTGCTGGAGGGAGCGTGAAGGTTGCCTGATCTGAAAAGAAGGGGGATGAGGAGAAGATACATACACCTAAGAGTAGTAGGACTTCTGCTCCTCTTGCCCACCCCCCCCCAACTGGGGAACCTCCTAGATGAGGCGGTCGAGTTCAAGCCTAGTGGTTGGGGCAAGTTACCTCAGACAGGAAGGTCGTGGGTTCAAATCCCACTAGAGGACAGCAACCTTGGGCTGGAAGGACTGGGGTTTCTAGTCCCACAGGTGCTCCTTGTGGTCTTGGGCAAGCCACTTAACCCTCCATTGCCCATGTTCCCTGTAAATAGTTATCTCCAAGTTATAATGCCCTGTTCAATGTAATTTCAGTTTGTTCAATGTAAACCGTCTTGATATCATGAAAGGCGATATATAAATAAATAACTAAATAAATAAAAAAGACAGTATGCTGCTTGATCATGTTTGCAGCCTCTTGAACCGTTTCCAAAGAGATTGTCTCTATGGCCCAGCACATCAGTGAGTTGCTCCTGCACACTAGATTAAGTCAGAGGCCCAAAGCCATGAGAGTCTTCAGGCACCAATTCTACACACTCCTTCCTTTGGGTCACTAAGGAATGGTATTGCTCAACTCTACTTGGAGAAAGAGTCCATCAAATTCCTTCAAATTGTGCATGATGTTCCGCAAATATATGCCCATGAAGAGCTGGTAGGATGCTACATGGGACATTAACATAGCGCTCTGAAAACACGTTCTCCCCAAAGAATCCAAGTTCCTAGTCTTCAATAAGCATGGAGTGGCCATAGATAAAGATGCAAGTGCTGTGGCAGATTTGGCTGATGTCTGTGGAATCTGAGAGGGAGTATCCACTGGTCTCAGTTTCTCGGAAGCTGACACAGCCCCTTCAATAGTGACGAGGATGAGCAGTCCCTCATGACTGGGTTCATCCGAAACCTTGGTACTGATGTCTCTGCCAGTGTCCAACGCAGCTCCAGAAGCCAAGGAGACAGGTGATACCAATGCCAAAGACTATGGATCAGTCATCTTAGCAGCAAAATGACATTCATACAGTTTCTCTCAACCCTGGAGCCCTCTCCCTGCCATTTGTGAACAGAAGGCAGTTGGCCTAGGTCAGGCTCCAAGCACTGCAGGCACCATTGTAATACACACAGTCCTGAGGCATCAGGTGTACTTTTTAAACATACTGGGCAGTTTTTGGAACATACGGCTTAGATAAACAGCTGCAGTGAAATCAGCTGACTCGCTAAGAGAAAACTTTTACTGAAACAGGAACAGCAGAGGTCTAACGTGGCCTTGAATGGCGTTGCGAGAAAGATGGGGAACTAAATGATCAAAAAATGCTAAACCAAGGAAAAATAAAGGGAAACAGCATGCAACAATGGTGGCAGGACAGGATACTTATACATAGATGAAAGATGAGCAAATCCATTAAATAAGAGTGAATGCAGACAAATACCATGGACTAACAAAAAAAAAACCATCTGTGGTGCTCTGTAGAAAATGGAAGACTGAGGAAATGAGGCATGGTGTTTGTGGCAGGCGTGTGCATGCGCGAAAGGTCTACACTAAAAACGTTTAGGAGGAGAACATAAGATAAGAACATAAGATATGCCATACTGGGTCAGACCAAGGTCCATCAAGCCCAGTATTCTGTTTCCAACAGTGGCCAATCTAGGTCATATGTACCTAGCAGTTTCCCCAAGAGACACAAGTTCCACAATGCTTGTACTGGGTCAAGCATTGATATCTTCGGTCACTTCTTAATAATGGTTTATGGACCTTTCCTCCAGGAACTTGTCCAAACCTTTTTTAAACCCAGCTACACTAACAGCCTTTACTATATCCTCCGGTAACAAATTCCAGAGTTTGATTACACGTTGAGTGAAAAAATATTTTCTTTTATTAGTCTTAAATAGTTTACCCTGTAGCTTCATTGCATGTCCTTTAGTCTTTCTATATTCTGATAAGGTAAACAATCGATCTATGTTTACCCGTTCCACTCCGTTCATTAATTTATAGACTTCTATCATATCTCCCCTCAGCCGTCTCTTTTCCAGGTTAAAGAGCCCTAACCTTTTTAGCCTTTCTTCATAGGAGTATCCTTCCATCCCCTTTACCATTTTGGTGGCTCTTCTCTGTACCTTTTCTAAAATCGCTATATCCTTTTTAAGATACGACGACCAGAATTGCACACAATATTCAAGGTGCGGTCTCACCATGGAACGATATAGAGGCATTATAATATCTTTTGTTTTATTTTCCATTCCTTTCCTTATCATACCTAGCATTCTATTTGCTCTCTTGGCCGCCGCTGCACACTGGGCCGAGGGTTTTAACATGGTATCCACAATGACGCCTAAATCTTTTTCCTGGGTGGTGGTTCCTAATGTGGAACCTTGAATCGTGTAACCATAGTTTGGGTTGTTCTTCCCTAGGTGCATAACCTTGCACTTGTCCACATCGGCAAGAGAAGTTCCTGCGCAGGGCTCCATTAGTGACATTACCTATGTGTGAGCACTTATTCTGCTTGCCCACAGAGTAAGTGTGGTTACTCACCAGGAACAAGTGTTCTCTGGGGACAGTAGGAATCAGTCACATAAGGGTGACATCAGCACCGATGTAGCCTGCACGGTAATCACTCCCCAGCTTTCAAAGAAAGCCTTTGGGATTTGCACCACACGTGTGGTCACCTTCCCGCCCAAGGATGCAATCTTACCTCAGTATGACATAGCTTAAAGCAGCATAAAAAAGAAAACTCCATGGGGAGGAAGGAGGGTTGTGAGGACTGATTCTTGCAGTCCCCAAACACCACCTGGTACAGGTAACTACACTTTCTCAGTCCTCACATATGGGACTCCTCATCTACAGGCTACCGAAAAAAAACTTGCAAAAAGCCACGGGTGACTGAAAATCAGCAAGCCGTGAATGGCAGCATGGAGCGATGAACGACCTCAAGTCCTATGATGCAACCCCAGTGTCAAGGATGAAATCACCTTTCCGGTAACCTGGACTTAAGGGCCATGGGGAAAGAGTTGCATTAATCCCCAAAGAGATGAGTACAGTCTTGCTGAAGGCTATGTCACGCCATGAGCTCTGCTCCAAGCAAGAATGTGCTGCCAAGGTATGGACTGAGGACCAGGTGGTGGCCTGGCATATGTCTTGCAGAAGAACAGAGCACATATGTGCCACAGAGCCGCCATGGCATGCAAATTGTGTGTGGTAACATGACACTCAAGGTAGAGTCCGGCCCACTCATAGGTAAAGGAGATGCAGTCTGTTACCCAAGTGGACAGGGTGTGCTTAGAGATGGCAACGCTGAGCCTGTTCGAGTCATAGGAAACAAACAGTTGCAATGAGCGATGGTGGGCCTTCGTCCTCTCAAGGCAGGAGGCCAGCACCCTCTTACAGTAGAGAGTATGGAGGGAGGCCTCCGCCCGAGACGCATGAGGTCTGGGGAAGAAGGTGTGGAGAACCACCTCCTGGTTGAGATGAAACATATATACCACTTTTGGTAGAAATTTGGGATGGGTGCATAGCACCACTCTATTCCTGTGAAATCTGGTATATGGGGCGTGAGCCACCAATGCTGCAGCTCACTGACTCTGAGCAGAAGTGAGCGCGATGAGAAAGACAACTTTCTAGGAAAGGAATGCAAGGTGAGCCGAAGCAAGCAGTTCAAAGGGAGGAACCATGAGTTTCCCAAGAAACACATTCAGGTCCCATGCCACCGGGGACAGCCGAATCGGGGGTCACAAGAGGAGACCTCTCATGAAGTGGCCCACAAGAGGGTCACCGAGATGAATTGTCCGTCCACCAGATGGTGATGGCCACCAGGACACTGAGATGTACCCTGATGGAGCTGGACTTTCAGCCAGCATGAGAAAGGTGCAACAGGTACTGGAGTATCGATTGCACTGGACAGGAAAATGGACTAAGACCCCTGTTGACACACCACAATGAAACCAACGCCACTTAGAGACATATGCCCAACCTGGTGGAATCCTTTCAGGCCAACAGAACATCCTCAACCTCTGTTGAAAGATGGAAAGAGGCCAGAGCTACCCTTTCAGCAGCCAGGCTGTCAGTGCAAGAGAGCGGAGGTTGGCTAGATCCATCCTCCTGCGATATCAATTCTGGAGCATAGCCCAGAGGAACTAGGGCCACTTGAGAAAGCTGCAGCAGCAGCAGGAACCACAGCTGCCGGGGCCAGCAGGGAGAAAGTTGTTACTCACCTGTAACAGGTGATCTCCGGAAACAGCAGGAATCAGTTTTCACATATGGGTATCATCGGTACAGACAGAGCCCGTGTGGGAACGCTCCACAGCATCCAATTGGAAAGCTTTTGGGAGCAATCCACTGCGCCTGCGCATCTGACTTCCCAAGTCTCTCCTCAGTTGAGTTTGTAGCTGAGAAAGAGGAAAAACAGAATACCCTACAATTCCTAGGAGAGGAGGGTGGGTTGTGAAGATTGATTCTTGCTGTTCCCAGAGATCACCTGTTACAGGTGAACAACAACGCTATCTCCAGGAATAAGCAGGAATGTAGTCTTCACATATGGGACTCACTAGCTCAGAGGTACCAGACTGGAGTTGGAAGCAGTGGCATCCCTGAGGTTAAAGGATGGAGCCGAGAAGGTGTGGATACAAAGTGGCCCCATTGGACTAGACTGAATTTGGCAAGATCATCACCAGTGAAGTTTGATGCCAGGAGAAGTCCGGGACGGAGGGTAGGAGTTGCAGTTAAATACCAAAAAGGTGCTGGAGGACAGCCTGGCCAAAGACAGCATCCCGACGGGAGTCCTTGTCTAGGCAGTAGTGTGCAGCAAAAAGGTTCTCTCCAGAGCAGGGGTATTGGCCAATTTATCTTGAACCCACTGCTCAAGGTCAGATGCCTGTAGCCAGGTCATTCTGCAAGCACTGATGCAGACTGCTGAGCTTTGCTGGATGACTCAAAGGCATCGAAAGCAGCTCTGGTAAGAAATTTGGATGTATTCTGATTTTGCCAGATTAAGGCCTGGATGCATCACGCTCGTCATCAGGAAGGAGAGGGGCAAGATTCTCTGGATCCCTGGAGATATCCTTGAGATACATGTCCATATTGAGAATGTAGGAAGTAATTCTAGAAGTGAGCATGCATGCCTGAAAACACCGATGACCAAAGGCATCGAGAGTTCTGGAGTCCTTGCCCAGAGCCATGGAAGAATGAATCTTAGAACTCTTGATGCGCCGATTCAGTGATTCAACCACCATGGAGTGGTGTGGAAGTTGAGGTTTTTTGAAGCCAGGGCATGGTGGAACTTGGTACATAGTATCAAGTTGTTTGATGATAGGTGGAACCATTAGCGGGGCCTCCCACATACGTAGCATTAGATCCTGCAGGATATGATGCAGCGGTAATGTGACCGCCTCTTTGGGCAGTGAGGGGTACTGGAAGATTCCACAATTCCTCTGCCCTCCGTTCCGTCTCTGTTGCAATGGTAATCTGCAGGCCTGTTGCCATATCCCGAATGAAGTCTTGAAAAGACACATCCCTCTGGAGATGGATCAGATGAGAGATCCCGGGTTACCCAGGAATCCTCAGTTAAAGTATTGATGGCCTCGTGTCGACGCCCGATGCAGATACATGGTCGGTGTGACATCAGGATTCCGTTGGGTACCAACGATGCCTGTCAGTTCCAAAGGAGGCATTAGAGGGAGAGGGTCCCCTAATGCAGGTTCGAGGTCTGGCATTGGCCCCGGAGGTATCAGCTGTGGGCCAGATGCAGACACCTGCACCGCTGGAGCTGTTGCTACTGACTCCTCCAGACTCCTCTTGATAGCCAGGATGTGCTGGTCAAGGGAGAAGGCCGATGCCTGGGTGGAATCATGCATGGGGCTTTAAGCCACTGTCCCAGAGCACGGAACCAGTAGCTCTCCGGAGGTTGAAGTCTCGGGAGCGTCCTGGAGCCCCTATTGTGCTTTGGAGGGCTGGTCCTCACACAGGGGCTGTTTAGCAGGCCTGTTGGCATTGGATGCACCCTTCGGTGAATCTCGATGATGAAGGGACTTACCTCGAGGATCAATATCGAGTTTTGATGCCAATGACTTAGACTTAGTCTTATGTTTGGACTTTGAGGAGACCTGAGAACCAAGAGAAGAGGCCAACATTCTCGTCAATGTGGAAGCCACTGAAATAGAGTATGGGGCAAATAGAGAACCATACTGCCTGGCTCTGTTCTTTAGGCCTCTTTTTTGTCATTTGTTGGCACAAAGGATACTCAGTTGGTAAATGGTCTGACTTGGCACAGGACATCGACCAACTTGTCCTGAACCCATTGCTCTAGGTCAGGACTGTGGCCAGGCCAGTGTTGGACACCAATGCCTACAGCAGCTACCTGAGCCATGGACTCAAAGTCATCATAGACCACTCGAGTCAAACTTGGAGCAGCCCTTGACAGAGGAGATCAGGATCCAGAATTGCGCTACCAGTTCATCAGTAAGACCAGCTGAGAATCCGGCAAACTCCTTTGCCAGGTCTCTCAGGTATATGCCTATATACAACTGGTAAGCCTGGATGTAGGCCATGAGCATTGAGCCTCGAGCTCTGGTAGTACTTCTTGCGAAACCCATTCATGGTGCAGGCCTTCATGGAGTGTCTCTTTTGGCTTTTGATCTGACGCATGGTCAACTCCACCACCATGGGGTTGTGTGGCAGCTGTGGCTTTTCAAACCTGGGGCCCTTGCGAACTCTATACTGGGAATAGAGCCGTTTGCTCAAAATACACACAGTCACCGGGGCTTCCCACATCCTGAAGAGTAAACGTTCTTGAATGGGCAGGACAGGCACCGTCAATGCCTCCCTTGGAAGGGCGTCGTACTGGAGAATTTAAAGCTCCTCAGCACAAGGCACATCTTCTAGCTCGGCCATAAAGGACAGGGCCTTGGACATCTCTCACACAAAGTCAACAAACGCAAGGTCCTCTGATGGGGACCACCTCTGCTCTTGCAGTTGGGAGGGATCTGACAGGACATCCCTATGCAGCCGGGTATTGGGCCACTCGTCCACAGACTCCCACTCCAAGTGCGTCTCGAGGGCTCGATAGGCATTGGCCCGATGCCCCGATGAAGGTATCAAGGGAGACAGAGGGGCCTTATGCCCTGACATGGAAGCGCTCGGGGGGCGAGACCCGAGGCCTCACAGATGAAGAGCACCATGGCTCAGATTGGAGCATATGTTTCTTGAGCACCTGCTGGACATCCTCTGGGAAAGCCCTCGAGGAGGAGGGTCCCAATGTCAGTACAGACAACCTGGAGATACCAGGCATCAGACCATGCTGCAAGTCCAGGAAGGCAGCCAGGCTGCGCTCCAGGGCTACCATCCTGGCTTTGAGGCCATGTGGCGGTCGCAGCCACCTGCTCGGGCACCAATCGGGCTGCAGCAGACTTCCCCAATGGGGAATCACCAATGGTATTGGGCTCATCCTCCCACCGGGGTTGCTTTGGGGGCCATTCCCGGTCATCACCTTAGACCTAGACTTGGGCAGAGTCCGTACCTTATGAGGGAGATCGGAGGACGATCCCCAATCTGAAGCTCCGTGACCTTGGGGCTCAGAATGAGCTTGGCCATGTGACGAGTCATCAGAAGCAGCCATCGACATGACGCTGAGGCGAGGACGATCCCGAGTGAAGGGAAGGTGATCGGAATGCAAAGCGGTAAAAGAGGGTGAAAAACACCAAAAAAATAGAAAAAAAAATTGTTACCAAATAGACAGACAGGACATCTGCTGAGTTCCGTGGAAAAAAGAAGGCTGAGGTAAGATGACACATTTGGGCAGGAAGGTGATCACACATGCATGATGTAACTCCCAAAGGCTTTCTCTGAAAGCTGGGGAGTGATTACCGTGTGGGCTCCATCAGTGCCCATGTCACCCTTATGCGAGACTGACTTCCTGCTTGTTCCCGGAAAAGCATGGAAAACCACAACGACCTACACAGGTTCCGGTTATCTGAATGGAAGGTAGAACATAATAATATGAGCTGACAGGTAAGGACTAACTGCCTTACATTACACTAGCTGTGGATACTTTCCAGCTGTCAGCAGCAGACGTTTGATCACATTCTCTCTTGCTGGAGAAATATAATCAAATCAGTTTGCAGCCTAAAGTAGGAAAGGTACCACTAACTCCTGATTACATCGAATAGCATATCAAAGTCTAAATGCAATTTCATGTTTGCACCCTTTTTGTGGAACTTTCATGCAGCTCTCTCACTACTCTATGCACCTCTCTTTTCCCCTTTTTGGCCTCTCCTATTTCATGTGACTGAACATACCATACATGTTTCGACTATTAATTCAATACTCTGGCCCCTCTCATTTCTTTTACAAACTGCTCCCTACCTGCTGTTACCACTGACTGCTGTATCTATCCAACACATGCTTTAAATTTTGGCTTTATGACTCTGGTTAACTGTTTTAATGTGCAAATTGCTCTTTAATAATTTGAAGAGGAGACACCAACTGTATCACTCATTCTATGAGGCAATACTACTTGACTGACAGAGAGGTGGATGCCAGGCATAACTTGTTTAGAAAGGCGGTAGTAACCAAATCTGATATTACCTTAGTATCCGATTGCAACTCACCCTGAATTCCTACTGGAAAGGCACAAGCTAAATACTAAATAAATTTTAAAAAAAATACATGAAACATGTTCTCTGAAAAGCAGCAATCAAGTCCTCACAATGGGGCCCAGCATTGGCAAAAAACGCCCTTCTTTAGTGTCAGACTTCTAGAAGTTTTCAGATTACCAACCGTACCATGTGCTGTATTTGCTGTACTGCATCGTCACATAGGGCCTCCATTGTGATACAGGTTGTTAGAATGTAGGCTAGAGGAAGGAGGAGGCTAAGGACATGAATCCTGCTGTCCACAAAGCACACTTGCTATAGTTAAGGAACTTGATTTTCTCCAAGGGCAAGCAGGATTACAAGTCCTCACAAGTGGGACTTCCTAACTACAAGTTGCCTTCAAAAAAGAAAGGGAGAAAAAAGAAAGAATGCCAATGGCCAGACAACAAAATCTGTCTTTGGTGACTACACATCATTTCTAGGTTTATCATCATGGTGGGAGGAGTGGCCTAGTGGTTAGGACAAGGTACTTCAGGCCGGAGGGCCAGGGGTTCAAGTCCTACCTGGGGAGAGCAATCTCAGGCCGGAGGGACTGGGATTTCTAGTCCTATAGGCACTCCTTGTGGTCTTGGGCAAGCCACTTAACCCTCCATTGCCCATGTTCCCTGAAAGTATTAGCGTATGTGTGTCATATCCCCTCGTGTTAAATGTATCTCCCAATTGACCGCTTTGACCCGGTGAAAAGCGGGATATAAATACAGATAAATAAAATCATCAGTATAAAGTGGAAACCAATAAAATAGGTCCTAGGGGATGAAGTTGGATGCTAAGCCTCAAAAAGATTCCAGAGGACAACTAAACTTATTTTAATGCCGGGAATCCTTTTCCAAATAATGAAATGTAAATGTAGGACTAAAATTGATGTTGCAGCTCTACACATCTCCATACAGGATGATCTCAACTGGGTTACTTGATGCAGCTAAAGTTCAGACATGAGTCTTCAAATGACCCTCTAAGGCTAGGCTTGCTTAAACATACATGAAGGGGATACAGTTTGCTAGCTAATTAGATAGAATATGCTCGTTTCAAGGCTACTTATGATCAAAAGAAACAAAAAGCTGGGTGGATCTTCTAAGAACTTTGGTCTTCTCCAAATAAGAGGCTATAGCTTGTCTGCCATCCAAAGTGTGTAAGACATGTTCACTATTGTGGGCATGTGGCTTAGGGAAGAATGCTAGTAGAAGAATTGATTAAAGTGAAATTCTGACATTACCTTAGGAAGAAACTCTTGAACAAACCTACTGCTGAAAAGTTAGATATAAGGTGGACAAGTCATTAAAACCTTGGTTTTGCTAACTCTGTGTGCCAAAGTAATCACAAAGAAAATAAGACTTTTTCAGGTCAGATATTTAACTCACAGGAGTCTAGTGGCTCAAAAGGAACTTTCATCAGCTGGGATACAGCAGGTGGCTTGATGTGAGGTTTCAACAGAAGCTAGCCCTGTATAAAATGAATTAAAGATGAACAGATATGGGGTTCCTTTCTAAATAGTGATAAGCGACAACTGCATTTAAAAGAAACTTAATAAAATTAATGGTTAAAGATTTACATCAAGAAATGGGCATTGTTTAAAAATACTAATCTTGAAAGCACAGACCAGCTGTATTCCACATTTTAAGAAAAGTGGAAGGAAGGCCAAAAAACTGCCAACATGGTTTAAAGGTGAGGTCAGAGAGGCTGTTGCCGGCAAAAAAGCACTGGCAAGTTAGATGCAAGCCATTGATAAGGCAGGCGAAGAGAGAACCTGAAAAAAAAAGCTTGCCATGGAAGCAAAAACGCACAGAAAAAAATTTTGGACCATTAGATGATAAAGGGATGAAAGGGGCACTAAGAAGGGACAAGGCCATAGTGAAAAGACTGAATGAGTTCTTTCCTTCAGTCTTGGCTAAGAACTGAAAAATATTGATAAACTGGGAGTAAGTAGTTACTCACCTGTAACAGGTGTCTCCAGGAGCAGCAGGAATCAGTCCTCACATATGGGTGACGTCAGCACCGACGGAGCCCTTGTGCGAAGCATTTCCCCAGCTTTCAAGGAAAGCCTTTGGGAATGCAGCGCGCATGGGCAGTCCCCTTCCCACCCAAGGGTGCCATCTTGCTCAGTCTGATGACATAGCTAAAAGACAGCAAAAATCAAAATGAATGATATAACTGCAACTCCAGGGGAGGAGGGAGGGTCGTGAGGACTGATTCCTGCTGCTCCTGGAGAACACCTGTTACAGGTGAGTACCTACTCTTTCTCCAGGACCAAGCAGGAAGTCAGTCCTCACATATGGGACTCCCCAGCTCCAGGCTACCGGGAACCCTAAGCTGAAAAAATGGCTCCCTCTCAAGAGCCTCAGCATTCGTGATAAGAATATTATCTGAGAACGCCCCCGTACAGTAGCCCAACACAAGGGCCGGAGGGTAGGAGTTGCCTGAACCTCAAAGAGATTAAGGGGTACTGCCTGTCCAAAAGCACTGTCCCTTCAGGACTCTCTCTCCAGGCAGTAATGGGCTGCAAAGGTCAGGCTTGAAGACCAAGTTGCAGCCCGGCAGATGCCTGCCAACGGCACAGAGCGGAAATGAGCTACTGACGCGGCTTTCACCCTGACACAGTGGGCCGTGACTCCACCCTGCAAGGGGAGGTCGGCTGCCTTATACGCCCATGCGATACGATCTGCTACCCAAGTGGACAATGTATGCTTAGAGACAGGTAACCCCATCTTATTAGGGTCAAAGGAGACGAAGAGCTGAGCAGCCCTTCGATGCCCCTGTGTACGTTCTATGTAAAAAGACAACACCCTCTTATAGTCCAGGGTATGCAAGACTGTTTCAGCCCGGCTGGTATGTGGCCTAGGAAAAAAGGTTGGAAGAACCACCTCCTAGTTGAGGTGGAAAGAGGAGACCACTTTTGGGAGGAACTTGGGATGGGTCCATAGGACCACCCTGTTCCTATAGAACCGTGTGTACGGTCTATCAGAAACCAGAGCTTGTAGTTCACTCACACGTCTGGCCGAGGTAAGAGCCACCAGGAAGAGCACTTTCCAAGAGAGAAAGCGCAAATGGCAAGTAGCCATCGGCTCAAACGGTGGGCGAGTAAGTTGCTGCAAGACCACGTACAAATCCCACTCAGTCGCCAGTGGACGAACCGGAGGCTTGAGAAGAAGCAGACCTCTGAGAAATTGGGACACCAAGGGGTGAACCGACAGAGACTGTCCTTCCACCGGTGAGTGGTGCGCTGACAGAGCACTGAGGTGGACCCGAACAGAGTTGGACTTAAGGCCTAGGTCTGACAGGTGAAGAAGATACTGCAGTACTACTGGCACAAGGCAAGAGAAAGGATCTTCATTGCGCTGAGCACACCATATCGTAAACCTACGCCACTTGAGGGCATAGGACTTTCTGGTGGACTGCCTCCTAGAGGCCAATACCACCTCCTCAATCTCCTTAGGTAGAAGTAAGGGAGGTAGAAGTAAGGGAGATAGCACTATCCTTTCAGCAGCCAGGTCATCAACTTGAGGGACCTGAGATTTGGGTGCAGGAGGGAACCCTGCTCTTGAGACAGGAGATCGTGTTGCAACCCCAGAGGGAACGGAGTTTCCACCGCCAACTGCAGCAGAAGTGGAAACCAGGGCTGCCTCGGCCATCAGGGGGCTACCAGAATCACCGAGGCCTTGTCCCGGAGAATCTTGAAGAGAGTTCGGGCCACCAGGGGCGTGGGAGGAAATGAATACAGGAGGCCCATAGACCAAGAGATCAGAAAAGCATCTCCTGCCATCCTCAGGGGATGCGGCTGTCTGGAGCAAAACCTGGGCAGCTGACGGTTTTGTGGACTTGCAAAGAGATCGATGGATGGAAGTCCCCAGCGGAGGAAGATCTGCTGGACCACCAATGGATTCAAATGCCATTCGTGAGGCTGGAGAATGCTGCTTAGCTTTTCTGCTATGAAATTCTCCTGACCAGGTAGATAAACTGCTTTGAGAAACATGCCTTGTTTGACTGCAAAGGAGCAAAGGGCCAGTGCCTCCTGACATAGGAGCCTGGACCCCGTGCCCACTGACATAGGAGCCTGGACCCCGTGCCCACTTGTTTGTTCACATAGAACATTGCCACCTGACTGTCCGTCTGAACTAGGACAGACTGGTGAGAGAGGGCATGAGAAAATGTCTGCAGAGCTAAGCGGATTGCTCGCAGCTCCAAAAGACTGATTTGCTGTGTGGCCTCTCGAGAAGACCAGAGGCCTTGAGTGCACGTGCCCTGGCAATGTGCACCCCAGCCCTTTAAGGAAGCATCGGTCGTCAGCACCCTTGTGTGTGCTGGAGCCTGAAAAGGTACCCCCAAGAAGGTTTGGGAGATGCAGCCACTACTGTAAGGAGTCCAAAAGTGGTTTGGACACCTTTACTCTGTCTCGGAGGTCGCCTGTGGCCTGTGTCCATTGATCTCTGAGGCACCATTGAGCAGCCTGCATGTGCAGACGGGCATTCGGAGTGACATGTACCGTGGATGCCATGTGGCCCAGGAGCCGCAGGTAGTGCCTGGCGGAGACATGAGACTTGCTTTGGAACTGGTTGGCCCTGTCTTCGAGCAAGTAAGCTCTTGCCTGAAGGGTGTCTAAGCATGCCCCTATAAACTCTAGGTTCTGAGAGGGGAGCAAAGTGGACTTTGCATAGTTTATGACAAAGCCCAGCTGCTGAAGAAGAGAGACAGTGCGAAGAGTGGCTTGTCGGGCCTCCTGGAGAGACTGACCCCTGATGAGCCAGTCGTCCAGGTATGGGAAGACAAGAATTCCCCGATTCCTGATAAAAGCCACCACCATCGCCAGGCATTTGGTGAAAACTCTGGGGGCAGAGGTTAGGCCAAAGGGAAGTACCCTGTACTGAAAGCACAGTTACTTACCTGTAACAGGTGATCTCTGGGAACAGCAGGAATTAGTCTTCACATATGGGTACGTCGGTACCGACGGAGCCTGCACGGGAATGCTCCCCAGCATCCAATCAGAAAGCTTTTGGGAGCATCCCTCGTGCCTGCGCGGTGACTTCCCGCCTTTCCCACTGCCTCTCCTCAGTTGAGTTTCATAGCTGAGACAGAAGGAGAGAAAGAGGAAAGGAGATAGATAGATACAACTCCTAGGGGAGGAGGGAGGGTTGTGAAGACTAATTCCTGCTGTTCCCAGAGATCACCTGTTACAGGTAAGTAACTGTGCTATCTCCAGGAACAAGCAGGAATGAGTCTTCACATATGGGGGGACTCCCTAGCTGTGGATGCCAGGGGAGATCCCATAAAATGCGAATTCCTGGAACAGGACGGCATTTCCCAAACCTGGATCCCCGGCATCCCCTGAGGGATGGGGGGTAGGAGTTGAATAGAGAAGAGCTGCAAGGAACAGCAATCTAAAGACTACAGGAGAGGAGTCTTTAGAAAGTATGTCGAGTATCATTAAATATTTAATGAACTAGTACAATATAGAGCTTACCTACTGGATAGTAGGAAGTAGAACTGTGATGGAGTGTACTGTAGATGCAGTAGCGGAATCTTCAAGGTAACTTCACAGCAGTGAGGATGAAGTTCCAAACCAGGAATGGGCAGGTGACCCAGGTGTCAACTGGGGCAGGAGAAGAACGGCAGGTCTTCAATGGAAAGCTTTATGGGAAAAAGCTGAAAACTCTTTTAGGTACAGAGTTATTAACATTGAGGACTAAAAGAAGAAGACTGACCAATCTGGAAAAGTAGCCCAGTCCGGAAGGGAAGAGGGGGTATGGAAAAAAGCCCCTATTCCCAAGGAGAACAGAAGTGTACTCAGAAATATTGAAGATGTACACTGTCATTCCTAGCTGGTAAGAGATAGGAAGACAATGAAGTTTAATACTTCATGGATAGGGAGATCTATAACAAAAATAAAAGCTGTTGACGTCACAGCAGTAATTGTGTGTATAACTGCTCTCACTTACTGAGCCGTATGAGAATAGGCAAGTTGACTGTCTGGACCCCTTAAGAAGGTAAAAGCTTTATAGCACAGACAGTTAGGGAGATAGTAGGTAATACCTAGTGTCCTATGGACATCTCCCAAAGGGCACACACATAATATAAATATATATATATATATATATATATATATATATATATATATGGAGAGAGAGAGAGAGAGAGAGAGAGAGAGAGAGATGGGCATGGCTTATGCCCATACAGATTACAAAAATATGTATGTATAGGACATATACAGACATGAATATAAGTCTGAGGATACATGTCTGCAACTGAGCTCCACAAAAACATTCACATGGGGAATGTGATGGGAAAAGATTCATCTAATAAGGGGGTGAAAACCACCTGAAGATATATGGAGAATCTATTTCCGTGGTGCAGGAATATATTTCAGTGGATAACCAGTATGGTTGCGTGAAAAACAGAGGATAATAGCAGTCTGGTAAGAGTATGTCAGGAGTACCTGAGGACTCTGACATGTCCAAAGGACAAGAAAACGCATAGACAGACACCTGGATAACCCAGCCAGGGGACTCAGGGGTATTATGTACAGTAAGAGAGTATGCGTTGTCCAAGTGGAGTAGAAAAGATAATGCCAAGCTGTAAGGAAAAAAGGGGTAGATTCCTGCCAGATTGGGAACTCCTTGGACATTCACGCAGAAAAAGCTTGTCTTCAGTGTCACAATAGGAGACCAGAGGGTATAAAGAACCGATATAGCCATGGAATGACTACATAAGCTTTTCCTATTATATGGAAAACCCTCAGAGACAAAGTTCAATGCTCTACAGCAAGGGCCCATAGTAGAAAGCTTCTCTGAAGATTGCAGAGAGCATTGTGCAGGAGAATTATGAGAGAAACTGACAGCAGTCAGATGTGGTGCCACATCCGAGGTAAGGATTTGGCAAGAAGAAGATAACCTGCAGTGAGTAGTATCATGCAAGATAGTTGAAAGTAACTTGCAAGAAATGTTAAAGTAAGCACTGGAAGTTCTGCTTGTACAGCAACTGAACAAAAGAGAAGAGGGGATCCCCCTGTATAAAAACAGGGAGAAAAACAGACAGAGGGAGCGGAGATATTCCCGTCCCTGTCTGATGAGTTGTTCAGAGCATGCATTGAAGGATAGCAAAAAGTCTACACTGGAAAGAAAGAGAAGTGTTTCAGTATGGTACCAACTCGAGCAGGGGAAACCCTGGAAGAGAGGGGCTTGGAAGGTGACGTACCATATGGTAAGTCAGCTGAAGGAAAAAATGTCCCTGTGGGGACAGAAACTATCCTGGGATAATTGTAATCTCCCTTTATAATAAAAAGAAAGGGAGAATTCTGTAACCCATAGACAAAAATATCCTAACAGCTTAGCATACTGAAAAGAAAAACCAGTATAGGGTTTGAAGAATAACTTCTGGTAAGAAGAAGTTAACTGTAGATTGCAACATACAGAAACCTATGGTTGCTGGCTATGATTAGCCTGGTTAGAGTCTGGAGACTTCAGACGAGGATGAGATGTCCCTTGCTTGGGTACATCTGGAGGATGGGCAGAAGAAGGATGAAACTTTCTTTTCCTAGGGAAAGAAGGTTTGGTAGGACATTTCCTACGCCCTGGGGAAAAAGAAGGCTTAGGATGGTTTCCAGAACTAGGAAAGTCAGTGGAGCAATGAGCAACCTGACGTAAAGCCTCTTTATTGAAGAGATTTTCTCCAGTACAAGGAGAATTACCCAGTGTATGTTGTGCCCATCTGCTCAAGTCTGAAGCTTGCAGCCAGGCTGTACGACGTGCTCCAATGGCAATAGCAGAGGATCTGCTAACAGACTCAAAAGAGTCTAGAGAAGCACGAGAAAGAAACCAAGAGATATTCCTGCTATGATTAAGAAAGCGTAGTTACTCACCTGTAACAGGTGTTCTCCAGGAGCAGCAGGAATCAGTCCTCACATATGGGTGACGTCGGCGCCGACGGAGCCCTCGCGGAGCAATTTTCCCCAGCTTTCAAAGAAAGCCTTTGGGAATTGCAGCGCGTATGCGCGGTCGCCTTCCCGCCCAAGGGTGCCATCTTAGCCAGTCTGATGACATAGCTAAAAGACAGCATAAAAATTTGCAAAAAAACTTAAGCAGATGATTGCAACTCCACGGGGAGGAGGGAGGGTTGTGAGGACTGATTCCTGCTGCTCCTGGAGAACACCTGTTACAGGTGAGTAACTACGCTTTCTCCAGGACCAAGCAGGAAGTCAGTCCTCACATATGGGACTCCCAAGCTTAAGGCTACCGGAGACCCTAAGCACAAAAATGAGCTCCCTCTAGCTCAGCGGCACAGAAGGAAGGAATCTTCACTGAATTATCACCCACCGGTAGCCCCCATCCGGGATGGAGGGTAGGAGTTGCTCAAACCTCGAAGAGATTTCGGAGGACTGCCTGTCCGAAAGCACTGTCCCTGCGGGACTCCCTCTCGAGACAGTAATGGACCGCAAAAGTCTGGCTCGAAGACCAAGTAGCGGCCCGGCAGATGTCTGCCAGCGGAACAGAGCGGAGGTAAGCCACTGACGTAGCCTTCGCCCGAACACAATGAGCCGTGACTCGACTTTCTAAGGAGAGTCCGGCTGCCCCATAAGCCCAAGCGATACAGTCAGCAACCCAGATGGACAGAGTACGCTTGGAGACCGGGAGCCCCAATTTATTGGGGTCAAAAGACACAAAAAGCTGAGCAGCTTTACGGTGCTCCCGCGTACGGTCAAGGTAGAAGTTCAATGCCCTTCTACAGTCCAGGGTATGCAGGACCCTTTCAGCTCGGCTGGAGTGAGGCCTGGGAAAGAAGGTTGGAAGTACCACCTCCTGATTGATGTGAAAAGGGGAGACAACTTTTGGAAGAAATTTTGGGTGAGTCCGTAGGACTACCCTATTTTTGTAGAACCGAGTGAAAGGGGGATCAGACACGAGGGCCTGCAATTCACTTACGCATCTAGCGGAAGTGAGGGCTATCAGGAATAAGGTTTTCCACGAAAGAAAACGCAGAGAACAGGTAGCCATCGGTTCGAAAGGCGGACAGGTGATCCGCTGTAAAACCACATTCAGATCCCAGTCAGGTGCTGGCGGGCGCAGAGGTGGTTTAAGTAGAAGGAGACATCGGAGAAACCGTGCTACAAGAGGGTTGCTGGAAAGAGGTCTGCCGTCCACCGGCACATGGTGTGCTGAAAGAGCACTGAGGTGGACTTTGACGGAGTTGGACTTAAGTCCCAGATTAGAGAGGTAGAGCAGGTACTGCAAGATCACCGACACCGAGCAGGAGAAGGGATCCTGAGACTGCTGTACACACCAAACGGAAAAGCGACGCCATTTAAGGGCGTAGCATTTGCGGGTAGAAGGTCGCCGAGAAGCTAGGACGACCTCTTCCACCTCTGCCGGCAGGAGAAGGGGAGCAAGGACTACCCTTTCAGCCGCCAGGCCATTAGATTGAGAGATCTGAGGTTGGGGTGTAGCAGGGACCCCTGATCCTGTGTTAGGAGATCCGGTTGAAACCCCAGAGGGAACAGATCCTCTACCGCTAATTGCAACAGGAGTGGAAACCACGGCTGTCTGGGCCAGCGAGGAGCCACCAGGATCATGGAAGCTTTGTCCCGGAGAACCTTGAATAGAGTTCGAGAGACTAGCGGGATGGGAGGAAAAGCATAGAGAAGGCTTTCCGACCATGAGAGTAGAAAAGCATCTGCCGCTACCCGAAGGGGATGTGGCTGACGAGAGCAGAAGCGAGGAAGTTGCCGGTTGAGAGGACTGGCAAAGAGATCCATCGTGGGGAGGCCCCACTTCAGAAAAAGTTTCTGAACTACCAAGGGATCCAGACGCCACTCGTGCGGCTGGAGTATCCTGCTGAGTTTGTCCGCCAGGCAATTCTCTTGGCCTGGGAGATAAACTGCCTTGAGAAGAATGCCGTGACTGACGGCCCAAGAGCAGAGCTTCTGAGCTTCTCGGCAGAGAAGGAAGGAGCCCGTGCCCCCCTGCTTGTTCACGTAGAACATGGCAACTTGATTGTCCGTCTGGACAAGGACGGACCGGTGAGAAGTCAGGTGGGAGAAAGCCTTGAGCGCCAGACGGATTGCTCTGAGCTCCAGGAAGTTGATCTGTTGAGCAGACTCCCACGCGGTCCAGAGACCTTGAGTACATGCCCCCTGGCAATGTGCTCCCCAACCCAGGAGGGAAGCATCAGTCGTCAGCACTTGAGCCGGCTGTGGCGACTGAAACGGCATTCCGAGCACCAGGTTCGGCCGATGAAGCCACCACTGTAGGGAAGAGGCCAGCGGCCCGGAGATGCGCACTAAGTCGGCTAGTCCGCCGGTGGCTTGTTGCCACTGCTTGCGAAGGCACCATTGAGCAGGCCGCATATTCAGGCGAGCATTGGGGGTCACGTGGACGGTGGAAGCCATATGGCCGAGTAGTCTCAGGAAGCGCCTGGCGGAGACCAGGGACTGGCTGCGAAAACGGCCGGCTAGGTCCATGAGCCGTTGAGCCCTGTCGAGAGGCAGGAAAGCTCGAGCCTGAGTGTGCAGTCTTGCGCCGATGAACTCGAGATCCTGTGAGGGGAGCAAAGTGGACTTTGCGAAGTTTATGACAAAGCCCAAGTACTGCAGAAGAGTCACCGTGCAGTGTGGGGCATTGGTGACTGCCGGAGAGGACGATGCTCTGATGAGCCAGTCGTCGAGGTACGGAAAGACATAGAGGCCGTGAAGCCGGAGATAGGCCGCCACCACCGCGAGACATTTTGTGAAGACTCGCGGTGCGGAGGATAGGCCAAAGGGCAGTACTCTGTACTGGTAATGATTTCCTGCCACCACAAACCTTAGGTATTGGCGGTGGCTTGGGTGGATGAGGATGTGCGTGTAGGCATCCTTTAGATCTAAGGAGTATAGCCAATCTCCCTGCTGGAGGTAGGGCAGAAGGATTCCAAGGGTAAGCATCTTGAACTTTTCCCGCACGAGGAACTTGTTGAGGTTGCGCAAGTCCAGGATGGGTCTGAGGCCTCCTGTCCTTTTTGGTATTAGGAAATACCTGGAATAAAAGCCTTGACCTCTCAGGTGGTGGGGCACTGGTTCCACAGCCTGTTCCTGAAGAAGACTTGCTAACTCCTGAAGGAGTAAGTCCCTGTGCAGAGGGAGTCGAGGAGGTTCTCCCGGAAAATAAGAGGGAGGGACCTGATGGAAGTGGAGAAGATATCCTTCTCTCACGACTTGAAGCACCCAGGCATCTGAAGTGATGTTGGACCACCTGTGGGCGAAATGAACCAGCCGGCCTCCGGTGCTGGGAGGAGCCAGCTGAGGGGGAGAGGCTATGCTGAGGAAGTCAAAAAACCCCCACCCTGCTGAGCAGGGGCTGGTGGTGCAGGCTTGGGGGCTTGCTGCCTACGGGACCCGTTACCCCGTCCCTTGGCCTGCTGGCCCTGTTGGGGAGCTGCGGAGGCCTGATATTGAGGGTAGTGTTTATAGGCAGCCGCCTTTCTCGGGTAAAAGGACTTCTTTCCCGAGCCCTTCTTTTTCTGGGAAGGGGCGGAGGTCTTCCTAGAAAGCCTAGTCCTGGTGAGAGTCTCCGTCTCGATTTGTGCAGCCTTTTCAGCCATGGGCTTGCCAAAGAGGTTCTCACCTCTGCAGGGGACATCGACCAACTTGTCGTGCACCCAGGGTTCAAGGTCAGACGACTGAAGCCAAGCCTGTCGGCGGGCACCGATGCCAGCTGCGGCTACTCGAGCCGATGCTTCAAAGCCATCATAGGCTGCTCGGGACATGAATTTGGAGCATTCCCGAATACCAGTTGTCAAGGCCAGGAACCTCCGCAAAGGTTCCTCGGACAGTCCAGCAGAGAATCCAGCTATCTCTTTAGCCAGGTCTTGGAGATACATGCCCATGTATAGCTGGTAGGTCTGGACACGACAAGCCAGCATAGAGCCCTGGAAACACTTCTTACCAAGGCCATCCAGGTTACGGGCCTCCCTGCCAGGAGGCACCGAGGAGTGCATCTTTTGGCTCTTAAGCCTATGCATGGCCGATTCCACCACCATGGAATGGTGTGGCAGCTGTGCTTTTTGGAAGCCAGGACTCTTGCGGACTCGATAGATGGAATCGACCCGCTTGCTTAATACCGGCGACGAGGCCGGACTCTCCCACATGCGGAAGAGTAGTCGTTTCAGCATGGGAGGAACCGGTACAGTAAAGTGCTCCCGGGCGGGAGAGTCGTACTGAAGGGCGTCGAGCTCTTCGGCTCGAGGCTCCTCCTCGGGATCCGCAGGGAAGGCCAAAGCCTTGGCCATATCCCTGACGAAGTCCGAGAACCGGGCATCCTCCGGAGGGGACTGCTTCCGAGGTTCGGACTCAGGTGAGTCCGAGGGGACACACCGAGTCCGAAACGAATCAGGTGACTCTTCCTCTTCAGACTCCCAGGCCGACTCCGAGGAGGAATCGGTGGGGTCGGCTCGGGCAGGCGGAGGCGTCGGCCGCCCCGACGCCGAGGGAGTCGGCGGCGACGACCTCGGTCCCGAACGGGAGGCCGAGGGTGACCTCGACCGAGGATCGACTCGAGTTCGCATGGACTCGAGGATCGGCTCGGTCTCCGGGGTCGACTTAGACGTCGACGTCCCGGCGGTCGGGGCAGTGGCGCCAGCCAGGCTAGCGATCAGTGCCCGCTGCTGGTCCATGAAGGCAGATAGTCTGCTCTCCAAGGCCGTCAACCTGAGTCCGACCTCAGGTGACCCAGCAGTCCCCGACTCGGGCCCCGACGGCATCGGGCCCGACGTCTGACATCTCGGAGGCGAGTCCAGAAGGACTACAGGACTTACCCGAGCAGGCAACTCCGACTCCAGGCGAGGTCGCTTCGGGAGGTGCTCCTTCTCCAAAGACCCGGGACGTCTATCGGGGCTATGCGACCTGGCCCTCGCGGAGCCAGGAGCGTCCACCGACGCCGCCCTCGCGGGTTTTGCCTTCCGTCGATGGTCCCCGGAGGGAGAACCCCTGTCGGAGGAGCTTCGGCGATGGTCAGAGCTGGAGCCTCTGGATGCCGAGGCCTCCGACGAGGTCCGGGTACGGCCGGGGTCAGCGAAGATTCTATCCCGCTGGTGCCGCCGACTCCTCAACGCTTTGGAGGACATTTTGCCACAGGCTCCACAGATCAGTTCTTCATGATCCGGGCCCAGGCAGCGGAGGCAATTATCGTGTGTGTCAGTGAGTGACATATTTCTGTCACACTGACCACACCGCTTGAAACCACTGGCAGCCATCGGGGGAAAAAGGGCCCCTGCAAGGTCAAAGGACCGGGCTGCCAGCGAAAAACCGAAAACGAAACTGACCAAAATCAGAAAAACCGAAAAATAAGAGAAGGACTCGCAACGGCGTCGCGAGTCCGGGCAGGAAAACGACCGGCGTCGAACCGAAGTGAAAAAAGAGAAAAACTCACGAAAATCAACTTTTTTAGCGGGGACACGACGGGTACGTCTGTAGGGCTCCGCGGAAAAAAGAAGACTGGCTAAGATGGCACCCTTGGGCGGGAAGGCGACCGCGCATGCGCGCTGCAATTCCCAAAGGCTTTCTTTGAAAGCTGGGGAAAATTGCTCCGCGAGGGCTCCGTCAGCGCCGACGTCACCCATATGTGAGGACTGACTTCCTGCTTGGTCCTGGAGAAGCAAGGAATAGTCAGTGGCCTTAGGTTCTGACAAAAAAGGGAACAAAAGAGATAATTTCTCTGTGACCTTCTGAAGTGTCAGACTCATATAAAAAATATATGAAAGAATTCTTGAAGCCAGCATAGAAGTTTGGAAGGTTTGACGTCCAAAGGCATCAAGTGCTTTAGATGCACGACCTGGCGGATAAGAAGAATGCTTCTTCTTGCTTCTTACCTTCCTCATTGCTGATTCCGCTAGAATGGAATGATGTGGAAGTTGTTTTTTCTGAAACCCTGGAGAGGGAGGTACCTGATACAGAACGTCAATGGCTGTAGAAGGCAAAGGAACCTTTAAGGGTGATTCCCATATCCTCAGAAGAAGATCCTGTAAAGAATGATGTAAAGGAAGCATTATATTTTCCTTTTCTGCAGGATCTTGATCAAGAGAAAAACCAGGAATAGGAATGGCAAGGAAGGTTGCCATGTCAAGGAGAAACTTCTGAAAAGAAGGATGTCCAATAGGAACTAATCCTGGGCAAGCTGAGGTTGAAGGAGCAGCTTGAGCACCAGAAGATATACTGGACTGGTGCAGAAAAAGAATCCTGCTCGATGGACTGTGATACTGACAGTTCTGATTTGAGGCAGTTAGTACTGCATCATCAGTGCCTGGTATCGATTCCAAACTAGGCATAGAAAGGATCGATGGCACCGATGGAACTGCAGGAATCGATCCCGACACCGGTACCGGTATCGGAGATAATGTCATCGAAGCAGTAATCGAGGGCTGCTGAAGCGGTACCGAGGTAACCAGGGAGCCTTGGTGAATATCCTCGGTACTGCGTAACCGGAAATGATATGGATCGGTTCCGAAACGCGTCGGTACCAAGTCATCTAGACTGGATATCGATTCTAGACTCGGCATCGAAGCGAGCGAGTCTATCGATGCATGTCTAGAAGGTACCGACGTTGGTGGTGGTATCAGCGATGCCGATATATGAAAGTCAATTGGTATCTCATCGAACGGTACCGAGGACGTTCGAAGACGATGCCCGGCGACGAGAGGAACACTCGACACCGGCACCAATGTCGGGGTGTCGGTACCGCTCGAAGTCGGTACCAACCCCGAGCACGGTGAAGATATAGGAAAGTCAATCTGGGTCGTATCGATCGGCCCCGAAGGTACCGAGGATTCCAGATGACGATCCCAGGTAAAGAGTGGAACACTCGATACTGATGCCGATACCGGGGTATCGGTACCGCTCGAAGCTGGTACCAACCCCGAGCATGGCTGGGATACAGGAAAGCCAATCTGGGTTGTATCGATCGGCCCCGAAGGTACCGAGGACACCAGATGACGATCCCTGGTGAAGAGTGCGGCACTCGACACCGATGCCGGGTTATCGGTACCGCTCGAAGCGGATACCACCCCCTGGCACGGCTCAGGTATGTTCTGTGAGGGGTGAGCCCCAGGAACAACCTGAAACCCCGTGAATGCTTTGGAGCCCGAAGACTCCCGCTGGGGTTTTATCGCCAATGGCATCTTGAGGGCAAGGCCGGAGCCGTCATCATGCTGTGCATGAGACTTACCCTTCAAGAATTGGCTAGTCTTAACAGACTGTTTGTGGGTTACCTGATCCTGGAGAGAAGAATAAACCGGTGTCCTCACCTTAGGAGGAAAAACGGTATCGAGGGAAACTCGAAAAAGGGAAGGTCTTCTCCCAAACATGTAGCCTGAAGTATCAGGGAAAAAAGGTCAGGACCCAGACAGGTTAGACACCAAGCATTGGAGTCTAAAAAGAAAACTGAGTTTCCACAGTGAAGGCACTTCTTAGGGGAAGAAGGCTCCATTTTGGAAAGGCCTGGTAGGCCCAAAAAAGTTAAAACAAAAAACTGAGGAGAAAATCTCTCTAAGTTTGAGAAGGAAAAGAATAAAGCACCGGCTGTACCGGTATCGGCGGGAAAGACAGCCGCGACCACAAGAAAACAAGAAAATAAGGATTTTAAAGTAAAAGGTTTCTGTGGTGACAGGACGACGTCCTGTTGGCTCCGCGGAAAAACAAAAACTGAGGAGAGGCAGTGGGAAAGGTGGGAAGTCACCGCGCAGGCGCGAGGGATGCTCCCAAAAGCTTTCTGATTGGATGCTGGGGAGCATTCCCGTGCAGGCTCCGTCGGTACCGATGTACCCATATGTGAAGACTCATTCCTGCTTGTTCCTTGAGATAATGGTTTCCTCCCACCACAAATCTGAGATATTGTCTGTGGTCTGGATGAATGAGAATGTGAGTATAAGCATCCTTTAGGTCTAAGGAGCATAGCCAGTCTCCCTGCTGGAGGTAGGGCAGCAGTATCCCAAGGGTAAGCATCTTGAACTTTTCCCTCTCCAGAAACTTGTTTAGGTTTCGCAAGTCTAGGATAGGCCGGAGGCCTCCTGTCCTTTTTGGTACCAGGAAGTACCTGGAGTAGAAGCCTTGCCCTTTCAGGTGGTGAGGCACCTGTTCCTTTAGAAGACTTGTCAACTCCTGAAGGAGGAGGTTCCTGTGTAGAGAGAGTCTTGGAGGCTCCCTTGGAAAGTAGGAGGGGGGTAGCTGGTGGAAGTGGAGCATGTAGCCCTTTTGGACTACGCTCAGTACCCAGGTATCCCCTGTGATGGCTGGCCACCTGTAGGCGTACAGGGTCAGCCAACCCCCTGTGCTGAATGGAGCCACTGGCACAGAAGAGGCTATGCTGTGGAAGTCAAAACCCCGCTCCCTGCTGTGCAGGAGCCGGAGCTGGCGGCTTGGGGGTCTTCTGCCTACGGGGCCCATGCCACTGCCCCTTGGCCTGCTGACCCTTTTGGGGAGCTGGAGAGGCCTGATACTGAGGTTAGGATTTGTAGGCAGCACCCTTGCTCGGGAAAAAGGGGCTTCTTTCCCGAGCCCTTCTTTTTTTGAGAAGGGCAGAAGTCTGTCTGGACAGCCTGGTTCTGGTGAGAGTCTCAGTCTCGATTTCTGCAGCCTTTTCAGTCATGGGCTTACCGAATAGGTTGTCACCTCGGCAAGGGACATTGAACAACTTGTCCTGCACCCATGATTCCAGGTCTGATGACTGTAGCCAGGCCTGATGGCGTGCACCGATGCCGGCCGAAGCCTCAAAGCCATCATAGGCTGCTTGAGAGATAAACTTCGAGCACTCTCGGATCCCTGTGGACAAGGCTTTGAACCTCTGCAAGGTTTATTTATTTATTTTATTTTATTATTTACATTCTCTTATATACCGCGCTATTCTGCATCAGTGCGGTTTACATTGAACAAACTGAAATTACATTGAACAGGGCATTATAACTTGGAGATAACTATTTTACAGGGAACATGGGCTATGGAGGGTTAAGTGGCTTGCCCAACAACACAAGGAGCACCTGTGGGACTAGAAACCCCAGTCCTTCCGGCCCAAGGTTGCTGTCCTCTAGTGGGATTTAAACCCCCGACCTTCCGGCCTGAAGTACCTTGCCCCAACCACTAGGCCACTCTTCCACTCTCGGTCCTACACAGGTTCCTCGGAGAGGCCAGCTGAGAACCCGGCAATCTCCTTTGCCAGGTCCTTAAGTACATGCCCATGTACATCTGGTAAGTCTGGACACGGCAAGATAGCATATAACCCTGGAAGCACTTTCTACCGAGGGCATTCAGGTTCCGGGCCTTCCGGCCAGAGGGCACCGAGGAGTGAATCTTCTGACTCTTGAGGCAGTGCATGGCTGATTCCACAACCATGGACTTGTGCAGTAGCTGCGCCTTTTGGAACCCAGGGCTCTTACGGACTCGATAAATGGAATCGACCCGTTTGCTAAGAACCGGCGCCGAGGCAGGTGCCTCCCACATACGTAAGAGCAGCCGTTTCAGCATCGGAGGAACCGGTACAGTAAAGGCTTCCTTCGGAGGAAAATCACACTGGAGGGCATTGAGCTCCTTGGCTCGAGGCTCCTCCTTGGCATCCACAGGGAATGCCAAAGCCTTGGCCATGTCCCTCACAAAGTCCAAAAACAGGGTATCCTCCGGGGGGGGTGGGGGGGACGGACGGACCTTCTTCGAGGCTCGGGGACGCACCAGGTCCGGAAGGTGTCCTGGAGACTCCTTATCCTCCGTCTCCCATGCCAACTCCTCCGGCCGTGTGGGCCTCGGTGCCACCCGCCCCCGAGGGCACCGACGTTGACGACCTCGGCCCCGCATGGGAGGTCGAGGGGGACCGTGACCAAGGATCGACTTGAGACTTGGACTCGAGGATCGGCTCGGCCTCTGGGGTCAACTTAGATGTCGAGGCCCCGGTGGTCGAGGCAGATGCACCAGTCAAACCGGCGATCAGCACCCGCTGCTGTTCCATGAAGCCAGCCAAGTTGCTCTCCAAGGCCGTCAGCCTGAGTCCAAGCTCAGGAGACTCAGCAGCCCCCAACTCGGGCCCCGATGGCATCAGGCCCGATGTCAGTTCTCCCAGAGGGGAGTCCATGAGGACAACAGAACTTACGTGACTCGGGGACTCCGGCTCCATGTGAGGTAGTTTGGACGGCCTCTCCGACTCAGAGAGTCCGGGGAGGCGGTTAAGGCTACGCGACCTGGCCCTCGAGGACCCAGGGGCCTCCACCGATGCCGCCCTCACGAGCTTCTTCCTTTTGTGCTCCCAGGTGCGAGACCCCCTCTCAGAGGAACCACGATGGTGCTCGGGGTCAGACTCCCGAGATGTCGAGGCCTCTGACGAAGTCCGGGCCCGGCCGGATGCGGACTCTGAAAAAATTCTCACACGCTGATGCTGATGGCTCCGAAGTGCCTTCAATGACATTTTGCCACACGGGCCACAGATCAGCGGGTCATGGTCGGGCCCGAGGCATCGGAGGCAGCAGTCATGTGTGTCAGTGACAGACATAAGTTTCTTGCACCTATAACATTTTTTGAACCCGCTGGCAGCCATCGGGGGAAAAAGGGCCCCTGCAACGTCAAAAGACCAGGCTGCCAGTGAAAATAACAAAAAAAAAAAAAAAAAGGGCACGAACGCTAGTCACGAAGGACAAAAACCGAAAAGAAATTCCGGACTTGATACCGGTGTACCGAGCCCAGGCGGGAAGGGGAACCAGCGTCGAACCGGATAAGATAAAGCAAAAATCGCAGAAAATAATCTACTTTTCCCAGGTGACATGAACTCACGTCCATTGGGCTCCGCAGAAAAAGAAAGACTGAGCAAGATGGCACCCTTGGACGGGAAGGGACCGCGCATGCGTGCTGCATTCCCAAAGGCTTTCCTTGAAAGCTGGGGAAATGCTCAGCACTAGGGCTCGGTCGGCGCCGACGTCATCCATATGTGAGGACTGACTTCCTGCTCGGTCCTGGAGAATGTATTACAACTATTTGATAAACTGAAGAGTAGCAAGTCACCTGGACTGGATGGTGTACATCCGAGGGTGTTAAAAGAACTGAAATACAAGATTGCAGACCTACTATTAGTAATCTGTGCATCATCATTAAAATCATCTGTAATACCTGAATATTGGCAAATATCCAGTGTAACACCAGTTTTTAAAAAGGGTTCCAAGGTGATCCGGGAAACTACAGATAAGTGAGCCGGACATCAGTACCGGGAAAAATGATAGAAACCATTATTACGAATACAATTTCTGAACATGTAGATAGTTATGGTTTAAACGGAGACAGTCAACATGGCTTCAGCTAAGGTGTGAAAATCATAACGATTTACAATCAAAAAAAATAGGGAGCAGATTAACATATAGCAACAACTGAAAAAAGAGAGACAAACACAGGGAGAAAAACAGGATGTAGAAACATGAAGGAAACAAGCTGATTGGTGGAAAACAATATTTACCAGGACTGGGTAATATAGCCAGATGGAAACAAAGGGGAAGGGAATAAAGTATAGTTACTCACCTGTAACAAGTGATCACCATGAACAGCAGCAATTTAGTTTTCACATATGGGTGACGTCGGTACCAATGAAGCCTGTGCAGGAACGCTACCAAGCGCCGAACTGGAAAGCTTCTGGGAGCACGCCACTGCATGACTGTTTCCTGCCTTCCCAACTCCCTCTCTTCAGTTGAGTTTGTAGCTGAGAAAAGAGTAAATGAAACCCTATAACTCATAAGGAAGGAGGGCGGGTTATGAAGACTAAATTCCTGCTGTTTCCAGATATCATCTGTTACAGGTGAGTAACTACGCTATCTCCAGGAACAAGCAGGAATGTAGTCTTCACATATGGGACACTCTAGCTACCAGACTGCAGATGAAGGGAACCCAGAACCAGTAGAAGTTCGCTTCGGAATAGGCTCGAAGAGGTCATGGATTTCTGGTATCGTTAAAGTCTGGGAGGGTAGGAGTTGCATCTAAGTCTGAAAGAGGTGCTGGAGTACAGCTTGACCAAACATGGCATCCCGGCAGGAGTCCTTGTCCAGACAGTAATGGGCAGTGAAGGTATGGACGGAAGACAAAATTGCTATTTTGAAAATTTCGTCAATGACTACAGAGTGTAGGTTTGCCATTGAGGCAGCCATGGTGCGAATGTTGTGAGCGATGACATGCCCTTTCACGGAGGATCCCGCTTTGTCATAAGCAAATTAAATGCAGTACGCTATCCATCTTGAGAGTGTACATTTAGATACAGGGAGACCCAGGTGACTAGGGACAAATGAGATGAACAACTGTGAGGCTTTATGATGATCATGGGTCCTTTGGAGATAAAAAGCCAATGTACATTTACAGTCAAGCGTGTGCAGAGTTGTTTCTACTCGAAACGCATGTAGTTTAGGAAAGAAGACTGGAAAACTGGTTTAAATGGAAAGGAGACACCACCTTTGGCATAAAGTGTGGATGAGTCTGACGGACAACACTGTCATGGTGGAACCGGGTATAGGATGGGTCCACCACCAAAGCCTGAAGCTCACTAATATGTCTAGATGAGGTGAGGGCAATTAGCTAGAGTACCTTCCAAGACAGGAACTTTAATGAGGTCATGACTAATGGTTCAAAGGGCGGCTTGAGAAGCTGTTCTAGAATGACACTGAGGTCCCAAGCCACCAAATGTGTCTTAATGGGCAGTTTGGACTGCAGGAGACTTCTCATGAAATGCACTACTAGCGGTTGTGAGAAAATAGGCTGTCCATCCAGTAGGTGGTGAAAGGCAGCAATGGCACTGAGGTGGACTCTCACCAAATTGGTTTTAATGCCTGTCAAAGACAGGTGAAGAAGATACCGGAGTAGTGACTCTACTGGGGCAGAAAAGGGATTGAGATCTTTGTGGGAACACCAGATGGAGAATCTACGCCACTTAAAAGCGTATGAACGTCTGGTGGAGGGCTTTCTACAAGCCAAAAGGATCTCCTTAATTTCTTGTGTAAGGTTGAAGCCTTGTAATGCTATGCTCTCAGCAGCCAAGCTGTGAGACGGAGAGACTGTAGATTGGGATGGTGTAGTGAGCCGTCATTCTGGGAGAGATCATCTGGCGCAGATCCCAATCGCAGAGGATGAGTCGGAGTCAGACACAGTGATAGTGGAAACAACGGTTGCCGCGGCCAATGAGAGGCTATGTGAAAATGTAGTTACTCACTTGTAACAGGTGTTCTCCGGGGACAGCAGGAATCAGTCCTCACAAATATGTGACATTGGCACTGACTGAGCCTGCGCAGAAGCATCTCCCCAGCTTTCAAAGAAAGCCTTTGGGAGATGCACCATGCATGCGTGGTCCACTTCTCACCCAAGGGTGCCATCTTGCCTCAGTCCAATGACATAGCTAAGACGGAAAAAATAAAAGATGGTAAAGAAGCAACTGTAAGGGGAGGAGGGAGGGTTGTGAGGACTGATTCCTGTTGTCCCCGGAGAACACCTATTACAGGTGAGCAATTATGCTTTTTCTAGGAACAAGCAGGAAGACAGCCCTCACATATGGAACTCCCCAATTGCAGGCTACCGAGAACCTGTACAAAAATGCCACAGCAACCTGCAAAGGTGAGCTGTGATCAGCAGCAGTTGAATCCCTAAGAGAGACTCTTGCAAGACCCAGGTGTCCGGCAGAGAACCAGGACTCTGGTAGCCTGAACACTGAAGGGTCGGAGGACAGGAGTTGCCTACACCCTGAAAAGATTACAAAGGTGGTTGGGGCAAGGTACTTCAGGCCGGAAGGTCGGGGGTTCAAATCCCACTAGAGGACAGCAACCTTGGGCCGGAAGGACTGGGGTTTCTAGTCCCACAGGTGCTCCTTGTGGTCTTGGGCAAGCCACCTAACCCTCCATAGCCCATGTTCCCTGTAAGTATTAGTGTATGTGTCTCATATCCCCGCGTGTTAAATGTATCCCCCAATTGTGTTGTGACCGCTTTGATTGAAGGATAAGGCTATGCCCCCTGTCCTTTGTGCTGTTGGCCTTACTGAGGGGGCAAGGTGGCCTGAACTTGTGAGGTATTGCCTAACCCCCTCCCCTCCCCCCTTCTTCGGGGCCTTCTTATGGGGCTGCACAGAGGTCTTCTCTAGGTCTAGTTCTCGTTAGGAACTCGTCTCTATCTCTGCAGCTTTGTCTGCCATGGGTTTCCCCAAAGAGGTTCTCTTCAATGAGGGACATCAATAAGATTGTTCTGAACCCATTGCTCTAGGTCAGACAACTGCAGCCAGACTTGGCAATATGCCCCGATGCCTGCGGTGGCCACCCTGGCCGAAGACTCAAAGCCATCGTAGGCTGCTCGAGACAACAACTTTGAGCACTCTGACCACCGAGGCCAGAGACTTAAATCTCTGCAGGGGTTCCCCATTGAGGCCTGCCGAGAATCCACTGAGCTCCCACGATAGCTCCTTAAGGTACATGCCGATATAGAGCTGGTAGGACTGGATCCGGCAAGTCAGCATCGAGCCCTGAAAGGCCTTTTGGCCGAGGGTTTGGGCCTCTCTGTCGGGTGGCACAGAGGAATGAGCATTTTGGCTCTTGAGCCTGCACATGGCTGACTCAACGACCATCAAGTTGTGGGGAAGTTGGGTTTTCTGGAACCAAGGGCTTTGATACACTCGATACGGAATTGAGTTGCCTGCTGACAATGAGTACCGATGCCAGTGTTTCCCACATCCGGAGGAGGCAGCGCTTGAGGATCGGAGACACCGGTACCATAAGGGTTTCCCCCTTAAGGGGGGCCTCATATTGGAGTATCTCCAGTTCCTCTGTGCATGGGTTTTCCTTGGCCTCGGTTTCAATGGTGAGAGCCTTAACCATGTCCCGCACATAGTTGAGGAAGACGACATCCTCGGGTGGGGAACAGCATCAGAACACTGGAGGAGATGGGTCTGAAGGCACGTCTCTGTGCTGAGTGTCCATGGACTCCTCGTCCTCAGTCTCCCATTCAGACCTGAGTCCGAGGCTCTGTGATCACCACAGTCTAGGTCTGCAGTGGGCAGTCCGTGACCTCCGGAGGATCTGCAGTCCGAGCCGTGGGCGCTCGCTGGAGAGGACCAGTGTCCTGAGGAACGAGACCGGGACCTTGGGTCTCTTGAGGTAGGTGGAACTCGAGAATCGGCTCGACGTCCGGGGAAGCCCTTGATGTCAAGGTTTCCGTCATTGGGGCGGATGAATTGGCAAACTGGACATAAACGCCCGCTGCATGGTCACGAGAGCAGAGATATGCTCTCTAAAGTCGCCATCCTGGCCTCTATGCCAGTTGGCTCTGCAGCCTTCAACGCAGAGGATTTCGGGCCCGGCATCGGTACTGTCGGGGGAGGGGGGGGGGGGGAGTCCTTGATGAGGATGGCTGGATTGGACAGAAGTGCCAAAGTTTGCGTTTGTTCTTCATGGCCACAAATCCATCTTTTAGTCATTTGCAAACACAAATAACACTGTGAAAGTCTGAACAGGGCCAAGGCACTGAAAGCATCAATCACTTATTTATTTAGAAGATTTTTATACCACCTTACCGGCAAATGTCATCCAAGGCGGTTTACATAAAATAAACATGATAAACTATAATACAACAAAGACAAACAATAAATATTCCAACCACAAGAATCTGGGATCTCCAGTTCTAATACCAAATTCTAACACAGCCCTTCCATACCATAAGATGGCCTAAAAGCTACTCACCGAGACCCATTATCAAAAGGAGAACCACTATGTCTTCAGATTATTCTTAAAAGCAACATAATCCTTCATTACAATATTAGAAAAAAAGGGACTGCCACAGAAAAAGCCCTCTTCCTAGTCTCCACTTATTTTGGCTTGCTTCACCACTGTCCCCCTTTGGTTTGAACATAAAGACCTACAAGATTACCCCAATCCAATCTGTTATGCAGAGAAAATGAAACCAATCCATGCAACATCTGAAAGGCCACAGCTACAGTTGTGGTGAACATTACTGGCACCCTTGATGTTCAACCCCTTAATGTCCAATATCTATGAAAAAAGTGGCCAGTGAAATGGCTTTGGACTATATATGTACACATATTTGACACACAAAAGAATCAAATAAAGCAAGACCAATAAAAAAGGAAATACTAGGAAATAGTATAAAAACTGGGACACTGCCAAGACATGACTATTGGCACCCTTATAAACAATTCAAATCAAAGAACCACATTCCTATTGCAGTAAAATTATGAACACCTGTGATCAATTGCCAGTACTCACATGCTTTGAATCAACCAATGAATGATGGCTCTAATGTTTAAAATGGCCACATTCACCCCCGATCCATTTTCACAATAGTGAAGACAAGAGAGCTGCCTGAGACCGTCAGAAAAGCCATGATCACCAAACATCTCCAAAGACCTTGGGATTCCTGTGTCTACAGTTTGCATTATTATTAAGATGTTTTCTGCTCATGGAACTGTCAAGAACCTCACAGGACGTGGTGGGAAGAAGAAAATTAACCCAAGCTGTCTTTGAAAAATAGTGTAAACTGTTGGGAAAATACCACATAGAACATCCAAAGAGCTTACGGCTGACCTGGAAAAATATTAATTTTACTTAGACAGTTTTGTATATCACCTTATCCTTCAATCAAAGTGGCCACAACACAATTGGGGGATACATTTAAAATGGGGGGATATGAGACACATACACTAATACTTACAGGGAACATGGGCAATGGAGGGTTAAGTGGCTTGCCCAAGACCACAAGGAGCACCTGAGGGATTAGAAACCCCAGTCCTTACAGCCCAAGGTTGCTGTCCTCTAGTGGGATTTGAACCCCTGACCTTCCAGCCTGAGGTACCTTGCCTCAACCACTAGGCCACTCCAAATATGGAGTGGCGGTTTCAACTTGCACCATACGCCACACACTAAACAAAGGAGGACTTCATGGGCGAAGGCACTGCTCAAAGACAGATATAAAAAGGCATGCCTGATCTTTGCCCAAACCCACATTGATAAACCACAGTCCTTCTGGGAAAATGTTTTATGGGCAGATGAAATCAAACTTGAGCTCTTTGGCAATGCAAACCAGTGATACATTTATAGGCGAAGAAATGAAGCTAAGGAAAAACACACCCTTGCTACAGTTAAATATGGTGGAGGTTCCATAATGTGTGGCGCCATTTTGCTGCCTCAGGAACTGGAGTCCTGGACTATAACTAAAGGAATCATGAATTCAGAGGACTACCAAGTTATTTTGGAGCAAAATGTGCTACCTAGTGTCAGAAAACTAGGTCTGTGTCGAAGGTCATGGGTCCTCCAGCAGGACAATGCCCCAAAACATGTATCCAAAAGTACAAAGGAATGGTTAAAAAGGAACACATGGACTGTTTTAAAATGGCCAGCAAGAAGTCCTGATTTCAATCCAATCAAGAACCTTTGGAAAGAGCTGAAATCTGCCACTGGCAAAAGGAATCCTGGAAATATTCTTGAGCTGGAAAAAAATTGCAGTTGAAGAGTGGGAGAAACTACCAGCAGATATATGTATGAACCTTCCGAAGGGATGGGCTTCACCTTAATCAGGATGGGACCAGACTGCTGGCATTAACCTTTAAAAAAGAGATAGAGAAGCTTTTAAACTAGAAATTAGGGGAAAGCCGACAGTCACCCAGGAGTGCATGGTTCGGACAAAGGTATCCTTGAAGGATACTACCAAAAGCAGTGAGGTTCCAAAAGGGAGTATAGTAGCCCAAATGCCCTTGAGTAAGGAGCAGACAGAGCATAAAGATTCCAAATTACCCCTGACTACCAACAGCCAGATTAATATGAATAAAATACAGTCTCTAAAATGCTTGTACGCCAATGCTAGAAGTCTAAACAATAAGATGGGAGAGTTAGAATATATAGCACTAAATGAGAGGTTAGATATAATTGCACTCTCAGAGACATGGTGGAAGGAGGATAACCAGTGGGACACTGTGATACCTGGATACACACTATATCGTAATGATAGAGCTGATCAAATTGGTGGAGGGGTTGCGCTCTATGTTAGAGAGGGCATTGAGTCAGAAAGGATTAAAGTTTTGCAGGGAACAAAATTTGCTGTAGAATCTCTATGGATTGAAATTCCATTTATGAAGGGGAAGGTGATGGCAGTTGGAGTATACTATCGACCGCCTGGCCAGAATGAACAAATGGATGATGAAATGCTCAAAGAAATCAAGGAAGCTAACAAAAGTCACAACAGAGTAGTAATAATGGATGATTTCAATTACCCCGGTATCGACTGGGTCAGTGTCACAGCAGGACAAGCTAAAGAGATAAAGTTTCTAGATGGAATAAATGACTGCTTCTTGGAGCAGCTGGTTCATGAACCGACCAGAGGGGAAGCCATACTGGACCTAGTCCTTAGTGGAACGCCAGATCTGGTACAAGAAATAAGGGTGTTGGGACCACTTGGCAATAGTGATCATAGTATGATCATGTTTGATTTAATTAGTGGAGGACAGATAGTAAAGGCATCCACAGTACTACCTTTTAACTTTCAAAAGGGAGACTATGATAGAATGAGGAATATAGTTAGGAAAAAACTAAAAGGAGCGGTTCCAAAGGTTAAAGACTTACAGCAAGCTTGGGTGTTATTTAAAAATACTATCCTCGAAGCCCAGACCAGCTGTATTCCACGCATTAGGAAAAGTGGAAGAAAGTCCAAAAAACTGCCAGCATGGTTTAAAGGTGAGGTCAGAGAGGCTGTTGCTGCCAAAAAAGCAACCTTCAGGAAATGGAAAAAAGAGCCAAATGATGAAAACTGGAAACAGCACAAGCACTGGCAAGTTAAATGCAAAGCATTGATAAGGCAGGCAAAGCGGGAATTTGAGAAGAAACTTGCTACGGAAGCAAAAACACGAAATAAAGACTTTTTCAAGTACATTCGTAGCAAAAGGCCTGTGAGAGAGTCAATTGGACCATTAGATGATAGAGGGGTAAAAGGGGCAGTAAGAGGAAACAAGGCTATAGCAGAGAGACTGCATGAATTCTTTGCTTCGGTCTTTACTGAGGAAGATGTAGGGATGTTACCCAAGACTGAAGTGGTATTTAAAGGCGATACTGCAGAGGAATTGAGAGAAATATCGCTACACCGGGAAGATACATTACAACTATTTGATAAACTGAATAGTAGCAAATCACCTGGACCGGATGGTATACATCCCAGAGTGCTGAAAGAACTGAAATATGAGATTGCAGACCTGCTATTGGTAATCTGTGAACTTTCATTAAAATCATCTGTAATACCTGAAGATTGGAGGGTCGCCAACGTAACACCAATTTTTAAAAAGGGTTCCAGGGGGTGACCCAGGAAATTACAGACCGGTGAGCCTGACGTCAGTACCAGGGAAAATGGTAGAAACCCTCATAAAGAACAAAATTACACAGCATGTAGATAGTCATGGCCTAATGGGAGACAGCCAACATGGCTTTAGACAAGGAAGATCTTGTCTTACTAATCTGATATGTTTTTTTGAAGGTGTGCATAAACAGGTAGACATAGGTGAGTCGGTTGATATAGTGTATCTGGACTTTCAGAAAGCTTCTGACAAAGTCCCCCATCAGAGACTTTTGGCAAAGCTAAAAAGTCATGGGATAGGAGGCAGTGTACTATTGTGGATCGGGAACTGGTTAAAAGATAGAAAGCAGAGGGTAGGGCTAAATGGCCAATATTCCCAATGGAAAAAGGTGAATAGTGGAGTACCCCAGGGATCTGTACTGGGTCCGCTGCTTTTTGACATATTCATAAATGACCTGGAAAAGGGAATAACTAGTGAGGTTATCAAATTTGCAGATGACACCAAACTGTTTAAAGTTGTTAAAACCCAAGAGGATTGTGGAAAACTGCAGGAGGATCTGGATAAATTGGAAGACTGGGCATCCAAATGGCAGATGAAATTTAATGTGGACAAGTGCAAAGTTATGCACCTAGGAAAGAACAACCCACACTATAGTTACACGATGCAAGGCTCCACATTAGAAACCACCACCCAGGAAAAAGATTTAGGAGTCATCGTGGATAACATGTTAAAACCCTCCGCCCAGTGTGCAGCGGCGGCCAAGAAAGCAAATAGAATGCTAGGTATCATAAGGAAAGGGATGGAGAACAAAACAAAGGATGTTATAATGCCTCTGTATCGCTCCATGGTACGACCGCACCTTGAATATTGTGTGCAATTCTGGTCACCGTATCTTAAAAAGGACATAGCGTTATTAGAAAAAGTACAGAGAAGAGCCACCAAATTGGTGAAGGGGATGGAAGGCTACTCCTATGAAGAGAGGCTAAGAAGGTTAGGGCTCTTTAGCCTGGAGAAGAGACGGCTGAGGGGAGATATGATAGAGGTCTATAAATTAATGAATGGAGTGGAACGGATAAACGTGGATCAATTGTTTACGCTATCAGAGTATAGAAAGACTAGGGGACATGCAATGAAGCTACAGGGTAAACTATTTAAGACTAATAAAAGAAAATATTTTTTCACTCAACATGTAATCAAACTCTGGAATCTGTTACCGGAGGATGTAGTAAGGGCTGTTAGCATAGCTGGGTTTAAAAAAGGTTTGTACAAGTTCCTGGAGGAAAGGTCCATAAACCACTATTAAAAAGGGACCCAGGATATCAATGCTTGACTCAGTACAAGCATTGTGGAACCTGTGTCTTTTGGGGATATTGCTAGGTACGTATGACCTAGATTGGCCACTGTTGGAAACAGGATACTGGGCTTGATGGACCTCGGTCTGACCCAGTATGGCATGTCTTATGTTCTTATGTTCTTAACCTTATAGATGGTTGCAAGAAACATTTGGAGGCTGCCAACACTGCCAAGGGCTGTGTAACCAAATATTAGTGAAGCGTGCCATTAATCCTGTCCAGGTCATATTTTGTGTTTTTTTCTCAGACATTACTACATCTAAGTTGCACAGACATCTTTTTTTTTGTTGTATACCTTTGAACATACTATTAAAGTATTATAACACAGTTGAAGTATTTCCAATTATTATTTCTCAAGATGTACGCAACATACCTAAAAATGCAAAGGTGCCAGTAATGTTGACCACAACAGTAACAGCGTACTCACCTGTAACAGGTGATCTCTGGGAACACAGGAATTTAGTCTTCACATATGGGTATCGTCGGTACCGACGGAACCTGCCGGGAACGCTCCCCAGCGTCCAATAGGAATGCTTTTGGGAGCATCCCTCAGCACATGCGCGCTGCCTTCCCGCCTTTCCAACTGTCCCCTCTTCAGTTCAGTTTGTAGTTGAGTGAAAGGATAGAGGGAGAGAGGAAAGAGAAAGAGAGATAGAGAGAACTCCTAGGGGAGGTGGGTGGGTTGTGAAGACTACATTCCTGCTGTTCCCAAAGATCACCTGTTACAGGTGAGTAACTATGCTATCTCCAGGAACAAGCAGGAATGTAGTCTTCACATATGGGGACTCCCTAGCTGAAGATGCCAGGGAGATAGCCCCAGGAAGCTGCCACCTAAAGTAAGGTGGGCCATGCTTCCTCCCATGGATCTCTGGCATCTCACCAGGGTTGGTGGGTAGGAGTTGAATTAGGTCTGAAAGAGATTTTGAAGAACAGCTTGGCCAAAGGCGGCATCCCGACGGGAGGCTTTATCTAGGCAGTAGTGGGCTGTAAAGGTGTGCACCGAAGCCCAGGTGGCTGCTTGACAAATGTCATCAATAGACACAGAGTGAAGGTTAGCCATAGAGGCTGCCATGGCTCTCACATTATGAGCTGTAACATGGCCTTGAAGAGGAAGACTCTTACTCTCATAAGCAAAAGGATATGCATTGTGCAATCCATTTGGATAGAGTTCTTTTGGAGACTGGAAGTCCCAAATGACTAGAATCAAAAGCAATAAAAAGTTGAGAAGACTTTCTATGTTGCTGTGTTCTTTGTAGGTAAAAAGCCAAGGCTCTTTTACAATCCAAAGTATGAAGGTTCCTTTCTGCATTAGAGGCATGAGGCCTCAGAAAGAATACAGGAAGATAAATTGATTGATTTAAATGAAAAGGCAAAACCACCTTTGGCATAAAGTGTGGATGAGTTCTGAGAACAATCTTATCATGGTGAAACCTAGTATAAGGAGGATCAGTCACTAAAGCTTGCAATTCACTAATGCGACGTGCAAAGGTGATTGCAATTAGGAAGATGACCTTCCAGGACAAAACCTTTAGGGTTGTAGTGGCTAAAGGTTCAAAAGGCAGATTCATGAGCTGCCCGAGAACTAGGTTTAAATCCCATGCCACCGGTGGTGGCTTGATGAGAGGCTTTGTTAATAGAAGACCTCTCATAAATCTTGATATGAGTGGATGAGAGGAAATTGGTTGTCCATGTAGAGGCTTATAGGAAGCTGCAATTGCACTAAGATGGACTCTTACTGAATTGGTCTTTAGACCAGAATTTGATAAATGAAGTAGATATTCTAGTATCGATTCCAAAGGTGAACACCATATAGTATAACGTTTCCACTTGAAGGCGTAAGAGCATCTTGTGGAAGGTTTTCTAGAAGCCTGAAGGATATCTTTTACCTGTTGGGAAAGGTTGAGATCCTGAAGGTCTAAGCTTTCAGCAACCAGGCCCTGAGATGCAGGGACTGGGGATTCGGGTGCCATAGCATCCCGTTCTCTTGGGAGAGGAGATCTGGAGCATAGCCTAACTCCAGAGGTGCTGCTTGAGGGAGATGAAGCAAGGGATACCACGTTTGGCGTGGCCACAGTGGCGCTATGAGGATCATACGACCTCTGTCTCTTTGAAGTTTGAAGAGTTGTTTTGGGGATGAGGGGAATGGGTGGGAAGGCATAGAGGAAGACGTGACCCCAGTGAAGAAGGAAGGCGTCCCTTGCCTGGCATTTTTGAGCCAGAATTCTGGAACAGAACCGGGGAAGTTTGGCATTCAGTGGACTTGCAAATAGGTCTATGTCTGGGGTTCCCCAGATCTGAAATATCTTGGCCACCTGGTCTAGGTGGAGAGACCATTCGTGAGGCAGCAGTACTCGGCTGAGTTTGTCTGCCCAAAGGTTTTGAATGCCTGGAAGATAAACCACGAGAAGGTGAATTTGATGTTCTCTGGTGAGGGCCCATAGTCGTAAAGCTTTGTTGCATAATGACAGAGAGCCTGTTCCCCCCTGCTTGTTCACGTAGAACATAGCTACTTGAGTGTCCGTTTGGACTAGGACTATCTTGTAGCTGAGCTGGGCATGGAATACTCGAACAGCTAGACAGATTGCTCTGAGTTCCAGGAGGTTTATGTGAAGACAAGCCTCCTGTGGAGTCCAGGTACCCTGGGTAGCAAGATGGTACAGGTGTGTTCCCCATCCCATCTGTTAGGGTGGCCTGGAATAGGGATTGCTGGAAAGGAGATTCCACTAGAAGATTTTCCAGCGATTGCCACCATTGGAGGGACAAAATCAGCCGTTGTGAGTTTGATATCTTGTCCGACAGATGTCCCGTGGCCTGTGTTCACTGTGTGGATAGGGTCCACTGGGCTACTCGCATATGAAGGCGAGCATAGGGAACCACATGAAACGTGGATGCCATATGTCCCAATAGTCGTAGTAGTTCAAGAGCAGTCAGGGAGGACTTCACTGCTGCTTGAGAAGCTAGCTGCACTATGCGAAGACAGCGGGGTTGTGGGAGAAAAGCCCTTGACTGTCTGGGTATCTAAACGAGCTCCTATGAACTCCAGAGACTGAGACGGAGCAAGTTGGGATTTTGGGAGGTTTATGACTAATCCCAAGTATTGAAGGATTCGCATTGTGCGAGACAGTGCAGAGCTGGCTTCTGGAACCGTGGGAGCTCGAATGAGCCAGTCATCTAAGTAAGGGAAGACGAATATCCCTAGGGTTCGCAGAAATGCAGCTACTACTGCCATGCATTTTATGAATACTCTTGGTGCTGAAGACAGACCAACGGGAAGAACCCTGTATTGGAAATGTTTTCCCCTGAAAAGGAATCGTAAGAATTTCCTGTGGTCTGGATGGATCAGAATGCGAGTATATGCATCCTTTAGATCTAGAGAACAAAGCCAATCCTGACTTTGCAGGTATGACAGAAGAGTTCCCAGAGAAATCATTTTGAACTTTTCTCAGAACAGATATTTATTAAATTCTCTGAGGTCTAGAATGGGTCTGTGTCCTCCTGTTTTCTTTGGAATAAGAAAATAGGGGGAGTAGAACCCTGTACCCTGTTGAAGAATGGGCACCTCCTCTATTGCTCCTTGAGCAAGGAGTGTTAAGACCTCTCGATCTAGTAGATTGTCTGTAGAGGTATGGGAATTGAACTATCTTACGATTGTAGGAGGGGGCATACTGTGAAAGAGTAAATTAGACTTACCTGCTAATTGTTGTTCCTTAAGGAACTCTAGTCCAGTCCCGGAAAGATAGAGTTGTCAACCTCCACCAGCAGCTTTGGAGACTGAAAGATGTCATCGTCGTGATGTCACTGGTACAAATAGGCTCGCTCCGCCCCCTTTCACCAGCACCTATTGACAAAGCAGACTCAGCAGAGCAACAAATAAGTAGTTATTTCAAAAACCTATACAAAACAATTATGTACAGATAGAGATATATCTCTAAGAAAAGGATAGAGCCAGAGCGCGCCCTATAACGGACGGGGAACGGAAGGGCAGGAGCCCTGTTCCTCTGCGCCCCAGTCGCCTGCCGCCACCCAGAAATCCACTCAGAGCGCTTCCCATTTCTGCCACCCCCAGAGCGCCCTGAAAAGCGTAGTGGGGGCTGTGTTCTCCTTTCATTCTTTACTATTTTCTTGTTTGTTTTTTTTTTGAAAACCGCACAGGTTCACCAGCTGTCAATTGCACTCTCTCCCGCCTATGGACATTCAGGCTGGCGAACACCCACTGAACGGGTGGGATCCGGGACTGGACTAGAGTTCCTTAAGGAACAACAATTAGCAGATAAGTCTAATTTACTCTTCCTTAGCGTCCCTCTAGTCCAGTCCCGGAAAGATAGAGGATGTAACAAAGCAGTAAATCTCAACGGGAGGGGCCAGAGATGCCAGCCTGAAGGACGGCCGATCCAAAACAACTATCCCTGCGCGCCTGCACATCCAAGCGATAATGCCGAGCAAAAGAATGTAACGAGGACCAGGTCGCCGCCCTACACATATCCGCCGCCGGCACTAGGCTGACTTCCGCCCACGAGGCTGCTTGCGCTCTCGTGGAATGCGCCCGCAACCCTACCGGCACCGCTCTGCCTCTCAAAATGTAGGCCGAAGCAATCGCCTCCTTCAGCCACCGAGAAATGGAAGACTTCGCCGCCGCTTCGCCCTTCCGCGGGCCTCCGAATGTGACAAAAAGCCTGTCCGTCTTCCGAATGACGCCGTACGACCAAGATACCTTTTGAGCACGCTCCGCACGTCCAACCGGTGCAAACGTCCACCTGCCTGAGCCCCCTGCTCCACGGAAAACACCGGGAGCGACACCACTTGATTAACTTGAAAAGCGGACACCACCTTTGGCAAAAAGGCGGGTACTGTACGCAAGACCACCTTGTACACAGAGAAAGTCAAAAAAGGCTCCCGGCAAGAGAGCGCCTGCAGCTCGGAAATCCTCCTGGCGGAGCATATCGCCACGAGAAACACTGTCTTGAGCGTCAAATCCTTGAGCGAAGCCCGTCCTAATGGCTCGAAGGGTTCCCCCACCAGGACGTTCAGGACCAAATTAAGATCCCACGGAGGAAGAACAGTTCGCCTCGGCGGACTGAGCAACAACACCGCTCGCAAGAACCGACGAATATCGCCATGCGCTGCGATCACCTGCCCTTGAATCTTTCCACGAAAAACAGGAGAGAGCCGCCAACTGCACCCGCAAGGAGCTGGCCGAGAGGCCCTTATCCAATCCAGCCTGCAAAAAGGAAAGAACATTGGACACCGAAGCTCGTAAGGGGTTGATAGAGTGATCGGAACACCAGTTCTCAAAGACACGCCAAACTCGGATATAAGCCAGGGAAGTTGACCTCCGGCGCAACCGCAGGAGAGCGTCTATAACCGCCTCCGAGTATCCGCGGGCCTTCAACCGCACCCGCTCAAGAGCCAAGCCGTAAGTGAGAACCGACCCGCCTGAGGCATGCGCAAGGGACCCTGAAGCAACAGGTCCTCCCGAAGAGGTAACCTCCACGGAACGTCGGCCAACAGACGAACCAAATCTGCATACCACGGTCTCCTCGGCCAATCGGGTGCTATCAGGACCACCTGGCCCTTGTGCCGCTCGATGCGCTGAACCACCTTGCCAATTAGCGCCCAGGGAGGGAATACATACAGTAGACCCTCCACAGGCCACTTCTGCGCCAGGGCATCCAGGCCCTCCGCCATCCACTCTTTCCGCCTGCTGAAGAATCTCTCCACCTTTGTCGACCGCAAGGTGGACATGAGATCCATCACCGGAAGTCCCCAACGGCACACAATCATCTCGAAAACGTCCGGGTGTAGAGCCCACTCCCCCGGATCTACGCGGCACCGACTCATAATCCGCTTCGACGTTGGCGACTCCAGCGATGTGCTGAGCCGACAGGGCCAGTAAATCCCGTTCTGCCCAAGCCAGTAGCACACTCTCCTCTTCCTCTAGGGCCGCACTGCCCGTGCCGCCTTGCCGATTTATATACACCACCGTGGTCACGTTGTCCGACAGCACGCGAACGGCCGCTTTCCGCAGATTCTGCTGAAAAGCCAGAAGAGCCTGAAACACTGCGCGCATTTCCAGACGGTTTATGGACCATAGTCGTTCCTCCTCTGACCACGTTCCTTGCGCAAACGAGCCTTCGAGATGAGCCCCCCATCCTGCGAGACTCGCATCCGTCGTGAGCAACCGCCAGCACGGAGGCTCCAGGGGGATGCCCTGCGTCAGGCTGTCGGGATGCAACCACCAAAGTAGGCTGCTCTTCACCGCCGCCTGACAGGGCAGACACTGCGACAACGCATCTCTCTGATGAGACCAGCGCCTGAGGAGAGCACTCTGCAACAGCCGCATGTGAGCCCTGGCCCACAACACTAAGTCTATTGTAGCCGCCATGGTCCCCAGTAACTGCAGGTACTGCCAAGCCGTCGGTGCTCGAAGCCCCAGAAACCGACGCACCAGGTCGCGCAAGGCCTGCGCCCTTGAACTGGGAAGAAAGATCCATCCTTGTCGAGTCTCGAAGCGCGCCCCCAGGTACTCCAGGCTCTGCGAGGGGGACAGCTGACTCTTCGCCTCGTTCACTACCCAACCGAGGCTCTCCAAGAACTCCACCACTCGAGTGGTGGCCACCACGCTTTCCTCCCTGGACTTTGCCCGAATCAACCAGTCGTCCAGGTACGGGTGCACCAGGATCCCCTCTCTGCGCAGCGCGGCCGCTACAACCACCATAATCTTTGTGAATGTCCGAGGAGCTGTCGCCAGACCAAATGGCAACGTCCGGAACTGAAAGTGTCCCATCGGTACAGCAAATCGCAGAAAACGTTGATGCTCCCTCCGCACGGGAATGTGAAGATAAGCCTCCGTCAGATCCAAGGACGTAAGAAATTCGCCCGCGCGAACGGCCGCAATGACGGAGCGCAAGGTCTCCATGCGGAAGTGGGACACTCGGAGACAACGATTCACCCTCTTGAGATCGAGAATTGGCCGAAACGTATCTCCTTTTTTGGGGACCACGAAATAAATGGAGTATCGTCCTGCGCCGCACTGGTCGATCGGAACGGGTACGACTGCCCCGAGCCGTTGGAGACAGCCCAAGGCGTCCGCGACCGCTCGGCGCTTCCGAGGCGCCTTGCAAGGGGAAAGAACAAAGGAATCTCGCACTGGACGCTGAAACTCTAGAGCATAGCCTTCCCGAATGACTTCTAAGACCCACCGGTCTGATGTAATCTGGACCCAGGCAGGGTAGAACTCCCGCAACCAGCCTCCCACGGGCACCTCCACTACCTGGGCCCGCCTCATCTCATTGTGATTTCTTGTTCGCACCGGAAGACTGGTAGGGACCAAAACCCCTGCCTGCCCCCCGAAACCCTCGAAAGGACTGACTCCGCGCTGGAAACCTGCTCCGCTGCGATTGTTGAAAGCGAGATGTGCGAAACTTGCGAAAATCCCTCGAGAGGCCTCTAGATGCCGATCCTCCTCGAGTCTGTTTCGGTCTATCCTCAGGGAGACGCCCCCCTTTGGACTCCCCGAGGTCCTTAACCAACTTCTCAAGATCCTCTCCAAAAAGGAGCTTGCCCCGGAAGGGAAGCTTACTGAGCCGAGCCTTGGACGAACTATCCGCCGACCAGTTTCGGAGCCACAAAGAACGGCGAGCCGCGACTACAGAAGCCATACATTTAGCTAGGCCACGAATTAGATCATAATGAACATCGGACAGGTACGCAGTGCCAGACTCCAGCCGAGACGTATCCGCCATCTGGTCGTCTGAGAGGGAGCCCTGAAGACGTTGAGACCAGCGTAAACAGCCTCTCGCCACCACCCACGCCCCCGCTATGGAGGCCTGCAGGGAAAGGGCACTCATGTCGAACACCTGCTTCAGCAAGGTATCCAACCTCCTATCCTGGCCATCCTTCAATGCTGCCGCTCCTTCCACCGGAATGGTGGTCTTCTTCGTGACAGCAGCCAACCGCGCGGCATCGACCTTTGGAGACCGAAATATCAACTTATCCTGTTCCGAGAGCGGGTACAAGCGGTCCAAAGCCCTGGTCCCCCGCAACGCCGACTCCGGCGTGTCCCATTCCTCCTGAATCATATTCCGAAAGACTCTATGGATAGGGAACACCCGCTACGAGGTGCGCACAGCCTGCAACAGCGGATCCTCCAACGCCTCTTCTGAGGGTGCGGACCCCACAAGCATATTTAAAACTTTTAGTGTCTTCCAAGTCTTCATCCGAGACCTCCTCATCAAGGTCCGGCATCCCCAGGTCCCCCTCTAGAAGGGCAGGCGACTGCGGTTCCAAATCCTCCCGTCGCCTTTTGGGTAGCGTCATCTCCCCTTCCTGAAGGCTGGCAGCCCGACTCCTTTTCCTGCTCGAAGGACCGGGAGACTGAACCCCCCTGTCCGTCTGCAGCAAGGCAAACGCCTTCTGCATCAAGGAGAGGAATTCGGAAGGGAGACCTGGAATCTCAGACCCCTGGGATCCTTCTGGCACCAAGGGAACACTGGAAGCGGAGGATGGACCCGCTACCGGTTCCGAAGCAGGCAAGGAAGGAGGGTCAGAACCCCTGCCATCCTGAGACGCGGTCGCGTGGTCCTGAGAACCTTCCCCCAAGGACTTCTCCATGCCCATGGCCCCTAAAGAGCATGTTTTACAAACGCCAGTGTCCAGAAGCTCCCCACGCCGCACCCCACAGACCAAGCAGCGTGGTTTGGCAGGCATGGTAAGTAACAGCGCTTCAATGCCAGTAAAAGAGCCTTGCACAGAGCCTTGCACAGCTACAAGACAAGCTCCAATTTAAACTTTTTTTTTTTTACTTTTTGGCAGTGATCAATCAAGCAAGATGTAACTAGCTGCCCCCTAACCACCGTTTTTCAAAACGAAGCTTCTAAACCCTAAAAAAATGACTTTGAAAATGAAAAATGAAAAATGGCCGCCGCCACTTTTTCGGCGCGAAAAATCACGCGGCTAGGCCTCCCTGACTCCTAAGGAGCTGCCAAAACACCTCAACTAACCCCCAAATACCTCCCCCAGGTAAACCCCAAAGTCCAGAGTACTCACCAGACCTCGGGAGAGAGAGAAGAAGGGCAGCGCTGGACCCCTCAAGAGCACAGCCTTCAAAGCGGCATCAGCTCCTGGAGAGACTCAAAATCCTGTGGTAATAACCACTGCCTGCTGCTGGGAGTCTCTATAGCCTTCTACCTGCTCCTCACCCTTCCAAGTGGGTTCGGGGCAGGGAGGCAAAGGCAGGCACACTCCTGTGCCACTGCAATGCTTGTTTCAATGCTGAGGCAGGGAGGGGAGGGGGGAGGGGTTAGGGAGCAGAGAAAGGAGACACAGCCTCAGCAGAACAGATCTCTATAGCAGCAGCAGGCACCTAAAGAGCAAGAAAATCTAAATTTAAAAACAAAATATGAACTAAAGAGAAAGATTAAGCTCTGCTTATTTGTTCCTCTGAGCCCAGTCCTGGGCTCAGAACCTCCAAGCTGCTTGGAGACTGAAAGTACTGGTGAAAGGGGGCGGAGCGAGCCTATTTGTACCAGTGACATCACGACGATGACATCTTTCAGTCTCCAAAGCTGCTGGTGGAGGTTGACAACTATCTTTCCGGGACTGGACTAGAGGGACGCTAAGGAAATGAAGCTTGTACCCCTCTCCCACAATGGACAGAGTCCTGTTTTCTGCTGTTATTTGTTGCCATGACACAACCTGCCTGGAATGTTTAGGGGTTCTGGACCTTTCAGAGGCAGGAAGGCTAAGTTCCCTATGAAGGAGTCAAAGCCCTTGAGGGGGCTGGGCCTGTGGAGCTGGTTGAGCTCTAAGGCCTTTTGGCTTCTTTTGTCTGGATTGCTGTTGTTGACCTTTCTGGGCAACTTGATCCTGAGCTTGCCCTTGCTGGGTATAGGGCGGATAAAACTTCCTCTTTTTGTTGAAAAAGGGTTTTTTATAGGGTTTCATTTTGGCTGGAGTGGCTGTAGATTTTGACAATCTATCTAAAGTGATATTGTCAGCATCTATCTCATTAGCCTTTTCCTGCCAATTCTTGCCAAAGAGGTTTTCTCCTGTGCAAGGGATGTTTCCTAATTTATCCTGTACCCAAATCTCCAAGTCTGATGCCTGGAGCCAGGCAATCCGACTTGCACCAATGGCAGAGGTTCTGCTGATGCATTCAAAGCAGTCAAAGGCTGCACGATTTACAAACTTGGAGACGTCTTGAGCATGCTTGACAATGTAGCAGCAGATAAGCATGCAATAAATAAATCCAGGAGTCTTTTCAAGGATCCAAGCCAGTTTAATGTGCACATGGCTCAAGCAATAAGCAATTTCAAAATGGCTGAGCAATGGCTTCTAGTAAAACAACAACTTTTATAGCTTTCTTGTCCATTCTAAGCATAGGCAAACTTTTCATTGGTCCCAGTACCCCTCTCACCCATCTATTGGTCCCGGTACTGATATGGCTACCCAATCGGGACTCTGGTCTGGGCCCAGCACCTGGTTGCCCCCCTTCTAGTCCCAATTACAATGGTCAGTGTCTCCAACTTGTTACTTCTCTCCTCCAAGGTCGCTGAGCTTGATAAAACCTATGGGAAGCAGGGCACTGTAACCTTGCTTTTTGCAGAGTTAATTAATTCCATAGAAGCTGTGCTCTCTTATCAGTACCAATTAGAGCTGTTTTCTGTCTTTTATAAGTTTCGTTTCTGCTTAGCTATGTTCAGTTAAACTGAGTTAAGTTTCAATTCTATGGTGTCATCATTCAGGGGGGTTTTCATTCCTCTGGGCCTAACTACAGGCTTCAGTTACAGGTCAAGCTGCTCAGGTGAGAATCAATAATATATTTGTGGGAGACAGGCCTGTAAGAATGTAGCAGCAGATAAGCATGCAATAAATAAATCCAGGAGTCTTTTCAAGGATCCAAGCCAGTTTAATGTGCACATGGCTCAAGCAATAAGCAATTTCAAAATGGCTGAGCAATGGCTTCTAGTAAAACAACAACTTTTATAGCTTTCTTGTCCATTCTAAGCATAGGCAAACTTTTCATTGGTCCCAGTACCCCTCTCACCCATCTATTGGTCCCGGTACTGATATGGCTACCCAATCGGGACTCTGGTCTGGGCCCAGCACCTGGTTGCCCCCCTTCTAGTCCCAATTACAATGGTCAGTGTCTCCAACTTGTTACTTCTCTCCTCCAAGGTCGCTGAGCTTGTTAAAACATATGGGAAGCAGGGCACTGTAACCTTGCTTTTTGCAGAGTTAATTAATTCCATAGAAGCTGTGCTCTCTTATCAGTACCAATTAGAGCTGTTTTCTGTCTTTTATAAGTTTCGTTTCTGCTTAGCTATGTTCAGTTAAACTGAGTTAAGTTTCAATTCTATGGTGTCATCATTCAGGGGGGTTTTCATTCCTCTGGGCCTAACTACAGGCTTCAGTTACAGGTCAAGCTGCTCAGGCCTGTCTGCTTAGTTCAATTAGCATGGATCATAGGCCGTCGCCTACCACAACAAGAGTAAGGAAGACTTGTCTGTCATCAGGGAGAAGGGGGCTCATAAGCTCCAAATCTCCTGTGACCTCTTTGAGGAACATTCCCATATATAAAATATATGAGCTGATCCTAGCTGAAAGCATGGAAGCCTGAAATGTTCGACGCCCAAAAATGTCAAGAGTCATGCATTCACGACCTGGAGCGTGTCTTTTTGCACTTTTCATCCTACGCACGGCTGACTCCACTACCATTGAATGGTGTGGCAGCTGTCTTTTGAAAACCAGGACATGGTGGAACTCGATACATGGTATTGAGTCTCCTAGAATGAGGAGATGTGGTCAAGGGTGTCTCCCAAATTCTGAGCATCAAATCATGAAGAATTTCATGAATGGGCAGAGTGGCTGCCTCCTTGGGAGCCTTAGGGTATTGGGGAATTTCCAATTCCTTTGCTCTAGGTTCTTTTTAGGAGCAACCGTGATTGAAAGGCCTCGGGCCACATCATGAATAAAATCCCGAAGAGACATGTCTTCCGGAGGAGACATTCTGCGTTGGGGAGAAGAGGAGTCTTCCGGAAGAAACACTCTGGCACCGGCAGAATTATCAGAGTCATTGGAATAGGAGGATTCAAAGTATCTCTGATCCCGATGTTCATGCAAAGCACGGTCTCGGTATCTATCAAAGTCGGTACCGAGTTGGTCCGGTACCGATCTTTCGATGCCAGAAAAAGTCAGCATGGGAAGAATTCCCATCGGGGCCGGTACCGTACCGGTACCACAGCTGTAAGGAGAGCTGCAAGACAGCACAGTTACTTACCTGTAACTGGTGATCTCCGGAACAGCAGGAATTAGTCTTCACACGTGGGAGACGTCGCCGACGGAGCCCGCACGGGAATGCTCCCCAGCATCCAATCAGAAAGCCTTTGGGAGCATACCCCGCGCCTGCGCGGTGGCTTCCCGCCCTTCCTACTGCCTCTCCCCAGTTGAGTTTCATAGCTGAGCCGGAAGGAGAGGAGAGAAGGAATAGAGAGAAAAGATACAACTCCTAGGGGAGGTGGCGGGTTGTGAAGACTAATTCCTGCTGTTCCGGAGATCACCTGTTACAGGTAAGTAACTGTGCTATCTCCAGGAACAAGCAGGAATGAGTCTTCACACGTGGGGACTCCCTAGCTAAGGATGCCCGGGGAGATCCCATAAGCGCAGCCCAGGACGGGATGGCATTTGCCCAGCCTGAATCTCCGGCATGCCCTGAGGGATGGAGGGCAGGAGTTGAATAGAGGAACAGCGAATCTAAAGACTACAGAGGGAAGTCTTTAGAGTGCAGAACAGGTATCATTAAGATACAGCAAAAAAAAAAACCCAGGCTACAGGAAGAGTAGTCAGAGGGATCCATAAATAGTATCAGTAAGCATTTAATGAGTAAATGACCTAGTACCATATAGAGCTTACCGGCCATTAAGTTTTAATGAATTAATGGTTTAGAACCCTGTAGAGCTTACCTACCGGGTTGTCGGAAGCAGACCTGTGATGAAGGCACCGTAGACGCAGTAGCGAAGTCGTCAAGGAAACTTCGCCGCAGCGAAGAGGAAGTTCCAAATCTGGAAGGCTAGGAGATCCAGGCGTCAGCTGGTTCAGGAGAAGGACGGCAGGTCTTCCAGGAGGCTTAGTGCAAAGCTGAGCACTCCCTTGGGAGTAGAGTCCAGAACTCAGTAGAAGACTGGCCGAACCAGAGAGCCCATTCCGGAGAAGAGTAGGGGTGTACCCCGGAGCAGAAGGGGTACACAGGCTACCCTAGCGAGAGATATGGAGACAAGGGTCCGAACCCCCGGGAGGAGGACCAAACTGAAAGGGAGCTGTAGACTTCACAGCAGTAGAGTACCACCAGTCCGCGGCCCGATCGAGGAATAGGCAGGCGGACTGGCCGGACCCCGGGGGGGGGGCGTGAGTACCGGCCATAGGGAAATTAGGCGGTAGAACACAGGTACTGTGGGCATCCCCCCAATATGCGCCTATCGCGCAGGTGATATCTAGTATATCTAAGCCGGTGGGCATGAGGACGCCCACTCCGGTACTAACGCAGGTATGCCGAGGGGCCTACCTCCCTGAGCATCACCCTGGTAAGGCGGATCTGCCATTGATCCACAGAACGTCCACCTGGGAAGGTGGCAGCAAGATCCGTCAGTAGAGGGATCCATCCCGGAGGACAAGGGCAGATCGGCGAACCAACAGCGCGGTAGCGTAGGGGACGGAGGATAGCATCAGTCCGGTAGAACGCTACAGGGGCTGGAGGCCCTATATGTGTCCCCAGGACCTGCACGCAGAAAACTCACCCCCCGCACAAACGGGGGACAGGAGGGTATAGTCCTGGCAAGCATTGGGGGACTATTCCGGTATGGAAGCAATCAGCAGGGGGATACTGCTGAGAAGGGTTCAGAGACGTACCGAAGGGTAAGTAGGTTGGCCGTGGCCATAGCTATCACGGAGTAGAGGTGGTCTCCCTTCCAAACAGAAGGAGAATACCTGAACCCCTAGATAAGCCTCCGAACCATTTGTCGACTGAACGAGCCCCAGAGTAGAGCTCAATTTTTAAACTTCCGATAAGAGGGTTAAGTGCAGGCAGCCGCCCGCCTGAGCCTAAAAATGCTTAGTATGAGAGTCCTGGCGCGGGCCTGGGGGCATCAACACGGGGTGAGAGGTCCCTTGCTTGGGCGCGCCTGGAGGGTGGGCGGAGGGCTGATATTTCCTCTTCCTAGGGAAGGGGGGTCTGGAGAGGCGTTTACCACCGCCGGGGGGCCGGGCCCTAGGCTGGCTGCTAGCTCTGGGAAGGTTAGCGAAGCACTGTGCGACCTGACGCAAGGCTTCGCTATTGAAGAGGTGATCTCCGTCGCAGGGAGAATTACCCAGGTTGTGCTGTGCCCGTCTACACAACTCGGACGCCTGCAACCATGCTGTACGGCGTGCTCTAATGGCAACAGCAGAGGCTCTGCTGACCGACTGGAAGGAGTCCAGCCAAGCACGAGAAAGGAACCTGGAGATATTCCTGCAGTGATAAAGAAGCAGGGAATATTCAAAGGCCTTGGTTGCAGATACGAAGAGGGATAACCGAGACTACCTCTCGGTGACCTCCCGGAGCGACAGGCTCATATAAAATATATATGAAATAATTCTGGCCGTCAGCATAGACATCTGGAAGGCTTGACGTCCTAGAGTATCTAGCGTCTTTGAGGCGCGGCCTGGAGGGCGAGAAGCATGCTTCTCCTTGCTTCCGGCCTTCCTTAGCGCCGATTCCACCACAATGGACCGATGTGGAAGCTGGTGCTGCCGAAAACCCGGGGACGGAGGCACCCGGTACAGAGCCTGCATCACAGTCGACGGTGCCGGAACCCTCAAAGGCGACCGCCAAGTCCCCAGCAGGAGATCCTGCAGGGAGGGATGCAGAGGAAGCATCACGGCTGCCTGTTCCGCAGGGCCTGGGCTCGGGTCCGGGGTAGGGATGGCCAGCAAGTCCGCCATGTCAAGGAGGAAATCCTGAAAAGGTGGCTCTGCCGGAGGAGTTATGGCGGGAGGGGCTGCCAAGGCACACAGAGGCCGCTCGGGCCGATGCCCGCTGGGCAGAGGAGGGGACCAACCGACCCGGATCGGGGCAGTCCACATGGCGTTGTCGGCTCCTGGAATTGATTCCAAGCTAGGCATCGAAGGGGTCGATGGCACCGACGGCGCCGCAGGAATTGGCCTCGGCCCCAAACCCGGGGGCGGCGCTGCTCCCGGCGATCGAAGCGGTTCCGCGGCCACCGGAGGGCAGGGGCCAGCGGTCTCCGCTCTGCGTCGCGGGAGGGGACAGGGGCCGATCCCGAGACGTGTAGTGTCCAGGCTTTCAAGGCTGGACACCGACTCCAGGCTGGGCATCGAACAGAGCGAGGAGATAGACTCCCTTCTAGAGGGCCCCGGCGGGGGCGACCGCGCCAGTGGTGGAGATCCCGGAGCGCGGATCGGAACAGCACCGATCGGTGCCGCGAGCCTCAGGGGTCCCTGAGGGCGGAGCTCGGTGGAGAGGGGGTCATCTGACGCCGGCGCCGATGTCAATCGGCGGGCACTGCCCGATGCCGGGCTCCCTCTTGAACCCGTCCGACCCGGAGAGAAGTCCTTCCGGGGCATACGGCCCGTCCCCGAGGGGACCCAGGTCACCCGACGACGAGCCCCTGTGGGGGGGGGGGAGTGCAAAGCCCCTGCGCCGACATCGGTGTACCGTTGCGGGGCGGCGCAGATCCAGATTGGGTCGAAGCGGTCGAAGACCCCAAGGCCCCTTCTCTAGGAAAGGGCGGGGCCCTCGACGGCCGCGTCGATGCCGGGGAGTCACCCGTGTGCTGGTCGACATACCCCGAGGTCCCCGGGGAAGGTTGATGGCAGTCCCTCATGCTCGACGCCCCTGCCGTCGCCAGCTGAGCGGCGCCGCTTGAACCCGGTACCACCCTTGCGCAGGGCTGGGATACTGGCGACCCGGCGCGGGTCGAAGCAAGCGGCCCCGAGGGGAGGGAGGCCAGATGACCATCCCCGGCGTGGGGCGGAACCACTGACGCCCGCACGCTCAAAGCGGGTACTACCTCCGCGCATGACCTGAACGTAGGGCCGTCAGTGTCGAGTCGATCGGCCGCCGAGGCGCTGAGGGCAGCGGCTGGCGATCCCCGGTGGGGAGCGGGTCACTCGACACCGACGCCGCCGGGTTGGCACCGCCCAAAACGGATACCACCACGGTAGGAACGCCATGCCGGCGCAAGTCGGTCGGCCCCGGAGGCGCCGAGGACCGCAGCCGCCAATCCCCGGTGAGGAGCGGAACGCTCGACACCGACGCCGAGGGGTCGGTACCGCTCGAAGCGGGTACCACCCACGCGCATGGCAGGGATGGAGGAACGCCAGACTGGACCGAGTCGATCGGCCCCGGAGGCGCCGAGGACAGCAGCCGACGATCCTCGGTGAGGAGCGGAGCGCTCGACACCGACGCCGATGCCGGGGGCTCAGTACCGCCCAGAGCGGCTACCATGCCCGAGCATGGCTTGGATGTAGGGAGGTCAGACCCGGTCGAGTCGATCGGCCCCGAAGGCGTCGAGGACACCGGCTGATGATCCCTGGCGAAGCGTGGAACACTCGACGCCGGGGAATCGGCACCGCTCGAAGCGGGTACCTCCCTCAGGCATGGCTCGGGAATGTTCTGTGAGGAGCGAACCTCAGGAACATCCCGAAACCCTGTAAATGCTTTGGAGTCCGAGGACTCCCGCCGGGGTATATCAGCCAAGGAGGACTTGAGGGGTTGGCCGGAGCCGTCGCCATGCCGCGCATGAGACTCGCCCCTCAAGACTCGGCTAGTCTTAACAGACTGTTGTGTGGTTACCTGATCCTGGAGAGAAGAACAACCCGACGACCGCGCCTTGGGCGCGAAGACGTCGTCGAGGGATACCCGAAAGAGGGAGGGTCTTCTCCCAACACTGTAGCCCGGGGAATCCGGGAAAAAAGGGTCAGGCCCCAAACAGGAGAGGCACCCGGCATTGGAGTCCAAGTGGAAAATTAAGCCCCCGCAGTGAGGCTGGGGGGAAGAAGGCTCCATGCCTGGAGGGGGCGACGAAAATTAAACGAAAGTAATTAAAAGAAAGAAAGAAAAGGGGCACGGAGGTGCCACCGTCGGCGGGAAAGCCGCGACTACAGAAAAAGGAAAAAATGTCTGCGGTGGCAGGAGGGACGTCCTGCCTGCTCCGCGGAAAACGAAAAACTGGGGAGAGGCAGTAGGAAGGGCGGGAAGCCACCGCGCAGGCGCGGGGTATGCTCCCAAAGGCTTTCTGATTGGATGCTGAGGAGCATTCCCGTGCGGGCTCCGTCGGCGACGTCTCCCACGTGTGAAGACTCATTCCTGCTTGTTCCTGGAGATTGCATTCGATAGCGAGGAATCTCTGGTCTATCGACGCTGCCGATGCCTGGGTATCGGTACCGGTAAAAGCGGCTGGAATCCCTGAGCATGGCACCAGTAGTTCTGCCGAGGTCGAAGCCTCGAGAACATCCTGGAACTCCGTTGATGCTTTGGAGGCCGAAGCCTCCCGCCGGGGCTGTTTTGCCGGTGTAGTTTCCTCAAGGGCAATGCCAATGGCCTCTTGATGCTTTGAAGGAGAGCTACCCTTTGAGGACAGGCTCTTATGTTTAGTTACCTGAGATCCATGGGAGGAAGACGAGGCTCTTGAAGATGTCGATGCAATGGACCTAGCAACCGAAGAAAAGAGGGTACCGAGCTTTGCAGCTTGGTTCTGTCTTCCTCTTTCAATCATCCCCATACGAGATACTCAGATGGAGAATGGTCAGGGCCTAAACATTTTAGATACCAGTCATGGGTGTCGGTGATGGAGATGGTACCGCCACACTTAGTACACTTTTTTAAAACCACTAGCTGGTTTTTCCATCTTTTAGGAAAAAATGCGGCCTAATGCCCAAAATGGCACCTAGCACCCAAAAAGAAAAGGTTTCTGAAGAGAAACAGTTCAGAAGTGTGTGTATATATATATATATATATATATATATATATTTTATTTTTTTTTTAGAAAAGAAAAAAAGAACCGGCAGTATCGGTAGGTGTCTTGCGGAGACAGACGCGACCACAAGAAAACAAGTTTAAAGAAGAAATTTTCTGCGGTGACAGGGTATGTGATCTGTCGGCTCTGCGGAAAACGAAGAACTGAAGAGGGACAGTTGGAAAGGCAGCGCGCATGTGCTGAGGGATGCTGCCAACAGCGTTCCTATTGGATGCTGGGGAGCGTTCCCGCGCAGGCTCCGTCGGTACCAACGATACCCATATGTGAAGACTACATTCCTGCTTGTTCATGGAGATTACCTTAAATTGAACATGGCTTCTTACTGGAAGCCAATGTAGATGTCTCAATAGAGATGGTGAATGAGACATCTAGGGACACCTAAACTAAATCTTGCAGCCACATTCTTAGCAGAATGCAGTCTTGCTAAATAACCATAAAGGCAGGCCCAAAAAAAACACTTCTTACAGTCATCCAGAATGGCAAGTACATACAACTGAACCACCATTTGAAACAACTCCTCCTCTAATAGAGGGTGAAACTTTTTCACTCACTTAAATTTTAAAAAAAAAATCTGATCTGCCATTTTAAAATCTGAATCTAGAATAATCCTTAAATTCTTAACCTTATCCACCAAAAGATAATCTCCAGAACTCAATTTTGAAGGGCCTTTAATCCCAAGATCTCTACTCCAAAGAACCTCTGTCTTATTTGAATTTAAAACCAAATTACTGCACAACAGTCAAACTGCAATCTTTGCAAACCCGCATCCAGCCATACAAAGTCCTACATCCATCAACTGGAAATTCCAATGAAATGCAGTTGTCATAAATAAAACATTTAAAACCTACTTGAGGACAGCCTTAATTTTTGAAGGCTTTTTTTTCTGTGATAAGACATCAAAAAATATAGCCACAGTGAAACCAAATGACTTGATATTCAAAAATAGAAGAACCAGCCCTAAAGAGGGGTGACAAAATCAAGCGCAGAAAACTGAAGAAAATTTGGAAACTATTGAAATACCTAAGGGTATTAACAGTAGTGGAGGCCTTTGCATGGCTCTTAAAAAGCAAAAAGGGGAGAGGAGGGAAAATTTTCACCTCAAGACACCAGGACAGAAGTACATCCTTTCAGAAAAACAAAAGCTGAGTAAACGCCATGTGATGCAGCAGTACAGGATGTACAGTACACAAACAGTGCTGTTCAAACTTTTATCCCGTACGATCATACGACCTCTGTCTCTCTGAAGTTTGAAGATTATTTTGAGGATGAGGGGAATGGGTGGGAAGGCATAGAGGAAGTCGTGACCCCAGTGAAGGAAGGAAGGCATCCCTCTTGCCTGGCATTTTTGAGCCGGAATTCTGGAACAGAACCGGGGAAGTTTGGCATTCAGTGGACTTGGAAATAGGTCTATGTCTGGGGTTCCCCAGATATGAAATATCTTGGCCACCTGGTCTAGGTGGAGAGACCATTCGTGAGGCAGCAGTACTCGGCTGAGTTTGTCTGCCCAAAGGTTTTGAATGCCTGGAAGATAAACCACGAGAAGGTGAATTTGATGCTCTCTGGCGAGGGCCCATAGTCGTAAAGCTTCGTTGCATAACGACAGAGAGCCTTAATTTTTGAAGGCTTTTTTTTTTCTGTGATAAGACATCAAAAATATAGCCACAGTGAAACCAAATGACTTGATATTCAAAAATAGAAGAACCAGCCCTAAAGAGGGGTGACAAAATAAAGCACAGAAAACTGAAGAAAATTTTGAAACTATTGAAATACCTAAGTGTATTAACAATGGTGGAGGCCCTTGCATGGCTCTTAAAAAAGCAAAAAGGGGAGAGGAGGGAAAATGTTCACCTCAAGACACCAGGACAGAAGTACATCCTTTCAGAAAAACAAAAGCTGAGTAAACGCCACGTGATGCAGCAGTACAGGATGTACAGCACACAAACAGTGCTGTTCAAACTTTTATCCCATATGACCCCCATTTTAACTGAAAATTCATGTGACCCCAGATGATGATTAAATGAAACTGGCAGATCCCCAGCCTTCTTCCCCTCCCCTCCAGTCATCTAAAGCAGGAAGGCAGCAAGCAGCAATAGTAGTGGCAACAGCACAGGGTCCCTTGTGCCAATGTGTGGTATGCTTATTGCCTCCAAACTCAGCATGGGTTTCCAGTCTAACAGGAAGCTTACCCAGGAGAGTTAAGGGTTTATGAATGTTCACTGGTTCACAGACCACATGCTTACTGGTTTCTGGGCATAGGTCATTAGTGAAAGTCCAGAGAGATGCTTCTGTGAACCCATTTGGGGTCGTGACCCCCAAGTTTGTGAACTATTGCTTTAAAAACTTGTAGGTGTTGCAAAACTATAGAAGCACTGTGCCCCACTGGATGATGTCACCCACTATATGTACTTGCAATCTTGCTTGTCCTTGGATAAACAGAAGATGGAAAAGACTACTTTACCTCCTAGCTATCTACACTTGAAAGGTTTAGCTAAAGAAGCAGTAGTAGCCAGATTCTTCAGTATACCAGTTGGTTTCTTGTCTGAATGGCTCTCTCTTGTTCTTATGTCTAGGTCAGTGTTTTATATTCTAGTATTTTATTACTTATGTTTTCACTTCTGCAATAAAGCATAGTTACTCACCTGTAACAGGTGATCTCCAGGAACAGCAGGAATTTAGTCCTCACATATGGGTATCATCGGTACCGACGGAGCCTGCGTAGGAACGCTCCCCAGCATCCAATTAGAAAGCTTTTGGGAGCATCCCACAGCGCCTGCGTGCTGCCTTCCCGCCTTTCCCAAATGTCTCTCTCCAGTTGAATTTTAAAGCTGAGACAAAGAGAGAGAGAGGGAAAGGGAAAGAGATAGAGAGATACAACTCCTAGGGGAGGTGGGTGGGTTCTGAGGACTAAATTCCTGCTGTTCCCGGAGATCACCTGTTACAGGTGAGTAACTATGCTATCTCCAGGAACAAGCAGGAATGTAGTCATCACATATGGGGACTCCCTAGCTTTAGATGCCAGGGAGAGACCCCAGAAGTTGTGCATCCCTGAGAAGGGCTCCACTTCCCCCCATGGATCTCTGGCATCCTACCAGGGATGGTGGGTAGGAGTTGATTAGGCATGGAACAGGTGTTGGAGAACAGCCTGACCAAACAAGGCATCCCGGCGGGAGTCCTTGTCCAAGCAATAATGGGCTGTGAAGGTATGAACCGAGGCCCAGGTGGCTGCTCGACAGATGTCGTCGATAGACACAGAGTGCAGATGAGCCATTAAAAGCTGTCATGGCTCTCACATTGTGAGCTGTGACATGGCCCTCCAGAGGAAGATTCTTACTCTGATAGGCAAAGGAAATACACTGAGCAATCCAGTTAGATAGTGTTCTCTTGGAGACTGGAAGTCCCAAATAAAAAGGATCAAAAGCAACAAAGAGTTGAGAGGACTTTCTATGTTGCTGTGTTCTTTGTAAGTAAAAGGCTAAAGCTCTTTTACAGTCCAAAGTATGAAGGTTTCTTTCTGCATTTGATGCATGAGGCCTTGGAAAGAACACCGGTAGGTAGACCGCTTGGTTTAGATGAAAAGGCGAGACCACCTTTGGCATAAAGCATGGATGAGTCCTAAGGACTACCTTGTCATGATGGAACCTTGTATAAGGTGGATCAGCTACTAGTGCTTGCAACTCACTGATGCGACGTGCTGATGTGATTGCAATGAGAAAGATAACCTTCCAAGAAAGGAATTTCAAGGAGGTAGTAGCTAAGGGTTCGAAAGGTGGCTTCATGAGCTGACCAAGAACCAAATTTAAGTCCCATGCCACAGGTGGTGGCTTAATGGGAGGCTTAGTTAGCAGAAGGCCTCTCATAAATCTTGCTATAACAGGATGGGAGGAAATAGGTTGTCCATTTAGGGGCTTGAAGGAAGCCGCAATAGCACTCAAACAAACCCTCACTGAGTTAGTCTTAAGTCCTGCATTGGATAAATGAAGGAGATACTCCAATAATGATTCCAGAGGTATGGCAATGGGGTTAAGACCCTTCTGAAAACACCATATGGTAAATCTTTTCCACTTGAAAGCATAAGAGCGTCTTGTGGAAGGCTTCCTGGAAGCATAAAGGATATCCTTTATTTGCTGAGGGAGGTTAAGATCATGGAGATCTAGGCCTTCAGCAACCAAGCTCTGAGATGCAGAGACTGGGGATTGGAATGCCATAACATTCCGTCCTCCTGAGATAGGAGATCTGGAGCAGACCCTAACTCCAGGGAGGGAGCTTGAGAGAGATGTAGAAGCAGAGGGTACCACACTTGCTGTGGCCAATGTGGAACTATGAGAATCATACGGCCTCCATCTCTCTGAATCTTGAACAGGGTTTTGGGAATTAGGGGAATGGGTGGAAAGGCATACAGGAAGTCTTGACCCCAGTAAAGGAGGAAAGCATCCCTGGCCTGAGCCCCCTGAGCCGGGGTTCTGGAACAGAACCGGGGAAGTTTGGCATTCCACGGACTTGCAAAGAGGTCTATGTCCGGGGTTCCCCAAATTTGAAAAATCTTGGCTACCTGGTCTGCATGCAGAGACCACTCGTGTGGAAGCAGAAATCGACTGAGTCTGTCTGCCCAAGAGTTTTGTATGCCTGGAAGATACACTGCCAGGAGATGAATCTGATGCTCTCTGGCGAGGGCCCATAGTCGCAAAGCTTCGTTGCAAAGCGACAGAGCGCCTGTTCCCCCCTGCTTATTCACGTAGAACATGGCTACTTGATTGTCCGTATGAATGAGGACTGTCTTGTAGCTGAGCAGGGTGTGGAACACTCGAAGAGCAAGGAAGATTGCTCTGAGCTCCAAGAGATTGATGTGTAGATGAGTCTCCTGTGGAGACCAGGTGCCTTGGGTGGAGAGGTCTTGCAGATGAGCTCCCCAACCCATCGGAGAAGCATCTGTTGTGAGAGTTGCCTGGGGTAAGGGTTGTTGAAAAGGGAACCCCAGCAACAGGTTTTGAGTGGACTTCCACCACTGGAGGGACAAAATAAGGCGACTTGTGTTTGCTATTTTGTCTGACATGCATCCTGATGCCTGGGTCCATTGAGTGGATAAAGTCCACTGGGCTGCCCTCATATGGAGGCGAGCATAGGGAACCACATGCACAGTAGATGCCATGTGGCCTAGTAGTTGTAGCATTTCTCAGGCAGTGAGAAGAGGCTTTAGCACTGCTTGAGAAGCTAACTGCACCATACGAAGGCAACGGGTCTGGGGGAGATAGGCCCTTGCCTTTCTGGTATCCAGCAAAGCTCCTATGAACTCTAGAGACTGAGTGGGAGTTAGACTGGATTTTGGGATGTTTATCACCAGACCCAAATACAGGAGGATACGGATTGTGCAGGATAGAGAAGTCCTGGCCTCTGACTCTGTTGGGGCTCGAATGAGCCAGTCGTCTAAGTAGGGGAAGACGAATATCTCTAGAGTGCGGAGAAATGCTGCTACCACAGCCATGCATTTCGTGAACACCCTTGGTGCTGAGGCCAGGCCAAAAGGAAGCACCCTGTATTGGTAGTGCTTTCCTTGAAAAAGGAACCGAAGGAATCTTCTGTGAGTTGGATGGATGAGAACATGGGTGTACGCATCCTTGAGATCTAGAGAACAAAGCCAATCCTGACTCTGAAGGTATGGCAGCAGAGTTCCAAGAGAAATCATCTTGAATTTCTCTTTGACAAGGAATTTGTTCAATTCTCTGAGGTCCAAGATAGGTCTATATCCCCCTGTTTTATTTAGGATAAGGAAAAAGGGGGAGTAAAACCCTATACCCTGCTGATGGATGGGTACTTCTTCTATTGCCCCTTGGGCAAGAAGCATAGTGACCTCCTGACCTAACAGGTTGATGAAGGAGGTCGGAGAATTGAACTGCCTTATCACTGTGGGAGGGGGCATGCTGGAAAAATGAAGCTTGTACCCCTCTTTTATGATGGAGAGTGTCCAATGCTCTGCTGTTACCTGCCCCCATCTGGGGGCAAAGTGACAACCTTCCTGGAATGGTGGAAGGCTCTGGTCCAACGAGAGCCAGGACGGCTAAGTTCTCTAGCTGAAAGTCAAAGGCCTTGTGGAGGCTGAGACTGCTGGGACGGTTGAGGCTTAGCAGTCTTTGCTTTTCTTTGTTTGGGTGGTTGCTGACCTTTCCTGACAAGCTGACCTGCAGAACGTCCCTGCTGAGAATAAGCAGGATAATCTCTTTTCTTTTTAGAAAAGAAGGGTTTCTTGAAAGATTTCTTTCTAGCAGGATCAGCTGTGGACTTGGATAATCTATCCAAGGTGGAGTTGTCAGCATCCAACTCATTGGCCTTTTCCTGCCAATCTTTACCAAACAGGTTCTCACCAGTACAGGGGATATTTCCCAGTTTGTCTTGTACCCAGAGCTCCAGATCAGATGCCTGGAGCCAAGCAATTCTACGTGCACCTATGGCAATGGCAGAGGTTCTGCTTATGCACTCAAAACAGTCAAAAGCTGCATGGTTGACAAATTTAGAAACATCTTGGGCATGTTTGACCAATGTGAGAAAATCCTGCCGTCTATCCTCAGGAAGAAGAGGACTCAAAGCCTCTAAATCACCTGTGACCTCCTTTAGGAATTTTCCCCATGTATAGACTATAGGAACTGATCCTGGCAGAAAGCATGGAAGCTTGGAAGACATGATGTCCAAAAGCATCCAAAGTTCTGTGTTCACATCCTGGAGGATTAGAGGCATGCCTCTTTGCACTCTTGATCCTTCTCATAGCTGATTCCACTACAATAGGGTGGTGAGGAAGCTGAGGTTTTTGGAAACCAGGACAAGGAGGGACTCGATACAGAGTATCCAGTCTACGAGAATGAGGGGAGGTGGTAACAGGTGTCTCCCACATTCTTAACATGAGATCATGCAAGATCTCATGGATGGGCAAGGTAGCTGCCTCCTTAGGAGTTTTGGGATATTGTAAAATTTCCAACTCCTTTGCTCTGGGCTCTGTTTCAGGGGCCACAGTAATGGACAGACCCCGAGCCACCTCCCTGATAAAATCCTGAAAGGAAATATCCTCTGAAGGAGACATCCTGCGCTTAGGGGAGGAGGGCTCCTCTGGGAGAAGCATTCCTGCATCGACAGAACTATCAGAATCCTCAGATTCGTCTGAGGACTCGAAGTACCGCCTGTCCGGATTCTCTTGAAGAGCCCGATACCCGTACCGACCGAAGTCGGTACCGGGAGTAATCGGTACCGGAGTATCAGTACCGGAAGGCATCGGATGACTGGGTGCCGGCAATGCGGACACCGATGTCGATGCTATCGGTACCGGTATCGATACCGTACCGGAGTTGGTGCCGGTACCGGTTGAAATGTCTGACGCGGTTCCGAGGGCGTCGATGCTGCAAGGAGAGCCACCAGACTGCGCTCAATAGCCAGGAGACTCTGGTCTATTGACGCTGCCGATGCCTGGATGTCGGTACCGGAGAAGATTGCCGGTACCCCAGAGCATGGCACCAGTAGTTCTGCCGAGGTTGAGGCCTCGAGAACGTCCTGGAGCCCCGATAATGCTTTGGAAGCCGAAGCCTCCTGCCGGGGCAATTTTGCCGGTGCAGAATCCTCAAGGGCAACGCCAGAGGCATCTCGATGCTTAGAAGGAGATCTACCCTTTGAGGACCGGCTAGACTTGTGTTTAGTTACCTGAGATCCATGGGAGGAAGACGAAGCCCTGGAAGACGTCGATGCCACCGAAGCTGCATCAGAGGGAAACAGGGTACTGAGCTTGGCAGCTCGGTTCTGTCGACCTCTCTTGGACATCATGGCACAGGCCATACATTCCGAGATGGAATGGTCAGGACCTAAACATTTCAGACACCACTCATGGGTGTCGGTGACGGAGATGGTACCGCCACACTTGGTGCACTTTTTAAAACCTGAAAAGGGTTTTTCCATTGTGGAAAAAATCTTGGGCCTAAGGCCTAAAATGGCGCGTGCACCTGGAAAAAATGGAAAACTAAGTACTAAGAAATTTTTTTTTTAAAGAAAAGAAAGAAAGAAAGAAAAACTGGCGGTACCGATAAAGCGTCGAAGGCAGACGCGAACACAAGAAGGAAAATTTTCTGCGGTGACAGAAACACGACCTGCTGGCTCCGCGGAAAACGAAGAACTGGAGAGAGGCAGTTGGGAAAGGTGGGAAGGCAGCACGCAGGCGCTGTGGGATGCTCCCAAAAGCTTTCTAACTGGACGCTGGGGAGCGTTCCCGCACAGGCTCCATCGGTACCGACGATACTCATATGTGATGACTACATTCCTGCTTGTTCCTGGAGATAACTATTCTAAGGTTTAATTATGGTAATGTCCCATTAAAAAAAGCTATTTATACTCTTCAGTTAGTCATGTAACTAATGCAACAGTAGTAGGAGTTCTGATGCAAACCCTGCAATACCTAAACTCATAACAGCGCTTTTGACTACATAGGGGGAGCTTTCTTATACTTGCTGAACAGTATTTGCAGAACGGTTAAATAATAAATAAAAATGAAGGTTTTAATTGTACTGATTTACCTGTATAACCTATTCAAAACACTTCTGCTAATGCTGCTGTTTAAAATGTAGGGCTATTTTAGAAAAATCAGTTCCTGTGATTCTACTCCCTGGTTGCAGTAAGGAATGCCTTCCTACACCAGCACTGTACCTTCAGTATTTTACTGTCAATCAGATTTGAACTGTTTGCATCATTTGCTTCTTATTTTTTGGCAATGTTCTCTTCTTGAATACAGTACTTTTCATTGTAGTTCAAGCAGGTGTCAGCTAACAGAGCAAACCTAGATTCATTATGCAGCCCTGCTTAAAAACAACTAATTATGTTACGCTTTCTACAAATGATATCACTTATTGCACAGTTTTACATATTTCAGGTTCTTGAAATACATTTTATAGTTTAACTAGGAGATTAACCCACATTAACATACAATTTGGTGGCTTACCTCTGCTACTAGAACATTGTGTTGCATTTTCTTTCTAGATTTCATTATCCGAACTATGGCAGCTTCAATCTCATGTTTTCTGTCGTCATCTACCTTCTGCCGCGTTTCCTTTCTTTCTGGGTCTGATTCTCCTTGTTTGGCAGCAACTGAAAAATATAAAGTGATTTTTTTTTTTGGAACACACACAGCCACAACCCAAACACAGAATACTACCTTCCCTATGGGCTCTAAGTGGAACAAAGGAAGAGGAGACAAGTGCACTCAGTTGAGAACTAACCTGATACCTTAAGAAGATTGTTTCCCTCTTTCTTTAATCCTCAGGTTATTCATCCAGTGGCCAAAAGGGTAACACAAGGCTCCCTCTACAATCGCACTCTCCATTTGGCCACCATCATTCAAGCTCAGGATCACAAGAAAATTGCATCAGGATGTGCAAATCAAAGGGACTTATTTAAACATATTTCAAAGTTTCTCTGAAATGTCTGTTTTAAGAGTGTACTTACTCCATCCTTATTACTGTAAACTGCTATGGTATTTTTGAATGTTTATTACACCATTTGATATATCAAACATACATCTCCTCCTATCCAGGGCATTAGTATCTATTTATTCAGATTATTGAGTACAGAAAGCTTGAAGACAACAATACACGGTGTAAAACATTTAATGCCATCCCCCACTGCAAAAAAAATGTAATGAAGGTGTAATCAACCATCCCACCTACAATTTTTGGGGAAAATTGAGAAGCCTGAAAATGTCAAAACTGACGTTATGAGGAATATTTACTAAACTTGGCTAATTGTTAACTCATGCTATCTGCAACTAGATCCCACTAAACAACATGGGACCTAGCTGAGGATAGCATGGGTTAACCTGTATATTTAATGACTCTCTGCTGTTGCCTCTGCCTGCCTGCTGTTATTTGCTGCTTGATATCAACTATACCCATCGCTGTTTGTGTCTCCATTCCCAGGTACTGCCTACCATCTCCTATTGGCCCACTGTACCGGAAGTGACACGGGTCTCCTCTGAGGACTCCATGCTGTTTATAATCAGCTCCAGTGCAGCATTCCGTGCCGCAGGCGCACACCCAAGGAGCAGGACCTGCTACTTGGACAAGCTCCTTGGGGCGAGATCTGGAGCAGCTATCCAGAGTCTACACAGTTATTCACCAAGCACCCTAACTACCCTACACGCCCACTGCTGTTTACCCATTCCCCCACGGACATCGGTGCTTCACAATTCCTGGGTCCACCATCTCCTTTACATGTTTGGACCTCTATTCTGTTCCTTTCCTATTCGTCGTTGCTGCTTTTGTTTCCCATGTCTTCTATTCCCTCTCATTGGGGCTGGTGACCCACTCCTTCCAGCCTCATTCTCCCTGGCCATCTGGCTCGTAACCCTGCTAATCTGATCCACTGTTCCCGCTCTCCCTTGACCCTATCTTCCCCCTCTCCTCTCTGTTGTTCCTTCAGCTTGCTCTTCTTAATTGTCGTTCTCTTCGCTCGAAATCCCTTCTCATTAGTGATATTATCTCGCAACATGCTCTGGACTTATTTTTTGTTACTGAAACCTGGTTGAGGGAGGGCGAGGAGCCACTCCTCAACCGCTGTCTACCCCCAGGCTACTCTGCCTTTTCCACCTCTCGCCGGGGTAGGAGCGGTGGAGGAGTTGCTGTCATCTATCGCTCTTCCCTCCCTCTTCAGGAACGTTCCTCTGCTTCTCTCCTTTACCCAGAATCCCTGCTTCTTCGTTTAGGTTTTCCCCCTCTTCATTTTCTTCTTATCTATGCCCCCCTTCTCTCTCGGCATCTTTATGGGACTCTCGCTTGGCCACTATCTCAGAAACTTCACTCCATTACCCCCATCTTTTGATTTTAGGGGACTTCAACATTCATGCTGACCTCCCTTCTACCTCTCGAGATCTTACTTTTCTTACTTTCTTGTCAGATTTGTCTCTTCATCAGTTTGTTACATTCCCTACACATTCTGCTGGTCACTCTCTTGATCATCTTCTCTTCTATTTCTTCTTCTTCCCCCCCCCCCCCTTCCTTTTCCCTCTTTCCCTTCCCTGGTCTGATCATGTCTGTCTTCTCTTTTCCCTTCTTTTTCCCTCCTACCTCCTCGCTAGGACCCCCAAATACTCTTTCTACTAGTTCTGATCCTTCAACTTTGATGCGCCACATTACTGCTAACACTCTCCTTCAGTTTCCCTCTTCCGACTCCTTGTTCCCAAATGATTTCCACTCACTCCCTGTCGATGTCCAGGCTCATCTTTGGAGCTCTTCTCTCTGCTGCCCTTGATGTCGTCGCTCCTCTCCAGCCCCGCCCTTCACCACGTCGTCACCCCTGGCACCCCTGGTTCCATCCTGGTCTGTTCCTTCATTGTAGGTATCTCCATCGTGCAGAGCGCCTCTGGCGTAAACATCCTTCTTCCTCTAATTTGCAACAATTCCGCTTCTGCCATCACTATTATTCCCTTCTATATTCAGCTAAGCATGACTATTACTCTAAGCTCATCTCTTCCTCCTCAAACTCTTCTCGTCAACTTTATTCTGTTCTCTGCACCCTCTCTGCATCTCACTCTTCTTCACCTTGCCCTCCTTCTCCCTCGATCCCTCCCTCCCTAGCCTCCCATTTTGCTTCCAAGGTCCTTTCCCTGTGCCTCACCTTTCCTTCCTGTCCTCCTCCCCTCCCCCCCCCATCTCCATCTCCCCCTTTTTCTTTTCCTTAATTCTAGTCTCTCCTCAGGTGTCTTTTCTACACCCTGGAAACACGCCTTTGTTCGTCCAATCCTGAAAAATAGTTCCTCCGACCCCTCCTCTCTTTCTAACTGGCGTCCCATTTCTAATCTCCCTTTTCTGTCTAAGCTTCTCAAAAAAATAGTCTTCTCACAACTTTCCTCCCACCTTGAAGCCTCCCTCACTCTTCATCCACGCCAATCTGGTTTCCGTCCTGGTCACAGCACTGAATCTGTTCTCCTCTCTCTTCTCAACAAACTACACTTTGCTCACGATCATGGTCTTTTCACTCTCGCTGTTTCTCTTGACCTTTCTGCTGCCTTCGATCTGGTTGATCGCCGCACTCTTCTAGCATGTCTTCAGGATGCTGGTCTCTCTGGCACAGTACTTCAATGGTTTCATTCCTTTCTTTCTTGTCGGTCTCTCTCGGTTATCTCTGGGTCATCTTCTTCCTCCACGCCTCTTCCTTGCGGTGTCCCACAGGGATCTGTACTCGCTCCCCTCCTATTTAATGTTTTTTCTGGCCCCCCTTGCCCTTCTGGCTCAACAGCATGGTATCTCTGCGTATTACTACGCAGATGATATATTTCTCCTTCATCACACAGATTCTCACGCCCCCGATATCACTCCACTGAACATTTGTCTCTCCGCTGTAGCCTCTTGGTTTTCATCTAATTTCTTACATGTCAACCCTTCTATGTCCTTTGCTATTTGGTTTACTTTTGGGAGCCCCTCCCCCCACTTCTGCTCCGCTACTGTCTTCCCAGCCCATTCCTCTCGTCTCTTCTCTTCGGTATTTGGGTGTCATTCTCAATTCTTCTCTTTTAAGGAACACATTTCTTCAGTTGTTCAGCGTTCCTTCTTCTCTTTAAAACAACTGCATGATGTTTGTCCTTTCCTTTCCCCCTCCGCTGACTACTTTGTTTCTCTTGTCATGTCTTGTCTTGATTATTGTAATGTCTCCTTGGCAGGCCTCCCCCAGTCCCAGCTCATCTACCTCCAACGTATCCAAAATACTGCTGCATGTATCCTGACCCACGCTTCACGTTTTGATCACGTCACTCCCCTCCTTCGTCTACACTGGCTCCCTATCTCCTATCGTATCCAGTATAAGTTCCTTATCTTTGTCCACAGATCAATTCACACAGGCACTCTCTTTACCTTGCTGATCAGGTTCATCTACACACGTCTCATCGTTCACTTAGGTCTATACATGTTAACCGTATGTCCCTCACCTCCCCCTCAAAAGCACACCTGGAATCTACCCGTTCATCTGCTTTTTTCTTCCTGGGCCCAAGACTCTGGAACTCGCTCCCCTCCACCCTCCGCCTAGAACTATCATTCAAATCTTTCAAGGCTAAATTAAAAACCCACCTCTTCTGTCTAGCATTCAACCTTCCTCCTTGCCCCTTTCCCCTCCTCCTTGCTGACGTACAAGTTACTACTTCTCTTCTTATGCTCTTTATCTCTCTGTCCTGCTTTGATTTTTAAATGGCGTTCCTTTCTATATATCTGCAGCCTTTAATTTTTGATTGTAAACCGTCCAGAAGCGTCTGTTATGGGCGGTATAACAAGTTTTAAATAAACAAACGATCACCACAAGTAGTAGTCCAGAAGCCATAATGGACTGTACCCTCACAATGGCTTCTACAGGACTACCAGCAACCCCCGAGCAACCGCTCTTATCTCCTATTCAAAGCATGTGGTTCCTTCACTACACTAGAAAATGTTAAGGTAGAGTGATTCAAATTAAGGGGGGTAATTTTCTAATCTGTGCATAAAACTGTTTTTCACATATAAAAGGGCTTTTATAAAACATCCCTAAAATAAGCATAAACCATTATGCAGAGTGACAAGGCCACATTTATTTTAGGCATGTTTTGGAGTGGCCTTTGGGCAGCGCATGGGTGAAGTTGCAAATTATGCATGTATTTTATAAAATGCCCAGGTATGCGCACACTTTACACGCTAACATTTACATCTGCTCCTAGCAAGAACAACCAACCACAGCATCAATCTAGCCACCATTTCTGCCAGTTTGTCCCTTGTATTTTATGCAGACGAGTTTGCACCAATGTATCTCTATAAAAACATCTTAAATAGGCACCTACTTACCCTCCCAATGCAAGTAGCCTGCTATAAAATTACCCTCTTGAAACGTTGCAGCTCATCTGTAACAGGTGATCTCTGGGAATAGCAGGAATCAGTCTTCACATGTGGGTGACGTCGGTACGAATGAAGCCCACATGGAAACGCTCCCCAGCTTCCAATTGGAAAACCTTTGGGAGCAGTCCACTGTGCCTGCGCATCTGTCTTCCTAATTCCTCTCCTCAGTTGAGTTTGTATCTGAGAGACAGAGGGAAAAAAAAAAAAAAAGAGTATATCCTACAACTCCTAGGAGAGGAGGGCGAGTTGGGAAGACTGATTCCTGCTGTTCCCGGAGATCACTTGTTAGAGGTGAGTAACAATGCTATGTCCAGGAACAAGCAGGAATGCAGTCTTCACATGTAGCATTCACTAGTTCCCAGGTACCAGACTGAAAGCGGGTAACAATGGTATCCCCGAGGCCAGAGGATAGAACCAAGAAGGTGTGGATACAATGTGGCCCCGATGGACTCAACTGCAGTTGGCTAGACCACCTCTAATGGAAGTCTGGTGCCAAGAAGTATGGGATGGAGGGTAAGAGCTGCATTTAAGTCCCAAAAAGATGCTAGAGTACAGCCTGGCCAAAGACAACATTCCGGTGGGAGTCCCTGTCTAGGCAGTAGTGAGTAGCAAAGGTATGAATGGAGGACCAGGTAGTTGCTCGACACATCTCATCAACAGAGATGGAATGGAGATTGGCAATTGAGGTTGCCATGACTCGCATGCTGTGAATGGCAATGTGACTCTCGAAGGAGAGTCACGCTTGCGCACAGGCAAAAGAAATGCAATCTGCTATTCATCTGGATAGGGTGTGCTTTGTCACTAGAAGTCCAAGGTAACTTGTATCAAAGGAAATGACTAGTTGCGAGGATTTCTTGTGAGCCTTGGTTCTGTCCTAGTAGTAAACCAGTGCTTGTTTGCAGTCTAGAGTGTGTAGTGCTGCTTCGGCCCGAGAGGCATGTGGTTTTGGGAAGAAGACCGGTAGGATTACAGACTGGTTCAGGTGGAATTTTGATACCACTTTTGGAAGGAAGTGCGGATGGGTATGGAGGACTACCTTGTCATGGTGGAATCGAGTGTACGGAGGATCCACCACTAAAGCCTGCAGTTAGCTGATCCAGTGAGCTGAAGTCAAAGCGATGAGGAAGATTACCTTCCACATCAGAAACTTCAAAGAAGCAGTGGCTAAAGGCTCAAAGGGAAGCTTTAGAAGTTGCACTAGAACCACGCTGAGGGTCCCAGATCACCGGTGGTGGTTTGATAGGTGGCTTGGACAGCGGAAGATCCTGCATAAAACACTGCACTAAGGGGTGCGAAGAAATTGGTTGCCTGTCCAGAGGCTTGTAAGCAAGCCAAAATGGTACTAAGATGAACTCAGTCTTAAGACCTGCCGAGGACAACTGGAGGAGATATTGTAGAAGAAATTCCATCGGGCAGGTAGAGGGGTCAATTTGCTTTGGGGAACACCTGAGTGTGAACCTTCACCATTTAAAGGCATATGAAAGTCTGGTGGAAGGTTTGCGTGATGCAAGCATATCTTTGACCTGTTGTGGGAGGTCTAGGTCAGCAAAGTTTACGCCTTCAGCAGCCATGCCGTGAGGCGGAGGGCCTGTGGATTGGGATGGAGAAACATCCCATGATCCTGAGAGAGGAGGTTGGGCATGTGTCCCAGGCTGAGAGGTTGAGTCGAAGAAGCAGAGGAAACCACGACTTTCGGGGCCAATAAGGGGCTATAAGGATCATGGAGCCCTTGTCAGCCTGTAGATTGAACAGGGTCTTGGGTATGAAGAGGATTGGTGGGAGTGGCCTAGTGGTTACGACAAGGTACTTCAGGCCGGAGGGCCGGGGGTTCAAGTCCCACCTGGGGACAGCAATCTCAGGCCGGAGGGACTGGGATTTCTAGTCCTATAGGCACTCCTTGTGGTCTTGGGCAAGCCACTTAACCCTCCATTGCCCAGGTTCCCTGTAAGTATTAGCGTATGTGTGTCATATCTCCTCGTGTTAAATGTATCTCCCAATTGACCGCTTTAACACGGTGAAAAGCGGGATATAAATACAGCTAAATAAATAAATAAAATAAATAAATAAATGCATAGAGCAGACCTTGCCCCCAGTGGAGAAGGAAAGAATCCATTGCCTATCGGTGCAAGGAGGGAAGCCGTGAGCAGAACAGTGGAAGTTGTGCATTCTCCTGGGTGGCGAACAGATCTATGAATGGGGTCTTCCACATGTGGAAGATCCAGGATGCCGTTTCTCGATTTAGGGTTCACTTGTGTGGACATAGGATATGGCAGAGACTGTCCGCAAGGAGACTGGGTTTGCCTGGAAGATATACTGGGGCAGTTTCTCCAAATGAGTTAATTTTGCAGATAACGAGACAGTTGTGAACCTCACTTCTAAGCCAGGGTATGTGGAGTATAATCTTAGTCTCTCAAATTTACTGGGGGTAGTTTCTCCAAATGTGTTACTTTTGCATATACTATGGCAGTCGTGAACCTCACTTCTAAGCCAGGGTATTTGGAATATGATCTTAATCTCTCAAATTTGCTGCTAATGCTCGGAGTAATACTTGCATCGTGCCAAAGAGAGCCTCCTGCTGGAGTTCATAAGATGTACATGTATGGGTAGTTTGTCAAGATGTGCTTGGAAGTTCTTCTTTATCAGGCCTGTGGCTCTCAGTACAATGGGAAATATTTCTGTATCTTTCTGCCCCATTTTCTTGGTCTGATTGCATTTCTTGATACTTCAAGATCTTCTCCCTCTCCACGCAATTCACAGAATAGTCACTCGGTACTGACGCTTCTATTATCAATGTCGTTCTGGTGTTCTTCTCCTTTACCACTATTGTCAGGTTTCCTGGCATCCAGTTTCTTATCTGTCGGAATGGGAATGTCCCAAGTGATCATAACCTCTACATTCTTTGTTATTCTCTTAGGGTCATGATCCCAGTGCTTTTCAGGGACAGTGATGTTGTAGTGTTTACAGAGTTTCCAGTGGAGAAAGCATGCTACTTTGTTGTGCCTTTATGCAGAGTACAATAGAGAAGAACCAGAGGCAAAGTGCTTCCTGGCAGAGGGGATAGGATCCCATTCTTCCCTGTTTGTTCACAAAGAACACGGCTACCTGGTTGTCCATTCTGACCAAGACCTGTTGACTTGAGAGTTGGGGTTGAAAAACCCGAAGGGTGTTTGTAAGTGTACGTAGTTCCAGGAGGTTTATCTGTAACAGAGATTCCTGGTGTGTCCTCTGCTCCAATGAGGTGAGATCGTTCAGATATGCTCCCCAAGCTTGGAGTCATCCATTGTCAGGGTGCATTGAGATGGAGGCATCTGAAAAGGTGACCTCCCCCCAGTAGGTTTTGAGGTGAGCACCACCACTGAAGGGATCTGAAAAGTGGAGGGGTGATGTATATCTTGACTGAGACTCGTCCAGTTGCCTGGGTCAATTGAGACAAAAGAGTCCACTGGACTTGTCGCATGTGCAGGCGGGCACAGGAGACTACATGGACTGAGGAGGCCATGTGCCCCAAAAGGGGTAGCATCTCTTGAGCTGTTATGCAGCTGTGATTTTGTATTTTGTGGGTCAGCTCTATGATCTGGATAGAGTGATCCAGAGGAAGGAAAGCTCTGACCTGTTGAATGTCCAAAAGTGCTACGATGAACTTGAGCTGCTAGGTTGACACCAGGTGCAACTTGAGAAAGTTTAAGACAAATCCCAGATGTTGAAGCTGGTGCGATGAAGGGAAAGCTTTACCTCTTGTGGGGATTCTACCCTGATAAGCCATCGCCCAAGTAGGGGGGGGGGGGCGCAGAAGGCTTCCTATAGCCCCCCTGAGCTAATAAGGTGGACACAGAACCATACTGTCTGGCCCTGTTCTTTAGGCCTCTTTTTGTCATTTGCAGACACAAGAGACAATCATTTGGTACATGGCTGGGGCTCAAACATTTTAAGCACCAGTCATGTTATCTGTGACTGATATAGTACCAGAACATTTGGTACATTTTTTGAAACCACTGATGTGTTTTTCCATGGTGGTGAGGATAAAGTAGGCTAAGGCCTAGCTGGCGATCGAAACCACCAAAATTGAAAGAAAAATAAAAGAAGAAATAATTGTTTAAAAAAAATATCATGGCTGGTGTCTGTAAGAGGCACCGGCATTTACGGAAAGTCAGAGCACAGAATTTAACTGAAAAATAATGTTTTTCGGTGGTGACAGGAAAGAAACAACCTTCTGGCTCCACAGAAAATAAAGAACTGAGGAGAGGAGTTGGGAAGGTGGTAAGGCAAATGTGCAGGCGCAGTAGACTGCTCCCAAAAGCTTTCCATTTGGACGTTGGGGAGCGTTCCCGCGCAGGCTCCGTCGGTACAGACGTCACCCACATGTGAAGACTGCATTCCTACTTGTTCCTAGAGATTGTATATGACCTAGTTTTACTTATGAAAGGAAATAATTTCACTGCAATAATTTAAAGGATGGTTTTCTTTATATTGTAAAATACACGTGTGAGGTAACCGTTTACTGAAAATAATATCCATGCACCTGAAACATCCCCTAAGCTGCTGTTAAATATTACGGATACAACTATATCTATTTCCAGCAACAATAAAAATCTTTTAGTAAAACTAAATCAGTCTAGTGACCATAATTCCTCATTTGCAATATCTCTTTTGTTAAATGGAAATTACACTTACCTGGTAATTGTTCTTCCTTGAGGTACAACAGTTTAGTCCTCCACCTCTGGGTTGTCCACCTCCTCCTGCAGCTTGCAGACTGGGCATGTCACAAAAAACGTGACATCACTGGATGTAGTCTGCTGACCTCTCTCACCATCCCCAGTGAACTATTGACAAAGCACACTTAAAGGAGCAACAAATAAGTAGCTAATAAAAACATTGTAAATGAACGGAGAACAACTATTTAATAGAAATGAATTTCTTGTCTTGGAAGTTAATCTTATCACCTTGTGCCTTTTCCTTCCGCCTCCGTCAGGAAGATAGACAAGAAAATACCCAGAAGAGGCAAAGAATCATAGAAAGATATCTACCTTCCGGTAAGCTCATCCTTCTCCCAGCTGAACCTCCACTGCTTAAACTATTACTCCGGGTGGGAATGAGGACTAAACTGTCGTACCTCAAGGAAGAACAATTACCAGGTAAGTGTAATTTCCATTTCCTTATCGGTCCTCCAGTTTAGTCCTCCACCTCTGGGATGTATCAGAGCAGCACTCATTGGGAGGGACCCTTCCAGCCGGCTTGCAACACCGCCGCCCCAAATGCAGCATCCTTTGCTGCCAAGACAGCCAGGCGATAGTGTTTACTGAAAGTGTGAAGAGACGACCAAGTAGCCTCCCTACAAATTTCCACAGGCGACACTAAACTGTGTTCTGCCCATGACGCCGCTTGCAACCCAGCTGACACTTGTCGCCCTGACAACAAATATGCCGAAGCAATCGCCTCTCTGACTCGTCTGGAAATGGATGCTTTCGCCGCTGCATCCCCTTTACGGGATCCACCAAACAGAACGAACAGACGGTTGGATTTACGAAAAACATCCGAGACCTTCAAATATTGATGCAATACTCACCTTAAGTCCAAACGGCGCAATCCCCGGTCCTCAGCGTTATCCCCTAACGAGCCCAGCACCGGAAGAGAAACCGACTGATTTAAATGAAACGGCGAAACTATCTTGGGCAAAAAGGAGGGCACCGGCCGGAACACCACCTTTTCCCTAGAGAGAGAGAAATGGCTCTCTACAAGACAACACCTGCAACTCAGAAATTCGCCTTGCTGAGCAAATGGCCACCAAAAACACCGTCTTCAACGCCAAATCTTTTACAGATGCCCTGTGTAAGGGCTCAAACGGCTCCTTAGCCAGAGCTGCTAAAACTAAATTGAGATGCCACGGAGGAACCACAATTCTACGAGAGGGACGCAATCTGATAACTGCTTTGAGAAAGCGCAACATGTCAACATGCATGCCTAACGCCACTCCCTGCACCTTGCCTTTATAGCAAGCCAGTGCGGCTAACTGTACCCTCAAAGAGCTGGCCGCCAAGCCCTTCTCAAAACCGTCCTGCAGGAAACGTAAAACCACTGAAACGGATGCGGTCGCTGCGTGCACTTGTCTCCTTGAACACCAATCCTCAAATATGCGCCATATGCGAACATATGTCAGAGACGTAGACGACTTCCGAGCTTTAAGTAAAGTCGCGATGACTACTGCTGAGTAACCTTTCTTCCTTAAACGCGCCCTTTCAATGGCCATACCGTAAGCGAGAACCGATCCACTTGGGGCATCCGCAGAAGCCCTTGAATTAACAGATTGTCTGACATCGGTAATCTCCACGGCTCCCCGTCGAGAAGGCGGATGAGATCGGCATACCACGGACGTCTTAGCCAGTCTGGAGCCACCAGCAACACCATCCTCGGATGGGCCTCGATATGCTGTACCACCCGAACTATGAGTGCCCATGGAGGGAATACATAGAGGAGACCTGATACCGGCCAGCGCTGCAGTAAAGCATCGACCCCCTCTGACATCCTTTCTCACCGCCTGCTGATAAACCGACTGGCCTTTGCTGAGTGAAAGGTCACCATGAGATCCATGATCTGAGGCCCCCCACCTGTGCAAACACTTCCGGATGCAATTCCCATTCTCCGGCATCCACCTGAACTCTGTTGAGAAAACCCTCCGTCACATTGTCCTTCTCAGCAATGTGGGCCACAGAAATCGCTTGCAGTCGATGCTCGACCCAAGCAAAGAGTGCCTCTGCTTCCTGCTCCATGGCAGTACTTCTTGTACCCCCTTGCTGATTGATGTAGGCTACTGTTGCGGAGTTGTCCGATAGAACTCTCACTGCTCGCCCCCGCACTCTCATCTCGAACGCTTGCAACGCTAACGCTACCGCTTTGAGTTTCAATCTGTTGATTGACCACGTGCTCTCTTGAGCTGACCACAGACCTTGTCAGAAGAGCTCCCCACAATGGGCTCCCCATCCCGCGAGGCTATCATCTGTCAACAATGGAAGCCACTCTGGCTGCTCCAGAGGCATCCCGACCTTCAACGATTCCGGAATTAGCCACCAGCTCAACGCTCGCCTGACCCGTAAAGGGCAGGGCAGACTTCTGCTCAGCGGGTCGGATTGATGAGACCAACGGTGTAGCAATGATCACTGCAACGGCCGCATATGAGCTCTGGCCCACGGCACCGCTTCCAAGGTCGCAGCCATTGTACCTAACACCCGGAGATAACTCCAGGCCGACGGAGCCGGAGTGGCCCTGAACTGGTGGATCACCTGTCGAAGGGCTTGGACCCGATGATCCGGCAGAAATACAGCTCCTCTGAGTGTCAAATTGCACCCCAAGGTACTCGAGGCTCTGGGTTGGAGTCAGATGACTTGTCGGCATTGACTACCCATCCTAACTTCTCCAAGAATTTCACCACCTTGGCTGTCACCTGAACACCCTCGGCCTTGGACTTTGCTCGAATCAACCAATCGTCGAGATAAGGATGAACCAGTATTCCTTCCCTTCGTAACGCCGCCGCTACCACCATCATGATCTTGGTGAATGTCCTCGGCGCCGTTGCCAGGCCGAAAGGCAACGCCTGGAACTGATAGTGTCCCCACGGTTGAGCGAAGCGCAGGAACCTTTGACGCCCTGCTCTGATCGATATATGTAAATACGCCTCCGTGAGATCGAGGGATGTCAAGTACTCTCCTTGGCACACCGCCACAATGACAGACCGCAGCATTTCTATTCTGAAATACGGTACCCGAAGACAGCGGTCCACCCCTTTCAGATCTAATATTGGCTGAAGAGAGCCATCCTTCTTTGGAACCACAAAATAAATTGAGTATCGACCCCTGCCGTAATCCTCCTTGGGCACCGGGACGACCGCACCTAAGTGCAACAGCCGATCCAGTGTGGAGCAGACTGCCTGGGCTTTCTGCTGCCCTTTGCAGGGCGACTGCACAAACGAATCCCAAACTGGCCGTGCAAACTCCAGCGCATAGTCCTCCTGGATGATCTCTAGCACCCACTGGTCGGACGTAATTTGGACCCAGGCAGGAAGGAAGTTCCGAAGTCGCCCACCTATCGGAAAACTTCCTGCCGAGGTCCCCCTCACTTCATTGCGATTTTCGATTGGATGCGGAAGCCGCCGCAGCAAAACCTCTAGATGCTCCTCGAAACCCCTGAAATTCCTGGGCCCGAGGCGCAAATCTTCCTCTTGGGAATCCGCCAAAGCGAGAAGTCTGAAATATCCGAAAATCTCTAAACGAACCCCAAAAGGTCGACGCGGACTTCCCCTGCTTTGGTTTATCCTCTGGCAGTCGGCCCCCTTTAGACTCCCCTAACTCCTTCACCAACTTATCGAGATCTTCCCCGAACAACTTGCCTTTGAAAGGGAGTTTACCGAGACGCGCTTTAGAAGACCCGTCTGCCGCTCAATTCCGCATCCACAGGGATCTACGAGCGGCAACAAGCGAGGCCATACTATTAGCCAGGGCCCTGATCAAGTCATAATGAACATCTGACAAGTAAGCCGACCCCGACTCTAGGCGATCGAGCTCTCTCAGACCCTCTTGCTCCAGCTGAGCAGACTGTCGTAAGCACTGAGACCATCGCAGGCAAGCTCTTGCCACCCAAGACCCACAAATGGAAGCCTGTAATGACATAGCGTTAGCTTCAAAGGATTGTTTCAACAAACCATCCAACTTTCTATCCTGCACATCTTTCAAGGCTGAACTGCCTTCGACCGGAATAGTGGTTTTCTTGGTCACCGTTGACACCGCTGCATCAATCCTCGGAGACCGAAACCTCTCCTTGTCCTTATCTGCTAAGGGATACAGCCTATTCATAATCCGAACTCCTCTTAGCTCAGCTTCCGGCTGATCCCACTCATCCTGTACCATCCTGTCTACTACTTTGTGAATGGAAACAGCACTTGTGTTTGCCTCACCGCCTGAATAATTGGGTCTTCCCCATTATCATCCTCCACAGGTTGTTCCGTGGCTAGTTTAAGGGTCTGAAGAGACTCCATGATAAGCGCCGTCAACTCATCCTTCTGGAACACCCGAATAATTCTCGCCTGATCCTCTGGTTCAGGGATCTCTTCTTCTTCCAACTCTTCATCACCACCTTCCAGGTCGACCACATGTTCCTCTGACTTGCTCTTCCAACTCACTTTTAGAGGTCTCACGGAACTGGTACCCGCCTCAGCCGGACCTGGCTGATGTGGCGCTCCAGACAGCGACAGACTCCGGCACTTTCCCTTGCCGCCTTAAACAGAACGCCTGATGCATAGTCAACACAAAATCAGGGCAGAAGTCCCCGAGCTGCGCTCCCGAAGTCTGCAGGGGATCCCGCAGGACCAGCTGGTAACTCGAGACCGGCCCCAGGCGAAGTGGCCAGCAGCAGCTCTGGGTCCACTCCTGCCGAGGACCCCTGAAATCTTGACCTCCATTTCCTGCTCCACGCTAGTAGAAACTTGTGTACAGCCTCGGCAAATGCCACACTCGGCGATAGTCCCTCTACGGGTACCGCACACCACACATTGAGGGCGTGAGGCCATTGCCTCCGTAACTGTATAATGCTTTTTTTTTTTTTAAACTTGAACTACACTCCTATTGTTTCTGGAGCTGCTTTTCTGCTCTCTTTTTCCTTTTTTTTTTTTTTTTTTTTTAAATAGCCCGAGCCACAAGCAAAAGCCCTCTGAATAGTAGGAGAAAGGAAAACGTTTGTCCCCTGATTCAGGCCTCCAAAGAAAACCGGCTGCGAAAAACTCCCAGCCTTCACCAAAAAAACCCCCAACGAAACAGAAAAACAACTGAACAAAAAATAACTAAGGCAAATTAAAATAAAGGTACAGAAGAACTGAGCACCCCCCCCCAAAAAAAAATTGACTTCAATTGACTTTAAGTCCCTGAAAGGCAATTAGAAGCAATGGAGCGCCGGGGAACTGAGCTTTCTGCATGCAACAGACACGTTGACAAAATGGCCGCCGCTGCCTGTCCGTGAGAGAAAAAGAGCGCCAAAAACCTCCGTGCCTTCTCGGCGCGTCCGTGGCCATCTGCCCTCTCCAAATTCAGCCCACTTACCCTGATCACAGGACGAGCTGAAAATTCTGGCTGTCGCCAACGCGGCGCTGCAAACCACGTGGCTCCGCTCCGCTGAAGCGCGGGGAGCCGACGGGCAGACTTCCGGACAGAGATCTTAGCGATTGCAGCCCTGCAGCCGCTCCATGCTGCCGAAGCTCAAATGGGTCCTCCGTGCTACTGAGCTCTCCTCCGTACTGACCAAGCGGGAAGAGATCAACGCCGGCCGTGATCTAAAGAGATAAAGGGAAAGACAGACAGGGACAGTAGGACCAGGCATAAGAGAAGAGTACTTCTCCTTTGACGTTTGCTTATTTTTTTTTTTTTTTTTTTTAAAGGTATATGCCCCCCCCCCCCCCAAAAAAAGACAAAATATAAATTAGGCAGAAATCAACCCAAAATTCCCTAAACCTAAGCTAACCGCTCCTTATCTGTTCTCCAGTGAGCCCAGCACTTAGGCTCACTACGTCCTCCTGCTGCATGGACACTGGACACACTGGGGATGGCGAGAGAGGCCAGCAGACTACATCCAGTGATGTCACGTTTTTTGTGACATGCCCAGTCTCCAAGCTGCAGGAGGAGGTGCACAACCCAGAGGTGGAGGACTAAACTGGAAGACCAATAAGGAAACTATTTCATTACGTTTCAAATATACTAAACCTAGTTTTAATCAAAATTAAGTTTGACACACTGATTATATTCCACTGTATTTTTGGCAAATATCAATAATGTATGCATTCCATGGATACCACTCTATCAACAATGAGTCGCCTGGCTGAAGACCGAACAAAGCCAGGAGTAGACACAGACTCGACGGCACTTAACATGCATTCCAAATTTGACTGCCTCATCAAATTCATCCATCTCAACAAACTAGTGAAAAATACAGTGGGGAGTTGAGGGCTAAGCTTTAGGTATAAATGAGCATTGTTCTTTTTTCTAAGAGTGGCCTGAGGTAATATTATTCAAGTTTAAAACCTGGAAATCTCATATACCTCTCATGACAAAGAACAGTCTAACAGCAGCACAGAAAAGAATGGTTATAATTTAAAATTTTAAGATTTAAAGGAAAAAGCTTCACTATTGCTCATTTCTTAAATTAATACTGTTTTATTAACATCTCTGGATCCAAAAACAACAATTTGCCAACAAGCTCAGCAAACTATCTGGACTTTAACATAATTCACCTGCCCAGCAATGTAACACTTTTTCTCACTTCCAACCAACAATACCCTCCAGTGAGATGTCCTCTCTTATCCCTTCCTTTCTCCTCCCCCAGTCCCTCTCTACAGCTCTTCCATCCATTCATTGCTTTGCCGTTCTTTCAGTTTAACTTTCTCTTCTCTCCCTTATGTCCCTTTCCCGACTGCTTCCTTCCCACTAAGTAACCCTTTTCAAGTAATTCTCGTATCAATCGCTGCCCAGTGGAACAAGTTTTTCCATGCTTCAGCATACTCCTCTCCAATCTTATGCTGAACATACATCATTTGCTCCAGGTACAAGAAAATTTACCATTTTAATCTACACGGAGTAAGATCTGTTGGCGCCTACTCTACTTGATTAAAATGCATTTCCTTGCTGTTAAAGCTAGCTTTATAAATGCCTTCGCTCCATCCTTCCCACCCTAAATATTTTGCATATCCCTAACCCGTATCAGTTTAGCCACTCACCACTAGCCCTGAACAACTAGAAATGGTGAATTCCTTCAACTCTTTGCATCTCAAAAAAAGATGTCTTAGTGTGCCTTTGCTTGCTCTCTAACCTAATTAGCCTGCATAGCTAATCTTCCGCCACTTTTGCTATGCTCACATAACCCCTCTTCTCAAGTCATTTCACTGGCTCCCTATCTGCTTCTGCATTCAATTCAAAATTCTCCTACCGACTTATAAGTGTATTCATTCTGGATTGCCTCACTACCTTTCCTCTCTTATCACTCCCTGTTAGCCAAGTTTTAGTACCCATTCTCTGTAAACACAGAGCGGCTCGCCGCCTTGCTGTAAGTTTTGTGTTCTATGTAAACCACACTGATGCCGAATAGCACGGTATATAAGAAACTGAAAATAAAATAAATAAATAATCCCCTCCTAGGGAACTCTGCTCTTCTGGCAGATCCCTTTTATTTGTGCCCTTCTCTGCCACTGCTAACTCTATACTTCGCTCATTCCATCCTGCTGCTCCATATGCTTGGGACTACCTGAGTTAGTATGACAGGCTCCTTCTCTAGCCCTATTCAAATCCAGGCTAAAAGCACACTTCTTCGAGGCTGCATTTGGATCCTGATCCCCTTATTCTCCTACTTATCACCTATCTGTATCTTGCCATTCTCTTTGAATTACCCTAGTCCCCAGTTGTTGTGTGGTCTGTTTTGATTAGGTTATAAGCTCTGATGAGCATGAACTGAGTGCACATATTTAGGTCTTCAAGTCTCTTCTCGTAAGGCTTATGACGCAGGCTCCAAATCATTTTGGTCACCTTCCTCTGAACAGTTTCCAGTCTTTTTACATCCTTTGCAAGATATGGTCTCCAAAACTGAACACAGTATTCCAAGTGAGGCCTCACCAGTGACTTATACAGTGGCATTAGTACCTCTTCCTTTCTGCTGGTAATTCCTCTTTGTATGCAACCCAACATACTCCTGGCTTTTGCCACCTTGAGATCCTCAGAAATAATCACACCAAGGTCCTTCTCCTGGTCTGTGCACACCAACCTCTTGCCCCCTATCACGTACATTTCCCTTGGATTTCTGCTTCCCAAGTGCATGACACTGCACTTCTTCGCATTAAACCTTAACTGCCAAGCATTAGACCATTCTTCCAGCTTTTGTAGATCTTTCCTTGAGTGTTCAGTTTTGGAGACCATATCTTGCAAGGATGTAAAAAGACTGGAAACTGTTCACAGGAAGGCGACCAAAATGATTTGGAGCCTGTGTCAGAAGCCTTATGAGAAGAGACTTGAAGACCTAAATATGTACACTCTGGAGGAGAGGAGGGATAGGGGAGATATGATTCAGACCTTTAAATATTTATTTATTTATTTTAACATTTCTTCTATACTGCACTATTATAATCAGCGCGGTGTACATCGAACAAAAACATACTACAATGCATACAAGCAACATTGAGTTTACAATGAACAGGAAATTAAACATGGGATAAACCGGGAAAACTATGTACAAGTTAACTTGATACTATGTACAATACTCTAACTCATTTGGATGTTGCATGTGCTTTTGTGGGTGGATGGTACACGTATGATGATTAGCGGTTGGGCTTATGTGTAGGCTAACCATTTTCTGATTGTATTAAGGTGCTAGGGCGGCTGGGGCATGTGGGAAGCTTGCCGGGTGTGTGTTTGCCTCGGAATAATGAACTTAGAGAAATAATGAACAAACCAACCTCTTCCAAAGATGGGGAAGCTGTAAAACTAGAGGGCATAACATGAAACGGCAAGGGGGTAAATTGAAAGGCAATGTCAGGAAAAACGTTTTCATTGAAAGGGTGGTGTATGCTTGGAATGCCCTCCCGATGGTCGTGGTGGGGGCAAATACAGTGACAGAATTCAAAATGGCATGGGACAGACACAGTGGATCCTTTTACAGCAACAGGATAAAAATCAAAATAAACTTAACTATCTAATTTCACAACAAACAGAGGTATCCTACACAGAGCAGAGGGTTCACCCCTAAACAAAGACATGGGGAGGGGTGGCCTGCACAGAGCGGCAGGTGCACCTACTCTTGCCATCTTACTGGGCAGACTAGATGGACCATACTGGTCTTTACCTCCCATCATTTATTATGTTACCATGTAACTGTCTCTTACTTGTACATGTAATCACATCCACAAAGGAATGATGGAGCAGCATGTATTACATTTCCTACAATCCCAAAACTAGAACAGCTAAAAAGGCCTCCATGAAGAACTCTTTCATTTCCTTAGGAGATACTTTCAGGTCAGGTCATGCTTCCGCAAAACACTCAACCACTTGCCCCACCTTCTGGCCCATGCACCAGTGATACCATCCAGATATTACATTTTTTCCCATCTCTCCCTCCTCCATCTTATCCAAGAATGGTTTCTCCTATGGCACGACACGTTCTCCATTCCATTGAAGGGATGCTATATAGAGCCTAGCCTGCAGGTTAAGCAGAAAATTGGGTATTTGAAATATGATACTCCCTCTGCAGTTCCTCAAATTTATTTTATTTATTTATTTAAAAGGATTTATATTCCGTTTTATCCTAAAATCAAAGCAGTTTTCACTTCAAACAAATCAAATGAATAGACATATCCCTTCTTGCTGTCCAAAAGGTATAACACTTTCCTTGCCCCTTTACCTTGCCATTTCTTAAATACCTTCTTCTCTAAACTGGGAAGAAAATTGAAGTTCCCCACCTGGTGTAGATATCCTGAGTCTTCAGCATTCTATTCTCTTAAATGAGCCCCTGCACCTTCTGGGCCAAATGTTATCATGATGTATTTCCAAGCCTGGCCTTGTAGCCTGGCCCTTGTGGTGTATCAGAAGCACGGAGGACCCTAAGCCCCATGTCAATATCTGCTAGTCCCACCATAGACAACTTCTCATCCCCCATCTCCACTCCCATTGAAACCAAAGCTGTTATACAGCTGTAGGGTTGGGCAATTCCAGGGCTCTTTGTGACCCTAAGCAGCCTAGCTTGTTCCAACTGATCCTAGTTGGCTTCTACCTGCAGAGAACGCATAGTTACTCACCTGTAACAGGTGTTCTCCAGGAGCAGCAGGAATCAGTCCTCACATATGGGTGACGGCGCCGATGGAGCCCTCGTGCGGAGCATTTCCCCAGCTTTCAAAGAAAGCCTTTGGGAATGCAGCGAGCATGTGTGGTCCCCTTCCCGCTCAAGGGTGCCATCTTGCTCAGTCTGATGACATAGCTAAAAGCAAAAAAATAAAAAATAAGGATATGACTGCAACTCCAAGGGGAGGAGGGAGGGTCGTGAGGATTGATTCCTGCTGCTCCTGGAGAACACCTGTTACAGGTGAGTAACTACGCTTTCTCCAGGACCAAGCAGGAAGTCAGTCCTCACATATGGGACTCCCCAGCTTAAGGCTACCGTGAACCCAGAGCTGAAAAAAATGGCTCCTCTCAACAGCCTCAGCATCAGTGATAAAAATTTTCTCTGAACGCACCTTGTACGGTAGCCCAACACAAGGGCCAGAGGGAAGGAGTTGCCTAAACCTCAAAGAGATTACAGAGTACCACCTGGCCGAAAACACTGTCCCGTCAGGACACCCTCTCCAGGCAGTAATGGGCTGCAAAAGTCTGGTTTGAAGACCAAGTTGCGGACCGGCAGATGTCTGCCAACGGAACAGAGGGGAGATGAGCTACTGACGCGGCCTTCGCCCTGACACGGTGGGCCGTGACCCGACCCTGCAAGGGGAAGTCGGCTGCCTTGTACGCCCAGGCGATGCAATCTGCCACCCAAGTGGACAACACACGCTTGGAGACAGATAACCCCATCCTATTAGAGTCAAATGAGACGAAGAGCTGAGTAGCCCTTCGATGCTCTCGCGTACGTTCTATGTAAAAGGACAACACCCTCTTACAGTCCAGAGTATGCAAGACTGTCTCAGCCCGGCTGGAATGCGGCCTGGGAAAGAAGGTTGGAAGGACCACCTCCTGATTGAGGTTGAAAGAGAAGACCACTTTTGGGAGGAACTTGGGATGGGTCCGTAGGACCACCCTGTTCCTATAGAACCGTGTGTACGGTCTATCAGAAACCAGAGCTTGTAGCTCACTCACACGTCTGGCCGATGTAAGAGCCACCAGGAAGAGCGCTTTCCGAGAGAGAAAGCGCAAATGGCAAGTAGCCATTGGCTCAAGCGGTGGACGAGTAAGTTGTTGCAAGACCACGTTCAAATCCCACTCAGTCGCCGGTGGACGAACCGGAGGCTTGAGTAACATAGTAACATAGTAAATGACGGCAGATAAAGACCAGCATGGTCCATCCAATCTGCCCAGCAAGTAGAAACAGACCTCAGAAATCTGGACACCAAGGGGTGAACCGACAGTCCCTCCACCGGTGAGTGATGCGCTGACAAAGCACTGAGGTAGACCCGAACAGAGTTAGACTTAAGGCCTAGGTCTGACAGGTGAAGTAGATACTGCAATACCACTGGCACAAGGCAAGAGAAAGGATCTTCATTGCGCTGAGCACACCACACCATAAACCTACGCCACTTGAGGGCATAGGACTTTCTGGTGGACTGCCTTCTAGAGGCCAAGACTACTTCCTCAACCTCCTTAGGTAGAAGTAAGGGAGCTAGCACTATCCTTTCAGCAGCCAGGTCATCAGATTGAGGGACCTGAGATTGGGGTGTAGAAGGGAACCCTGCTCTTGAGACAGGAGATCGTGTTGCAGCCCCAGAGAGAACGGAGCTTCCACCGCCAACTGCAGGAGAAGCGGAAACCATGGCCATCTGGGGGCTACCAGAATCACAGAGGCCCTGTCCCGGAGGATCTTGAACAAAGTTCGGGCCACCAGAGGCATGAGAGGAAACGCATACAGGAGGCCCGTAAACCAAGAGATCAGAAAAACATCTGCTGCCATCCTCAGGGGATGCGGCTGCCTGGAGCAAAACCTGGCAGAAGATTTGCTGGGCCACCAATGGATTCAACTGCCATTTGTGGGGCTGGAGAATCCGGCTTAGCTTGTCTGCTAGGAAGTTCTCCTGTCCCAGCAGATAAACTGCTTTGAGAAACATGTCCTGTTTGACCGCAAAAGAGCACAGGGCCAGTGCCTCCTGACATAGGCGCCAGGACCCTGTGCCCCCTTGCTTGTTCATGTAGAACATTGCCACCTGATTGTCTGTCTGAACCAAGACAGACTGTCGAGAGAGAGCATGGCAGAAGGTTTGCAGAGCTAAGTGGATTGCTCGCAGCTCTAAAAGATTGATCTGCTGTATGGCCTCCTGAGGAGACCACAGGCCTTGAGTACAGATGCCCTGGCAATGTGCACCCCAGCCCATCAAGGAAGCATCTGTCGTCAGCACCCTTGTGTGAGCTGGAGCCTGAAAAGGTACACCCTTGAGGTGGTTTGGCAGATGTAGCCACCACTATAAGGAGTTCAGAAGTCGCTTGGACACCTTTTACCCTGTCTCGAAGGTCGCCTGTGGCTTGTGTCCACTGCTCTCTGAGGCACCATCAAGTCGTCTGCATGTGCAGGCGAGCATTTGGGGTCACATGCACCGTGGAGGCCATGTGGCCCAGCAGCCGCAGGTAGTGCCTGACAGAAACCTGAGAATTGCTTTGGAACTGGTAGGCCAAGTCCATAAGCCTGTGGGCCCTGTCCTCTAGCAAGTAAGTTCTTGCTTGAAGGGTGTCCAATCTGGCCCCTATAAACTCCAGGTTCTGAGGGGAGCAAAGTGGACTTTGCGTAGTTTATGACAAAGTCCAGATGCTGAAGAAGGGAGACTGTGCGCAGTGGCCTGTCGGGCCTCCTAGATTGACTGGCCCCTGATTAGCCAGTCGTCTAGATAGGGGAAGACAAAAATTCCCTGATTTCTGAGATAAGCCGCCAACACCGCCAGGCATTTGGTGAAAACCCTGGGGGCAGAGGTTAGGCCAAATGGAAGCACTCTGTACTGAAAGTGGTTTCCTCCCACCACAAATCTGGGATACTGTCTGTGGTCTGGATGGATGAGGATGTGAGTATAAGCATCCTTTAGATCTAAGAAGCAAAGCCAGTCCTCCCTGCTGGAGGTACGGCAGCAGTATTCCAAGGGTAAGCATCTTGAACTTTTCCCTCTCCAGAAACTTGTTCAGATTTCGCAAGTCTAGGATAGGTCTGAGGCCTCCTGTTCTTTTTGGTACTAGGAAGTACCTGGAGTAGAAGCCTTGCCCTTAAAGGTGGTGTAGCACCGGTTCCACTGCCTGTTCCTTCAAAAGACTTGCCAACTCCTGAAGGAGGAGGTTCCTGTGTAGAGGGAGTCTTGGAAGCTCCTCTGGAAAGTAGGAAGGGGGTAGTTGGTGGAAATGGAACATATAGCCCTTCTGGACTATGCTCAGTACCCAGGTGTCCCCTGTGATGGCTGGCCACCTGTAGGCGTAACTGGTCAGCCGACTCCCTGTACTGAGTAGAGCTACCGACAGAGGAGAGGCTATGCTGTGGGAGTCAAAACCCCGCTCCCTGCTGTGCAGGAGCCGGAGCTGGTGGCTTGGGGGTTTTCTGCCTACAGGGCCCATGCCCCTATCCTTTGGCCTGCTGGCCCTGTTGGTGAGCTGGAGAGGACTGATAGTGAGGGTAGGTTTTGTAGGCAGCACCCTTCCTCTGGAAAAAGGGCTTCTTTCCCGAGCCCTTCTTTTTCGGAGAAGGGGCAGAAGTCTTTCTGGACAGCCTTGTCCTGATGAGAGTCTCAGTCTCGATTTCTGCAGCCTTTTCAGTCATGGGCTTGCCGAATAGGTTGTCACCTCAGGACGGGACATCGACCAACTTGTCCTGCACCCATGACTCCAGATCTGATGACTGTAGCCAGGCCTGACGGCGTGCACCGATGCCGGCCGCGGCTACCCAGGCTGAAGTCTCGAAGCCATCAGAGGCTGCTTGAGAGATAAACTTCGAGCACTCTCGGATCCATGTAGACAGGACTTTGAACCTCTGCAAGGGTTCCTCGGAGAGACCAGTCGAGAAAGCGTAGTTACTCACCTGTAACAGGAATTTAGTTCTCACATATGGGTATCGTCGGTACCGACGGAGCCTGCGCGGGAACGCTCCCCAGCGTCCAATAGGAACGCTTTTGGGAGCATCCCTCAGCACATGCACGCCGCCTTTCCAACTGTCCCTCTTCAATTAACTTTGTAGCTGAGTGAAAGGATAGAGGGAGAGAGAAAAGAGACAAAGAGAGACAACTCCTAGGGGAGGTGGGTGGGTTGTGAGGACTAAATTCCTGCTGTTCCCAGAGATCACCTGTTACAGGTGAGTAACTACGCTATCTCCAGGAACAAGCAGGAATGTAGTCCTCACATATGGGGACTCCCTAGCTGAAGATGCCAGTGAGATATCCCCAGGAAGGTGCCACCGTCGAAGGTGAGAATTCTTCCTCCCATGGATCTCTGGCATCCCACCAGGGTTGGTGGTTAGGAGTTGGTTTAAGTCTGAAAAAGATTTTGAAGAACAGCTTGGCTAAAGAAGGCATCCCGACGGGAGGCGTTATCTAGGCAGTAGTGGGCTGTAAAGGTGTGTACCGAAGCCCAGGTGGCTGTTCGATAAATGTCATCGATAGACACAGAGTTGAGATTAGCCATGGAAGCTGCCATGGCTCTCACATTGTGAGCTGTGACAGGGTCCTGAAGAGGAAGACCCTTACTCTCATAAGTAAAGGATATGCATTGGGCAATCCATTTAGATAAAGTTCTTTTGGAGACTGGAAGACCCAAATGACTAGGGTCAAAAGCTACAAAAACTTGCAAGGACTTTCTATGTTGCTGTGTTCTTTGAATGTAAAAGGCTAAGGCCCTTTTACAATTCAAAGTATGAAGGTTTCTTTCTGCATTAGAGGTGTTAGGCCTCGGAAAAAATACAGGAAAATAAATTGATTGGTTTAAATGAAAAGGCGAAACCACCTTTGGCATAAAGTGTGGGTGAGCTCGAAGAACAACCTTATCATGATGAAATCTAGTATAAGGAGGATCAGCCACTAAAGCTTGCAATTCACTAATGTGACGGGCAGAGGTGATTGTAATCAGGAAGATGACCTTCCAAGTCAAAAACTTAAGGGCTGTAGTGGCTAAAGGTTCAAAAGGCGGCCTCATGAGCTGTCCGAGAACGAGATTTAGATCCCATGCTACCAGTGGTGGCTTGATGGGAGGTTTAGTTAATAAAAGGCCTCTCATAAATCTTGATAGGAGTGGATGAGAGGAAATTGGTTGTCCATTCAGAGGCTTATAAGAAGCTGCAATTGCACTAAGATGGACTCTTACCGAATTGGTCTTTAAGCCAGAATTCGATAAGTGAAGGAGACACTCTAGTATCGATTCTAAGGGTATGACCAGGGGGTTTAATCCCTTCTTGGAGCACCATATAGTAAAACGTTTCCACTTGAAGGCATAAGATCTTCTTGTGGAAAGTTTCCTAGAAGCTTGAAGGATATCTTTTACCTGCTGGGACAGGTTGAAATCCTGGCGGTCTAAGCCTTCAACAACCAGGCCGTGAGGGTGCAGGGACTGGGGATTCGGGTGCCATAGCATCCCGTCTTCCTGGGAAAGAAGATCTGGAGCATGCCCTAACTCCAGAGGTGGTGCCTGAGAGAGATGCAGAAGCAGGGAATACCACGTTTGGCGCGGCCATCGTGGTGCTATGAGGATCATGCAACCCCTGTCTCTCTGAAGCTTGAAGAGTGTCTTGGGGATGAGGGGAATGGGTGGGAAGGCATAAAGGAATACTGACCCCAGTGAAGGAGGAAGGCATCCCTTGCCTGACAGTTGTGCACCGGAATCCTGGAACAAAACCGGGGAAGTCTGGCATTCAGTTGACTTGCAAAGAGGTCTATGTCTGGAGTGCCCCAGAGATGAAATATCTTTGCCACCTGGTCTAGGTGCAGGAACCACTCGTGAGCTAGCAGTATTCGACTGAGTTTGTCTGCCCAAAGATTTTGAATCCCTGGAAGATATACCACTAGAAGGTGAGTTTGATGCTCTCTGGCGAGGGCTCATAGTCGCAAAGCTTCGTTGCATAACGACAGAGAACCTGTCCAGCCCTGCTTGTTCACATAGAACATGGCTACCTGATTGTCCGTCTGGACTAGGACTGTCTTGTAGCTGAGCTGGGTGTGGAACACTCGAAGAGCTAAATAAATTGCTCTTAACCCCAGGTGGTTTATGTGTAAACCAACCTCCTGTGGAGTCCAGGTGCCCTGGGTAGAGAGATGATTCAGGTGTGCTCCCCAACCCACCTGAGATGCATCTGTTGTTAGGGTAGCCTGAAAGGGGGTTTGATGGAAAGGAGACCCTACGGTCAGATTTTCTAATGATTGCCACCATTGGAGGGACAAAATTAGTCTTTGAGATATTGCTATTTTGTCCAACAAATGACCCGTGGCCTGTGTCCACTGTGTGGAGAGGGTCCACTGAGCTGCTCGCATGTGGAGGCGAGCATATGGAACTACATGAACTGTGGATGCCATGTGTCCCAGTAACTGCAGTAGCTCCCGAGCAGTGAGGGAGGACTTGCCTGCTGCTTGGGAAGCTAACTGCATTATGCGAAGACACTGGGTTTGTGGAAGGAAAGCCTTTGCCTGTCTGGTATCCAGACAGGATCCTATGAATTCTAGGCATTGGGAAGGAGCTAGTTGAGATTTCGGGAAGTTTATTACCAATCCCAAGTATTGGAGGATTCGCATTGTACGAGACAGTGCAGTGCTGGCCTCTGTCACTTGCACTCGGATGAGCCAGTCGTCTAAGTAGGGGAAGACAAAGGTCCCCAGGGTTCGTAGAAATGCAGCTACTACTGCCATGCATTTCGTGAATACCCTTGGTGTTGAAGCCAGACTAAAGGGAAGAACCCTGTATTGGAAATGTCTTCCCCTGAAAAGGAAACGTAAAAATGTCCTGTGATCTGGATGGATAAGAACGTGGGTATGCGCATCCTTTAAGTCTAGAGAGCAAAGCCAGTCCTGGCTTTGAAGGTATGGCAGAAGAGTTCCCAGAGAAATCATCTTGAATTTTTCTCGAAACAGATATTTATTCAATTCTCTGAGGTCTAGAATGGGTCTGTGTCCCCCTGTTTTCTTTGGGATAAGAAAATTGGGCGAGTAGAACCCTGCACCCTGTTGAAGAATGGGTACTTCCTCTATTGCCCCTTGGGCAAGAAGAGTGGAGACCTCGTGATCACTGTTCCCTCTAAGCTGTGCGCATGTGCGCACGCACACACCTCGCCGAGCGAGCGCACATACTTTACAACAGAGCGCACAAAAATTATGATTCTGATAGAAAACACAGATGTCTTAAAATTTAAAAGTTGTGATTGTAATTACTAGAAATTTTCCGCTTCATTTAGTAATCGTCTATTTTCATTTAATTTGATTAAAATCAATGTGGTGTACATACTGTATTCTGACGTGTAGTCACATTTTAAAGTATATAACTCCGAGTGTCGTTATGTGGCAAACAAAAACGTAACCTTCCTTCAAAAGCTGCACAGCTGATATTTTATGCGCGCACAGCCTACAGAAAATTAGAGGGAACATTGCTCGTGATTTAGCAGATTGTCTGCAGAGGTTTGAGAATTGAACTGCTTTAAAACTGTAGGAGGGGGTAAGCTGTGAAAATGAAGTTTGTACCCCTCCCCTACAATGGACAAAGTCCAATCTGCTGTTATCTGATGCCATCTGTTGACAAAGTGGCATAACTGCCGGGAATATTGGGGGGTTGGGGACCCCTCAGAGGCAGGAAGGCAAAGCTCTCAAGGAAGGAGTCAAAGCCCTTGAGGGGGCTGAACCTGGAGAGCTGGTTGGGCTCTCGGGCCTTTTGGTTTCTTTTGTTGTCTAGTTTGTCCCTTTTGGGCAACCTGACATGGAGCTTGAGTCTGATGGGTATAGGAAGGATAAAACATCCTCTTTTTGCTAAAAGAGAGGTTTTTATAAGGCTTTCTTTTGGCTGGAGTGGCTGTAGACTTTGACAATCTATCTAAGGTAGAATTGTCAGCATCTAACTCGTCAGCCTTCTCCTGCCAGTTCTTGCCAAAGAGATTTTCTCCCATGCAAGGAATGTTGCCTAACTTGTCCTGTACCCAAGTCTGATGCCTGTAGCCAGGCAATCCGTCGTGCGCCAATGGCAATAGCAGGTCTGCTGATGCATTCAAAGCAGTCAAAGGCTGCACGATTGACAAACCTGGAGACATCCTGAGCATGCTTAACCAGAGTAAGAAAGTCTTGTCTCTTTATCTGGGAGAAATGGGCTCATAAGTTCCAAGTCTCCTGTGATTTCTTTGAGGAACATTCCCATATATAGGATATATGAGCTGATCCTAGCTGAAGCATGGAAGCTTGCAAAGTTCTGCGTCCAAAAGCATCCAGAGTCCTGCATCCACGACCTGGAGGATTGGATGCATGGCTTTTAGCACTTTTCATCCTACGCATGGCTGACTCCACTACCATTGAATGGTGTGGCAGCTGAGTTTTTTGAAATCCAGGACATGGTGGGACTCGATACATAGTATCAAGTCTCCTAGAGTGAGGAGAAGTAGTCAGAGGTGTCTCCCACATTCTGAGGATCAAGTTATGCAGAATTTCATGGATAGGCAGGGTAGCTACCTCCTTAGAAGCTTTAGGATATTGGAGGATTTCCAATTCCTTTGCTCTGGGTTCCTTCTCGAGAGCCACTGTGATTGAAAGACCTTTAGCCATATCATGGATGAAATCCTGAAATGACATGTCCTCTGGAGGTGACATTCTGCGTTGGGGAGAAGAGGGATCTTCTAAGAGAAACCCTCTAGTGTCAGCAGAATTGTCAGAGTCTTTGGAATCGGAGGACTCAAAGTATTCCCGACTCCGATGCTCCTGCAAAGCACAATCCCGGTAGCGATCCAAGTCGGTACCGAGGTGACCCGGTACCACTTTATCCACTCCAGCCGGAGGTGGAATAGGAAGAGTTACCATCGGGGCTGGTGCCGTCGGCACCGGTGCCCTTGGGACCGCCAGTACGGCAGCTGAGAGAAGAGCTGCGGATACTGCATTCGATAGCAAGAAATCTCTGGTCTATCGACGCTGCTGATGCCTGGGTGTCGGTACCGGTAAGAACGGCCGGAACACCTGAGCATGGCACAGGTAGTTCTTGCGAGGTTGAAGCCTCGAGAACATCCTGAAGCCCCATCGATGCTTTGGAAGCCGAAGCCTCCCGCCGGGGCTGTTTTGCCGGTGTGGTTCCCTCAAGGGCAATGCCAACAGCCTCTCGATGCTTAGCAGGAGAGCTACCCTTTGAGGCCTGGCTCTTATTTTTAGTTACCTGAGATCCATGGGAGGAAGAAGAGGCCCTCGACGATGTCGATGCAATGGATCTGGCATCCGAAGAAAAAAGGGTACCGAGCTTTGCGGCCCGGTTCTGTCTTCCTCTTTTGGTCATGGCCCATGCAGGAGAGATATTCAGTTGGAGAATGATCAGGTCCTAAACATTTTAGACACCAATCATGGGTGTCAGTGACGGAAATGGTACCGCCATACTTAATACATTTTTTTAAGGCCACTAGTTGGCTTTTCCATGATTTTGGAAAAAATGGGGTCTAGTGCCCAAAATGGCGCCTAGCACCAAAACAGGAAAGTTTCTGAAAGAAAAAGTTTCTTTTTTCTTTTTTTTAGAAGAAAAGAAAAGAACCGGCGGTACAGGTAGGCGTCGTGCGGTAGGCAAACGCAACCACAGAAAGAGTTTAAAGATGTAATTTTCTGCGGTGACAGGAAATAGGTCCTGTCGGCTCCGCAGAAAATGAAGAACTGAAGTTGGAAAGGCGGGAAGGCAGTGCGCATGTGCTGAGGGATGCTCCCAAAAGCGTTCCTATTGGACGCTGGGGAGCGTTCCCGCGCAGGCTCCGTCAGTACCGACGATACCCATATGTGAGGACTACATTCCTGCTTGTTCCTAGAGATCCTGGCAATCTCCTTTGCCAGGTCCCGTAGGTACATGCCCATGTACAGCTGGTAGGTCTGGACACGGCAAGGTAGCATAGAACCCTGGAAGCATTTTCTACCGAGGGCATCCAGGTTCCGGGCCTCCCTGCCAGGAGGCACCGAGGAGTGCATCTTCTGTCTTTTCAGCCTGTGCATGGCCGATTCCACAACCATGGAGTTGTGCGGTAGCTGTGCCTTTGGAACCCAGGGCTCTTATGGACTCGATAAATGGAATTGACCCGTTTGCTAAGTACCAGCGCCGAGGCCGGTGCTTCCCACATGCGGAAGAGCAGCCGTTCCAGCATCAGAGGAACCGGGATAGTAAAGGCTTCCTTCGGAGGAAAGTCATACTGGAGGGCATCAAGCTCTTCGGCTCGAGGCTCCTCCTCGGCCTCCGCCAGGAATGCCAAAGCCTTGGCCATGTCCCTGACGAAGTCCGAGAACCGGGTATCCTCGGGGGGGGGGGGGGGGGGATCATCTCTGAGGCTCGGACTCCGGGGAGTCCGACGGGACGCACCGGGTCCGGAAGGTGTCCGGGGACTCCTCGTCCTCTGTCTCCCACGCCGACTCCTCTGAGGAGGAGTTGAGCGGCTCCGACCGTGTGGGCCTCGATGCCTCCCGCCCCGACACCGAGGGCACTGGCGTCAACGTCAAGGTCGTGGTGATCGGGGCAGATGCACCGGTCAGACCGGCGATCAGTACCCGCGCTGCTGCTCCATGAAGGCAGCCAGACTGCTCTCCAGGGCCATCAACCTGAGACTGAGCTCAGGAGACTCCGCAGCACCCGACTCAGGCCCCAACGTTGGCTCTCCCGGAGGAGAGTCTACGAGGACAACAGATGTTACCTGACTCGGTGACTCTGGCTCCAGGCGAGGCAGTTTGGTCGGCTGGTCCGACTCAGAGAGCCCAGGACGGCAGTCAGGGCTGCGCAACCTGGTCCTCGAGGATCCAGGTGCCTCCACCGACACCACCCTCACGAGCTTCTTCTTCTTTTGTGCTCCCGGGTGGGAGACCCCCTTTCAGAGGACCCACGACGGCGCTCGGGGTCAGACTCCCGAGATGTCGAGGCCTCTGAGAAAGTCCAGGCCCGGCCGGATGCGGACTCCGAAAAAATTCTCACACGTTGATGCTGATGGCTCCAAAGCGCCTTCGACGACATCTTGCCGCACGGGCCACAGACCAGCAGGTCATGGTCAGGCCTGAGGCATCGGAGGCAGCAGTCGTGGGTGTCGGTGAGAGACATAGGTTTCTTACACCAATCACACTTCTTAAACCCGCTGGCAGCCATCGGGGGAAAAAGGGCCCCTGCAAGGTCAAAAGACAGGGCTGCCAGTGAAAAAGAGAAAAAGCACGAACGCTAGTCACAAAGGTCAAAAACCGAAAATAAGAACCGGTCTTGATACCGGTGTACCGAATCGAGGCGGGATGGGGAACCAGCATTGAACCGGATAAGAGAACGCGAAAAATCACAGAAAAATCAACTTTTTACCGGGTGACACGAACTATGTCCGTTGGGCTCCGCGGAAAAAGAAAGACTGAACAAGATGGCACCCTTGGGCGGGAAGGGGACTGCGCATGCATGCTGCATTCCCAAAGGAAGCCTTTGAAAGCTGGGGAAATGCTCCGCACGAGGGCTCCGTCGGCGCCGACATCACCCAAATGTGAGGACTGATTTCCTGCTTGGTCCTGGAGAAACCCAGACATTGCCACTTGTATAGCCTTGAGATCTTTTTTTTTTTTTTTTTTTTTTAAAGTCAGCAGGGTAGCATCTGTAGCATGGAGAGGATCTTGTGCAATGTAACTATATTCAGCAATGTCCCACAATATAGCAGGGACAGAAGCAGGTCCCTCTATACATCCAGCTGCTGCACTATCTGGTATACTGAGTTTTTGATATTCATACCATATAACTGTTAGAGATGCCTGGGAAGCAGGACTTCTGAATACTTGATGTTCTCCCCACTCACTTAAATGGGAAATCCCAGGCCACTTCTCTAAGGTCTTTCTCCAATACAAACACTTCAGAGATTTGATCATTTTTAACTCAGAGCCCAGTTGTAACGTCAATCTCTTGGAACCCCTGAATTATTACTAGAACTGCTTGTGTAGCGTTTCCCAATACAAACAGTATATCATCCATGAATAGGCTGATCTTTACAACCTTGGAAGCCCCGCATTCCCCTTAGACAGATGGTTAGGGGCTCCAATGTAAATATAAAATAGCAGTGGAGCATCCTTGGTGAATTTCCCCTTTCAAATCAAACTGCCGTGCTGTTTCTTCATTAATGAAAATACAGGCAGATGGTGCAGTGTATAGTGCCCTTATGCCCTGAATAGATTTTCCCCCAAAACTCATTTTGCTCTAAAACTTCCAAGTGACTACTGAATGCTTTCTCTGTATCTAGACTCCGTATCATTCCATCTGACAGCTCCCCTCCCTTCTTAGAGAGCACTGCAAGGACCTTACACACATAAGTTATATCATTCTCTCATACAAATTTAGTCTACTTAACCCTCACAAGTGCTGGGAAGATTCCACTCAGCCTGTTGGCTAAATTAGTCATTAGCTTCTTTAAGTCCACACTGAAGAGGGAAATGTGTTTATATGATACCACCTCAAAGGCGTCGCTCCCCTTTTTAGGTAGAACTATTACTAAAGCCTAGATCATCTCAGCTGAGAAACTTTCTCCTTATAATACACAACTATATAACTGCTGTAGAGGTCCTAGAAGTTGAAATTTGAACAGCCTGTAAAACTCTGGCCCAAACCCCTCCAATTTCAGGTGATTTATGCAATTTCAGCCTCTGAATGGTGATATAAAGCTCTCCTCCCTCACTCTAACCAGCACTTTCAGAAGCACCTGTTGGGCCTCAGAATGGAGCACAGATGGGCACATGCGATTCTTTGAGACTGTAAAAATCCTTGTAGTAATTGAGAAAGGCCTCCTCTGTGCTTTCTCTTGCTGTATTTACCAGCCTGCTGGAGTCCTTAATCCCCATAATATACACCAGATTCGCTAACAGCTGTCCCACCCTGCTCCCATGCTGGTACAACTGCCATTTGAAATCCAGCATCACCTTCTGAGCTCATGAATGTAGCAGGTGATTTAATGTTTCTTCTAGCCTGCTGTAGTTCCTGCTTCTGTTCAATTGTGAGAGACATCATGTGCTGCTTCTGTTCCTCTGCTATCCAACACATCCAAGCACTTGTGATCCCACATCACCATCTTCTCTGCCTCTCATGGCAATCTTGGGGATGTGCCTGGATTATCACCAAATTTTACATTCTGCCCACTTCTCCTGCAAATATTTTCCAAACTGCTAATCATAATAGAGGCCAATATACATCCTCCACCCCATGGAGCTTCACCCCCTATCATCTACTCTAGTTTAACTATCAACTGGTGCATGGTCTGACACAGACCTTACTCCAATTTGAGCTGTCTTTGCTGCAGGGAAAAGGGACTCTGATATCAATAGGTAATCCAGTCTTGAACAGCTGCAGTGTGGATGCGAAGAAAAAGTATACTCACCCCTGGATTTACACCCTCCACTGGTCTAACAATCTCAAGTTCTTCATGACCAAGTTCACTCCCTCTTCCCCTTCTCCTGCTTAAATGTGCCTGTTTGCAGTTGCTAGCTCTGCTATTGTTAAAGTCCTTTCCCATAATAATTTGTTATCCCAGGTAAATCAGCATTTGATTAATGATTTCTATAAAAAATGCCTTCGCATATACACTTGGAGCATGAATAGAACATAACAGCAACTGATGTCCATATAAAGTATCTTGTAATATAACATACCAGTCTTCTCGGGCAGCAATAATCTGCTCTTGTTCAAAAGGGAGGTTTTAATGGAGTAAAATGGCCTGTCTAATAGAAATGGAGGCTGCTTTACAAAAAACCATCTAGTCTTTGTGCAGCTTTCTATGGGAGATGCTCTGGAAGATGCTCCTCAAGTAGTTGGGGGCCCAGATTGTCTTTTTGCAGAAGACACATCAGGATTTTTTTTCCTCTTGATCGGAGAGAGTGGATACCATCCACATTCAGGATAATGATCTTGATCCTAAACATGTGCAGCTATTCTCTGTGTAACATACTCTAGTGACCCAAATGTGGATTGCCATCCTACTGAAGGAGGTCCCTGCACCCCCTAGCTTAGATGCAGGCATCTCTTTGCCCTTTTCTTGCACAGTATTTTCAGTCATTTATACTACTCCTACTGCCACTCGTGTCTTCCCCCTCCCACTCACACACTTATCCATTCAACCCCAGGCATCCATCCTTTACCTGTTCCTTAGGGATCTTCCCCTGGTAAAATAGCTCAGTCCCAGGTGACCCCATAAGACCAAACTGCCATCTCCCTTCTATGCACCACTTTATTCACTCCATATTCTCCCCTCCCCCCACCCCACTGCATTCGGCACACTGCCTCTACAATAACCATAGGCCAGTTGACCCCTTTGTCATCAATTCTGGTCTTTGCTTTGTCATCTGTCGGGCATTTACACAGATTCAGTGCCATGGTCACTCTGCTCCCAGGCTCTCATGTGCATATTCTCCACTGGCATGGTCTCTGGCCCCCAACTAGCATATAGTCCCATTGGCATATCCATTCTCAGGGGGCTGTTACATTCCTACTGTCCAAATAAAGCATGTCCTGCAACACTGAGTCAAGAGGATGCCTTACATAAGAACATAAGATATGCCATACTGGGCTAGACCAAGGGTTCATCAAGCCCAGTATCCCGTTTCCAGTGGCCAATCCAGGTCACAAGTACAAAGATTCTATGCTGTTTGTCCAATGGGTAAGCAGTGGATTTCCCTATCCTCTTTAATAACGGTATATGGACTTTTCCTCCAGAAAATTGTCCAAACCTCTTAAATCCAGCTACACTAACAGCTTTTACTACATTCTCTGGTAATGAATTCCAGAGTTTGATTACATGTTGAGTGAAAAAATATTTTCTCTTGATTAGCCTTAAATGTGCTACACTGTAGCTTCATTGCATGTCCCTAGTCTTTCTACTCTTTGAATGGGTAACAACCAATCTACATTTACCTGTTCCACTTCATTCATTATTTTATAGACTTCGATCATATCTCCCCTCAGCTGTCTCTTTTCCAAGTTGAAGAGCCCTAACCTTTTAAGCTTTTCCTCAGAGATATCCTTCCATTCCCTTTACCATTTTCATCGCTCTTCTCTGTACCTTTTTCTAATTCTGCTATATCTTTTTTATGACATGGTAACAAGAATTGCACACAATATTTCTATGTAATATTCTATGCAATGTTCTATGTAATATTCAAAGGGGTGGTCGCACCATGGAGTGATACAAAGGCATTATAATATCCTTTGTTTTATTCTCCATTCCTTTCTTTATGATTCCTAGCATTCAATTTGCTTTCCTGGCTGCCGCTGCACATTGGGCAGAGGGTTTCAATGTATTATCCACGATGACACCTAAATCCTTTCCTGGGTGGTGGTTCCTTATGGTTGTCCAGTTGCCTGAGGGAGAGAATAACGACAATGCAGCAACTACAGCTCTTAAACTATTTGGAACCTTTATCAGCTGATGCAATTAAACTTCCGTTGTAACTCCCAGCCCTGTAACTTCCTCCTTAGTCCTCTCATGCTTGGCCCTTGTTCAAACCATCTAGGAATTTTTTGGTTTCTGCTTTCTAATTCAGCAAAAGATTCTGACCATTCTTGGTAGGATAAGAAGAACAAATTGCACTTCCTCATTCATCAGCTCAGAGCACAGTGGGGCCATTTCTCTCCTAAATGCGCCTACTCAGGCTGAGTAGTCATTGAACAGGAGCAGTTGGGAGCCCTTATATTCCAGCCTCTTCTCTTTCCTGTTGACCTTTAGTATCTTTTCCTTTGTCCAGCCAACACATTTATCTAGCAATGGTCAGTCTCAGCCTCACCTTCTGTTCTCTCTGGGGTTCAATCCAATGTGTTCATTCACACTGCTATGCAGCTTTCATGTCCATCTCCTAGCAGTCATTTATTAGCTATACAAAATCTGCTCTGGGAGCCCCATTACTTGCAGATTTTTACCGAAGCTCCTATTTTCTTGTTATTCCATTTTATCCTGGAGATCAGATATTCCTTTTCGAAGGTTACAATCTGCTCTGCCATTCTTCTGGTCTTCTTCTGGAATACTGCTCTGGACGCCACCTCTCTTATCCAACAAGCCTGAGCATCAAATCTTTCTTTCTTTTCTCTCCTCCATGGCTAGCAAAATTCTTCAAATTTGTCTTCTAGGGCTACAGAGATGCTTTGCAATATCTCCTGCAGCAGTTCGCTCATCTGGAGCAATGTCACCCACTCACCACTGGCTGCATATTTGCCTTCACTCATTGTCTTTCTTTTGTGGATCCTTTGCTGGGCCTTGCTGCTCATGCAGTGATTGTTTCTGCAAGCCACTGGAGCCACATGCACACTCGCACACCTCTCCTTTGCTCCTGGCTTCTGCAGTCAGCTGTCCTCTGTGGGACTTACTCAAGCCCATCCAGGCCTAGCATAGTTAGAACCACTTCTCAGCATTCTGCTACTACACAGCTCACTATACTCCATCACCACCATGTGGCTTTGCTGTTGATTTTCCTCCCTCAAAAATTGCTGCTTAGTTCAGGTGCACTAGCAGAACCAATAAGATGGGAGAGGGTGAATAGGAGCAGTAGTCTTTTGGGGGTGGTGAGGGTTTTTCAAGTTAAAATAGCAGTTTAATGTGTAGATCATACCAGAGCTCCTCCAATACTCATCAACTGAGCTTCAAAGCATAGAAACATGGCAGCAGAAAAAGACCATGTGGCCTATCTAATTTGTCTTTCATATCAAATACGATAGTCCTTTTTGTTTTTTTTTGTTTTTTTAACTCTAGAGATTTCTGTGTTTGTCCATGCTTCCTTGAATTCAGATATGGTTCTTGTCTCTACCACCTCCCACTGGGAGACTATTCGATGCATCTACCATTCTTTCCGTAAAGAAATATTTTCGCATATTATTCCTGAATCTATCCCCTTTCACCCTTATCCTATTCCCCTATCATTGCAGAGCTTACTTTCAATCAAAAGAGGCTCTCCTCTTGTGCATTTATGCCACGGGGGTATTTAAACATCTATATCATATCTCTTCTATCCCGCTTTTCCTCTAACATATACATATTAAGATCTTTAAGTTTGTCCCCAATTGACTTATAACGAAGACCACTGAGCACTTTAGTAGCCACCCTCTGCACAGACTCCATCCTTTTGAAGTTGCGGTCTCCAGAACTGCACACAATACTCCAAATGAGATTTCACAAGAGACTTATACAGAGGCACTATCACCTCCTTTATTTCTGCTGGCCATTCCTCTCCCTATGCACCCAAGCATCCTTCTGGCTTTCGCTGTTGCCTTTGCTATCCGTTTAGCTACTTAAAGGTAATCACAATCAATCATGCCCATGTCTCGCTCTTCTTTCATGGACTTAAGTACTTCGCCCTCTACACTACCGCTCCCTTGGATTTCTGCAGTCCACTCTCCCAAACTACTGCTCATTGAGAGTCATTCTGTTACCAACAAAGCTCTTTTGTATAATGATAGAATAACCAATAGCCTAAGACCATGCCATTTATGGCCAATTAGAGAGCAATTGTAATGTGCTACTGTGCAGCATTTTGTTATTTTTGAATAATTGGGGGAAACCAGATTTATCAGCAAAGTGCACAAAATATTTGAAAAATCATATGATCTGACAAATGAACATCATGACAAATGCCAAATCAGTACACTGTACAACCAAGTGATTTCTTGGCAGAAACAATGCTTCAAGCATATCACAAATGATATAGAATTCACTCGAACTGCTTGTTGTTCCTAACTGTATAATGCAGGGCTTGATAAATTCTCTTTGAATTTAGTAATCACTACTAAAAACTTGGGAGCCAACTGCTCAGACCTCTCTCACAGTGCCCTCCAGCCCTCCACCCCCAATTTGAGATCTGCACCAGTATTCCTGTACCACATGGATTACACTTAATGAGGGCCACATGTGCAGGTGAAGAATGAATGCTCTTTCTTTGGCAGCTGTAATCATTTCAGGGGCACAAAAATCCCATGTGTCAAGGTTCAATTTTTAGGTGCCACCACGGATTTGTCAATTCTTGATTTAATGGCAATAAAAATTTTGTTTTTATCAATTACTATTAACACTTTCAATAGGTGCACCAAGACTTATATAGGTCACCATAACATGACAGCAAGGCTATCATCCTATCAGGGCTGAATACTATCCCATCTGGATTCATGTACAGGTCGCTATGGATGTCAGGCCAGAGAATACTTCTGCTTCAGGTCGGATGACTTTCCTAATCATGTATTCTAAAAAATCTCAAGGAACAATAAGACCACCACAAAATATTCATCCACACAGCAAGTGATCTATCACATCTGGAAGCTGGGATGGATGATGCAGACTGGGTGATTTTTAACAGAATTGAAGTAGACAGATTAAATACCTATTCCATTATCCCTTACACAGTCTGCACCAAGGAACTTCTTGTTAAGTGCTGTCGAGTCGGTGTCAACTCATGGCGACTTTCTGGACAGTTGACCTAAACTGTGTTCGGTCGTCAGTCAGGCGGCTCATTGTTGATAGAGTGGGCACCCATAGCTGCTGTATTTTATTGATCCATCTCATTACCAGCCTTCCTCTTTTGTGTTGACCTTCTACCCTGCCAAGCATTGTGTCTAACAATCTCTCTCTTTGCATGATGTGTCCAAAGTATGAAAGTCAAAGTCTTGTCATGTGAGCTAAGGAAAGCTTAGGTTTGATCTCCTCTAGTACTGACTGGTTTGTTCTTCGGGCAGTCCATGATATACATAGTAGTCTTCGCCAGCACCATAATTCAAAGGCATCAATTTCTTTCCTATCTTTTTCACTGTCCAATTTTTGCATCCATATGTTATTGAAAATACCATAGCTTGGACAAGTCACATTTCTGTATGGAGAGAGACATCTCTGCACTTGATAATCTTGCCTAGGTCCTTCATAGCCATTCTGCTAAGAGCAATGCATTATCAGATTTCTTGACTGCTTGTCCTTTCTTTATTGATTGTTGATCTAAATAGGTTAAAGTTGTCAACTATTTCAATTTGTTCTCCATCAAGAAACTTACCTAGTAACAATTTAAGGGGATAGAGTCATTGCAGCCAAGGACGTTTTTCCCCAAACCTGGTTATCCACAGCTGACTACTTATCTAGTCAGTAATGTTTAAGAAAGAACTGTATGGAATTTCAAGCTGTAACTTTGTACATTTTCTGTACGTATTATTAATTTCTAACCAGCATATGTAGTGCTCTATGAGAGTCGGAAGCTGCTAAGATATATATACATATTGGGACATGGAATGTATGAAGCATGAACCAAGAGAAGTTAGAAGTGGTCAAAAATGAAATGGAACGTGTACATCTCGATCTGTAGGGTGTCAGCGAACTGAAATGGACTAGCATCTGCGGCAGAGGAAGAAGTGGATGAGTTCTATGAACAAGTACAAGCTGAAATTGACAGAACATGCAAACAGGATATCCTGATAGTCATGGGTAATTGGAACACAAAGGTTGGCAACAAAGGCGGCGGCAAAGTGGTTGGAAATATGGACTTAGCAAAAGAAATGAAGCTGGAGAAAGACTGATAGAATTCTGCAGGCCCAATGATCTATTCATCTCAAACACTTTCTTCCAGTGTGTCTGTACACATGGACTTCACCCAATGGATTGAACAAAAATCAAATTGACTATATCTGTGGAAGTCAACGTTGGAAAAGTTAAACAAAGACAAAACCCGGAGCTGACTGTAGTACAGATCACCAGTTACTAGTATGCAAACTCAAGCTAAATTTATTTATTTAACTGTATTTATATCCCGCTTTTCACCGGGTCAAAGCTGAAAAAGAGCAAGCAACTCATAAATGCAGCAAAATATGACCTTGAGAATATACCACTGGAATTTAAAGAATGCCTGCAAAATCAATTTGCTGCTATGGATACAAATGACAGAGCATTAGAGGAGTTATGGGATGACATCAAGAAAGATGTGTTCGAAGGTGCTGAATACAAACAGTGAAAAAGCAAAAACGGCCAAATGGATGACCAAAGAAACTCTGAAAACTGTTCAGAAACAGAGAAGCTAAAGCCAGAGGAGAAAGAAAGGCAATCACAAAACTCAGATTTCCAACGTGCAGCAAAACGAGACAAGGAGAAGTACCACAATGATGCATGCAAGGAAATAAATCAGAAATTATTAGAGGAAGAACAAGATTGGATTTCCTAATGCTACAAGAATTAACGAGAAAATTCCAGCCTTGAAATGGAAATCTACAAGATGCTGAAGGAACCATGTTGAATGATGCTGAGAAGATCAAGAAAAGGTGGAAAGAATATACAGTCATTATACCACTATGATCATGTGGACCAACAGCCGTCTCAATGTATACCTTCTGATCAGGAACCATTGGTGATGAAAGAAGAAGTCGAAGCAGCATTGAAAGCATTATCAAAAAACAAAGCACCAGGTATTGATGGCATTCCCTTTGAAGTACTAGAGCAATTGGATGCTGCTGTTGCCATACTTACAAGGCTCTGCCAGGAAATTTAGAAGGCAACATCATGGCCAACTGACTGAAAAAGATTTGTGTTTATATAAATACTGAAGAAAGGTGATCCGACTCACTGTGGAAATTATCGCACAATTGCTCTGATCGCACATGCCAGCAGGATTCTACTCAAGATCATCCAGCAGAACCTGCAAACATAGCTGGAACGAGAACTGCCTGAAGTGCAAGCAGAGTTCAGGAAAGGGCAAGGAACGAGAGGCATCATCGTCGATGTGAGATGGATCCTTGAAAAGACAAAAAAATACCAAAAGGATATCTAAATGTGTTTTATTTACTACAGCAAGGCTTTTGACTGTGTAAACCATGAGAAACTCTGGGCCACATTAAGAAGCATGGGTATACTATAAAGCGTAGTTACTCACCTGTAACAGGTGTTCTCCAGGAGCAGCAGGAATCAGTCCTCACTTATGGGTGACGTCGGCGCCGACGGAGCCCTCGCGGAGCAATTTTCCCCAGCTTTCAAAGAAAGCCTTTGGGAATTGCAGCGCGCATGCGCGGTCGTCTTCCCGCCCGAGGGTGCCATCTTAGCCAGTCAGATGACATAGCTAAAAAAGACAGCATAAAAATTTGCAAAAGAACATAAGCAGACGATTGCAACTCCAAGGGGAGGAGGGAGGGTAGTGAGGACTGATTCCTGCTGCTCCTGGAGAACACCTGTTACAGGTGAGTAACTACGCTTTCTCCAGGACCAAGCAGGAAGTCAGTCCTCACTTATGGGACTCCCAAGCTCAAGGCTACCGGAGACCCTAAGCACAAAAATGAGCTCCCTCTAGCTCAGCAGCACAGAAGGATAGAATCTTCGCTGAATTATCACCCACCGGTAGCCCACATCCGGGATGGAGGGTAGGAGTTGCTCAGACCTCAAAGAGATTACGGAGGACTGCCTGTCCGAAAGCACTGTCCCTACGGGACTCCCTCTCGAGACAGTAATGGACCGCAAAAGTCTGGCTCGAAGACCAAGTAGCGGCCCGGCAGATGTCTGCCAGCGGAACAGAGCGGAGGTAAGCCACTGACGTGGCCTTTGCCCGAACACAATGAGCCGTGACTCGACTTTCTAAGGAGAGTCCGGCTGCCCCATAAGCCCAAGAGATACAGTCCGCAACCCAGATGGACAGAGTACGCTTGGAGACCGGGAGCCCCAATCTATTGGGGTCAAAAGACACAAAAAGCTGAGCAGCTTTACGGTGCTCCCGCGTACGGTCAAGGTAGAAGTTCAGAGCCCTTCTACAGTCCAGGGTATGGAGGACCGTCTCAGCTCGGCTGGAGTGTGGTCTGGGAAAGAAGGTTGGAAGTACCACCTCCTGATTGATGTGAAAAGGGGAGACCACTTTAGGCAGAAATTTCGGATGAGTCCGTAGGACCACCCTATTCTTGTAGAACCTAGTGTAAGGGGGATCAGACACGAGGGCCTGCAATTCACTTACGCGTCTAGCGGAAGTGAGGGCTATCAAGAACAGAGTTTTCCAAGACAGAAAACGGAGAGAACAGGTAGCCATAGGTTCAAAAGGCGGACAGGTGATCCGCTGCAACACCACATTCAGGTCCCAGTCAGGCGCTGGCGGGCGCAGAGGTGGTTTAAGTAGAAGGAGACCTCGGAGAAACCTCGCTACGAGAGGGTCATTGGAGAGAGGTCTGCCGTCCACCGGCACATGATGTGCTGAAAGAGCACTGAGGTGAACTTTGACGGAGTTGGACTTAAGTCCCAGATTAGAGAGGTGCAGCAAGTACTGCAAGATCACCGACACCGGGCAGGAGAAGGGATCCTGAGACTGTTGGGTACACCAGACTGCAAAGCGACGCCATTTGAGGGCGTAGCATTTGCGGGTAGAAGGCCGTCGCGAAGCCAAGACGACCTCCTCCACCTCCGCCGGCAGGAGAAGGGGAGCAAGGACTACCCTCTCAGCAGCCAGGCCATGAGGTTGAGAGACCTGAGGTTGGGGTGCAGGAGGGACCCCTGATCCTGAGTGAGGAGATCCGGTTGTACCCCCAGAGGGATGGGATCCTCCACCGCCAGTTGCAGCAGGAGCGGAAACCACGGCTGTCTGGGCCAGCGAGGGGCCACCAGGATCATGAAGGCTTTGTCTCGGAGAACCTTGAAAAGAGTCCGAGAGACTAGCGGGATGGGAGGGAAAGCATACAGAAGGCTCCCCGACCATGAGATCAGAAAGGCATCCGCCGCAACCCGAAGGGGGTGCGGCTGACGAGAGCAGAAGCGAGGAAGTTGCCGGTTGTGAGGACTGGCAAAGAGATCTACCGTAGGGAGACCCCACTTGAGGAAGAGCTTCTGAACTACCAAGGGATCCAAACGCCACTCGTGCGGCTGGAGGACCCTGCTGAGTTTGTCTGCAAGGCAATTTTCTTGGCCCGGGAGATAAACCGCCTTGAGGAGAATGCCGTGACTGACGGCCCAAGAGCAGAGCTTCTGTGCCTCCCGGCAGAGGAGGAAGGAGCCCGTGCCCCCCTGCTTGTTCACGTAGAACATGGCAACTTGATTGTCCGTCTGGACAAGGACGGACTGTTGGGAAGTCAGGTGGGAGAAGGCCTTGAGAGCTAGGCGGATCGCCCTGAGCTCCAGGAAGTTGATCTGCTGAGCAGACTCCCACGTGGTCCAGAGGCCCTGAGTACGTGCCTCTTGGCAATGCGCTCCCCAGCCCAGGAGGGATGCATCGGTGGTCAGCACCCGGGTCGGCTGAGGTGACTGGAAAGGCATTCCGAATATCAGGTTCGGCTGCCGGAGCCACCACCGGAGAGACGAGAGCAGCGGCTCGGAGACGCGCACCAGGTCTGCTAGGCCGCCTGTGGCTTGTCGCCACTGCTGGCGGAGACACCATTGAGCAGACCGCATATTCAGGCGGGCATTGGGGGTCACATGGACGGTGGAAGCCATATGACCGAGCAGTCTCAGGAAGCGCCTGGCGGAGACCAGGGGCTGGCTGCGAAAGCGGTCGGCTAGGTCCATGAGCCGTTGAGCCCTGTCGAGCGGTAGGTACGCTCGTGCCCGAAGAGTGTGCAGCCTTGCGCCGATGAACTCGAGATCCTGTGAGGGGAGCAAAGTGGACTTTGCGAAGTTTATAACAAAGCCCAAGTGCTGCAGCAGAGTCACCGTGCGGCACGTGGCGTTGGTGACCTCCTGAGCGGACGCTGCCCTGATGAGCCAGTCGTCGAGGTACGGAAAGACATAGAGGCCGTGAAGCCGGAGATGGGCCGCCACGACCGCGAGACATTTTGTGAAGACTCGCGGTGCGGAGGATAGGCCAAAGGGCAGTACTCTGTACTGGTAATGATTTCCTGCCACCACAAACCTTAGGTATTGGCGGTGGCTTGGGTGGATGAGGATGTGCGTGTAGGCATCCTTTAGATCCAAGGAGCATAGCCAATCTCCCTGCTGGAGGTAGGGCAGAAGGATTCCAAGGGTAAGCATTTTGAACTTCTCCCGCACAAGGAACTTGTTGAGGTTGCGCAAGTCCAGGATGGGTCTGAGGCCCCCTGTTCTCTTTGGTATCAGAAAATACCTTGAATAAAAGCCTTGACCTCTCAGGTGGTGGGGCACCGGTTCCACCGCCTGTTCCTGCAGAAGACCTGCTAACTCCTGAAGGAGCAACTCCCTGTGCAGAGGGGGGCGCGGAGGTTCTCCCGGAAAATAGGAGGGAGGGACCTGATGGAAGTGGAGAAGGTAGCCTTCTCGCACGACCTGAAGTACCCAGGCATCTGCGGTGATGCTGGACCACCTGTGGGCGAAGTGAACCAGCCGGCCTCCGGTGCTGGGAGGAACCAGCGGGGGGGGAGAGGCTATGCTGAGCGAGTCAAAAACCCCCACCCTGCTGAGCAGGGGCTGGTGGTGCAGGCTTGGGGGCTTGCTGCCTACGGGACCCGTTACCCCGTCCCTTGGCCTGCTGGCCCTGTTGGGGAGCTGCAGGGGCCTGATAATGGGGGTATTGTTTGTAGGCAGCCGCCTTCCTCGGGTAAAAGGACTTTTTTCCCGAGCCCTTCTTTTTCTGGGAAGGGGCGGAGGTCTTCCTAGAAAGCCTGGTCCTGGTGAGAGTCTCAGTCTCAATTTGTGCAGCCTTTTCCGCCATGGGCTTGCCAAAGAGGTTTTCGCCTCGGCAGGGGACATCGACCAACTTGTCCTGTACCCAGGGCTCAAGGTCTGACGACTGAAGCCAAGCCTGTCGGCGGGCACCGATGCCGGCTGCGGCCACTCTAGCCGAGGCCTCAAAGCCATCATAGGCTGCTCGGGACATGAACTTTGAGCATTCCCGAATGCCCGTGGACAAGGCTAGGAACCTCCGCAAGGGCTCCTCGGAGAGACCAGCGGAGAATCCGGCTAGCTCTTTAGCCAGATCCCGGAGATACATGCCCATGTAGAGCTGGTAAGTCTGGACACGACATGCGAGCATAGAGCCCTGGAAGCACTTCTTGCCAAGGCCATCCAGGTTACGGGCCTCCCTGCCAGGAGGCACCGAGGAGTGCATCTTCTGGCTCTTAAGACGATGCATGGCCGATTCCACTACCATGGAATGGTGTGGCAGCTGTGCCTTTTGAAAGCCAGGGCTCTTGCGGACTCGATAGATAGAGTCGACCCGCTTGCTCAGGACCGGCGAGGAGGCCGGACTCTCCCACATGCGGAAGAGTAGTCGTTCCAGCATAGGAGGAACCGGTACAGTAAAGTGTTCCCTCGCGGGAGAGTCATACTGGAGGGCGTCGAGCTCTTCGGCTCGAGGCTCCTCCTCGGGATCCGCAGGGAAGGCCAAAGCCTTGGCCATATCCCTAACGAAGTCCGAGAACCGGGCATCCTCCGGGGGGGACTGCTTCCGAGGCTCGGACCCCGGTGAGTCCGATGGGACACACCGAGTCCGGAAAGAATCAGGTGACTCTTCCTCCTCAGACTCCCAGACCGACTCCGACGAGGACTCGGTGGGGTCGGCCCGGGCAGGGCGCGGCGCCAGCCGCCCCGACGTCGAGGGAGTCGGCGTCGGCGACCTCGGTCCCGAACGGGAGGGCCGAGGGTGACCTCGACCGAGGATCGACTCGAGTTCTCATCGACTCGAGGATCGGCTCGGTCTCCGGGGTCGACTTGGACGTCAACGTCCCGGCGGTCGGGGCAGCGGCGCCAGCGAGGCCAGCGAGCAGTGCCCGCTGCTGGTCCATGAAGGCAGACAGTCTGCTCTCCAAGGCCGTCAACCTGAGTCCGAGCTCAGGTGACCCAGCAGCCCCCGACGGCGTCGGGCCCGACGTCGGCTGTCGCGGAGGCGAGTCCAGAAGGACCACAGGACTTACCCGGGCAGGTATCTCCGACTCCAGGCGAGGTCGCTTCGGGATGTGTTCCTTCTCCAAGGACCCGGGGCGGCTGTCGGGGCTATGCGACCTGGCCCTCGCGGAACCAGGAGCGTCCACCGACGCCGCCCTCGCGGGTTTTTCCTTCCGACGATGGTCCCCGGAGGGAGAACCCCGGTCGGAGGAGCTGCGGCGACGGTCCGAGCTGGAGCCTTTCGACGCGGAGGCCTCTGACGAGGTCCGGGTACGGCTGGGGTCAGCGAAGATTCTCTCACGCTGATGCCGCCGACTCCTCAACGCCTTTGAGGACAGTTTGCTGCAGGGCCCACAGATCAGTTCCTCATGATCCGGGCCCAGGCAGCGGAGGCAAAAGTCGTGTGTGTCGGTTAGTGACATATTTCGGTCACACCGACCACACCGCTTAAACCCACTGGCAGCCATCGGGGGAAAAAAGGGCCCCTGCGAGGTCAAAGGACCGGGCTGCCAGGGAAAACGAAAACGAAAGCTGACTAAGTCAGAAAAACCGAAAAAAGTAAGCGGACTCGAGACCGGCGTCGCGAGTCCGGGCGGGAAAACGATCGGCGTCGAACCGAAAGAAAAAAGGATAAAACAAAGAAGAAAATCAACTTTTTCGCGGGGACAAGACGGGGACGTCTGTAGGGCTCCGCGGAAAAAGAAGACTGGCTAAGATGGCACCCTCGGGCGGGAAGACGACCGCGCATGCGCGCTGCAATTCCCAAAGGCTTTCTTTGAAAGCTGGGGAAAATTGCTCCGCGAGGGCTCCGTCGGCGCCGACGTCACCCATAAGTGAGGACTGACTTCCTGCTTGGTCCTGGAGAACATCTGATAGCTCTCTTGCACAACCTTTACAGTGATCAAGAAGCAACAGTTCAAACGGAACAAGGAGAAACAGAATGGTTTAAAATCAGCAATGGTGTATGACAAACTGCATACTTTCCTCCTACCTGTTTAATTTATATGCATATCATCAGAGAAGCAGAACTGTATAAAGACAACCAAGGTGTGAAGATTGGTGGAAGACTCAATAGCCTCTGCTATGCTGATGACGCCACAATAATGGGCCTGCATTTTAATGTAAAGTAGACAAAAAGAACCCACAAACTGGCAAAATCAATAGGTTCATCGTTGACGGAGAAGAAATTGAAACAGTGGATAATTTTAACCTGCTTGGATCAATAATCAATAAAAAAAAATGGCAAGCAGTCAAGAAAGCAGATGACACGCTGCTCTTGGCAGAATGGCTATGAAGGACCTAGACAAGATTCTCAAGAGTAGAGATGTGTCTGCATACAAAGATTAGACTTGTCCAAGCTACAGTATTTTTAACATCTTATGGATGCGAAAGATGGACAGAGAAAGATACGGGAAGAAAATCAATGCATCTGAATTATGTTCCATGAACTGCCTGAAGAACAAACCAGTTAGTACTAGAAGAGATCAAACCAAAGCGGAGCGGTTGCAGTGACTATTTTTAAAGAGGTAAAGAAAAGTTCACCAAGCCCATGCGTATTACAACAAGCACAGTTTTAATACAAATGAGCATCTGAAAATAAAAAATAGGTTGAGGTGTGATATAATATAGGGAGGAGTGGCCTAGTGGTTGGGGCAAGTTACCTCAGGCCGGAAGGTCAGGGGTTCAAATCACACTAGAGGACAGCAACCTTGGGCCGGAAGGACTGGGGTTTCTAGTCCCACAGGTGCTACTTGTGGTCTTGGGCAAGCCACTTAACCCTCCATTGCCCATGTTCCTTGTAAGTATTAGTGTATGTGTCTCTTATCCCCTCGTGTTAAATGTATCCCCAATTGTGTTGTGACCACTTTGATTGAAGGATAAGGTGGTATACAAAACTGTCTAAATAAATAAGAAAAAAAAATTGTGTGAACTAAAGAAATGATGACTGATAAAGGAAGCAAAAAGGACAACCATATGCAATGATATAGCAATTTGTGTCCTTAAAGGCTTCATTCTGATGGTTCTTCACACTCCTTTTCAATTGGGATGAAATGCTTGTGCCTCTTTATAAGTGGCTTTTTTCTACACAAAGCAATCATTTTTGGCAAGGGCCAATTGGTATATTTTGTACAGCATTCCTTATTACATAAGGGGACTTTCAGTACAGAAAGGGAGCATGACATGTTTACTCTGCAGTGTGTTCCAGGCAAATGACACAGCAAATTCAAAGTTTAAGTAGCAGCTATTATTTTAGCAGAATGAGATTAATAAATAAAGAAAGAGGGTCATTAAATATATTCAGAACCGTAAAAAATATCAAATCAGACAAGAAACTGAAAACATCGAAGCTGGTAGGCCTCTCCTTACTGCAATACACAAAGTAGAGATATTATGAGCATGGCAACAAAGATAGAATCATGCTGGTGAAGGTAGTTGTGAACAAGGAATTCCACTATTTCACACATCAGACAGTCAACTTAGACATCACCTCCAGAGCGTCAAGAAGACATTTATGCTGCACTTATATGTGGAGACCCTGTCTACCTATATAAGAATAGCTGGAAATTTCTTCAGTAGCCAGACTGTCCTGATTAGTGCTCGATTCTTAGCAAGGTGGTATTTCCAGACGACAAAATGCAAGCTGCTGAATTACCAGAGTAAGGAATGACCATGGCTTGATGGCTTTCATGTTTATTTCTATAAAAAGCTTATTAGCTGGCTTAGCCCAATACTGGAGAGGCTTTTTGCATGCTTCTCTGAAGTTTGCAAGTCCAGGGAACAAAAATGTGTTGTTCTACTGTAATTAGTCCTTGTGTTAGAAGAAAAGACAGAACTGATTTTTACCATATACTTTATTAGTGGGCTCTTTTGTAGCAGCAAGTAAACCTGCTATGGTGCGGATCATATTAACCTTTGCTCTTTAACATTCTTCTCTTAGCTTCCAAGCTGTCAAGATCAGAAATATTGATCTGAATGCCAGAAAGAACCTTGAGAGAAAATATCCAGAAGAAAACCAATTTGGTTTGGCAAATGGATATTTCCACTAGCCCTAGAACTCAGGATCTGTGTGACCGATATAGTGGAACATGTGTATACACACCCTTGAGATTCAGCGTACACAGCCAATCTTTCCTGTTGGGAAGTGTAAGAATGGAGGGGAAGAGTGATTTTCTCCTGAGAATCAATCAGCTGGGAACTCTGATCCAGGATGAGGTGCAACCCGTGTCTTATTTGGGATGAGAAAGTACCTGGAGTAGAAACCCCAATTCCTCTCCTATGGTGAAACAGGTTCTATGGTGCTGGATTGGAGCAGAACAGACACTTCCTCTAGCAGGCTTATATGGGAGGAAAGATGATGGGTACAGGATAAGGGCCAATTCAGGTGCAGGCTGATAAATCTTAGGCGATAGCCATTTCAGATTATGCCAAGAACCCAGAAGTCTGTTGTGATCTTCTGCGAAGATGGAAGGAAGCAAACCTGATCCACCCACAGGAAGGGCAGTATGAATATTCTGGAGGGGCTGAAGGCTTAGACAATAGTCAGAAAGAAGGCTGTGTTTTGGCTGAACAGGTGTAAATGGCTTAAGTTGAGCTTTCCCCCTCTCTCATGGCAGTTTCTGGTAATAGAACCTAAGAACATAAGAAATACTATACTGGGTCAGAACAAAGTCTATCAAGCTCAGTATCCTGTTTCCAACAGTAGCCAATCCAGGTCACAAGTACCTAGCAGTTTCCCAAAAAGACTCACAGATTCCATAATGCTTGTATTGGGGCAAGCAGTGGATTACCTGGGTCTTCTTTAATAATGGTTTATGGACCTTTCCTCCAGGAACTTGTCCAAACCTTTTTTAAACCCAGCTACACTAACAGCTTTTACTACAGCCTCTGGTAACGAATTCCAGTAATAGAACCTCAGCGATATGAATTGACTGAGGGGCTCAATGAAGAAGATAGGACAGCAGATGGATGGAGTTATCAAATCTACTGTTTTCTTTTACATTTTCTACAAAGCGAATCTCTAGCACAACGGATATCAACCAACTTGGAATGAGCATCATCATAGGATTTGCCAAAGTCAGACCAAAGACCCATCAAGCCCAGAATCATATTTCCAACCGTGGCCAGTCCAGATCACAAGTGCTTGGCAGAATCCCAGGGATAAGCAATGGATTTCCCCCATTCACTTTAATAACTGTTTATGAACGCTTCCTCTAGAAATGTATCCAAACTTTTTTTTTTTAAGCGCAGCTATACTAATATCTTTTAACACATCTTCTGGAAACAAATTCCAGAACTTGCGCCTTAAATATACTACTTAGTAACTTCACTGCAATGTCCCCTAGTTTCTGTACTTTTTGCAAGAGCAAAAACACAATTTATGCTTACCCATTCCACGTCACTCGTTTTACAGACCTCTATCATTATCTCCAAGCCTTTCTTCACAGGAGTATCATGCCATCCCTTTTCTCAGCCATAACCACACAAGGTATCTGGCAACAAATGCGGAAGTGTAAATTCTGGATGAGGTTTCAAAGACATGATAATCAGTCTTCACAAGATGAGATCTGTACTCATCTGCCTTTGTTAGTATGGCAGGTGAGTTTGTGCTTGAGAAGACAGACTAGGTGAAAACACTTGGACTGTCAGATGGCGTGTATAGACTGAACCATACAGAGCTGATGGGCAGCAATACAAGTAGCAACATAATCCCTGAAAAGCTTTCTTCTTCAAATGATCCTACATAAGAGTACTTTTTTCCCCAGGAGAGTGCTGGAGAAACTCTACATTCTTAACCTCTCTCATGGCTGATGCCAAAACATACTAAAGGGTTGATTTGTGATCTGATTCATTTGAGTAGTGGGAGCCTTGGTGAACAATGCTCTGTATACCCCACACCTATATATATGCTAATTTTCTGTTCATAACAGTTTTTGCTATATAAAGGAATACCTGCTGTACATAAGGGTGTAAAGAGGGGTATGAAATGGTATGTAAGTTTGTATGGCATCCACACTCTGTATTACAAGCAAGGTGGAGAGATATCTGAGCAGACCGTTGATGTGTTAAGTCTGGCAGATGCTTGACTCCGTTGTGGGCAATTAGCTCTGCACATGATTTTCTGAGGTTTGCACTCTCTCCTCTTGGGTTTGCTGAATGAATGATATTGTGATTAGGTGAGAAGTTGGAGCTGTTTTTGTTGAATGAAAAAACATACTAAGACACACAGCTGCATGTTATTGAAACCTGGAGCTGGTTGGACTTTACATTTTATATCCAATTTCTTGGAGACAGGCTGAACAGTAAGTGAATTTGCCACATACAGTACTACTTGTCTTGGAGCAGACCATGAATAGAACAGTCATTGTTCTGAGATATTCTATATATTTGGGAAGGCTGAAGACATCAGCTCTTTGGGTTTTGTATCCTGCTGAAGGCAACTTCATGGAAGATTGTCAACTCATTCAAGCAACTCAGTCTTCCTGTGCAGACGAGTTTCTCTTGAATTTTTAAAAGGATATTTTTCTCAGCCTCAAAATGTTCACAGAGGCGATTTAGACAATCTCTTCATGCTCTTGGAAACATTTGATCAAAATGTTTACAGCCCTTCTGATTATGGTCAGGATCAAAGCATAGAAGACTCTTGAAATAAGTGCCTAATTTCTAAATTTTTCTGTTGCATTTCAGGCACGGTCAAAATTGACTTTCGAAATTCTTCCCTTTTATTTTATTGATTTTTTAAAAAAATAAAAACAAGTAAATTAACTGACAATGTCAGACAAAACTGCCTTTTATTTAAAAGCAATTTAAAAAATATATTTTGGGAAAGCTCTATTTCACATCCATTTGGAGAGCAGAAACCCCTCCCTCCACCCAAAGAGCTGATGAGACCGCTGTGCGCCTGCTCAGAACTTTTCACCAAGTTGGATGACATCACCTGCCTTTGTACCCCATTCATATCTGTTTATCAATGAAAAAATATATTCAGATAAATCAGGTGCAAGTCAAAACTTTTAGAAGCCAGGAAAACAATTTTTAAATTATGTTTCATTTTGAATAAAAAGTGGTTATATAATAACATAGTATATGATGGCAGATAAAGACCAGTATGGTCCATTTAGTCTGCCCAGTAAGATGGTTGGAGCGGTTGTATCAGCCACTCCATGCAGGTCAACCCCTCTATTTGTTGAAGTATAAAAGATATTTAAGTTTGCTTTGATTTCATCCTCTTGCTATGGGATCCACTGTCTGTCCCAGGCCATTCTGAATTCCGCCAATGTTTTTGCCCTACCACATCCATCGGGAGGGCATTCCAAGCATCCACCATCCTTTCAGTGAAAACGTATTTCCCGACGCTGCTTTTAAGTCTACCTCCTTGCAGCTTCATTTCATGCCCTCTAGTTTTGCTGTTTCCTCATCTTTGAAAAAGGTTTGTTTGTTAGCACCCTTTAAGTATCTAAACATTTGTATCATATCTCCTGTCCCTCCTCTCTAGGGTATACACATTTAGGTTTTCAAGTCACTTCTCATATGGCTTCTGGTGCAGCTTCAAATCATTTTAGTCACCTTCCTCTGAACCGTTTCAAGTCTTTTATATCTTCTGTGAGATATGGTCTCCAAAATTGAACACAGTACTCCAAGCGAGGCCTCACCAAGGACTTGTACAGGAACATTAATACCTCCCTCCTTTCTGCTGCTTATTCCTCTCTGTATGCAGATCCTCCTCCTTCTGGTTTTGGCTACAGCCTTGTCACATTGTTTTGCCACCTTAAGATCCTCAGACACTATCACTACGAGGTCCCTTCTCCTGGTCTGTGCATACCAACCTCTCTCCCCCTATAGCATACGATTCCTTTGGATTTCTGCATCCCAAGCGCATGACACTGCACTGCTTTGCATTAAATCTTAACTGCCAGGCATTAGACCATTTTTCCAGTTTTTGCAGATATTTCCTCATGTTGTCCACTCCTTCAGTGGAGTCCACTCTATTGCAAATCTGTGTGTCATCTGCAAAAAGGTAAAACCTTTTCCCTTCAGTCCTTTAGCAATATCACTCACAAAGACACTGAACAGAACCGATCCCTGAAGCACTTCACTACTCACCTTCCTTTCTTCTAAGTGAATTCTATTTACCTCCACCTTCTGTCCTTTGTCAGTCAACCAATTTCTGATATGGATCACCATCCTGGGACCCATCCCCAGGTTGCTCAATTTATTGAGCATTTTATCAGTTCAGTAAGTATTCAAAACTGGTAATGTGATTATGATGTTCTCTACTCATTATTTAGTATTTTAATATGTATTTTATTCAGCTATTTATTTTGTTTTTAGAAAATGACAGGAGATAAGGAGAATAAGGCCCATCTTTGTCTGCTCAGTTTCATTCATGGTGCATAGTCATAGATCCCAGTTGATCTCTGGCTTTCCTTTACTTCTTCACATTTATGGGTCCTCTGTGCTTCTCATGCTTTCCTGAACTCAGTTACTGTCTACGCTACCTTTTCCATGCACTAATATTTTCTGATGCTGCTGAGTCTACCTCCTTGAAGCTTTGTATTATGATCTTTTGCTCTAACATTTGCTTTCTGTGTATTATTTACATCATTAAGGTATATAAAATGCTTCTATCATGTTCCTCTTTTTCATCTCATATGATTTTTAATGTAGGCCCTGCACCTTTTTAGTCAACCTTCTCTGGACCATCCCAGATTTTCTAAATTCTTTCGCAGATTTGGCTAAAATTGGACATAATATTCCAAGTGAGGTCTTACCTCACTAAGGTCCTGTACAGATGCATCACTATCTCCTGTTTTTCCTACTGGTTATGCCTCTGTTCATCCTAGCAGCCCTCTGCCTCTGGCCACCACCACCACATTATTTTGCTATATTCAGATCATTAGACACAATAACTCAAGTCCTTCTTTTGAAAAGATGGAAAGAGAACGAAATATAATGTTAAGAGAGGACTATGGAGTGCAGGGGCACAGGGTGGGTGTGAGCTTAAACATGTTAAAAGCTAGAGTGAAAAGAAGGTAATGAAAAGAGATTAAAGAAAAAAGAAAGGACAGGCTTGTGTTCCTAGTAGCAGTCTGGCAGCAGTGGTAAATGGTAAAGGTATGGCAGAAATGGCTCAGAATGAGGGTAGGGTTGAGAGGTATTTAACCCTCCCCCCACTGCTCACTTGAAAAAAGCATGTGCCCAACAGCAGGGCACAAACATTCAAGCTTCTGAAAAAAATTAGAGGCAACACTGACTGGAAAATGATTACCTCTTGTGCATTAATATGTTTTGAAATATTTTAATATTTCTTTAATATCTCCCTTCATGATGTTCTTCCAGAGTGCTTACTTTTGGTGTGGGTCCAAAAAAAGGTAACTTGTCCCAGCCAACTTGACTAGACACTTATAGGAAAAATGTACGATAAAGAGCCCACCCAACTGAAGTACCCCTGATTTAAGCAATAAAGAGTAAATTAGACTTACCTGCTAATTGTTGTTCCTGGAGTAACTCCAGTCTAGTCCCGAAACCTGTGGGTTGTGCTCCTCTTCCAGCAGCTTGGAGACTGAGACATGTCATTCTTTTGATGACCCTGGTATAAATACCCAGGAACCGCCTCCTTCCATCAGTAACCTATTGACAAAGCAAACTCACCGGAGCAACAATTAAGTAATAACTCCTATTCAAAACTCTGCAACTAGCAAAACAATGAACTACTACTGGGGCTTTTTTTTCCTTTTCTTTTCCCAGAGTCTTCTTGCCCCCTACTAACTATAGTTAGAACTTCCTAGGCCCGCTCCCTCCCCTCATGGAGCAAAGCGACCCTTAATAAATTTTCAGATGTAACACGTCTGCAATGGAACCCGAAAAACATCTCTGCTTAACTTCAGCTCACCTGTTAGAATTGCTTGCTTCAGGCTCCACTCCCAAAAGAATACCTGGGTGGGATACGGGACTAGACTGGAGTTACTCCAGGAACAACAATTAGCAGGTAAGTCTAATTTACTCTTCCTTATCGTCCCTCCAGTCTAGTCCCGAAACCTGTGGGTATGTAACAGAGCAGTGCAACCCATCAACGGGAGGGACCTACTATCCCCGCCTGAAGCACTGCCGTGCCAAAACAGGTATCCCGTTCCGCTTGAATGTCCAGCCTGTAATGACACACAAAAGAATTCAAGGAAGACCAGGTTGCTGCCTTACAAATTTCAATTGGTGGCACCAACCTGTTCTCCGCCCATGAAGCTGCCTGAGCTCTACTCGAATGAGCCTTCAGCCCTTCTGGAACTAACCTGCCCTTCTACAGATACAGTGATGCAATCGCCTCCTTAATCCATCTGTCTATGGAAGCCTTTGATGCTGCTTCTCCCTTCTTTGACCCTCCAAAAAGCACAAATAGCCTATCAGACCTCCTGAAATCCGCCGTCCGCCGAACATATTCCTTTAATGCCCGGCGAACATCCAGACGATGCAACTGGCCAGCTGCCAAAGATTCAGGATTTCTTCCGAAAACTGGCAATGACGACACTTCCTGATTCATATGAAATGAAGACATCACCTTTGGCAAAAAAAGGATGGTACAGGCCTCAATACTACCTTAGAATCGTAGAACGACAGAAAAGGTTTCCGACAGGACAAAGCCTGTAATTCAGAAATTCTCCTGGCCGAACAGATCGCTACAAGGAAGACCACCTTGAGCGTAAGATCTTTCAACGATGACCTGGCCAAAGGCTCAAACGACCCGCGCCCAAGATCCCAAGGTCGGAACTATTTGCCTGCAAGGTGGCCTCAACAGCAACACTGCTCTTAAAAAACGCTTTACATCGGGGTGCAATCCCATGGCCTCCCCCTTGATCTTACCTCTAACACATGACAGCGCTGCCAACTGCACCCGCAAGAATGAGGCCACTAACCCTTTTTGAAAGCCGTCCTGTAAAAAATGCCAAAATCTGCGGGATAGAAGCTCGTAACGCTTCCACCTGTCTGTCCCACACCACGCTTCAAATATGCGCCAAACTCGAATGTTCGCCAACGACGTGGACTTCCTTCGTGCTTTCAGCAACGTGGTAACTACTGCCACGGAATATCCCCTTGCTCTTAGCCTTGCCCTTTCAAGAGCCAAGCCGTAAGTGAGAATCGATCCACCTGGGGCATGAACAGCGGACCCTGTGACAACAGATCCCTCCTGACTGGAAGACGCCACGGCCGCTCCACCAACAGCCTCTTGAGATCCGCATACCAAGGCCTTCTTGGCCAATCTGGCGTTATCAGAATCACCAGTCCTTTGTGCCGTTCAATGCGTTGTACTACTCGGCCTATCAGCACCCACGGTGGAAATATATACAATAGCTGCTCCAACGGCCAGTCCTGAATGAGGGCATCCAGGCCCTCTGACATTCTTTCCCGACTTCTGCTGAAAAAGCGATCGACCTTCGCCGAGTGGAACGTCACCATGAAATCCATTACCGCGTCCCCCAACGCCGCACGAGCATTTCGAATACCTCCGAATGAAGAATCCACTCTCCGGGATCTATCCTCACTCGACTCGAAGTCAGCCTCGACATTGTCTATTGCCGCTACATGTGCTGCCGACAGCGCCTCCAAGTGTTGTTCCACCCACATGAACAACTCCTCAGCCTCGGCCTCCAACACTGCCGGTGCCTCCTTGTCGACTGATGTACGCCACCGCTCTCGCATTGTCTGAAAACACTCGAATCGCTTTGTTCTGCACGTATGGCTGAAACTCCCGGAACGCCAAAAATTACCGCACGGAGTTCCAACCTGTTGATTGACCAACTCTTCTCCAGTTCGGACCATCGGCCCTGTGCTAATCTTCCCTGGAAATGCGCTCCCCAGCCTAACAGGCTGGCATTTGTTGTCAGAGCGATCCAGCCTGGTGTTTCCTAGGGTATCCCCTTCTCCAGATTCCCACCACTTCAGCGCCAGTCGCGTTTCTATCGGACAGGGCAGTTTCCGGGTTAGAGCGTCATTCTGATGAGACCAGCGCCTTAGCGGAGCCCTCTGCAATGGCCTCATATGAGCCCTCGCCCATGGCTCTAACTCTATCGTTGCCGCCATTGTCCCCAGCAACTGTAGATAATGCCACGCCGTGGGGAGAGATCTGCCGACAAACTCGCCTACCAACTTTCTCACCCCCTTCGCCCTCTGCCGGGGAAGAAACACCCTTCCAACCTCGGTATCAAACCGCACTCCTAGATATTCCAGATTCTGCATCGGCGTCAACATGCTCTTTGCCATATTGACTACCCAACCTAGACTTTGTAGGCATGCGACCACCCTTGCCGTGGCCGCCTCACTCTCGGCTCTTGACTTTGCTCGAATCAACCAGTCGTCCAGATAAGGATGTACTAATACATCTTCCTTTCTTAGCGAAGCGGCTACTACCACCATCACCTTTGTGAATGTCCTTGGCACCGTAGCTAGGCCAAATGGCAATGCTCGGAACGGAAAGTGGCCCATGGGAACCACAAACCTGAGACACTTCTGATGTTCCTGCCTAATGGGAATGTGTAGGTACGCTTCCGACAAAGACAAGGAAGTAAGGAACTCTCCCCCGCGCACCGCTACTATGACCGATCTCAAAGTTTCCATGTGAAAATGAGACACTCAGACAATGATTTACTCTCTTGAGATCCAGAATGGGGCGATACGATCCTTCTGCCCTTTTAAAAGCTGTCTGCACAAGGGTCTCCGGATATCCCCGCTGACACAATCGCCAACTCAAATCTCGTGCATGAATCCGATATTCCTCTACCGATGAACACAACCTTCTAATCCGAAGAAACTGTCCAAAAGGTAAACCTTTTCTTAACGCAGGGGGGTGGAAACTTGAATATTTCAAAAGAACATTCCTCTGAACTGGTTTATGATAGAGCGTACTAAGCAAACTTGAATCCTGTACATAAAGCAACAAATCCAAATATTCAATCTGGTGGTGATGATGCTTTGGTGTAAACTGTAAATTGTCGTTCAAAGAATTAATCCATAGGGTAATGTCTCGCTTTTTTCTTTTGATGTTTCTTAGCTCTGTTTAATTTATATTGTATGCTGGGTATGCTCCCCCATGATGTGGGCTTGTGCTTCTTTTTTCTGGTTTTTGTTTTGGTATTATTTTCTTACTTGTAATTCTTTGTATTGAAGTTTTTTCCTTTCATATTACATTGTAATATTGATGAAAAATTTATAAATAAATAATTAAAAAAAAAAAAAGAATTAATCCATAACAAAAATTGCTGTAAAGAGGATTCAGAACCACCCCATATAAAGAATATGTCATCCAAAAATCTCACCCTTGTGCGGACAGCTTTTAAAAGGGCGTTATATAATCATCCCAGTTGGTGGGGGGACTCTGGTTCTCCTCAGGGTTCTCCCTCTGCTAGAGCGACCAAGGATGTGGTGATTGGGGTACTTCCCTTTTTATCTACTGTCCCGGGGATTGTGCATATTTTGAAGAATCATTGGTCACTGTTATCGCTGCATAAATGTTTAAATGTTTAATAGAATTTGATATACTTTCAAAAACCTCTTAGTTGCTTATTGCAGGTCATGTACCATAGGGGATTGGGTGGTGCGGACTCATCAGAATGAAGGGGATGGACTTCAGGATTCCCAGCATGGACATTATGCTTGCGAGCGGTGTGATTTTTGTTCCTTAGCTTTACAGGGGGACAGCTGGGAAGATCCCACTACTGGTTTGCAATACCGTTCCTCAGGTTACTCCAATTGTCAAACTGCTTTTGTGGTTTACTTGTTGCTTTGTCCTTGCAACCTGAAATATGTGGGCAGAACTACAAGACCTGTTCGGAAGCGTTTGTTGGAACATCGTTCTAGGATTGACAAGCGACAAGAGGGTGCCCCTGGTGTCTTTCATTGTCAACAGGCGAATCATCGCTTTATGGACTTGCGTTAGAGGGTCCTGGAAGTGGTCCCTCAAGCATTGAGGGGCGGTGATCGCTTAGCCAGATTGCAGTTTAAGGAACAACAATGGATTTATCGTCTCCAGTCTGTGGCCACTCAGGGCATGAACGCAGAAATTGACTGGTGGAGTTTGCAGTTGGGATTTCAATAAAGTTTTGGTTTTGGAAATTCTCTGCCTGACGTCATCAGTATCACCTGATTTAAATGGAACTGTTTCTACGGGGTTCATATGCCTGAAGAAGAGCTGTGAAGCGGGTGTGCGGCTTGAAACACTGCTAGTATCGCGTGAACCTCGTTTCTATTCTATTGGAGGTGCTCTACCGTCATCCTGTGGTTGCCATGCCGTTGATGAAGAGATGGAAGATCTCCGTTTGGAAGCATGGCAGTGGAGCTGGTTATTAATGAGATATCTCCTCCTGCTTATCGGTCCAGCTAAGTGCTTTTTCTCTCTGAATTTTTATTAATATCAGCAGGAAGGACTGAGATGTTTGTAGGCTGTTTGTGTCCCTTTCAGCCCTGAGATTTGAGACGATACTGGACATTATTTCAATTGCAGCTGACGGCAGCAAGTGCTGTTTGGTCGTTTTTTTAGGCCGGTATTGGGCCGCATTTAAACCGATTAAAATGGAGGGTTCACTTCGAGAAAGGAAAAGTTTCTTTTCACGGTGAATGATCCGACAAAAAATAGATGGTATCGAAGAGTTTTTTGGGGTCACTATTTTGGTGGGACACTATTTAGGGTGGTCAATTGGTAGGGGAATCAAGTTTTGTTCGGATACATTGGGGTTGATTTCCGGGGGTGTAATATATTAGGATCTGTTTATCCTCCGGCAACCGTCCCCCTTTGGACTCGCCCAGATCTTTCACCAATTTATCCAAATCCCCTCCAAACAAAAGCTTTCCTCTTAAAGGGCAATTTACTTAACCTAGCTTTAGACGAACTATCAGCTGCCCAGTTCCGCAGCCGCAAATACCGCCGGGCCGTGACTACCGAGGCCATACTGTTCGCCAAAGCACGAATAAGATCGTAATGGATATTGGCCAGATAAGCTGTTCCCGATTCCAACCTGGCCGCATCCACGGACTCTACCTCTGCCTGCTCTCCTTGGAGATGCTGAGACCAATGCAGACAGGCTCTAGCCACCCAAGCTCCGCAAATAGACACCTGAATCGACAGTGCACTCACGTCAAAAACCTGCTTCAACAATATGTCCAACTTCCTGTCCTGAGTATCCTTAAGGGCCGCACTGCCCTCCACAGGAATAGAGTCTTCTTGATAACCGTCGCAACCGCAGCATCTACCCTAGGGGGCTGAAACAACTCTTTATCCTGCTCCACCAGCGGGTACAGTCAGCACATAACCCTGGACCCCTTGAGCCCTGCCTCGGGTAAATCCCATTCTCCTAGGATCATCTCTTTGACCACCTTGTGTATCGGAAATGCTCTGAGTCTTTTGGAACGTTTGCAACAAGGGATCCTCCAAGGACGCCTGCTCCATCTGCGGTATATTAAGAGTCTTGAGCGTCTCAGCAATGAGGGCTGGCACCTCCTCTCTGCGGAAAATTTGCACCACACTCGCCTGATCCTCCTGTTCCGCGATTTCCCCTTCCTCCAATTCCTCCTGTAGCTCTAGGTCCTGATCTCCAGCTTCGGACAGTACCCCTCAGATACCACCAACAGATCTGTATCCTTGTCTACTTTGGCCTTCTTAAACATACCTCTACCTCCTATCGCCATAGGCGTCCCTGGTCCCTTCTCTCCTATCCGCGCCTTGGAGGTAGGGGAAAGGAACCATTTTCCTGGCACTCCCAAATGCTTGCTGCACAAGTGCCACAAAACTCCAGGGAAAAAAATCGCTTCCAGACCACCTGGGCAATAGACTCGGAGAAGTAGGGAAATCCGGAGCCGAGGAGTGCCCCCGCCAGGGAAACCAGCTCCCTTCTACAGTCTGCTCCATTGTAGAGGCCTCTAACATACACCCTCTGCACACACCAGCGTCAGTGTCCCTCACCTAACCCTGCATAGGACACACTGAGGTTTAGAGGGCATCACTGGATAACGGAACTGTCGCCTCTTGTAATACAGATAAGATTAGATATTTTTGGCGGGGGCCAAGCCTATTTATTTATTTTAAACACTTAAAACAGCACCCGGTATCCTCCTAGGCAGCCCCCGAAGAAATTTTCCCAAAACAAAGCTTTACCACCCAAATATTAGCTTTTAAAACTATGCTCGATGGCCCGAGCGCTTCCCGCGCTGAGACCACGCGATCGAGCCCGCGCTGACACACGCGATCAGCGATCCAGCATTCCGCTCCCCCACGGCTTACCTCCAAGGAGTTCTTGAACTGCACACCTCTGGTCCAGTCTCTCCCAGCTCCCCTGATCTCTGAAAAAGTCGTGCAGAGGTAAAATCTAGGCTTTCAGCACAGCCATGACTTTCTCCGTCAAAATCGCTGACGCCAGCTCTGAGCGGTGACGGGCAGCAACTTCTGCTACGCTGCAGAGCCTCAGGCCCCAGTTCCTCACCCATCAATATGGGATTGGGTAACCAGAGCCTCTTTCCTCTACCGGCTACCCTTCGAGCCTGCCCAACCAAACTCCAAATCAAACCGGGAGGAGAGGGTGTGGGCTTTAACGCTCCAACTAAATTTAAAGTGGTAAAGCCCGCCAAAAATAAAAACTGAATCCAGAAGAAAAATTAGCCTAAATTTGGAGTAAGGACCCACTAATTGACCTGACCAACCTATAACTACACCAAATTTCCTTAATTGCTCCTCTAGTGAGCCCACAAACCCTGGGCTCACCACCCTCCAGCTGCTTGGAGACAGAGAACTGATGGAAGGAGGCGGTTCCTGGGTATTTATACCAGGGTCATCAAAAGAATGACGCATCTCAGTCTCCAAGCTGCTGGAAGAGGAGCACAACCCACAGGTTTCGGGACTAGACTGGAGGGACGATAAGGAAGCATAGTTACTCACCTGTAACAGATGATCTCCGGGAACAGCAGGAATTGAGTCTTCACATATGGTGACGACGGCATCAACAGAGCTTGGCACAGGAACACTCCCAAGCATCCAATAGGAATGCTTTTGGGAGCATCGCTCCATGCATGTGTGTCTGCCTGCCCACCTTCCCAGTAATTCTCCTCAGCGGATAGAAAAAACTGTCGTAAGAGAAAGCGTAGTTACTCACCTGAAACAGGTGATCTCCGGGAACAGCAGGAATTGAGTCTTCACATATGGTGACGTCGGCACCAAGGGAGCCCATGCGGGAACGCTCCCCAGCGCCCAAAAGGAAAGCCTTTGGAAGCATCCCACTGCGCCTGCGTAGCTGCCTTCCCGCCTTTCCAGCTATCCCTCCTCAGTTGAGTTTGTAGCTGAGATAAAAGGGGAGAAGGAGAGAAGAGGAGGAAAAAGTACAACTCCTAGGGAAGGAGGGTGGTTTGTGAAGACAATTCCTGCTGTTCCCAGAGATCACCTGTTACAGGTGAGTAACTACGCTATCTCCAGGAACAAGCAGGAATGTAGTCTTCACGTATGGGACTCCCTAGCTTGAAGATGCCAGAGAGATGACCTCAGAGCAAGCTTTGGAACACAGGGCTAAGTAGTAGGTCATGTGTCCTCCAAGAATGTCTGGTATCAGAACCAGGGACGGAGGGTAGGACTTGATCTAAGTCTGAAAGAGATGCTGGAGAACAGCTTGGCTAAATGAGGCATCCCGGTGGAAGTCCTTGTTTAGGCAATAGTGAGCAGCAAAAGTATGGACAGAGGACCAGGTTGCTGCTTTGCATATTTCATCAATCGCTACAGAGCACAGATTTGACATTATGTGCAGTGACGTCACTCTCAAGAGAGAGTCCTGCACTGTCATAAGCAAAGGAGATATAATCTGTTATCCATTTGGAGAGAGTTCGCTTGGATACTGGTAGTCCTAGATGGCTGGAGTCAAAAGCAATGAAAAGTTGGGAAGCTTTTCTGTGCTCTCGAGTTCTCTGGAGATAAAAGGCCAAAGCACGTTTTCAATCCAGAGTATGAAGGGTTACTTCTGCCCTAGAAGAATGAGGTCTAGGGAAGAAAACAGGGAGGTACACTGACTGGTTCAAGTGAAATGGCGAGACCACCTTTGGCATAAAGTGATGAGTCTTAAGGACTACCTTGTCATGGTGGAAACATGCGTAAGGAGGATCAGCCACCAAGACTTGAAGCTCACTGATGCGCCTTGCAGAAGTGAGGGCAATAAGGAAGGTGACCTTCCAAGTAAGAAACTTCAGGGAAGTAGTGGTTAGGGGTTGGTTCAAAGGGCAGCTTCATAAGCTATCCTAAAACCACATTAAGGTCCCATGCCACTGGGGGTGGTTTAAAGGGAGGCTTAGTTAATAGAAGCCCTCTCATGAAGCATGCTACAAGCGGTTGAGGAGATGGGTTGACCATCCAAGGGTATGTGGGAAGCTGCTATGGCACTTAGGTGGACTCTTACCGAATTGGTCTCAAGTCCAGAGGAAGAGAGGTGGAGAAGATATTCAAGTAATGTTTCCACGGGAGCTGAAAAGGGGTTAAGATCCGTTTTTGAACACCACAGAGAGAATCTACGCCATTTGAAGGTGAAGGAGCGCCTTGTGGAAGGTTTCCTAGAAGACAAAAGGATAGCTTTCACTTGCTGAGAGAGGCTGATGCCCTGGAATTCTATGCCTTCAGCAGCCATGCTGTTAGGTGTAGGGACTGTGGATTGGGATGCAGCAGTGTCCCCTTCTCCTGTCAGAGAAGATCTGGGGCAGACCCCAAATCTACTGGTTGAACTCGAGAGAGACGTAGAAACAGAGGATATCACAGTTGTCGTGGCCAATGCGGGTCTATGAGAATCATGTAGACCTTGTCTCTCTGGAGTTTGAAAGAAGTTTTGGGGATGAGGGGAATGGGAGGGAAGGCATATAGGAAGTCCTGACTCCAAATAAAAGTGAAAGGCATCTACCGCTTGGCTGTTGTGAGCAGGGGTTCTGGAATAGAATCTGGAATAGAATAGGACTTGCAAACAGGTCTAGAAAGGACTAGAAAAAGGGACTGTTACTTCTGAAGAGAGATCTGCAACTGTGTGTATATACTTCTGGTAATTTTCTAAAAATAATTCTTTGTATTAAAGCTAATTAATCTGTGAACCCACTATTTTTTGTTAAATCAGTCAGGGCCTAGTAGCAGCAGTTTAAGTTTAAATTTAAAACACAGAAGAGAGCTTTCGGGTTACATTTGGAACCCAGCAGAGGGCTTGTAGTCTAAATTTAATAGTCACTCAGGGCTTGGCATCAGCAAAGTACTTTCAGCTTAAATTTAACACACAGAAGAGAGCTTTCTGGTTAAATTTAGAACCCAGCAGAGAGCTTGTAGTTTAAATTTCATAAGAAGTTAGAGCCTAGCAGCAGCTAAGAGCTCTAATTTAAATCAAATAAGAATTTAGCTTACCTCAGCAGCACAAGACAGGGTACTGTGTAGCAGCCCTCTTTTAATAAGTGTTATTTCCCTCCCTCCCCACACCCACTCACCCCTGGGATAATCGTAGCTTTATAGGTACTTACACCTCTTAAAAGACAGGACGTGCTCTCAGGTGAAGCTCATTACCCAAATCAGTCATACACTAAGGACCTGAGATTAGTTAAGCTTCAGGTGAACAAGGTATATTACACGTATTAGGTACAGTTTTATTAGTATAAATATCCATAGCAACCCTTAGTAAGTAAAGAACTTAGACCTAAACACAAACTTAAAACTAAGATGCAGACAGCAGTCCAGCAGCGGGATGGGGGCTTTCCAGTCTTTTGCATTGAGTGTCACATGTATGATTTTCTCCCAGTTGGTGAGAGGTCTTACATGTGCACTAGGTGCAAGGAGCTCTTTGCTCTCAGGGAACGAGTAGCAGACTTGGAAAGCATAAGACAGAAAGAGAGGTACATAGACGAGACCTACAGGGATATAGTCCTGAAGTCCCACCTCCAGTCTGGCAGCATCCCTGTTGCCATGGAGGAGAGAGGTCACGTGACAGGAGAGCATCACCCTGGTGTGGCAGGAAGTGATCCTGTAACTAGGACCTGTCCTCCAGGTGATGTAAAGCCCTCTCGCACCGAGGACGTTTCTCCAGGGCCATGTGCCCATGAGGGAAGGGTTAGGACAGCCGTTATAGTTGGTGATTCAATCATTAGGCATGTAGATAGCTGGGTGGCTGGTGGACGTGAGGATCGCCTGGTAACATGCCTGTCTGGTGCGAAGGTAGCAGACCTCACGCGCCACCTAGATAAGGTCTTAGATAGTGCTGGGGAGGGGTCTGCTGTCTTGGTACATGTCGGTACCAATGACATAGGAAAATGTGGTAGGGAGGTTCTGGAGGCTAAATTTAGGCTTTTAGGTAGGAAGTTGAAATCCAGAACTTCCAGGGTAGCGTTCTCCGAAATGCTTCCTGTTCCACGCGCAGGACCCAAAAGGCAGGCAGAGCTCCAGAGTCTCAATGCGTGGATGAGACAATGGTGCAGAGATGAGGGTTTTGGATTTGTTAGGAACTGGGGAACATTCTGGGGAAAGGAGGGGCTCTTCCGAAGGGATGGGCTTCACCTTAATCGGGATGGCACCAGGCTGCTGGCATTAACCTTTAAAAAGGAGATAGGGGAAAGCCGACAGTCGCCCAAGAGCAGATGGTTCGGAAGAATGTATCTTTGAAGGATACTACCAAAAGCAGAGAGGTTCCACAAAAGAGTAAAGTAGCCCAAATGCCCTCAAGTATGGAGCAGACTGAGCTTAAAGATCCCAAATTACCCGTGTCTAACAATAGCCAAATTAATATTTGTAAAACAAATTCTCTAAAATGTTTGTATGCAAATGCTAGAAGTCTAAAAAATAAGATGGGAGAATTAGAATATATAGCATTAAATGAGAGGTTAGATATGATGGAAGGAGGACAACCAGTGGGACACTGTGATACCTGGGTACAAACTATATCGTAATGACAGAGCTGATCAAATTGGTGGAGGGGTTGCTCTCTATGTTAGAGAGGGCATTGAGTCAGAAAGGATTAAAGTTTTGCAGGAAACAAAATCTGCTGTAGAATCTATATGGATTGAAATTACATGTAAAAGGGGGAAGTCAATGGCAGTGGGGGTGTACTATCGAGCGCCTTGCCAGAATGACCAAATGGATGATGAAATGCTCAAAGAAATCAAGGAAGCTAACAAAAGTTACAGTGCAGTAATAATAATGGGTGATTTCAACTACCCCGGTATCGACTGGGTCAGTGTCACGTCAGGACATGCTAGGGAGATAAAGTTCCTAGATGAAATAAATGACTGCTTCTTGGAGCAGCTGGTTCATGAACCGACCAGAGGGGAAGCCATATTAGACCTAGTCCTTAGTGGAACACCAGATCTAGTGCAAGAGATAAGGTTGTTGGGGCCACTTGGCAATAGTGATCATAGCACGATCGCCTTTGATTTAATTAGTGGAGGAGGGATAGTAAGGAAATCCACAGTACTACCTTTTAACTTTCGAAAGGGAGACTATGATAAAATGAGGAAAACCGTTAAGAAAAAACTAAAAGGAGCAGTTGCAAAGGTTAAAGACGTACATCAGGCTTGGCTGTTGTTGAAAAATACTATCTTAGAAGCCCAGACCAGCTGTATTCCACGCTTTAAGAAAAGTGGAAGGAAGTCCAAAAAACTGCCAGCATGGTTTAAAGGTGAGGTCAGAGATGCTGTTGTTGCAAAAAAGCATCTTTCAGGAAATGGAAAAAACAGCCAAACGACGAAACCTGGAAACAGCACAAGCACTGGCAAGTCAAATGCAAGGCATTGATAAGTCAGGCAAAGGGAGAATTTGAGAAGAAGCTTGCTGCAGAAGCAAAAACGCGAAGTAAAGAACTTTTCAAGTACATTCATAGCAAAAAACCTGTGAGAGAGTCAGTTGGTCCATTAGATGATAAAGGGGTTAAAGGAGCACTAAGAGGCGACAAGGCGATAGCGGAGAGATTGAATGAATTCTTTGCTTCAGTCTTTACTGAGGAAGATGTAGGGATGTTATCCATGACTGAAGTGGTATTTAAAGGTGCGGAAGAATTGAAGGAAATATCGATACATCGGGAAGATGTATTACAACTATTAGATAAACTGAAGAGTAGCAAATCACCTGGGCTGGATGGTATACATCCAAGGGTGTTGAAAGAACTGAAATATGAGATTGCAGACCTGCTATTAGTAATCTGTGAACTATCATTAAAATCATCTCTAATACCTGAAGATTGGAGGATCGCCAATGTAACACCAATTTTTAAAAAGGGTTCCAGGGGTGATCCAGGAAACTACAGACCAGTGAGCCTGACATCAGTACTGTGAAAAATGGTAGAAACCATCATAAAGAATAAAATTACTCAGCATGTAGATAGTCATGACCTAATGGGAGACAGCCAACATGGCTTTAGACAAGGAAGATCTTGTCTTACACTAATCTGTTATGTTTTTTTGAAGGAGTGAATAATCAGGTGGACAAAGGTGAGTTGGTTGATATTGTGCATCTGGACTTTCAGAAAGCCTCTGACAAGGTCCCTCATCAGAGACTTTTGGCAAAACTAAAGAGTCATGGGATAGGAGACAGTTTACTATTGTGGATCAGGAACTGGTTAAAAGATAGAAAGCAGAGGGTAGGGCTAAATGGCCAGTTTTCCCAATGGAGAAAGGTGAATAGTGATGTACCCCAGGGATCTGTGCTGGGTCCGCTGCTTTTTGACATATTCATAAATGACCTGGAGAGTGGAACAACGAGTGAGGTTGTTAAATTTGCAGATGACACAAAACTATTTAAAGTTGTTAAAACCCAAGAGGATTGTGGAAAATTGCAAGAGGATCCTTGATAAATTGGAAGACTGGGCATCAAAATAGCAGATGAAATTTTATGTGGACAAGTGCAAGGTTATGCACCTAGGGAAGAACAACCCAAACTATGGTTACACGATGCAAGGTTCCACATTAGGAACCACCACCCAGGAAAAAGATTTAGGCGTCACTGTGGATACCATGTTAAAACCCTCAGCCCAGTGTGCAGCGGCGGCCAAGAGAGCAAATAGAATGCTAGGTATGATAAGGAAAGGAATGGAAAATAAAACAAAAGATATTATAATGCCTCTATATCGTTCCATGGTGAGACCGCACCTTGAATCACTGTGTGCAATTCTGGTCGCCATATCTTAAAAAGGATATAGCGATTTTAGAAAAGGTTCAGAGAAGAGCCACCAAAATGGTAAAGGGGATGGAAGGATACTCCTATGAAGAAAGGCTAAAAAGGTTAGGGCTCTTTAACCTGGAAAAGAGACGGCTGAGGGGAGATATGATAGAAGTCTATAAATTAATGAACAGAGTGGAACGGGTAAATGTAGATCGATTGTTTACCTTATCAGAATATAGAAAGACTAGAGGACATGCAATGAAGCTACAGGGTAAACTATTTAAGACTAATAAAAGAAAATATTTTTACACTCAATTGTAAACCGCCCAGACGCCGTTGGTATGGGGCGGTATAGAAAGTATTTTAATAAACATAAACAATAAACATAATCAAACTCTGGAATTTGTTACCGGAGGATGTAGTAAAGGCTGTTAGTGTAGCTGGGTTTAAAAAAGGTTTGGACAACTTCCTGGAGGAAAGGTCCATAAACCATTATTAAGAAGGGACCCAGGATATCAATGCTTGACCCAATACAAGCATTGTGGCACCTGTGTCCCTTGGGGAAACTGCTAGGTACGTATGACCTAGATTGGCCACTGTTGGAAACAGAATACTGGGCTTGATGGACCTTGGTCTGACCCAGTATGGCATATCTTATGTTCTTATGTCTGGAGTTCCCCAGATCTGGAAAATGAGAGCCAACTTGTCTGCACAGAAAGACCACTCGCGGGGTAGTAAGACCCGAATGAGTTTGTCTGCTAAGAGAGATTGTAAGGACCATAGGTGTAGGGCTTCGTTGCAAAGTGTCCAAGAGTCTGTTCCGCTTTGCTTGTTCAAGCAGAATATGGCTATATAATTGTCTGTCTGGACTAGAACTGTGCGGAAGCAAAGGTGGTCGTGAAACACCTTGAGAGCATTGTGGATGGTTTTGAGTTCTAGCAGATTTATGTGGAGTTGTGACTCCTGATGAGACCAAGGACCCCGAGTGGAGAGGTTGTCCAGATGAGCTCCCCAGCCCATTTTGGACGCATCCGTCGTCAGGGTACATTGATGTGGAGGCTTCTGAAAAGGTGACCCTAAGAGGTGTTGTTCTGGGGATTGCCACCACTGGAGAGATGAGATGAGACGTGTAGAGAGAGTTATCTTGTCTCCCAAATGATCGGATGTTTGAGACCATTGGGAAGCTAGGGTCCATTGAGCTGCACACATATGTAGATGAGCGTATGGAACCACATGTACAGTAGATGCCATAAGGCCCAGGAGTTGCAGCATTTCTCAAACAGTGAGAAAGGTTTTGAGGCCTGCTTGGGATGCAAACTGGATGAGTCGAGCACAGCACGCTTGAGGCAGAAAAGCCCTTGCCTGATGAGTGTCTAAGAGGGCTCCTATAAACTCCAGAGTTTGAGAGGGAACAAGCTGGGATTTTGGATGATTTATTACAAATCCCAAGTGTTGCAGCATCTGCATGGTGCACGTGAGAGAAAGACTGGCCTCTAGAGATGTGCTTGCTCTAATGAGCCAGTCATCTAAGTAGGGGAAGACAAATATCCCTAGAGTCCTCAAGAATGCAGCTACAACTGCCATGAACTTTGTAAAGACTATTGGGGCAGAGGCAAGGCCAAAAGGCAGGACTCTGTACTGATAATGTTTTCCCTGAAACAGGAAACGCAGAAACCTTCTGTGTTCTGCATGGATAAGAATGTGAGTATATGCGTCCTTTAGATCTAGAGAACGGGGTCAATCCTGACTCTGGAGATAAGGCACCTAGGGAGATCTTGAATTTCTCCAGGAGTAAATACTTGTTCAGTTTTCTGAGGTCCAGGATAGGCCTGTATCCTCGTCTTCTTTGGAATGAGGAAGTAAGAAGAACAGAAGCCCAGACCTTGCTGGGAGAGTGGCACTTCCTGTATTGCATCCTGTGAGCGAAGGGAGGTGACCTCCTTCAATAACAGAGTGGTGAGCAATGTTCCCTCTAATTTTCTGTAGACTGTGTGCGCATAAAATATCAGCTGTGCAGCTTTTGAAGGAAAGTTAAATTTTTGTGCGCCACATAACGACACTCAGTTATATACTTTAAAATTTGACTACACGTCAGAATACAGTATGTACACCACATTGATTTTTATAAAATTAAATGAAAATAGACGATTACTAAATGAAGTGGAAAATTTCTAGTAATTACAATCACAACTTTTACATTTTAAGACGTCTGTGTTGTTTTCTATCAGAATCAGAACAGTAATTTTTGTGTGCTCTGTTGTAAAGTATGTGCGCTTGCTCGGTGAGGTGTGCGCGCGTGCACACGCGCACAGCTTAGAGGGAACAGTGGTGGTGAGAGAGGGTTGAGAACTGAACTCTCTTGGAAGAGACTTGGGGGGGGGGGGTAGACTGGAAGTGAAGTTTGTATCCCTCCCTTACTATGGAGAGAGTCCAGTGTTCTGATATTACAAGATGCCACCTGTGGGCAAAGTGACAGTCTGTCTGGAATGCGAATGGAATCTGAAATCTCCAGAGGCAGGATGGCTATGTTCTCCAGAAAGGAGTCGAAGACCCTGAGGAAGTTGGGTCTGCTGAGCTGTCAGTGACCTGGGAGTCTGAGCCTCTCTCTGTTTTGGTTGCTGCCCTTTTTGAGAAGCATGGACGGGACAATGCACCGCAGGGTTATGAGAAGAGTAATACTTATTTTTCTTATTGAAAAAGGGTTTCTTTGCTATCTTCTTAGCTGGGCTGGCAGTTGATCTAGAAAGTCTATTTAGAGTGGTGTTCTCAGACTCTAATTGAGATGCCTTATCCTGCCAGTCTTTGCCAAAAAGGTTTTCACCTGTGCAAGTTATATTACCCAGCTTGCCTTGAACCCACTGTTCAAGATCAGAGGCTTGGAGCCAAGCGATTCTGCGTGCACCAATGCATATAGCTGAAATTCTGCTGATGCGTTCAAAACAGTCACAGGTTGCCCCATCAACAAATTTGGAAACATTTTGGGCATGCTTCACCAGGGTGAGATAATCAGCTCTCTTATCGTCAGGGAGGAGAGGAGCCATCAACTCCAAATACCTAGTCACCTCTCTAAGAAACATACCCATGTAGAGTACATAGCAACTGATTCTGGCCGATAACATAGAGGCCTGAAAACATCGACGACCAAAAGCATCAAGAGTTCTTGATTACCTGCCAGGAGGGTTCGAGGAATGCGTTTTGGCACTTTTAATTCGACACATTGCCGATTCCACCACCATGGAATGGTGTGGTAATTGCGTCTTCTGGAAGCTGGGGCACTCCGGTACCCGGTACATAGTATCAAGCCTTCGAGTATGTGGAGAGATGGTTAAGGGTGTCTCCCACATTCGAATCATAAGGTCGTGAAGTATTCGATGAATAGAAAGAGTAGCAGCTTTCTTTGGGACCGCACGGTATTGAAGGATTTCAAGCTCCTCAGCCCTAGGCTCTTTCTCCAAAGTCACCGTGATGGAGAGGCCCCAAGCAACATCATGGATAAAATCTTGAAAAGACATGTTCTCCAGAGGGGACATGCGACATTGTAAGGATGGAGATGGATCCTCCAGCAGAATTCTCATTTCCCTTGTACCGGTTGATTTATCATCAGACAAATCAGAGTCCGAAGACTCGAAGTATTGACAGGCTGGGTGTGCACATTCTGCCCATACTAGATACCGCTCGAAACAGTCATCAGAGACGGCTTGAGAGCTGGCATAGGGGGTAGCGTGGTAAGCGGTAAAAATATTGATGCCGGTACCTTCGGTACCATCGTCAGTACCGATGGCTGAGGAATCGACTGTAGAGGCTTTACCGATATGGAAGCCGCTAAGCTCCACTCAATAGCCAGGAAACGTTGATCCATGGAGCCTGCCGATGCCTGGGTATTGGTACCCAAGTTGCGGGCCACGATCCCTGAGCATGGCACCAAGAGCTCTCCGGAGGTCGAGACCTTGGGAGCATCTTGAGACCCCCACTAATGCTTTGGAGGCAAGGACCTCCCGCCGGGGTTGGTTGGCCACTGTGCCTCCCTCCAGGGCAACACTTAGGGCATCTCAATGCTTAGGAGATCTACCCTTGGAGGGCTGGCTAGTCTTCGACGAAGACCTGGGTTTTGATACCTGAAATCCTTGGGAGGAAGATGAAGCTCTCGATGACACTGATGCTACGGACATTGCATTGGTGGCAAAGAGGTTGCCGAGTTTCGCAGCTCTGTTCTGCAGGCCTCTCTTTGTCATCTTCCTACAGAGAGGACAGTCAGTCGGTTGATGATCTGGTCCCAAATATTTTAGACACCAGTCATGGGTGTCTGTGACTGAAATTGTACTGTCACATTTGGAACACTTTTTAAAACCACTAGCTGTTTTTCCCATTTTGGAAAACAAGGCCTAAGCCTAAGATGGTGTTGATGCACCCTGAGGAAAGGGATTCTCCCCTCAGAAAAGTTTTTTTTTTTTTTTTTTTTACAGAATGAAAGAAAGAAAGAGCACCGACAGGGTCGGTACCAGCATCGATGGGAAGGCAGACGTGACCACAAACAAATAAGAAAAATCAAATTTTCTGTGGTGACAGGAATTGCTTCTTGTGGCTCTGTGGAAAACGAAGAACTGAGGAGAGCTCAAAAGGTGGGAAGGCAGCTATGCAGGCGCAGTGGGATGCTATTGGATGCTGGGGAGTGTTCCCGCGTGGACTCTATCGGTGCCACGTCACCATATGTAAAGACTGCATATTCCTGCTTGTTCCTGGAGATAAGGTAAAGAACACAGTGTGTATGGACAACTCTGAAGGGAGATGGGTGGGTTGTGAAGACTGATTTCTGCTGTTCCCGGAGATTACCTGTTACAGGTGAGTAAGTATGCTATCTCCAGCAACAAGCAGGAATACAGTCTTCACGTATGAGACTCCCTAGCCCACGACTACCCAGCAGGAGGGAGAAGACCGGAACTACAAACAAGGTAAAGCAGAGATCAGTCAGACTCAGCCCTTTGGGCACACTCCTCTTGGGGTAGTCTGAGATGGATGGTGGACGGAGTTGCTCTAAACTTGAAAAAAAAAAAGATTCCTTAAGACAGCTTCTCCGAATTGTGCATCTTGACCGGAGTCCCTGTCAAGGCAATAATGGACAGCAAAGGTAGGTAGAGAAGACCATGTGGCTGCTTGGCAAATCTCAGAAATAGAGACAGAACGAAAGTTGGCCACCGTAGCAACCATGGCCCAGACACTGTGAACCGTGACATGTCCCTGTAGGGAGAGACCGGCTTGCGCATCTGCAAAAGATTTGCAGTCAGCAATCCAGTTGGAAAGGGTTCTTTTGGAAACTGGGAGTCCAAGGTGACTAGGGTCAAAAGACACAAAAAGCTGTGAGGATTGGCAATGACCCTTAGTGCGATCAAGAGAGAATGCAAGTGCTCTTTTGCAATCGAGAGTATGTCATCTTGCTTCCACCTTAGAAGTGTGAGGTCTAGGAAAAAAGGTCGGAAGAGATATGGTTTGGTTAAGATGGAATGGAGTAATCACCTTTGGAAGGAATTTAGCATGAGTCCTGAGGACTATCTTATCATGGTGGAAACTAGTGTACAGGGCGTAGTCCACCAGAGCTTGTAACTCGCTGACTCTATGGGCAGAGGTTAGAGTGATGAGAAGAACCACCTTCCAGGTTAGAAATCTGAGGGGAACCCTTGTTAAAGGCTCAAAGAGGGACCTTAAAAGTTGCACAAGGACAATATTAAGGTCCCATGCTAAGGTGGGGGGCCGTATTGGTGGCTTTGTTAAAAGGAGCCCCTGCATGAACCATGCTACTCACGAATGAGAGGAAATTGAGTGATCACCAATTGAGCAGTGAGAGACCAAGATCGCACTCAAGTGAACTAGGATGGAATTAGTTTTTAGTCCAGATGAAGAAAGATGGAGAAGGTACTGCAGTAAGTGTGCCACTGTACAAGTAAATGGATTGCGAGCTCTTTGGGAGCACCAGAGGGAAAATCTGTGCCATTTAAAGGCATAGGTATGTCTAGTAGAATCTTTTCTGGAAGCCAGTAAGATTTGAGTCACGTCCTCTGGCAGCCCAAGGTCAGAGAGGATGAAGCGTTCAGCAGCCATGCCATCAAGCTCAAGGTCTTGAGGATGGGATGAAGTAGTGTCCCGTGGTTCTGTGAGAACAGGTCGGGTGCACAGCCTAATCAGAAAGGTTGACCATGAGTCAGATGAAAAAGTAGAGGAAACCATGGCTGGTGGGGCCAGAATGGGACGATTAGAATCATTTTTCCCCTGTCCAATTGTAACTTGAAGAGTGTTTTCAGAATGAGAGGAATTGAAGGGAACGCATATAGCAGACCCTGACCCCAATGAAGGAGGAAAGTATCCGAGCTCTCGCTGTTTGAAGAGGGTATCCTTGAACAGAAGCAAGGCAGTTGGGCATTCATTGGAGCAGCGAAAAGGGCGATTATGGGTGTCCCCTATAAGTGGAATAAGCATTGTGCCATCCGGTGATGGCGCATCCACTTGAGCTTGTTGGCTAGCTGATTCTCCTCTCCCACTTGGAGATGAATGTGATGTGCTATCGCAAAATCCCAAAGATGGACCGTCTCGTTGCAAAGGAGGCGAGACCCCATACCACCTTGTTTGTTGACATAGAACATGGCAACTTGATTGTCGGTCTGAACTAGCACAGTTTGTCCCTATAGCTGGGGACAAAATAGACTGAGGGCATTTGCAATTGCCTTGAGTTCCAGGAAATTTATGTGATGAGAGGCCTCCCGAGGAGTCCATTGGCCCTGCATGGTGAGTCACGGAGATGTGAGCCCCAGCCATGCTTGGATGCATTGGTGATCAGCGCACATTGTGGTATAGACCTTTGAGAAAAGGTAACCCAATGAGGTGGTTTTGGGCTGTGCACCACCATTGGAGGGAGTTCACCAGTTGAAATGAGATAGTGATCCTGTCTGAGAGACAACCTGCAGACTGCGTCCACTGTTTTGAAAGGGTCCCTTGTCCCGTGTGCATGTTGAGATGGGCATATGGAACAACATTGACCATAGAGGCCACGTATCGAGCAGTGAGGGCTGTTTGTTGTTGACAGTAGGTTGCAAGGGAGATGAGATGGTGAAGGTGTTCTTCCGGCAAGTAGGCTCGGGCTCTTGTCATGTCTAAACAAGTTCCTATGAACTCCAGAGATTCAACTAGAGTTAGGTGTGATTTTGGATAATTTACCACAAACCCCAGATGTTGCAGAACCGGGATGGCATGATGAAGTGATGTGGTGACTACTTGAGGGATATCTCCCTTGATGAGCCAGTCATCTAAGTAAGGGAAGACAATGATTCTGAAGGTGCACAGGTAGGCTGCTAACACTGTATGACACTTTGTAAAGATCCTTGGAATAGAGGCCAGTCCGAAGGGGAGACTACGATACTGACAGTGGTGTCCTTAGAAGACAAATCTGAGATATTTTCTGTACAGGGGATGGATTAGGCATTGAGTCAGAAAGGATTAAAGTTTTGCAGGAAACAAAATTTGCTGTAGAATCTCTATGGATTGAAATTCCATGTAAAAAGGGGAAGGCGATGGCAGTGGGAGTGTACTATCGACCGCCTGGCCAGAATGAACAAATGGATGATGAAATGCTCAAAGAAATCAAGGAAGCTAACAAAAGTCATAGCAGAGTAGTAATAATGGGTGATTTCAATTACCCTGGTATCGGACTGGGTCAGTGTTACGGCAGGACAAGCTAGGGAGATAAAGTTTCTAGATGAAATAAATGACTGCTTCTTGGAGCAGCTGGTTCATGAACCGACCACAGGGGAAGCCATACTGGACCTAGTCCTTAGTGGAACGCCAGATCTGGTGCAAGAAATAAGGGTGTTGGGACCACTTGGCAATAGTGATCATAGCATGATCATGTTTGATTTAATTAGTGGAGGAGGGATAGTAAAGAAATCCACAGTACTACCTTTTAACTTTCAAAAGGGAGACTATGATAAAATGAGGAATATAGTTAAGAAAAAACTAAAAGGAGCGGTTGCAAAGGCTAAAGACTTACAGCAAGCTTGGGTGTTATTCAAAAATACTATCCTCGAAGCCCAGACCAGCTGTATTCCACGCATTAAGAAAAGTGGAAGAAAGTCCAAAAAATTGCCAGCATGGTTTAAAGGTGAGGTCAGAGAGGCTGTTGCTGCCAAAAAAGCATCCTTCAGGAAATGGAAAAAAGAGTCAAACGAAGAAAACTGGAAACAGCACAAGCACTGGCAAGTTAAATGCAAAGCATTGATAAGGCTCGCAAAGCGAGAATTTGAGAAGGAACTTGCTACGGAAGCAAAAACACAACATAAAGACTTTTTCAAGTACATTCGTAGCAAAAGGCCTGTGAGAGAGTCCGTTGGGCCATTAGATGATAGAGGGGTAAAAGGGGCAGTAAGAGGAGACAAGGCTATAGCAGAGAGACTGAATGAATTCTTTGCTTCGGTCTTTACTGAGGAAGATGTAGGGATGTTACCCAAGACTGAAGTGGTATTTAAAGGTGATACTGCAGAGGAATTGAGAGAAATATCGCTACATCGGGAAGATATATTACAACTATTTGATAAACTGAATAGTAGCAAATCACCTGGACCGGATGGTATACATCCAAGAGTGTTGAAAGAACTGAAATATGAGATTGCGGACCTGCTATTGGTAATCTGTGAACTTTCATTAAAATCATCTGTAATACCTGAAGATTGGAGGGTCGCCAACGTAACACCAATCTTTAAAAAGGGTTCCAGGGGTGACCCAGGAAATTACAGACCGGTGAGTCTGACGTCAGTACCGGGGAAAATGGTAGAAACCATCATAAAGAACAAAATTACACAGCATGTAGATAGTCATGGCCTAATGGGAGACAGCCAACATGGCTTTAGACAAGGAAGATCTTGTCTTACTAATCTGATATGTTTTTTTGAAGGTGTGCATAAACAGGTAGACAAAGGTGAGTCGGTTGATATAGTGTATCTGGACTTTCAGAAAGCTTTTGATAAGGTCCCTTATCAGAGACTTTTGGCGAAACTAAAAAGTCATGGGATAGGAGGCAGTGTACTATTGTGGATCGGGAACTGGTTAAAAGATAGAAAGCAGAGGGTAGGGCTAAATGGCCAATATTCCCAATGGAAAAAGGTGAATAGTGGAGTACCCCAGGGATCTGTACTGGGTCCGCTACTTTTTGACATATTCATAAATGACCTGGAAAAGGGAATAACGAGTGAGGTTATCAAATTTGCAGATGATACAAAACTGTTTAAAGTTGTTAAAACCCAAGAGGATTGTGGAAAGCTGCAGGAGGATCTGGATAAATTGGAAGACTGGGCATCCAAATGGCAGATGAAATTTAATGTGGACAAGTGCAAAGTTATGCACCTAGGAAAGAACCACCCACACTATAGTTACACAATGCAAGGTTCCACATTGGGAACCACCACCCAGGAAAAAGATTTAGGAGTCATCGTGGATAACATGTTAAAACCCTCTGCCCAGTGTGCAGCGGCGGCCAAGAAAGCAAATAGAATGCTAGGTATCATAAAGAAAGGGATGGAAAATAAAACAAAGGATATTATAATGCCTCTGTATCGTTCCATGGTACGACCGCACCTTGAATACTGTGTGCAGTTCTGGTCACCGTATCTTAAAAAGGACATAGCATTATTAGAAAAAGTACAGAGAAGAGCCACCAAAATGGTGAAGGGGATGGAAGGCTACTCCTATGAAGAGAGGCTACAAAGGTTGGGGCTCTTCAACCTGGAAAAGAGACGGCTGAGGGGAGATATGATAGAGGTCTATAAATTAATGAATGGAGTGGAGCAGGTAAACGTGGATCAATTTTTTACGCTATCAGAATATAGAAAGACTAGAGGACATGCAATGAAGCTACAGGGTAAACTATTTAAGACAAATAAGAGAAAATATTTTTTCACTCAACGTGTAATCAAACTCTGGAATTTGTTGCCGCAGGATGTGGTAAGGGCTGTTAGTGTAGCTGGGTTTAAAAAAGGTTTGGACAAGTTCCTGGAAGAAAGGTCCATAAACCATTATTAAAAAGGGACCCAGGATAATCAATGCTTGACCCAGTACAAGCATTGTGGAACCTGTGTCTTTTGGGGATACTGCAAGGTACGTATGACCTAGATTGGCCACTGTTGGACCTCGGTCTGACCCAGTATGGCATATCTTATGTTCTTAGGATGTGTGTGTAAGCATGCTTGAGATTCAGAGAGCAGAGCCAGAATTTTTCTTGAAGGTAGGGGAGAAGCGTGCATAGTGAAATCATTTTGAACTTTTCCCTCACTAGAAATCTTTTGAGATTTTTCAGATTGAGGATAGGCCTGAATCTTCCTGTTTTTTTTTAGAATGAGGAAGTAACGTGAATAGAACCCTAGGCCTTGCTGAGGTGGAGGGACTTCCTCAACAGCTCCTTGAGTTGTAAGACTTATGATATGCTGCTGTAGTAGAGAGAAGTGTTGGAGATCCATATGGGCCTCGTCCACAAAGAAAGTGGGGGGTAGTGTCTTGAAATTAAGTTGACAGCCCACACTGACCAGTTGCAAGGTCCAGGGTTCTGAAGTTATAAGGGACCATCTGTAGGCAAAAGAGTGTCAATCTTCCTGGAATGGGTGAGCGGAAGAGAGATTTGAGAAGCTGACTGCTGAGGCTGATAGGAAGAATAGGATGGGTAAGATGGATAATACCTCCTCTTTTTGGGGTAAAAGGGCTTCTTTGCAGAAGTTTTCTTTTTGGTCTGGTCTGATCAGCTGTCTTTCTGGACAAGCGTTTCATGATGAAATTCTCCGTTTCGATCTCACCTGCCTTTTTATGCCAGCCCCTCCTAAAGAGATTTTCTCCATTGCAAGGGATGTTGATAAGCTTATCTTGCACCCACTACTCAAGATCAGAGACCTGCAGCCATGCTGCTTTCCTGCTTGTAGCCTCAAAGGCATCGAAAGCTGCTCTAGTCAGAAACTGGAGGTGTTTTGAGCATGAGCAACAAGAGCCTCATGAGGGGCCTGCTTATCTGCTGGGAGAAGAGAGCTGAATTCAGATAAGTCACTGGAGAAAGCCCTTAAAAATATGCCCATGTAGAGGCATGTAGGAATTGATCCTAGACCCCAACATGACAGCCTGGAATGCTTTCCTGCCAAAAACATTGAGGGTTCTAGCATCCTTGCCTGGAGGAACCGATGAATGGTTCTTGGTACTTTTAATCCTCCTCATGGCCGATTCCACTACCATAGAGTGGTGTGGCAGTTGTGGTTTTTGGAAGCCTGGGCAAGGAGGAACCCGATACAGCATATCTAACCTCTTGCTGATGGCGGGAGTGAGAGTGGTGCTTCCCATATCTGAATCATCAAGTTTTTCAGGATGTTGTGGATGGGAAAAAAAGCCGCTTCCTTCGGTGCTGAGGGATACTGCAGGATGTCTAACTCCTCTACCCTCGGTTCTGCCTCGGTTGACACCGAGACAGTGGGCCGCCACCATGTCCTTGATGAAGTCCTGAAAGGACAGATCTTCGGGTGGAGACCGACCTGATGGAATATCTCTGAGGGGCTCAGACTCTACAGACTGCGGGTCAGAATCGGAGGAAACCAAATCCGATTCAGGAAGAAAATGTAATGCCTCTCGGTACCCCAGTACAGATGATGCTCTGTCCCAGATGTCGAAGGTCAATGCCCATGGCATGCAGCACCGGAACCGGAATGCAGTGTGTGATGTCCCCGAATGAACTGGTGTTGGTGAAGGTTCGAAGTGTGGCAGGGCTGGTGCACTGAGCAGCCCTCCAGAAGCACCAGGCGCATCGACGTTACGGGATGGCATCAGAGCAGTGAGCTCTGAGGTGAAACCTGAGGGCTTCAAAGGCCCCGGCACAATGGCTGCCAGGATCGTGGCTAGACGCCGCTCAATGGCTTGCACACGCTCATCAAGAGTGACTAGAGAGGACTGGGTGTCTTCAGGCCCAGAGGCCTGAGCTACAGTCTCAGAGCAAGGTATTGGAGGCTCCACCAAGGACATTGTCCTGGAAGCATCCCTGAGCCCCTCTGTGGCTTTGGAGGGGTATCCTCCCACTAGGGCTGCTTGGCCGGTCGGCCTAAGTCTGGATCCGCAGATGAGTACCAGAGACCCCGATCAATGCTTCTTGCTATGTTTAGAAGAGGAAGATGAATGTGAAGCATGCAACGATTTTGATGCCGGAGGCCCCCAGGGAGTGTGCCGAAGGGGCTGAGTCTGACCAAAACAGCTTAACCTGCTGATGCTGCTATCAGATCTTAAGTCCCCATGCCATCATGTGTTTACAATGGGTACACGAAGAAACGTTGTGGTCGAGGCTTAAACATTTAAAAAAACAGTTATGCTGGTCAGTGGCCAAGATGGTAATACGGCACTTAATAAATTTTTTGAACCCACTGTGGGGTTTCTCCATTTTCGAAAAAATGATGGAGGCGAAATCAAATTGGGCAATGGTGGCCAACGTGAAAAACACGAAGAAAAAAGTTAGGAAAAATAGAAAAAGGAAAGGGTATAGGAATGATGCTGGACCACTCTGGATGACGGGAAGGCAAACAGCAAGCACCGAGAAGGTACTAAAGTTTGAAGAAGTCAATTCACAGTAGGACTAGGACAATGTCCTGATGGCTCTGCAGAAAAAAAAGACAACTGAAGAGAATTACTGGGAGGGCAGACATGCATGCATGGAGCGATGTTTCCAAAAGCATTCCTACTGGATGCTGGGGAGTGTTCCAGCACCAGGCTCCGTCGATGCAGGTGCCACCCATATGTGAAGACTGCATTCCTGCTTGGTCCTGGAGATAGATTGCTTGTGTCTCTTCTCTGTGGCCCTGGATACATCAGGAAAGATCCTGATAAGAGAATCCATAAACTTCTTAGAAGAACGAAAAAAACAATTTTAACAACCAATCACAATCTACATCTAAACCCAAGGTGACCAATAAAGTGGCGGTCAATCTGGATTCAGACGAAGATCGTTCCAAAAAACTTGCTAAATCTAGACTATCGTAAGACAGGACAGAAGACTGGTTCAGATCCTGACCCTCAACCAGCTTAGTCTTAGCCGTAGGTAGATAAAGTGTAGTTAACTCACCTGTTAACAGGTGATCTCCAGGAACAGCAGAATTTAGTCTTCATATATGGGTGATGTCAGTACCGACGGAGCCCGTGCGGGAACGCTCCTCAGCATCCAACTGGAAAGCCTTTGTGAGCATTCCACTGCGCGACTGCTTTCCTACCTTCCCTACTTGCTCTCTTCAGCTGAGTTTGTAGCTGAGAAAAGACAGTAAATGAATCCCTATAATTCCTAGGAGAGGAGGGCGGGTTATGAAGATTACATTCCTGCTGTTCCCAGAGAGCACCTGTTATAGGTGAGTAACTACGCTATCTCCAGGAACAAGCAGGAATGTAGTCTTCACGTAAGGGACCTCAGAACCGGTAGAGGTTCGCCTTGTAGTAGGCATTAGATGGTCATGGATCCCACATGGATTTCTGGTATCCTCAAAGTCTGGGATGGAGGGTAGGAGTTGCATCTAAGTCTGAAAGAGGTGCTGGAGTACAGCCTGACCAAACATGGCAACCTGATGGGAGTCCTTGTCTAGACAATAATGGGTAGCAAAGGAATGGACAGAAGATCAAGTTGCTGCTTTGTAAATTTCGTTGAGGTGGCCATGGCATGAACATTGTGAGCAATGACATGTCCTTCCAGGGATAGTTCTGCTTTGTCATAGGCAAGTGAAATGACGTCCGCTATCCATTTGGAGAGCGTACGCTTAGAAACAGGTAATCCCAGGTAACTGGGGTCAAAGGAGATAAACAACTGTGAGGCTTTATGATGATCTCCTCTGGAGATAGAAAGCCAAGACATATTTGCAGTCGAGTGTGCAGAGTTTCTTCCACTCTAGACGCATGCGGTTTAGGAAAGAAAACTGAAAGGTAAATTGGCTGGTTTAAATGAAAGGGAGACACCACCTTTGGCATCAAGTGTGGGAAAGTCCGAAGGACTATTTTGTCATGGTGGAAGTGGGTATAGGGACGATCTGCCGCTAAAGCCTGAAGCTCACTAAAACATCTAGCTGAAGTGAGGGCAATTAGGAAGATTAGCTTACAAGAGAGGAATTTAAGTGAGGTCGTGGCTAATAGTTCAAAGGAAAGCTTGAGAAGCTGCGCTAGAATGATATTGAGGTCTCAAGCTACCGGAGGTGGCTTATTGGGCCGTTTGGACAAAAGGAAACCTCTTATGAAACGCGCTACTTGCGGTTGCGCAGAGATGGGCTGTCCATTCAGTAGGTGGCGAGAGGCCACAATGGCACCGAGGTGGACTCTCACTGAGTTTGTCTTTAGATCTGTTGAGGACAGGTGGAGGAGATACTGGAGTAAATCCACTGGAGCAGAAAAGGGACTGAGATCTTTCTGGGAATACCAGAGAATCTACGCCACTTAAAAGCGCATGAACATCTGGTGGAAGGTTTTCTAGGAGCCAAAAGGATCTCCTTAACCTCTTGAGTAAAGTCAAAGGCTTATAAAGCTATGCTCTCAGCAGCCAAGCTGTGAGGTGGAGAGACTGTGGATTGGGATGTATGTAGTAGTGAGCCATCATCCTGGGAGAGGATGTCCAGTGCATATCCCAATCACAGAGGATGAGTCTTACTCAGATGTGGTAGCAGTGAAAACTACAGTTGCCGCAGCCAGTGAGGGGCTATGAGAATCATGGAGCTCTTGTTGGACTGAAGCTTGAAAAACTTCTTGGGATTGACGAATATAGGAGGGAAAGCATAAAGCAGACCCTGACCCCAGTATAGGCTGAAGGCATCCACCTGTTGGTTGCTGGATGTCCGAGTTCTTGTGCAGAAGTAAGGAAGCTTGGCATTTTGCGGCGTCGCAAACAGATCTGTCTGGAGTTCCCCAGGTTTGGAAGATGTAGGATGTTGTGTCCAGATGGAGAGACCATTTGTGGGGAAGAAGGATGTGACTCTGCCAAGACATTGGACTCCCTGGGAGGTACACAGCTTGGAGGTGTACTTGATGAGAAATGGCAAAGGACCACAGGTGTAGTGCCTCCTCACAGAGGGCCCAAGAACCTGTTCCTCTCTCCTTGTTCACAAAGAACATGGCAACCTGATTGTCTGTCCTGCTAGGACTTCTTATGCTCTGAGGTGATGTTAAAACATCTGGAGGGTATGAGAGATGTCTTGGGCAGTCAGATGGTCTTGTATGAGCGTCTGGGACGCTAGTTCGACTGGACGGACACAATGAAGCTGGAGCAGAAATGCGCTGGACTGTTGGGTGTCTAGAAGGGGTCCGATGAACTCTGTTTTTTGAGTTGGAGTGAGTTAGAATTTTGGGAAGTTTATCACGAACAACAAGTGTTGTAGTACTGTGATGGTATTATGTAAGGAAAGCAGTACTTCTTCGGAGGAGTCTGCTGTTATTAGCTAGTCGTCTAAATAAGTGAAAACGAATATCCCCAGAGATCTTAGATAAGCAGCTATGATCGCCACGCACTGTGAAGACTATTGGGGCAGAGGCGAGTCCGAAGGGAAGGACTCTGTATTGCTAATGTTTTCCTTGAAAGGTGAAGCGTAGATATTTCCTGTGTCCTGGATGGATGTGTACGCTTCTTTTAGATCTAGAGAACAGAACCAATCCTGACCGGAGGTAGGGAAGAAGAGTCCTGAGCGAGATCATCTTGAAATTTTAGTGGACTAGAAACTTGAGGTTTCTGAGGTTCAGAATGGGCCTGTACCCTCCGTTTTTCTTTGGAATGAGAAAGTAGGGAGAGTAGAAGCCCATCCCCTGTTGGGATGGTAGGACATCTTCTATGGCACCCTGACACAGAAGAGAGGACACCTCATCCTATAGGAGAGCAGTGAGTGGGGGGTTGCATTTGAGGTCCCCCCCCTGAAAGTAGAGGGGGGGGGGCAGAGTTTGTAGTTGAAGTCTGTACCCTTCTTGGACTATGGTGAGAGTGTCCACTGCTGAGGTGCCATCTGTGGGCGTAGTGACACAGTCTGCCTATGTGGAGGGGGTGCGGATCCTCCAGAGGCAGGGTGGCAATGTTCTCTAGGAAAGAGTCAAAAACCAGGCACAGACTGTGGCTGCGGCACTGGTTGAGATTTAGCCGCCTGTGGCTTTTTTTGTTCCTTAGGAGGTTGCTGCCTCTTATGTGGGGCCTGACCCTGGTACTGAGAAGCAGGAGGATAAGAGGAGAAAAATTTCTTCTTATTGTAGAAAGATTTCTTTACAGTTGTCTTTTTCCTAGCAGAGTCAGCTGTTACTCTGGACAGTCTCTTTAGAATAGTATTTTCTGACTAATTGAGAGGTCTTTTTTGCCAGTCTTTATCAAAGAGGCTTTCCCCTGTGCAAGGTATGTTGCCCAGCTTATCTTGAACTCACTGTTCAAGATCTGAGGTCTGAAGCCACCCAGTTCTGCGTGCACCAATGAATATTGCTGAGGCCTTGCTTGTGCATTCAAAAGCATTGAAGGTAGTCCTACTGAAAAACTTTGAGACATTTTGGCTATGCTTAACTAAGGCAAGATAATCTGCCCTTTTGTCATTTGAGAGGAGGGAGGCAAAGGCCTCGAGATCCCTAGAGACCTCTATCAGGAACATTCTCATGTAGAGGATATAGAAGTTAATCCTAGCCGAGAGCATGGATGCTTGGAAGCATGAATGCTTAGAAGTATCGACGCCTAAAAGTGTCGCGAGTTCTCGATTCTCTACCTGGAGGATTCGAGGAGTGAGTCTTCGAGCTTTTGATTCGGCGCATCGCCAATTCAACCACCATGGCGTGGTGGGAAAGCTGTGGCTTTTGGAAGCTGGGACACTCCAGTATCTGATACATGGTATCGAGAAGTTGACTTCGAGGTGAGAGATGTCTCCCTCATCCCAAGCATAAGGTCATGAAGGATGCGGTGCACCGGTAAGGTGGCTGCCTCTTTGGGTGCTGTTGGGTATTGGAGGATCTCTAATTCGTCCGCCCTGGGCTCCTTCTCCAATGTTACCATCATAGAGAGACCCTTGGCTAGGTCTCAAATAAATTCCTGGAAGGACATGTCTTCCGGAGGCAACATACGTCGCTATTGAGGCAGGAAAGAATCCGAAGGTAAGTCTCGGGGCCCCCAAGAGTCAAGTGACTCCGCATCTGAATCTGGTGAATTGGAATCGTAGGACTCATAGTAATGATGAGCCCAGTGTTCGCCAGAAGCTAGATACCGGTATCGATGCTCCGAAGTATAGGCCTCAGTAAGCTGCTTGGGTTTGGCACCAGTACCAGTAAGAGTTTCAAGGGAGGGCATGGATAGAAGCCATGTCTATGCCATCTGCAGAAGCTCCGATTCCGTGCCTGGAACCGGTGTCAATGTCAGTACTGTGACTGGTACCAATGGGGTGGTTCCTGTAGCCAAGTGTTTTATCTGTACCGAGGCTACAAGGAGAACTGCCCAGCTCTGCTCAATGGCCAGTATGCGCTGGTCTATCGACTTGCCAATGTTTAGGTGTCTGTGATGGATATTTGTGCTACCGTCCCAGAATATGGCACCAGTAGCTCTCCAGAGGTCAAGGCCTCAGGAGCATCCTGGGGTCCCTTGATGGCTTTGGAGGACAGGGCCTTCCGCCAGGGCTGTTTAGCAGGAAATCCGCCTCCGAGGCAACACCCGAGGGGTCTTGATGCTTTGAACGAGATCTTTCCCTAGAGGTATTGTCAGACTTCGATGCAACCTTGTGCTTGGACTTCAAAGATACCCAAGATCCATGGTAGGATGATGAGGTCCTCGATGAAATGGACGCCATCGATACTGCGTCTGAAGCGAAGAGTGCTCCAAATTCAGAAGCCAGATTTTGTAGGTATCTCTGTGTCATTTTCTGACAAACTGAACAGTCTTTTTGTTGGTGGTCTGGGCTGAAGCGTTTTAAAATCAGTCATGTGTGTCAGTCACCGAAGGCACAATTAGAACATTTTTTAAACCACTAGTTGGTTTCTCCATACTTTCAAGGATGTGAAGGGTATGGTAGGCTTAAGGCCTAAAATGGGCAGAGACGCCCAAGAGGTGTTTTTTTTTAAGCAGATAAGAAAGAAGTAAAAGAAAAGATTAAGGGAATCAGCGATGTCTTCAACAGTGCCAGTGTCGACGGGAAGGCAGAGGGACTATCCACAAAAAGAGGTTTATCTGCAAAAACCGGATTTGCTTCCTGCTAGCTCTGTGGAAAGCGAAGAACTGAAGAGAGGGAGTAGAAAAGGCAGGAAGGCAGTTGTGTAGGTGCAGTGGAATACTCCCAAAGGCTTTCCAACTGGACACTGGGGAGCATTCCAACGCAGGCTCAGTCGGTATCCACATCATCCATATGTGAAGACTACATTCCTGCTTAAATTCCTGCTGACCTCCAGGAACAGTCTTCACATATGGGTGATGTCAGTACAGACGGAGCCTGCATGGGAACGCTTCCCAACATCCAATGGGAAAGCTTTTGGGAGCACCCCACTGTGCCTGCATGACTGACTTCCTGTTTTTTCAACTCTCTCTCTTCAGCTGAGTTTGTAGCTGAGACAGGAGAGTAAATGAAATGCTACAACTCCTAGGGGAGGGTGGGCTGTGAAGATTAAATTCCTGCTGTTCCCAGAGATCATCTGTTACAGGTGAGTAACTATGCTATCTCCAGAAAGAAGCAGACATGTAGTCTTCACATATGGGACTCTCTAGCTCCAAGATGCCAGATGAAGTGACCTCAGAACCGGTGTCAGTTCGCCTCAGAGTAGCCTTGAAGAGTTCATGGATTCCTGGTTTGTCAAAGTCCAGGATGGAGGGTAGGGACTTGCATCTAAGTCTGAAAAAGGTGCTGGAGTACAGCCTCACCAAACATGGCATCCCGACGGGAGTCCTTGTCCAGACAATAATGGGCAGCAAAGATATGGAAGGAAGACCAAGTTGCTGCCTTGCAGATTTCATCAATGGTTACTGAGCGTAGGTTTGCCATCGAAGTTGTCATGGCGCTAATGTTGTGAACAGTGACATGCCCTTCCAGGGAGAACCCTGCTTTGTCATAGGCAAATGAAATGCAATCCACTATCCATCTGGAGAGCATACGCTTAGAAATAGGTAGACCCAGGTGACTAGGATCAAATGAGAGAAACAACTGCGAGGCTTTACGATGATCTTGTGTCCTTTGGAGATAAAAAGCCAACACATGCTTGCAGTCAAGAGCGTGCAGAGTTGCTTCCGCTCGAGATGCATGCGCTTTAGGAAAGAAGACTAGGTTAACTCACTGATTTAAATGAAAAGGAGACACCACCTTTGGCATAAAGTGTGGACGAGTCTGAAGGACAACTTTGTCGTGGTGGAAGCGGGTATAGGGATGGTCCGCCACTAAAGCCTGAACTTCAATAATGCATCTGGCAGAAGTGAGGGCAATTAGGAAGATATCTTCCAAGACAGGAACTTTAAGGAGGTCATGGCCAATGGTTCAAAGGGCAACTTGAGAAGCTGTGCTAGAACGATGTTGAGGTCCCAAGCCACCAGAGGTGACTTGATAGGCTGTTTGGACAGCAGGAGACCTTGCATGAAATGCGCTACTAGTGGATGCAAGGAGATGGGCTGTCTATCCAGTGGTTCATGATAGGCCATAATGCCCCAAGGTAGACTCAGAGTTGGTCTTTAGACCTGTCGAGGACAGGTGGAGGAGATACTTGAGTAGGGACTCCACTGGGGCCAAAAAGGGATTGAGAACCTCTGGAAACACCAGACAGAGTATCTACATCACTTGAAAGCATATGAACGTCTGGTGGAGGACTTTCTTGAAGCCAATAGGACCTCCTTAACCTCTTGTGGAAGGTCAATGTCCTGCAAAGCTATGCTCACAACAGCCAAGCTGTGAGGCAGAGAGACTTTGGATTGGGATGAAGTAGTGAGCCGTCTTTCTGGGAGAGGAGATTGGGCACAGATCCCAATCAGAGGCTGAATCTGTGTAATAGTAGTGGAAACAACGGGTTACCTCGGCTAGTAAGGGACTATGAAAATCATGGAGTCCTCGTTGGCCTGATGCTTGAAAAGTGTCTTGGGAATGAGGGGTATAGGAGGGAAAGCAGACCCTGACCTCAGTGTAGGTGGAAGGCATCCACCTGTTGGTCGCTGGATGTCTGAGTTCTTGTGCAGAAGTGAGGAGGCTTGGCATTCTGTGGTGTGTCAAACAGATCTATGTCTGGAGTTCTCCAGGTCTGAAAGTTGTAGGATGTTGTGTCCGGATGGAGAGACCATTCGTGGGGAAGAAGGATCAGACTCAGCTTGTCTGCCAAGAAATTCACATCTCCCTGGGGAGGTACACCACTTGGATGTGTATTTGATGAGAGATTGCAAAGGACTGGGTCCATGAGCCTGTTCCTCCATCTTGTTCACAAAGAACATGGCAACCTGATTGTCCATCCTAACTAGGACCTGTTGTGCCCTGAGGTGGTGTAGAACACCCAGAGGGCCCAAGAGCCTGTTCCTCCCTCCTTGTTCACAAAGAACATGGCAACCTAAATGTCTGTCCTGACTAGGCCTTCTTGTGCTCTGAGGTGGTGTTGAAACATCCAGAGGGTATTCGAGATAGCATGGAGTTTCAGGAGATTGATCTGGAGTTGACTCTTGCATTGTCCAGAGTCCCTGCGTGGACAGGTTGCCCAGGTGTGCTCTCCAACCGAGTTTGGAGGCATCCATCGTCAGGGTGCACTGAAGCAAAGGCATGTGAAAAGGTGACCCTACGAGCAGATTTTCTGGAAAGTACTGCCACTGAAGGGATGTGGTTAGAGGGACAGTGACCTGGATCCTGTCCCGGAGACGGCCTGAGGCTTGTGTCCATTGGGAGGTTAGAGTCCATTGGGCTGTCTGCATATATAGGCGAGCATATGGGATGACATGTACTGTAGAGGCCATGTGCCAGAGGAGTTGCAGCATCTCGTGGGCAGTTAGATGGTCCCGTTGGAGCACCTGGGACGCTAGCTGGATTAGACGCGTACAGCATAGTTGGGGCAGAAACACTCTGGACTGTTGGGTGTCCAACAGGGCTCCAATGAACGCTAGCTTTTGAGTTGGAGCGAGTTGGAATTTTGGGACGTTTATGGCAAACCCAAGTGTTGCAGTACCATGATGGTACGATGTACGGAAAGCTATACCTGCTGGGGGGCGTCTGCTTTTATGAGCCAGTCATCTAAGTAAGGGAAGACAAATATCCCCAGAGATCTTAGGTATGCGACTATGACTGCCATGCACTTTGTGAAGACTCTTGGGGCAGAGGCGAGTCTGAAGGGAAGGACTCTGTATTAATAATGTTTTCCTTGAAAGCTGAAGCGTAGATATTTCCTGTGACTTGGATGAATAAGGATATGTGCCTACACTTTCTTTACATCTAGAGAATAGAGCCAGTCCTGACTCTGGAGGTAAGGTAGAAGAGTCCTGAGAGAGAGTCTTGAATCTTTCGCGGACCAGAAACTTGCTGAGGTTTCTGAGGTCCAGAATGGGCCTGTATCCTCCGGTTTTCTTTGGAATAAGAAAGTATGGAGAGTAGAAACCCATTCCTTGCTGGGATGTCAGGACATTCTCTATGGCGCCCTGAGACAGAAGAGAAGACACCTCTTCCTCTTGGAGAGCAGTGAGTGGGCGATGAGTTTGAAATTCCCCTAGGAACATTGAAGGGGACAGAGTTTGGTGATGAAGTCTGTATCCCTCTTGGACTATGCTTAGTGTCCACTGCTCTAAGGTGATGAGGTGCCATCTGTGGGCATTGTGGCACAGTCTGCTTGATATGTGGAGAGGGTGAGGGACCTCCAGAGGCAGGGTGGCAATGTCCTCTAGAAAAGTCAAAAACCAGGCGCAGACTGTCTGCGGAGCTGGTTGTGGTTTAGCCACTGTGGCTTCTTTTGCTGCTTAGGAGGAAGTTGCCTCTTCTGTGGACCCTGGGCCTGGTACTGAGAAGCAGAAAGGTAAGAAGGGTAGAATCTCTTCTTATTGTAGAAGGACGTCCTTGCAGTTGCCTGCTTTCTAACAGGGTCAGCTGTTCTAGATAAAGAATACTACAATGAAGAGACTAACAGAGGCCTTATCCTACTAATCTTTGCCAAAGTTTTCTCCTGTGCAAGGGATGTTGCCAAGCTTATTTTGAACCCATTGTTCAAGATCTGAGGCTTGAAGCCATGCATCAATGCAGAATGCTGAGGCCCTGTTTGTGCATTCAAAGGCATTGAAAGTGGTCCCATCAACAAACCTCAATACATTTTGGCTAGGTCTGACCAAGGTGAAATAGTCTGCCCTCTTTTCATCAGGAAGGAGTGGGGCAAAAGCCTCAAGATCCCTTGATACTTCCTTGAGGAACATTCCAATGTAGAGAATATAGGAATTAATCCTAGCCGAGATCATGGATGCCTGGAAGCACCGACATCCAAAGGCATCAAGGGTTCTCAATTCTCTACCTGAAGGGTTAGAAGAGTGGGTCTTTGAGATTTTTATTTGGTGCATCGCTGACAACCACGATGGAATGGTGGGAAAGCTGTGGCTTCTGGAAGCCGGGACACTCCGGTACCCGGTAAATGGTATCGAGATGTCGGCTCTGCGGTGAGACTGTAAGAGTGCCCTATATACGGAGCATGAGATCTTGAAGGATGCGGTGCACTGTCAAAGCAGCTGCCTCTTTGGGTGCTGTTGGGTATTGGAGGATCTCCAACTCCTCTGCCCTTGATGTTACTGTGATGGAGAGACCATTAGCTAGGTCTTGAATGAATTCCTGGAAGGATATATCTTCCGGAGGTGACATTATTATTATTATTACAGTTTCTTATATACCGCGCTATTCGGTATCAGCGCGGTTTACATCATAACATAACTACCATAACGACAAGTTGTCAGGTTTTACATCGAACAGGGATACAAACTTGGATAACAGGGTAAACTATATACATAAGCTATTTACACAGCAAGGATAGGTAAAAATCAGATAATGAATATGAGGGCATTTCTAGAGTGGGTCATTCGTGGGAGGGGTATCTAGGATCAATTGCTGGCTGGGAAGTATTGGAGGAAGAGATAGGTTTTGAGTGCCTTCCTGAACTGATATAGATTGGTTATGGCCCTAATGTCAGGGGGTAGCGCATTCCAGCATTTGGGGATATAGAAACTGCACGCCCTGTTTGTGGTTGTCTTGTTGCACTTTGTCGATGCCTTTGGTGTAATTAGCAGGTTGACAGCTGTTGCTCTTCTGGATCTGTTGGGGGGTACAATGTGGATAAGATGTGTAAATGAGGAGGAAATACCTTTGATTGAAGGCTAATAGAAGTGTTTTGAAAGTGATCCTCCCATGAATAGGTAGCCAGTGTAGCTGTTTGAGAATGGGAGTCACGTGGTCGCTTCTGGCTGCTCCGTAGATGACCCTGGCTGCGGCGTTCATGGCCAACTGTAAGGGGGTTAGTGTGGATTGGGGGAGCCCTTGTAAGATGGCATTTGCAAAGTCAAAATGTGGCAGGATCAGTGCTTGATATATGGTTCGGAAATCATCTGGGTCCAACAGGGAGCGAAGGTGCTTGAGTGAACGGATTTTAAAATAGACGGCTTTGACTATATTGCTTATGTGGCGTTTCATGTCCAGACGTTGATCCACAGTAACTCCCAGGTATTTTATTGCCTCTTTAGTTTGCAGGTCAGCTTCCTTGACACTGACGTGGGATGGCGGAGTAAAGTTGGGGTCTCTGGTGATGAATAGCACCTCTGTTTTTTTATGTTGAATGCGTAGGTTCTGTGACTGGAGCCACGTTGAAACTGCATTGAAGCAATCCGTGAGTGGGGTCAGGTCCATGTGAGTTGTGGAGAAAGGCATGTATAGGAGAATGTCATCTGCATATATCAAGCAGTTCACATTGAATGATCTTATGATATTGCAGATGGGCTGCATGTAAATATTGAAGAGTAAGGAGGATAACGAGGAGCCTTGGGGTACCCCTTGCTTTTGATGGAAATGTATTGACTCTTCTAATCCAGACTTCACATATTGCCATCTACCGTCCAGATAAGATTTGCACCATCCTAGTGCACTGTTGCAGACGCCCTTTTCCCTCAATCTTCCGAGGAGTATTTCGTGACTCACGGAGTCGAAAGCCGCGGCGATGTCTAGGAAGATGAGCACAAAACCTTGACTGATGTTGTCAATTCCTGTGATGATGTCGTTGAATAGACCAGTGAATAGACATGTGTTGCTATTGTGGAAGGGAAGGTTCCGAAGGTATGTCTTGGGGTTCCCAAGAACCATTTGATTCCGTCTCCGAGACACTGGAATCGGAGTCGGGGACTCAAAGTATAAACGAGAGTGGTGCTTGCCCAAATCGAGACGACAGTACAGATGCTCTGAGATACTGTATTGGTAAGTCATTTTGGCTGGGTACCAATATCGTTGAGTTTCAAGCAAGGGCATGGGTGGCAACGATGTTAATGCGATTTGCAACAACCCCAATGCTAACCCCACAATCGGGGTCGATGTCGGTATCAACAAGGACCTTACCGGAACAAGGCTGCTAAGCTCCGCTCGATGGCCAGTATGCACTAGTCCATCGAGGTTGCCAATGTCTAGGTATCGGTTGCAGGTGGTTGCGCTACAGTTCCAGAACATGGCACCAAAAGCTCTCCAGAGGTCAAGGCCTCGGGAGCATCCTGGAGTCTCTCTGTGGCTTTGGAGGACAGGGCCTACCGCAGGAGCTGTTTGGCAGGCTGATCTACCTCTGATGCCACGCCCAAGGGATCTTAATGCTTCGAGTGAGATCTTTCCCTGGAGGTCTGATCCGACTTCGATACGGCTTTGTGCTTGGACTTCGATGATACCTGACATTCATGGGAGAAGGATAAGGCCCTGGATGAAGTGGATGCCAGAGTTACCGCGTTTGAGACGAACAGTGCCCCAAATTTAGAAGCCTGGTTTTGTAGGCCTCTCCATGTCATCTTTTGACAGAGGTGCCAGTCTTTTGGCTGGTGGTCTGGACCAAGGCATTTTAAGCACCAGTCATGTGTGTCAGTCACCAAGAAGGTGCTAGCACAGTTAGAACATTTCTTGAAACCACTAGTTGGATTCTCCAAGCCTTCGGGGATGTGAAGGCTATGGTAAGCTTAAGGCCTAAAAAGGCCGTTGATGCCCTAGTGGGGGTTTTTTGAAAGAAAGATAAAGAAAGAGTAAAAGAAAAGAATAAGGGAACCAGCAATGTCTTCGACAGTGTCGGTGCCGATGGGGAGGCAGAGGCGCTATTCACAAAAAGAGTTTTTCTGTGGTGACTGGATTTGCTTCCTGCTGGTTCCACGGAAAATGAAGAACTGAAGAAAGGGAGTTGGGAAGGCAGGCGCAGTGTGGTGCTCCCAAAAGCTTTCCTATTGGATGCTGGGAAGCATTCCCACATGGGCTCCGTCGGTACAGACGTCACCCATATGTGAAGACCACATTCCTGCTTGTTCCTGGAGATAAAGCTCTAGAAATCGGAAGTAACGACTCTACAGATATTTTCAACACAGTAGTCAAAAATTTCTTAAGAATTTCCTAAGATGAAATAAAAGGAACCTTAGGAAAATTTAATATCCTTTTCCTACTTCTGGAGGAATTTTCCAGGGTTTCCATCTTTTGATGTTAAACATCAGAGTCCTTTATAACAGCTACAACAGAATCCTGGACTTGATCCAAACAGGTCTCCACAGAAGAAATCTTCACATGAAGGGAACTCAATAAGAATTCGTGTGCCTCAGCTTTCTGCCCGAACTGAGCAAACTGGCCTGAGATAGACTGGAGTTGCACTGACAATGACTGCTCTAATTTAAACAAAGCTTCCCACAAGGTTTCGGGCTGTAGCAACGTAGACTGTTCCACCTCGGCTCCCATCTCTCCAGACACATCGGGAGCAACCCCCGACACACATTAGTGCTTCCGGGGCAGGAGGGCTGTACCATCAGTGGGGGAAGCTTGCCAGCATTAACCAGCAAGGGGCCCTCTGCTGCAGCCCCACTCGCTCATTCAACTGGCTGAACTGGAGGGATCTGGCATTCCGGGCTCAAGGAGACGTCAGGCCCAGGGGTAGGCGAAGGATGTCCTTCCACCCCTGCCTTATCCAGCAGGCTGCACGAAGCATTCACATCACCACTGGGCTTCAGGAAGGAGCCCATCAGCCCAGTGACCTCTGACTGCTCCATCAGTAGCTCAGCCTTCCTTTTGCATGACAAATGAGGCATAAAGAAACTCGAAATGGCAATTTAATTAGAGCAAAAGGGAGATGTTTCTGCGAGTGGCGTTCAGACAGCGTCTGCCGCCATCTTCCACCAGACATGGCCTAATTTGGGAGTTTATGTGCAGATTGTTCTCCATTTGGTAGTTGTTCTCTGGAGTATCTAAGTTGCCTATATACTTCTGGAGTTACTACCCTAATTGTTAGTTGACCAATACAAAAAGCTAAGGCAGTAACTACACTGAAAATATAAATTCAATTCTATTCTAGTCCCTGTGGAATATCTAACGCCCAGATTAGTAGAAATTATCTGCACCTGAAATTCATTCCTAAATTAAAGCTTTCAGTAATCATTTGTCAAATAAATATTCACAAACCTGTTTGTATTTTGACTCTGTGCAGTTTAGATGTGAACTGATCGTTGACTGTAAATACATGACCATTTTCTATTTCTTTTGACTTGGGCTCTTTTGTGAGAACCCGCTGTGTCGGCTTGCCACATGCAAGCGACTGTAAGGCTCGAACAAGTTCTCGTTCAGGGATATCTGTCTCTTGCTGAATTTCCTGAAAATCAATAGGATTCACACAAGTTACTTACTACAATGCCAGAAAATTCAGTAGAGAACTACTATATAATCACTACAATATCAACAATAAGGCATTAAATAAAATCTAATTATTTTCATTTAAATGTCAAAAGAAATCTCTCTCAAGCCATATTGTACTGACACAGTAACCACTTTGGAATTACTACTTTAAGTTTTCATCAAGGATCAAAACAATTTTCACCAGTATCAATAAGACAGAAGGAAAACAAGGTAAGACTTCTCGATAGTACTTCGTTATGGAACAGACTTCCAAAGGATTTATTTATGAAGCAAAGTTACTCAAACTTCCGTAATAAGATAAAAAACTGGCCTTTTCCCTTGATTAAGTGTCATTTTGTTTTTGTCTACTCTGTTGAGTTATCTGGAGCAGGACAACTTTGCTTTCATCTAACTGGATGATTTGGAGAATCAGATTTTGTTTGTTTTCATTTCATTTTTACATCGAGGTAATTTTGAATGGAGAGTGTGGGAGAGGAAAGCAAATAAGGGCATTCCCTTCTTTCTTCATGGCTAATTCCTATAATATAGTGTTAATGTACTTATTTTATGCATCTGGAACATTGATTTGATGTAGACTCATAACTTCAACATAATAAACTTTATTGACACCCTTGCATTTTAGGTATGCTGTCTACAATATCTTGAGAAATTGGAAATATTTCAACTGTATGCCATCATAATATTTTAATAGTATGTTCAAAAGTATACAACAAAAAAAAATGATGTCTGTGCAACTTAGGCAGTAATTTCTGAGGGAAAAAAAAACATGACCTAGATAGGATTAATGGCACCTTTCACTAATATTTGGTTGCACAACTCTTAGCAGTGATGACAGTCTCCAAATGTTTCTTGTAGTCACCTATAAGTTTCGTACATCTGTCTGCTGGTAGTTTCTCCCACTCTTCAATTGCGATTTGTTCCAGCTCATGAATGTTTCCAGGATTCCTTTTACCAATGGCAAATTTCAGCTCTTTCCAAAGGTTCTCACTTGGATTGAGATCAGGACTCATTGCTGGCCAATTTCAAACAGTCCATTGGTTCCTTTTTAACCATTCTTTTGTACTTTGGGATGTATGTTTGGGCCATTGTCCTGCTGGAGGACCCATGACCTTCGACCCAGACCTAGTTTTCTGCACTACGTAGCACATTTCATAACAAAATACCCTGGAAACCCTCTGACTTTATGATTCCTTTAATACGTCCCAGGCCTCCACTTCCTGATGCAGCAAAACAGCCCCACATTACAGAACCTCCTTATAGGCTTCATTTCTTTGCCAGTAAATGTATCGCTGTCTGCATTGCCAAAGAGTTCAAGCTAGGTTTCATTTGTCCACAGAACATTTTCCCAGAAGGATTGTGGTTTCTCAAAGTAGGATAGGGCAAAGATCAGGTGTGCCTTTTTAGGTCTGTCTTTCAGCAGTGGGGTCCTCCTTGGCTTTCGCCCATGAAGTCGTTCTTTGTTTACTGCGCGGAGTATGGTGTGGGTTGAAACCACCACTCCGGATTGCTCCAGCTCAGCCTTAAGCTCTCTGGATGTTGTACATGGTGTTTTTCCAACAGGTCGCACTAACCTTCGAAGACTTCTTGGATTAATTATTTTCTTCCCACCACATCCTGGGAGGTTTTTGACAGTTCCATGAGCAGAAAACATCTTAATATTGCAAACCGTAGACAGAGGAATCCCAAGGTCTTTGGAGATGGCCTTGTACCCCCCCCCCTCCTTTGAAGTTTGATATCTGGTGATAATGGCTTTTCTGACTGTCTCAGGCAGCTCTCGTCTTCACCGTTGTGAAAACGGAGCAGGGAGTGAATGTGGCCATTTTAAACATTAGAGTCATCATTCATTGGTTGATTCAAGTCATGTGAGGACTGACAATCACAGTGCGTTTAATTTTACTGCACTGGGAATGTGGTGGTTCTGTTCAAACTGACAGAAGCCACAAACACCACATCTCCATGCACCCAGCATCACAGATGAGCTCAACAAGGGTCAAAATAGAAAAACCACAACAAAAATAAAAACTGTGGCTAAAAAGAGACGGAATCCCTTCCCCTGTCAAGCCTGTTAGAAAAGGGCCTCCTCAGCTGCCTACATAGATCTGAGGGAAGGTGTTTTTTAAGCTGTTCTATTGAACAGCAAAGTCATAGAGCCAATTCAAATAGAAAAAAAAAGGAAAAAAAAAGACAAAAATAAAATAGAACCTGTGGAAATAAAATAGGGAGAGGAGGCTGGGGTCTGGGCCTGGACTTCCCACTCCCCGCAGGGGTCCCATGGAGTCTCCCTGACCATTTTCTAGCCAGTGTTGTCAGAGGTCAATTGACACAGGCTCCGGGACAGGGAAAAACCTGGACGGATGCCTGAACTCATCCAAAGTGCGGTCCACTTGGGAGATTTGCACAGGGGTGGGCTCTACCATACACAAGGCCACCATAGAATCCTTAATGAGCATGCAGAAGTTCTTCTTGTTGAGCAAGTGGATCACAAATTAATCTTTGCCTTTTAGTAGGGGAAGCTCCCCTTCTTCCACTGACTCACCCGCTGGAGATAGAGAATCCTATTCTCCATGGCAACCAACCTCCACAGAAAATAAGGCAGAGTTCCCAGCAGATTAGACAGGCAAAAAGGGCACAGTAGGGGTGCTTATCCCATTTGCTACCAGCAGAAGTGCCTGAGGGCCCCAGCCTCCCACAGGGGAGAACAGGGCCTTAGACCATGGGGGAGGGGGGAGGGGAAGGAGGGCGGTGGCATCAAGCAATTAGCCTAGACTTAAAAACAGCTCATGAGCCGTTTCAGCAGCTGCTGCTCAAAGCTGGCCGAGAAAGAACCCCAGGGCCCTGTAGCGCCCGGAGGAGGACTGCCTGCTTGAATATACAATCTCCTTAGCATGCTCCTCCTCTACCAAGATGACAACTTTCCTTGCCAGTGGGAAAATCATAGGAGACATGGCAGAGTCCTGCAGATCAGCATTGGCCCCCGGTCACGCACAAGGAAGGGGGGGGGGGGGTGTCCCAGAAATGCAAAAACAAAAACAAAAAAACCCCAGGCCCTGAGGCATCCTTGCCACACTCAAGGAAAAAGGAGCCAGCTCTGGAGCTGACCTAGTGGGAGTCGCAAAAGGCAGAGTGTCATGGTTGCATGTGGCAAAAGAATGGAGAAAAAAAAAATCCCCGCACAGAAAAAAAAGGAACCGCCAGTAAGAAAAGCATAGTTACTCACCTGTAACAGGTGATCTCCAGGAACAGCAGGAATTTAGTCTTCACATACGAGTATCGTCGATACCGACGGAGTCTGTGCGGGAACTCTCCCCAGCATCCAATAGAAAAGTTTTTGGGAGCATCCCACAGCGCCTGCGTGCTGCCTTCCCGCCTTTCCCAACTGTCCCTTCTCAAGTTGAGTTTATAGCTGAGACAAAGAGAGAGGGAAAGAGAGAAAGAGAGATAGAGAGATACAACTCCTAGGGGAGGTGGGTGGGTTGTGAAGACTAAATTCCTGCTGTTCCCGGAGATCACCTGTTACAGGTGAGTAACTATGCTATCTCCAGGAACAAGCAGGAATGTAGTCTTCACATATGGGGATTCCCTAGCTGCAGACGCCAGGGAGAAGGCCCCAGAAGTTGTGTGCCCCTGTGAAAGGGCTCCACCTCCCCCCATGGATCTCTAGCATCCTACCAGGGATGGTGGGTAGGAGTTAAGTATGGAACAGGTGTTGAAAAACAGCCTGACAAACAAGGCATCCCGGCGGGAGTCCTTGTCTAAGCAGTAATGGGCTGTGAAGGTATGAACCGAAGCCCAAGTAGCTGCTCGACAGATGTCGTCGATAGACACAGAATGAAGATGAGCCATAGAGGCTGCCATGGCTCTCACATTGTGAGCTGTGACATGGCCTTCAAGAGGAAAGTTCTTACTCTCACAGGCAAAAGAAATACACTGTGCAATCCAGCTGGACAGTGTTCTTTTGGAGACTGGAAGTCCCAAATGACTAGGATCAAAAGCAACAAAGAGTTGAGAGGACTTTCTATGTTGCTGTGTCCTTTGCAAGTAAAAGGCCAAAGCTCTTTTACAGTCCAAAGTATGAAGATTCCTTTCTGCATTTGAGGCGTGAGGCCTTGGGAAAAATACAGGAAGGTAAACCGCTTGGTTTAAATGAAAAGATACCACCTTTGGCATAAAGTGTGGATGAGTCCTAAGGACTACCTTATCATGATGGAACCTTGTAAAAGGAGGATCAGCCACCAACGCTTGTAATTCACTGATGCGACGTGCTGTGATAGCAATAAGAAAGATGACCTTCCAGGAAAGGAATTTCAAAGAGGTAGAAGCTAATGGTTCAAAAGGCGGCTTCATGAGCTGCCCAAGTACCAGATTTAAGTCCCATGCCACCAGTGGTGGCTTAATGGGAGGATTAGTTAAAAGAAGGCCTCTCATAAATCTCGCTATGAGAGCATGAGAGGAAATAGGTTGTCCATTTAGAGGCTTGAAAGAAGCTGCAATAGCACTCAAATGAACTCTCACTGAATTGGTCTTAAGCCCTATATTAGACAAATGAAGGAGAAACTCCAGTAAAGATTCCAGAGGTATCGCAAGAGGGTCAAGACCCTTCTGTGAGCACCATATGGTAAACCTTTCCCACTTGAAAGCATAAGAGCATCTTGTGGAAGGCTTCCTGGAAACAAAGGATATCCTTTACCTGCTGAGAAAGGTTAAGACCATGAGGTTCTAGGCTTTCAGCAACCAGGCCCTGAGATGCAGAGAATGGGGATTGGGATGTCACAGCATCCCGTCCTCCTGAGAAAGGAGATCTGGAGCAGATCCTAACTCCAGAGGCGGAGCTTGAGAGAGATGTAGGAGCAAAAGGTACCACATTTGCCGTGGCCAAAGTGGAGCTATGAGAATCATATGACCTCTGTCTCTCTGAAGCTTGAACAGGGTTTTAGGAATTAGGGGAATGGGTGGAAAGGCATACAGGAAGTCCTGGCCCCAATGGAGGAGGAAAACATCCCTGGCCTGACAACCCTGAGCCTGAATTCTGGAACAGAACCGGGAAAGTATGGCATTCAGCGGACTTGCAAAGAAGTCTATGTCCAGGGATCCCCAAATTTGAAAACGTTTGGCCACCTGGTCTGCATGGAGAGACCATTTGTGTGGAAGCAGAACTCGAATGAGTCTGTCTGCCCAAGAGTTTTGAATGCCTGGAAGATACACCGCAAGGAGATGAATCTGATGCTCTCTGGCGAGGGTCCATAGTCACAAAGCTTCGTTGCATAGCGACAGAGCCTGTTCCACCCTGCTTGTTCACATAGAACATGGCTACTTGATTGTCCATTTGAACTAGGACTGTCTTGTAGCTAAGCTGGGTGTGGAATACTCGAAGAGCAAGGAAGATTGCTCTGAGTTCCCAGAGATTGATGTGTAGATAGGTCTCCTGTGGAGTCCAGGTACCCTGGGTAGAGAGGCCTTGCAGATGGGCTCCCCAGCGCACCTGTGAGGCATCTGTTAGAGTGGTTTGGTGTGGGGGTTGCTGAAAAGGAGACCCCACCAAAAGGTTTTGGGGTGACTGCTACCATTGGAGGGATAAAATAAGGCGATCTAGTTTGCTATTTTGTCTGACAGGCAACCTGACGCCTGAGTCCACTGAGTGGATAGAGTCCACTGGACTTGCCCTCATATGGAGGAGAGCATAAGGAACCACATGCACGGTGGATGCCATGTGGCCTAGTAATTGTAACATCTCCCGAGCAGTGAAGTGAGGTTTTAGCACTGCTTGGGAAGCTAACTGCACAATGCGAAGGCAGCGGGCCTGTGGAAGGTGGGCCCTTGTCTGTCTGGTATCCAAGAGCTCTTATAAACTCTAGGGACTGAGTGGGAGCAAGGTTGGATTTTGGGAAGTTTATGACAAGTCCAAAATACTGAAGGAGGCGCATTGTGCGAGACAGAGCAACCCTGACCTCAGGCTCTGAAGGGGCTTGAATGAGCCAGTTGTCTAAGTAAGGGAAGATGAATATTCCTAGGGTGCGAAGAAATGCTGCCACCACAGCTATGCATTTTGTGAACACCCTTGGTGCCGAGGCCAGGCCAAAAGGAAGAACCCTGTATTGGTAGTGCTTCCCTTGAACTAGAAAGCGAAGGAACGTTCGATGAGTTGGATGGATGAGAACATGAGTGTACGCATCCTTGAGATCTAGAGAACAAAGCCAATCCTGACTGAAGGTATGGCAACAGAGTTCATAGAGAAATCATTTTAAACTTCTCTTTGAACAGGAATTTGTTCAATTCTCTGAAGTCTAAAATGGGTCTGTGTCCTCCTGTTTTCTTTGGAATAAGGAAATAGGGGGAGTAGAACCCTGTACCCTGTTGGAGAATGGGTACCTCTTCTATTGCCCCTTGGGGAAGAAGCATAATGACCTCTTGACCTAACTGGTCATTGAGAGAGGTCTGAGAATTGAATTGTCTTACCATTGAAGGAGATGACATGCTGAGGAAATGAAGCTTGTACCCCCTCTCTTACAATAAACAGAGTCCAATTTTCTGCTGTTATCTGACCTCATCTGGGGGCAAAATGACATAACCTTCCTAGAATGGTGGAAGGCTCTGGGCTGTTCAGGGCCAGGAAGGCAAAGTTTTCTAGATAGGAGTCAAAGTCTGCTGAGCCGGTTGAGGCTTAGCAGCTTTTGTTTTTCTTTGCCTAGGTTGCTGCTGCTGTCCCTTTTGGGCAGACTGACCTAAACGATGCCCCTGCTGAGTATAGGAGGGATAAAACCTTTTCTTCTTGCTAAAGAATTGTTTCTTGTAGGATTTTTTCCTTGCAAGATCAGCTGTAGACAGACAATCTATCCAAAGTGATATTGTCAGCATCAATTTCATTAGCTTTTTCCTGCCAATTCTTGCTAAAGAGATTCTCTCCTGTGCAAGGAATCTTCCCTAGTTTATCCTGTACCCAAAGTTCCAAGTCAGATGCCTGAAGCCAGGCAATCCTACGTGCACCTATGGCAATGGCATAAGTTCTGCTTATGCACTCAAAGCAGTCAAAGGCTGCACGATTTACAAACTTGGAAACATCCTGAGCATGTTTGACAAGGTCGAGGAAATCCTGCCTCTTATCATCAGGAAGGAGAGGGCTCATAAGCTCTAAATCTCCTGTGACTTCCTTAAGTAACATTCCCAGATATAATATATAGGAACTGATCCTAGCAGAAAGCATGGAAGCCTGGAAGATTCGACGCCCAGAGGCGTCAAGAGTCCTACACTCACGTCCTGGAGGATTAGATGCATGCCTTTTTGCACTCTTGATCCTTCTCATAGCTGATTCCACCACCATGGAATGGTGTGGTAGCTGAGTCTTCTGAAACTCAGGACAAGGAGGAACTCGATACATGGCATCGAGTCTTCGAGAGTGAGGCAATGTGGTAGGAGGTGTTTCCCACATCCTTAACATAGAAGCATAGAAACATGACGACAGAAAAAGACCACATGGCCTATCTAGTCTGTCCTTCCATATCAACAACTACAACAGTGCACTTTTTTCTTTTAGAGATCCTCTGTGTTGGTCCCATGCTTTTTTGAATTCAGTTACTGTCCTCATCTCTACCACCTCCACTGGGAGACTATTCCATGGATCCACTACTCTTTCCGTAAAGAAATATTTCCGCATATCACTCCTGAATCTATCTCCCTTCACCCTCATCCCATGTCCCCTCGTAGCAGAACTTGCTTTCAATTGAAAGAGGCTCTCTCCCTGAACATTTATGCCACGGAGGTATTTAAACATCTCAATCATATCACCTCTATCCCGCCTTTCCTCTAAGGTGTACATATTAAGATCCTTAAGTCTGTCCTCATATGCTTTATAATGAAGCCCACTAATCATTTTAGTAGCCACCCTCTGCACCGACGCCATCCTGTTCACATCCTTTTGAAGGTGCGGTCTCCAGAATTGCACACTATACTCCAAATGAGGTCACACCAAAGACTTATACAGAGGCATTATCACCTCCTTTTTTCTGCTAGCCATTCCTCTCCGTATGCACCCAAGCATCCTTCTAGCTTTTGCCGTCGCCTTTTCTACCTGTTTAGCTACTTTAAGATCATCAGACACAACCACGCCTAGGTCCCGCTCTTCTTTAGTGGACAAAAGTACTTCACCTCCTATACTGTATTGCTCCCTTGGATTGCTGCAGCCCAAATGCATGAACCTTACATTTTTTAACATTAAATCCCAGCTGCCAAATTCTAAACCATTCTTCAAGCTTAGCTAGATCCCTCCTCATGTTATCTACACCTTCCTGCAAGATCTCATGAATAGGTAAGGTAGCTGCCTCCTTAGGAGCCTTAGGGTATTGTAGGATTTCTAATTCCTTTGCCCTAGGCTCTTTTTCAGGAGCCACTGTGGTGGAAAGACCTCGAGCCACATCTCGGATAAAATCCTGAAAGGACATATCCTCTGGTGGAGACATCCTACGCTGAGGAGAAGAATCCTCAGGAATAAGTACTCTGGTATCGACAGAGCTTTCAGAGTCTTCAGACTCATCCGAGGATTCAAAGTATCTCCGATTCGGGTGATCGTGCAAGGCACGGTACCGATCGAAGTCGGCATCGGAGGGGTCCGGTACCGACTTGTCATTACCCGATGGATAAGCATGACTCGGTCCCGGTAGAATACCTGTCGATGTAGTCAGTACCGGTACCGGAGTCGGTGCCGGTACCGATTGAATTGTCTGAAGCGGTTTCAGGGGCATCGAGGCCGTGAGAAGAGCCGCCAGACTGCGTTCAATAGCCAAGAATCTCTGGTCTATCGACGCTGCCGATGCTTGGGTATCGGTACCGGATGAAGCAGCCGGTAGCCCAGAACATGGCACCAGTAGTTCTGCCGAGGTTAAGGCCTCGAGAACATCCTGGAGCCCCGTTAGTGCTTTGGAAGCTGAAGCCTCCCGCCAGGGCAATTCTGTCAGTGAAAGTCCCTCAAGGGCAAGACCAGAGGCATCTCGATGCTTAGAGGGAGATCTACCCTTTGAGGACAGACTAGATTTATGTTTAGTTACCTGAGATCCATGGGAGGAAGACGAAGCCCTGGAAGACGTCGATGCCACAGAGGCTGCATCGGAGGGAAAAAGGGTGCTAAGTTTAGCAGCTCGGTTCTGCCGGCCCCTCTTCGACATCATCCCACAGGCAACACACTCCGAAATAGAGTGGTCAGGACCTAAACATTTGAGGCACCACTCGTGGGTGTCGATGATGGAGATGGTACCGTCACACTTGGAACATTTTTTAAAACCCGAAGCGGGTTTTTCCATTTTAAAGGAAAAGTTGGGCCTACTGCCCAAAATGGCACGTGGCACCTGAGGAGAAAATACCTGGAAAAGACTCCAGAAGAAAAGGGGGGGTTTTTTGGAAAAAAAGAACGAACCACCGGCGGTACCAGTGTAGCGTCGAGGGAAGGCAGACGCGACCACAAAAAAGAAGAACAAAAGGGAATTATTTTCTGCGGTGACAGGATTTGCAACCTGTCGGCTCCGCGGAAAATGAAGAACTGGAGAGGGACAGTTGGGAAAGGCGGGATGCAGGTGCTGTGGGATGCTCCCAACAGCTTTCCTATTGGACGCTGGGGAGTTTCCCGCGCAGGCTCAGTCGGTACCGACGATACACATATGTGAAGACTACATTCCTGCTTGTTCCTGGAGATACAGAAAACCACCACAGTGAAAAAGAAACCCCGGAGAGAGAATTCCAGTTCCTTCAAGTTGGCTGGGGGAACCCTAGAAGGGCTGTCCTAGCCACTCCCGCAGTCATGAAAATCCTGGCTGCTGGAAAAGCAAATTTTTTTTAAAATTTATTGCAACAGCAAAGAGACAAATGGAAGACAATTTAAAAATAAATGGCAAAAAATATCACAGCAAGCAAATAGAGAATAAGAGGGAAATGGTCCCGGGCCCTATTTATCACCCACCATTCAGGAGCCCTCGTCTGCTCTCCAGCACTGATTGTGTTGGACATGGGGTGCACCTGAGCTCCTTGCAAATGCTGTGGCCTGCGAGACCAAGAATAGTGGGGTCCAGGATCATGGTCGGGGCTATGGAAGCCAGGCCTATCTGCACTTGTCTGAGCTGGTCTAGCAGGTAAAGGAAAAATTACTCTCCTTACAGTATTCTTTTCAGAACCTGAAAGTTGCTTTATTTAAGGTGTTCTAAGATGCGGTTTTGTAACAGAAAAAGATAGACAAATTAGTTTCCATAGCCAAAAACATTTGCATTTATAAAGAGAGAAGTCATTTTGGATGTTTAACTTTGTTCAGCTCTGATATTCTTAAATAAAGCTTGAACCATGAGCAAGCATTTCCAAAACTGGGCATGTTGGCTATGCTGATTTTGGAGATGCATGAGGACTGTGCACCAGGGGTCCAAGAAACTCAATTACATAGAGACTCTCCTACCTCATAGTGCGACTGAGTAGGGAATCGCTACCCAGCAGTATAATTCTGTGGGAGAAGGGAGAGAAGAAAAGGCCCTCTGTGAAAAATTAGGAGAATTTAAGTCATGGATATTTCATACTTGATATATCCTAATTGTATGGTATTCAGAAATTATGGGTCCTCATGAATCTTTCAATGATTGGGCAATAAAGACAATTAATGATGTTGTGTAAACCTGAACAGCAAAAATGCTGAACTATTCACAGATCGCAACTAGTACTTCTGATCTAAAAAAATCTGAATAAACCCGCTCAATAACCAATGTCATAAGCTAGTGGGAAGGGTCAGTAAAATATCAAGATGTACAGGGAGACACATGACAGACAGAAAAAGGAGGTGATCATACTTCTTATACAGAATACTAATGACAATTCATCTGTAGTAGCACATCCACGTCCAACAGCTGTATATCCAAAAGGATACATAAGTAGAGCAGAGTCCCCCCCACCACAGCCAGTCAGGTACATAAAAACGTATCTCATGCATAATAAATGTGGCTATTCTGGAAACCCCTGAAGTAGAGAAAATCCAGAAGAGACTAACAAATGGGTGTCAACCGCAATGACTTGAAGCATATTCCTTGGAGAGGTTTAGGATTCTGAGAAGATTTAAGACTCAGGATAACCTCCCAGTGTTGGTGGTGGAGCAAACAATGACATTCAAAAAAAGGGGAAAGCCTTGAAGATCCCCAACAGTAAGAAAACCAGGGATCAAGTGTTTCAGCACTACAATAGGGAGAGGAAATGGGCAGGCTAGCCAAAATGTTTAGCTTAAATCACAGATAATAGGTAAATGCCACAAAGAAAATGGCTTAGGCAAACCGCCAGGAAGCATTTCTGAAAACCCTGACAGATTTCATAATCTTTACCTCTAAATCAAAGCAATCACCTACTAAACAGCAGCTTGGATGCACAAATTCCTTTCACTTCTTTAATGCTTACTAAAAAATAAAGTACAAGAAATTTATCAAAACGTAGATACAGTGAATTTTAACACAATCGTGGGCTATAAAGGCTGAATTTACTAAAAATGTTAAAGCCTTATTTCCAAACTAAAGTAGATGTGTGCTTTTTGAAAGGAACATTAATGGGTAAAGATTACATCCACAACTCACTATAAAAGATCCTATTTTCAAATACATGATGTCAAAACTGAAAATAATTTGATACTCTGAAAGTTGATAATAGTCTGAACACAATCACAATACCATAGTAGGCTTTCAAAGTTTAACCTACACAAGTTAGAACAGGAAGTGCAAGAAATGACAAGCAAGTCAAGGTGAATACTATATAACCAAAGTTAAATATAGTGATGGAATTCAAAATGACATGGGCACTGTAGCCACCTCCTGGGCAGACTAGATGGACCATACTGGTCTTTATCTGCTGTCATATACTATAAGCAGTATAAGTCAAAGAAGACTATGCATAAGTTACATTTAGAATAATAAAACTAGTACCTCAAATGTATACTTTTCTCTGTTGTTGAAGAGCATTAATATAGTCATCTGGAAAGTAGAGACTTGCAGTATATGCTTTCGCGTATTAGTGCCAGTTACTTGGGCACCTCCAACACCAACTTCTGAACCATCCTCCTATAGACATAAACAAACATTAATCCTAGAATTGGAAATAAAGGTAATGAGGGTAGTCATGTTCTTGGATGCAAACAGTATCACCTGCAGCCTGTATCTTAAATAGTGAACTTGAGATTGGTGTTGGGGGAAATATCAGTCATATAAATGATGCAGAAGCCACAGCCAGCAACAGTTTATCTTTAAAAAGATTTTTTAAAATTAGAAAATCAAAAACATTTTGTTTACAGGTATATTCAATATGGTAAGAGTTGCTTAAACATGGGCTGTTACTTCATTTGTTTAAGCACACAAAACAAGTAAACTTATATAAATAAAATAGTTATAGTAAATGCTATACATTTCAAAAACCAGAGTTGCTTAGCTGCAGCAGATGTTCTCCAAGGTCAGCTGGATAAGCAGCCATATACGTGGGTAATGCCATCTGACAACATCCACATAACAGCCATTTCTTCTTGTAATAAGGAACACTTTGGTCTTACCTCTTAATTTTCTTTCCTTGATTCCAACCAGGCCAGTTTAGAACACATTGGTTATACCAATCAGCCAGCAGATGGAGAAATTATAGGGCTGTGAGCTCTGGCCTATAATAGGCATCATGCACCACATGTTCCTCAGTATTTTTGTAACAAAACGATGATGATCGAAACATTCTAAACCAATTCACCCAAAGGGAGGAGGGCATTCAGTAAAATAATCAGAACACAAAAAAAACACACAAGTGAAATTGGGACCCAGAAGACTTCCAGCAGCTTGCAAAACAGCAAGCACAGAAAGCAGATAGTCAAGAATAAAGGTGGGCTCCTCAACTGGTCTGTTTGGACTCATGGAATGAAAATTAGCAGATAAGACCAAATTTCTCATTCCTTAACGTCCAGACCAGTCCAGAATGCATCTTATGTATCAAAGCACCCCTTACCTTGGGCAGGATGCAGCTACCGCTGCTTTAACTACCCTGAGACGGAAGGCATCATCCTCTTTGCGTGGATACAAAGTGCTTCGCGAAAAAAATGAGGGGACCGTACTGCTGCTGCTCCCCAAATTTCCATTACTGTGACCAAGTATGCTCTGGCCCCTACCATGTCAAAGGAACCCAGAAAGAATACGATGTAAGCCTACCTTTGAAGATGCAGGTAAATGAAACAGCGTTCTAAGGTCAACGCATAATTGTAGCTTGCAGCCACTATTTCTCATCACTCAGCCAAACAAGTGTTCAGGGTTGCAGAGTAATTATTGGCCACCTCTACATATGTCATAAGCGCTCTAACATTGAAAAAGCAAATGGAAAACTCTTGTCGACAGTCTTTCTGTCAAACAGAAGGTAACTCCAAGATATGACAAATGGAATAGAGAAACTATCCCCAAAATGAGGGGGCTTTGAATCCAAATAACCACCTCTGAGAAACACAAAAAACCCTCTGCTTGTACATCCAGGCGATAATGCTTCACGAACGGACCAAGAGGCCACGCTGCAAATGTCTCCTGGCAGCACGAGGCCATACTTTGCCCATGACACTGCCTGCGCCCAAGTCGAATGAGCTCGCAATACTGTTGGCACGCTCCATCCTTGCAACATGTACGCTGATGCAATTGCTTCATTTATTCACCTAGAAATGAAGTACATAGCTACTGCCTCTCCTTTACACGGACCTCCAAAGAGGATTGACAAATGATCAGACTTATGAAACAGTTCTCTGTAAATAAAGCATAGTTACTCACCTGTAACAGGTGATCTCCGGGAACAGCAGGAATTTAGTCTTCACATATGGGTATCGTCGGTACCGACGGAGCCTGGGCGGGAACACTCCCGAGCATCCAATTAGAAAGCCTTTGGGAGCATCCCACAGCGCGCCTGCATGCTGCCTTCCCGCCTTTCCCAACTGCCTCTCTCCAGTTGAATTTAAAGCTGAGACAAAGAGAGAGAGAGAGAGAGAGAGCGAAAGAGAAAGAGATAGAGAGATACAACTCCTAGGGGAGGTGGGTGGGTTGTGAAGACTAAATTCCTGCTGTTTCCGGAGATCACCTGTTACAGGTGAGTAACTATGCTATCTCCAGGAACAAGCAGGAATGTAGTCTTCACATATGGGGACTCCCTAGCTTTAGATGCCAGGGAGAGACCCCAGAAGTTGTGTCCCTGTGAAAGGGCTCCACTTCCCCCCATGGATCTCTGGCATCCAACCAGGGATGGTGGGTAGGAGTTGATTAGGTATGGAACAGGTGTTGGAGAACAGCCTGACCAAACCAGGCATCCCGGCAGGAGTCCTTGTCCAAACAGTAATGGGCTGTGAAGGTATGAACTGAGGCCCAAGTGGCTGCTCGACAGATGTCGTCGATAGACACAGAATGAAGATGAGCCATAGAGGCTGCCATGGCTCTCACATTGTGAGCTGTGACATGGCCCTCCAGAGGAAGATTCTTACTCTGATAGGCAAACTAAATACACTGAGCAATCCAGTTGGACAGTGTTCTCTTGGAGACTGGAAGTCCCAAATGAGAAGGATCAAAAGCAACAAAGAGTTGAGAAGACTTTCTATGTTGCTGTGTTCTTTGTAAGTAAAAGGCTAAAGCTCTTTTACAGTCCAAAGTATGAAGATTCCTTTCTGCATTTGATGCATGAGGCCTTGGAAAAAACACAGGCAGGTAGACCGCTTGGTTTAGATGAAAAGGCGAGACCACCTTGTCATGATGGAACCTTGTATGAGGTGATCAGCCACTAGTGCCTGCAACTCACTGATGCGACATGCTGATGTGATTGCAATGAGAAAGATAATCTTCCAAGAAAGTAATTTCAATGAGGTAGTAGCTAAGGGTTCGAAAAGTGGCTTCATGAGCTGACCAAGAACCAGGTTTAAGTCCCATGCCACCGTTGGTGGCCTAATGGGAGGCTTAGTTAGAAGGCGGCCTCTCATAAATCTTGCTATAAGAGGATGGGAGGAAATAGGTTGTCCATTTAGAGGCTTGAAAGAAGCTGCAATAGCACTCAAATGGACTCTTACTGAGTTAGTCTTAAGTCCTGCATTGGATAAATGAAGGAGATACGCCAGTAATGATTCCAGAGGTATCGCAAGGGGGTTAAGACCCTTCTGCGAACACCATATGGTAAACCTTTTCCACTTGAAATCATAAGAGCGTCTTGTGGAAGGCTTCCTGGAAGCATAAAGGATATCCTTTACTTGCTGAGGGAGGTTAAGATCATGGAGATCTAGGCCTTCAGCAACCAAGCCCTGAGATGCAGAGACTGGGGATTTGGATGCCATAACATTCCGTCCTCCTGAGATAGGAGACCTGGAGCAGACCCTAACTCCAGAGAGGGAGCTTGAGAGAGATGTAGAAGCAGAGGGTACCACACTTGCCATGGCCGATGTGGAGCTATGAGAATCATACGGCCTCTGTCTCTCTGAAGCTTGAACAGGGTTTTGGGAATTAGGGGAATGGGTGGAAAAGCATAAAGGAAGTCTTGACCCCAGTGAAGGAGGAAAGCATCCCTGGCCTGAGAGCTCTGAGCCGGAATTCTGGAACAGAACCGGGGAAGTTTGGCATTCAACGGACTTGCAAAGAGGTCTATGTCCGGGGTTCCCCAAATTTGAAAAATCTTGGCCACCTGGTCTGCATGTAGAGACCATTCGTGTGGAAGCAGAATTCGACTGAGTCTGTCTGCCCAAGAGTTTTGTATGCCTGGAAGATACTCTGCCAGGAGATGAATCTGATGCTCTCTGGCGAGGGCCCATAGTCGCACAGCTTCGTTGCAAAGCGACAGAGAGCCTGTTCCTCCCTGCTTGCTCACGTAGAACATGGCTACTTGATTGTCCATATGAATGAGGACTGTCTTGTATCTGAGCAGGGTGTGGAACACTCGAAGAGCAAGGAAGATTGCTCTGAGCTCTAAGAGACTGATATGTAGATGAGTCTCCTGTGGAGTCCAAGTGCCTTGGGTGGAGAGGTCTTGCAGATGAGCTCCCCAACCCACTGGTGAAGCATCTGTCGTGAGAGTTGCTTGGGGTAAAGGTTGTTGAAATGGGGACCCCAGCAACAGATTTTGAGTGGACTGCCACCATCGGAGGGACAAAATAAAGCGATTTGTGTTTGCTATTTTGTCTGACAGGCACCCTGATGCCTGGGTCCACTGGGTGGATAAAGTCCACTGGGCTGCTCTCATAAGGAACCGCATGCACGGTAGATGCCATGTGGCCTAGTAGTTGTAACACTTCTCGAGCAGTGAGAAGAGGCTTTAGCACTGCTGGAGAAAGCACAGTTACTTACCTGTAACAGGTGATCTCTGGGAAAAGCAGGAATAAGTCTTCACATATGGGTATCGTCGGTACCAACGGAGCCTGCGCGGGAACGCTCCCCAGCGTCCAATAAGAAAGCTTTTGGGAGCATCCCACAGCGCCTGCGTGCTGCCTTCCTGCCTTTCCCAACCACCTCTCTCCAGTTTGAGTTTTAAAGCTGAGACAAAGAGAGAGAGAGAGGGAAGGGAAGATAGATAGAGAGATACAACTCCTAGGGGAGGTGGGTGGGTCGTGAAGACTTATTCCTGCTGTTCCCGGAGATCACCTGTTACAGGTAAGTAACTGTGCTATCTCCAGGAACAAGCAGGAATGAGTCTTCACATATGGGGACTCCCTAGCTGCAGATGCCAGGGAGAGACCCCAGAGTTGTGTGTCTTTGAAAAGGGCTCTACCTCCCCCCATGGATCTCTGGCATCCGACCAGGGTAGGTGGGTAGGAGTTGATTAGGAATGGAACAGGTGTATGGGAACAGCCTGACCAAACGAGGCATCCCGGCAGGAGTCCTTGTCCAAACAGTAAAGGGCTGTGAAGGTATGAACCGAGGCCCAGGTGGCCGCTCGACAGATTTGGTCGATGGACACAGAGTTTAGATGAGCCATTGAGGCTGCCATGGCCCTCACATTGTGAGCTGTGACATGGCCCTCCAGAGAAAGGTTCCTACTCTGGTAGGCGAAAGAAATACACTGAGCAATCCAGTTGGACAGTGTTCTCTTAGAAACTGGAAGTCCTAAATGGGAAGGATCAAAAGCAACAAAGAGTTGAGAAGACTTTCTATGTTGCTATGTTCTTTGTAAGTAAAAGGCGAGAGCTCTTTTACAATCCAAAGTATAAAGATTCCTCTCTGCACTTGATGCATGAGGTCCTGGAAAAAAGACAGGTAAGTATATGTCTTGGTTCAGATGAAAAGGCGAAACCACTTTGGGCATAAAGTGTGGCTTGGTCCTGAGGACTACCTTATGATGGAACCTTGTATAAGGAGGATTAGCCACCAAGGCTTGCAATTCACTGATGCGGCGTGCTGAGGTGACTGCAATGAGAAAGATAACCTTCCAAGAAAGAAACTTCAAGGAGGTGGTGGCTAAAGGTTCAAAGGGTGGCTTCATAAGCTGGCCAAGAACCAGATTTAAGTCCCATGCCACTGGAGGTGGTCTAATGTTCCACACCCTGCTCAGATACTGTCTTGTATCTGAGCAGGGTGTGGAACACTAGACCTCTTCGGCCCCTTGCAGCTCCCAGGAGGGAGTCAACAGCAGCGTTTGTCCAGCCGGACCTCCCAGCCACGCGGCGGCCCAATCGGGGCAGGGCTCCTGCTTTAAAAGAAGCACGCCAGCATCTCCAGCCCTCTTCGGCCCCTTGCAGCTCCCAGGAGGAAGTCAACAGCAGCATTTGTCCAGCCGGACCTCCCAGCCACGCGGCGGCCCAATTGGGGCAGGGCTCCTGCTTTAAAAGAAGCACGCTTGCTGGCGCGCCTGCGCCTGAGGGCCTCGCAAGAGGGCCCTTTGGCTTGGCCCTTAGGCGAGGACCGCCAAACGTAACCTCCCCACAGCCTACCAGCATCTACCAACTGATCAACGAATTCTCAACGAAGTCTTTACATAACTAAACAGCTTGAGCTCCCTCGAGGTCGAGCTCGCTCCCACCTTCTTCCAGATATCACGCGGACACTGCAAGTATACCACATTTAAATGAACTGAACGTATTTTGATTCTGCTAACACATCCAGTCATTCCTTTTGTGCGTAGTCATTCTTCAATCTAGCCTGTACTCCTCTATTGTTGTTGTATATTATTAGCAAATGCCCCACCTACCCTTAAATACTGTCTCCAGCAGCTAAAAAGGAGCATATACTATTGTTAGTAGCCTTTATTACTCCTATTAATCCCTCATGAACTACTGCCAGTAATTCACCAAATACATACATTTCTGTTAGAATCCAGCTCTGTCCACTCACCTAGCTAGCCAATATCAATCTTTATCATACTAAGCTTAGTTGCCTGTAGCTAGAGAACTATATATACTATCACCAGTATCTGTCTATTTTCCCTACCCATCCTCCCAATACTGCAACCAGCAACCAATGCTCAATTTTTTACTGTTGTCAGTATCTACGCAGATGATCTGTTTCCACATAAATTGTACTGTCCTAGCAGCTAAATGAGTAACAAGTACTGTTGCCAGTATCCACTTAACGTGTAATCAGTATCTACCTTAACTATACTATTGTCAATATTATATTATCCAATACTTTTGTCAGTACTCTAATATTTCATACTGTAATTTTACATAGTCTGTACTGTTGTCAGCACAGATCAGCACTTCGCTGATACAGTTGTCATTAACCAATGATCTACAATTACTGTTGTCAGTATCCATCTAAATTAGAATACGTAATTTACAAAGCCTATACTGTTGCCAGTAGCTAAGGTTCTACAAATACTGTTGACAGTAACAAATCAACTTATAAACTGCATTTACATAACTTGTACTGCTGTCAATAGCTACAGATTTGAACTTTCTGTTATCTTCATTACACCCACCTCCCTTTTTCAATTTGCACAGTGCAGGTAACAAGATATCCAGATAACACTGTTATAATTGCCAGCGCCTTACAATCCCCACCGCATCTTAATTACCAGCACTCAAAATGTCACCCTTACATTCCTTCCACCTAAGAATATTTTGCAGTTGTGCCATAATACTAACATTAGTTACTCTCACATACAGTCTAAGCAACAAACACTATAAACCAATCCCAATCATACAAAGTCATAACCGACTTCAGATACCATCAGCACATGCACCTACTTGGCCCAACTCAAAGGCAAATCATAACCGCCTTATACATATAAAACCCACTACACTATACCAAGCAAATACCCTACCAAACAAAAAAGATCCAGCCATATTATCATGTATCCTAACAAATGCTAGATCCATGAAAAATAAACTTCCCATCTTCACTGATCTGCTAATTGACAATAAACCTGACATCCTCTGTGTTACGGAAACATGGCTGTCCGACACAGATGTGGTATACCTAAACCAATTAAATAAGAACGACTATGACATTTATCATACGCATAAAAACAATAAAAAAGGAGGAGGAGTACTTATGACTAAAAAAGCCCTCAACGCTAAACAACCATCATCAGAAATCATTAACAATATCGACACCCTCACCTTAAAGATCGACCATTTCAGAATCTGCTTGGTATACAGACCACCTGATCATAAAACAGAAAACATGGATGTCCTAATAGAACTTCTCAGCTCATCCACTGACCTAAGTCCAATAATAATGTTAGGAGATTTTAATCTCCCATCCCTACCCATTACATATTCAACCCTCTTTCTTGAATCCATATCCGACATAGGCTTTCACCAAATCATTAATACAAAAACTCACAACAAAGGAGGAACCTTAGACCTTATCTTTCTCCCAGAAGTATTCCATAAACTCTTTAATCAGGAATCACTGCAGTGCACGCCGATCCCATGGTCAGACCACTACCTGATTAAGTTCAATCTTATTCACACTGACTCAAATACCAAAAGCAGCTTGCAAAAATCCCCACCCCCCAGATTTAAAAACTTTAATGCAGAAGATTTCCTGGATCTAACAATCCCTCACCTCTCCTCAACACCTTCCAACCTCGATGAGGCTATTACAACTTGGCATAAAACAATTTAAAAAGCAGCTGCATATAATCAACCAAACAAGAAGAACATCCGCCCCAGAAATGGCAATGCCCCCTGGTTCAACAATACCTTAAAGGCTATGAAAAGAACTCTCAGGAAAATAGAATTAAAATGGCGCAAAACTAAATCTACATCATACAATGAATTATATCATACCCACCTTAAAAATTACAAAAACGCTACAGACAGCGCTAAAAAAAACTTCCACTCAACTATTCTAACCAAATCTATCAACAGACCAAGGGAACTATTCTCCATTGTCCAAAATCTAACTAAGAACACATACAACTCCAGTCAAGAAGCCAACGATATATCTGCTCAAACTTTAGCAAATCACTACATAAATAAATAAAAAATAAATAATGCCCCACCAATTGCATACGCCATATCTTACCAACCCCTACCAGTTGCTTGGAACGAATTCTACTCCATAACTAAAGAAACACTTAAGAACATTATGTCAAACCTAAATACTACAACTTCTCACCTAGATCCCTGCCCTATAACTTGGATAAAGAATACCCTTCCAACATTATCATCTTTCATTCTACCACTAATTAATCTCTCACTAAATCAAGGCTACCTCCCACCCATACTAAAACATGCACAAATCCGACCCATACTAAAAAACAATACTCTGGGACAAAACATCACCGAATTCATATAGACCCATCTCTAGTATACCTTTTATGGCCAAACTCATAGAAAAAGTAGTTCAAACCCAAACACAGGAACACATTGACACATCAGCTCCCCTTGATGACCAACAATATGGCTTTCGCCCTGGTCATGGCGTAGACACACTCTTAACAGTACTCCTAGACACACTAGTAAGAGGAATAGACAACCCTAGAAATGCATTCTTACTACTTTTTCTGGACATATCTGCAGCATTTGACAGTGTTCACCATACAATAATGCTCAATAGGCTCAGACAAATAGATGCTAACTCAATAGTACATAAATGGTTCACATCGTACCTATCCAACAGAACTCAAACTGTCAGGATTAACACCCAAACTTCTAACACATACAAACAGGAAATAGGCCTCCCCCAAGGTTCTGCCCTCTCTGCACTCCTTTTTAATATTTATATACAACCAATTTGCAACATCTTTAAAAAATTCAAAATCCAATATCACATATATGCGGACGACATCATGTTGTACATTCCTTTCACAATCCCTACGCTTCCACTTCAACTATTAACAGATTGCTTTAATGAACTAACAACCTGGCTAGAAGCTCACAACCTTTTTATTAACCATTCCAAAACAGACATATTGATTGTTACAAAAAACAAATCTTACACCCCCCCTACCCACATTACACTTCAGAAACATGACATTCACATAAAAAATGAGATAAAATACCTAGGGGTTATCCTAGATACACACCTTAGTATGAACACCCACATAAGAAATACCACGAAGAAAATATACTTTAAACTCAAAGTTCTAAAACAATTACGCCCATTGGTCCACCTGCAAGACTTCATGAGCATCATTCAAGCTATTATCACACTACATTTTGACTGCAGCCAGAATCATAATGAAGGTACACCCATTTGAGAACATATCACCCTATCTAGTCAAACTACACTGGCTCCCTATTCAATGCAGAATAAACTATAAATTAATAATAACCACCTTTAAAGCTTTAAATAACACTGCCCCAGCTACACTAAATAAACTACTCATTAAAGAGACACACCTCAATCAGCTCAGAGAAGAGGCAACACCAATAAAATAAGGATTCCAAAAGAGTTCACAAAGACTAAAAAAACAACCAATGAAAAAGCGTTTTCCCATGCAGCACCTATACTCTGGAACTCACTACCTGATGAAATCACAGTCTTAACCGATCTTAAAGATCTACGCAAAACATTAAAAACTCACCTCTTTACCTCCTACTATGGCCCACTGGCGAATACCCATCACGAAAACGAAAAGGGATAATACATAACACATTGAGCCTAATACCACATTATCCCATGACACTTCGACCTTTAACACTGCCTACGATGTTTATAAATTGCTACCTCCCTCGTTGAACTCACTTTCGCTGATTGTACATAGTTGATTGTACATAGTTCTCCAAAGTTTAATTGTTAAAATTAAAATGTACATAATTCATTTAATGTTTAATGTAAAACCAGAAATGTTAACCTGTTTCCTTGACTGTTATATGTAAACCGCACCTGATCACTGGAAGGTTGCAGTATATAAAAGATTGTTAAATAAATAAATAAAATAAATAAATAATGGGAGGTTTAGTTAAAAGAAGGCCTCTCATGAATCTTGCTATAAGAGGATGAGAGGAAATAGGCTGTCCAATGAGAGGCTTGAGGGACGCTGCAATAGCACTCAAATGGACTCTTACTGAATTCGTTTGAAGGCCTGCATGGGATAGATGCAGAAGACACTCTAGTAAAGAATTCAAAGGTATTGCAAGAGGGTTAAGACCCTTCTCTGAACACCAAATGGTAAATCTTTTCCATTTGAAAGCATAAGAACGTCTAGTGGAAGGCTTTCTAGAAGCATGAAGAATATCTCTGACTTGCTGAGAGAGATGAAAAACGTGAAGGTCTAGGCCTTCAGCAACCAGGCCCTGAGATGGAGAGACTGGGGGTTTGGGTGCCACAATGTTCCGTCTTCCTGGGATAGAAGATCTGGTGCAGAGCCCAACTCCAGGGAGGGAGCTTGAGAGAGATGCAGAAGTAGAGGGTACCAAATGAGCCAGTCGTCCAGATATGGGAAAACGAATATTCCTAGAGTGCGTAGAAATGCAGCTACTACTGCCATGCATTTCGTGAACACCCTTGGTGCGGAGGCCAGACCGAAAGGAAGCACCCTGTATTGGTAGTGCTTTTCTCCAAAAAGGAACCGAAGGAATCTTCTGTGTGTTGGATGGATGAGGACATGGGTGTACACATCCTTGAGATCTAGAGAACAAAGCCAGTCCTGACTCTGAAGGTATGGAAGCAGAGCACCGAGAGAAATCATTTTGAATTTCTCCTTGAATAGAAATTTGTTCAATTCTCTGAGATCTAAGATGGGTCTGTAGCCCCCTGTTTTCTTTGGGATAAGAAAATAAGGGGAGTAGAACCCTGTGCCTTGTTGAAGAAGAGGTACTTCTCCTATTGCCCCTTGGGCAAGAAGGGTGGCAATCTCCTGACCTAGAAGGTTGAGGAGAGATGTTGGAGAATTGAACTGTTTCACTATGGTGTGAGGGGGAAGGCTTAAGAAATGAAGCTTGTACCCTTCCTTTATGATAGAGAGTGTCCATTGCTCTGCTGTAATTTGTTCCCATCTGGGAGTAAAGTAAGTCAACCTTCCTGGAATGGTAAGGGGCTCTGGTTCCTCCAGAGTCAGAAAGGCTAAGTTCTCTAGCTGCAAGTCAAAGACCCTGAGGAGGCCGAGGCTGCTGGGTCATGGAAGGCCTAGCAGCCTTTGATTTGGCCTGTTTAGGTGGTTGCTGATGCTTTGCAGCAAAACGACCTGCAGAAGATGCCTGCTGACCATAAGCAGGATAGTATCTTCCCTTTTTGGAAAAAGATGTCTTTTTGAACAATCTTTTCTTAACAGGAGCAGAGGTAGACTGAAAGTCGATCCAAAGCAGAGTTTTCAGCATCCATCTGATGGGCCTTTGCTTGCCAATCCTTACCACCTGTACAAGGGATATTCCCTAATTCATCTTGGACCCAGAGCTCCAAATCAGAAGCTTGTAGCCAAGCAATTCTGCGTGCCCCTATGGCAATAGCCGAGGCTCTGCTTACACACTCAAAAGAGTCAAAGGCTGCACGGTTGGAAAATTTGGAGGCATCTTGGGCATGTTTGAGCCAAGTGAGAAACTCCTGCCTTTTATCCTCCGAAATGAAAGGTGTTAAAGTCTGCAGATGATCTGTGACTTCTTTTAGAAACATTCCTATATAGAGACTATAGGAGTTGATCCTGGCAGCTAGCACAGAAGCTTGAAAAACCCTTCGGCCAAAAGCATCTAGGGTCCTGCATTCACGTCCTGGAGGATTAGATGAGTGTCTCTTTGCACTCTCTATCTTTCTCATGGCAGACTCTACCACAATAGAGTGGTGAGGAAGCTGAGTCTTGTGGAAGCCAGGACAAGGAGGGACACGATACATGGTGTCTAGCCTGCGAGAATGAGGAGAGGTGGTAAGAGGTGTCTCCCACATCCTCAACATGAGATCATACAGAATCTCATGGATAGGTAAAGTAGCTGCCTCTTTAGGAGTTTTAGGATATCTAATTCCTTGGCTCTGGGTTCTGACTCAGGGGCCACTGTGATGGAGAGGCCCCTAACCACTTCCCTAATGAAGTCTTGAAAAGACAAGTCTTCTGGAGGAGACATTCTTCGTTTAGGAGAAGAAGACTCCTGAGGAAGAAGTATCGATGCCTCGACAGAACCCTCAGACTCAGAGTCTTCAGAGGAATCGAAGTATCGCCTGTCTGGATGCTCCTGTAAAGCCCGATAGCCGTACCGAGTAGGATCGGTATCGGGAGTAACCGGTACTGGTTCGGTACCGATGGGCATCATAGGACAGGGTACCGTTGCAGTCAACACCAAAGCAGATGCCGATGCAATCGATACTGGCACTGGGAGTGATGCCGGTGCCGGTACCGACAACGGGGATTGTTGTGGTACCGGAGGCGTCGCAGCCTGTATGAATGCCGTTAGGGTGCGCTGCATGGTCAGAATCTTCTGATCCATCGACACCACCAATGTCTGGATGTCGGTACCAGTGGGAGCCACCGGTACCCCAGAACACGGCAACAGGTGATCTGTCGAGGCCGAGCCATCGATGTCAACCTGTGACCCCATAGACAATGCTTTGGAAGCCGGAGCTTCCCGCCGGGGTAATTTTGCCGGTGCGGAATCCTCGAGGGCAAGCCCGGAGGCATCTCGATGCTTGGAGGGAGAGATCTACCCTTCGAGGACCGGCTAGATTTATGCTTGGTTACCTGAGATCCATGGGAGGAAGAAGCAGCCCTGGAAGAAGTGGATGCCACCGAAGCTGCATCAGAGGGAAACAGGGTACTGAGCTTAGCTGCTCGGCTCTGCCGACCTCTTTTAGACATCATGGTACAGGACATACAATCCGTAATGGAATGGTCAGGCCCCAAACATTTTAGACACTAGTCATGGGTGTCGGTGACAGAAATAGTACCGCCACATTTTGTGCACTTTTTAAACCCGGAGGCAGGCTTCTCCATGAGGAAAATATTTTTAGGCCTAAGGCCCAAAAACTGAAAATGCACAGTGAAGAAAAGATAAATTGTTTGGGTTTTTTTTGAAAGAAAGAAAAGAAAAGACCGGCGGTACCGGTCCGACGTCGAAGAAGGCAGACGCGACACAAAAGAATTAAGAAAAAATAAAGAACTTCTTCTGTGGTGACAGGAACACGACCTGCTGGCTCCGTGGAAAAGAAGAACTGGAGAGAGGCGGTTGGGAAAGGCGGGAAGGCAGCACGCAGGCGCTGTGGGATGCTCCCAAAAGCTTTCTTATTGGACGCTGGGGAGCGTTCCCGCGCAGGCTCCGTTGGTACCGACGATACCCATATGTGAAGACTCATTCCTGCTTGTTCCTGGAGATGCTAACTGCAGCATGAGAAGGCAACGGGTCTGAGAAAGATAGGCCCTTGCTTTTCTGGTATTCAGGAAAGCTCCTATAAACTCTAGAGACTGAGTGGGAGTTAGACTGGATTTTGGGATGTTTATGACCAGACCCAAATAATGGAGAATACGCATTGTGTAAGATAGAGAAATCCTGGCCTCTGACTCTGATGGGGCTCGAATGAGCCAGTCGTCTAAGTAGGGGAAGACGAATATTCCTAGAGTGCGAACAAATGCTGCTACCACAGCCATGCATTTCGTAAACACACTTGGTGCTGAGGCCAGGCCAAAAGGAAGCACCCTGTATTGGTAGTGCTTTCCTTGAAAAAGGAACTGAAGGAACTTTCTGTGAGTTGGATGGATGAGAACATGAGTGTACGCATCCTTGAGATCTAGAGAACAAAGCCAATCCTGACTCTGAAGGTATGGCAGCAGAGTTCCCAGAGAAATCTTGAATTTCTCTTTGAACAGGAATTTGTTCAATTCTCTGAGGTCCAAAATAGGTCTGTGTCCCCCTGTTTTCTTTGGGATAAGGAAATAGGGGGAGTAAAACCCTGTACCCTGCTGATGGATAGGTACTTCTTCTTTTGCCCCTTGGGCAAGAAGCATAGTGACCTCTTGATCTAACAGGTTGACGAGAGAGGTCTGAGAATTGAACTGTCTTACCATTGTGGGAGGAGGCATGCACAGAAAGTGAAGCTTGTACCCCTGTTTTATAATGGAGAGAGTCCAATGTTCTGCTGTTATCTGCCCCCATCTGGTGGCAAAGTGACACAACCTTCCTGGAATGGTGGAAGGCTCTGGTCCATTGAGAGCCAGGAAGGCTAGGTTCTCTAGATGGAAGTCAAAGGCCTTGTGGAGGCTGAGACTGCTGAGACGGTTGAGGCTTAGCAGTCTTTGCTTTCCTTTGTTTAGGTGGTTGCTGACTCTTTCGGGCAGATTGACCTGCAGAACGTCCCTGCTGGAATAAGAGGGATAAAACCTCTTCTTCTTGGAGAAGAATTGTTTCTTGAAAGATTTCCTCCTTGCAGGATCAGCTGTGGCTTTGGATAATCTATCCAAAGTGGAGTTGTCAGCATCCAATTCATTAGCTTTCTCTTGCCAATTCTTGCCGAACAGATTCTCACCTGTACAAGGGATATTGCCCAGATTGTCTTGCACCCAGAGCTCCAAGTCGGATGCCTGGAGCCAGGCAATTCTATGTGCACCTATGGCAATGGCAGAGGTTCTGCTTATGCACTCAAAACAGTCAAAAGCTGCACGGTTGACAAACTTAAAAACATCCTGGGCATGTTTAACCAGTGTGAGAAAATCCTGCCTCTTATCATCAGGAAGAAGAGGGCTCAAAACCTCTAAATCTCCTGTGACTTCCCTTAAGGAACATTCCCATATATAAAAATATAGGAACTGATCCTGGCAGAAAGCATGGAAGCCTGGAAAGTACGACATCCAAAGTTCAACACTCACGTCCTGGAGGATTAGAGGCATGCCTCTTTGCACTTCTGATCCTTCTCATAGTTGATTCCACTACAATAGAGTGGTGAGGAAGCTGAGTTTTCTGGAAGCCAGGACACGGAGGTACTCGATACATAGTATCCAGTCTACGAGAGTGAGGAGAGGTGGTAAGAGGTGTTTCCCACATTCTCAACATGAGATCATGTAAGATTTCATGGATAGGCAAAGTAGCTGCCTCCTTAGGAGCTTTGGGATATTGTAGAATCTCCAACTCCTTTGCCCTGGGCTCTGTTTCAGGAGTCACAGTAATGGACAGACCTTGAGCCACCTCCATAATAAAATCCTGAAAGGAGATATCTTCTGGAGGAGACATCCTGCATTTAGGAGAGGAAGGCTCCTCTGGGAGAAGTACTCCGGTACCGACAGAGCTGTCAGAATCCTCAGATTCTTCCGAGGATTCAAAGTACCTTCTGTCCGGATGCTCTTGTAGAGTCCGATACCCGTACCGACCAAAGTCGGTACCGGGGGGAATTGGTACCGGTGTATCGGTACCGGAAGGCATAGCATGACTGGGTGCCGGCAATGCAGACACCAATGTCGATGCTGTCAGTACCGGTACCGATACCGGTGCCGGAGTCGGTGCTGGTACCGGTTGAACTGACGAGGTTCCGAGGGTGTCGATGCCGCAAGGAGAGCCACCAGACTGCGTTCAATAGCCAGGAACCTCTGGTCTATCGATGCTGCCGATGCCTGGGTATCGGTACTGGAGAAAGCAGCCGGTACCCCAGAGCATGGCACCAGTAGTTCTGGCGAGGTTGAGGTCTCGAGAACATCCTGGAGCCCCGATAATGCTTTGGAAGCCGAAACCTCCCACCGGGGCAATTTTGCCGGTACAGAACCCTCAAGGGCAACGCCAGAGGCATCTCGATGCTTAGAAGGAGATCTATCCTTTGAGGACCGGCCAGACTTATGTTTAGTTACCTGAGATCCATGGGAGGAAGACGAAGCCCTGGAAGACGTCGATGCCACAGAGGCTGCATCGGAGGGAAAAAGGGTGCTGAGCTTAGCAGCTCAGTTCTGTCGACTCCTCTTGGACATCATGGCACAAGTCATACACTCCGAAATGGAGTGGTCAGGACCTAAACATTTAAGATACCATTCATGGGTGTCGGTGATGGAGATGGTACTGCCACACTTGGTGCACTTCTTGAAACCCGAAGCGGGTTTTTCCATGATAGAGGAAGTTTTGTGCCTAAAGCCCCAAAAAGCACGTGCACCTGAGGAAGAAAAGTTTGGAAAAAAAGATTTTTTGTTTTTTTAAAAAGGAAGAAAGAAAAGACTGGCGGTACCGGTATAGCGTCGAAGGCAGACGCGACCACAAAAAATAAGGAGAATAAAAAAACATTTTCTGGGGGGCGGAGCCTGATGTCCAGCGGGTTAGACGCTTCGCGCTGAAGCTCCCGAGAGGCCTACTCAGAATCCTGACTTAATACCTACATAAACTTAATATTTTGCTCCGAACTTACCGGGGTACCTCGGGGGGGATGGCGGCCCACAAACCAGCGCGTTTAGACTTCGGGTCTCCCTCTTCTTCACACGGAAAACGCTCCAAAACAGAGTTGTCTTCCCCACAAAAGATAGTTCCACTTCGGGAAAACCCCGAAATGCAACAGGAGATCTTGGAGGAAATACGCGGTGTGAAGGAACTGGTACAGTCCAACGGAGAAGCGCTCCGAGCCATGCGAGAAGACTTCGGTATGCTTCAGGACCGGCTTGAAGGTCTTTCACTACGGCAGGACAACATGGCGGGGGTCCTCGACTCGCACGTGGTGCGCTTGGAGAAACTGGACAAGGCTGAGCGTCAGATACAGAATCTTCAAAAAGAGTTAGAGGATAGCAATAATCGAGCCCGTCGCAACAATGTAAGGCTCATTGGAGTACCGGAGGGGGCGGAAGCAGGAGATATAAGAGAATTCCTGGTCAAAACTCTTCCCTCCTTGCTGAAGATTACTTTTCACAGAGATCTGGAAATTGACCGAGCACATCGTGTTCCTACCAACATGGCGCTCAATCGGACGACCCCCCGGCCTATCATCTTTCGATTACTGAGATATCAGCAAGTTGAGCAAATTCTAAATGCTGCCCGGGCGAATCATCATCTGGAGTTTGAAAGTCATAAAGTCTCCTTCTTCCCTGACTTGGCAAAGCCCACAGTTGACCGTCGGAAGAGACTCCTTGCTTTTCGCCCTAGACTTCAACAGCTACAGGCTCGCTTTGGCCTATTGTATATCCAGCGAAGCTCAGAGTGACTCTCCATAACCAAACTAGAACATTCAAAGATCCTGATCTACTAGCAACATTTTTAGATTCCAAAGAAGCAGACCAGATGCGCTAATCCAACAACTTGGATCTGTAATCCGCCGGATCTGCCCGCCATTTTGAATGGCCCGACGCGGTGATCACAGCCTGGAACAGCGACTGCCTGGACTTTTCTTTCTTTCTATATATAACTTTCTTGGTCTCCTATCCCTCCATGATGTGCACCTCGGTTGGATTCGGAACACGCACAGCTATATAGGTTATATGTTTCAATTTAGGCCTTCTCTGGGGTTTCTCCCCGCAGACATATGGTCGCCAGTAATTTCTGGGGTTCTGCTTCTTCTCTAATGCACTTCGGTGCTTATTTTTTTATATGGGGCGCTTCATTGTTTTTCATTAGCTTATTTTCTATCATGTCATGTGTACAGCCATATACAGTTAATATGAGGGACATTGTGAAATTATGTGCGTTATCATGTTCTTTTTCAGAATTTTTAACCCTTCTGAATGGCCTTATGTAAGATCTTATCACTGAACGTAAAAGGCATCAATAGTCCAATCAAAAGAAAGAAAATCCTTAGCTATCTTAATCATGAGCATGCTGATTTAGTGTTTCTTCAGGAAACGCATTTAAACTCCGCTGAAACACTGAAACTTAATGCTAAGCCTTACATGGTGGCTGCCTACTCTCCCGTGGGGTAGCCATCTTGGTTAAGAAGTCTTTGCAAGCTACTGTAATGGATACTAGCTCTGATAAGGAGGGTAGATGGGCCCGTGCACACCTTAAGGTTGGAGATAGTGAATTCACGTGTATTTGTATTTATGCTCCGAATGTGGATAACCCTGCTTACTATGCAAGTATTGCGCAGTTGGCACAGGCCTCTGCCAATACTCCATTAATACTTGGCGGCGATTTCAACCAAGTACTTGATCCTTTGATAGACTGCCGCCTAGAACGAGTGGTCCACCCAAGAGTCTTGATAGATTTTCTTCTTATCTCCAAAGCACTGATATCCCAAGTGGACACGGCTAGGATTCATCCTCTCCATATTTTAGATCATGCTGCCATATCTTTCTCATTACATGTCACTACGCAAGGTGAACATCCCCGTGCTTGGTTTTTTGGGGCATAGCTATTTCCCTAATTACGAAATACTGGGAAAATAGCTCCCATCTGAGCCCCAATGAATGGTGGAATCATGTCTGTCTCTACAGTAAATATGAGCAAATACCTCGTATGTTAGCTTCTTCCGTTCAGACCCCCCACCACTTGTCTAAATGGAAGATGCTCAACGACTATGTTCAAACTGCTAAATGCTCTCATCTGACTGTTTAAATCTGTGTAAATCTCTGTCACATGATCATTCTGTATCGCAGATACTATTTCTGTTTGTTTTGATGTACAATTACTGTTGTTTGTAAGCGCTTATATGATGATACTTATCAGCTTAGAGAAGAAGCATAGGGGTGGGGGGTAATTGGGGTTGCTTTTCCTTATTGTATGCTTGTATTTGTCTCCTTTGGTGTGTTGTTTCTTTTTGCTTGTTGTAAAATGCAAATAAACGTTTAAAAAAAAAAAAAAAACCATTTTCTGCGGTGACAGGAACGACCTCCTGCTGGCTCTGCGGAAAACGAAGAACTGGAGAGAGGCAGTTGGGAAAGGCGGGAAGGCAGCATGCAGGTGCTGTGGGATGCTCCCAAAGGCTTTCTAATTGGACGCTGGGGAGCGTTCCCACGCAGGCTCCGTCGGTACTGACGATACCCATATGTGAAGACTACATTCCTGCTTGTTCCTGGAGATAGTAGCAATGCCCTCCGAATGTCCAGAAGAAGTAACTGCAGCTCTCTGGACTCTGCCTGGCCCCCCAAGAGCACCAGCAGAGTGACTGGCTGATTCAGGTGAAACACTGCGAACACCTTGGGCACAGAGGAGGGCACCGACCATAGCACCACACTCTCCCTTGAAATGGAGAGAAAGGTGCCTGACAGAACAGTGTTTGAAGTTCTGAAATTCTACGGGCAGAACAAATTGCCACCAAGAACACTGTCTTGAGTGTCAAATCCTTTAGTGTACAGGACCCCCAAAGGTTCAAACGGCTGGTCCGTCAACACTGATAAGACCAAGTTGAGGTCTCAAGAAGGGACCACGGAACGCCACCTAGGACAAAGCTGCTTCATTGCCCAAAGAAAACGGACATCATCTGGGTGAGCCCTGAACGACACCTGAATCTTGCCATAGTAACAAGTGAGCACTGCCACCTGCATCCGTAAAGAGCTACTTGTTAGGTCCTTCACTCTGCACACCAGGCCTTAGAAAACCTCCACATACTGATTTATGACAATGAGGTGGATCTCTTATGAGCCTTCAATAAAATTGTAATCATTGAGGCCGTGTATTCACGTTTTCTTAACCTCACCCTCTCAAGAACCAAGCCATAACAAGAATTGATCCACCTGCAGCACAGCATGCGGACCAGGCCCCGGGTCAGTATGTTGGGCCAGACTAGCAGCCGCCATGGCTGGTCTGCTGACAAACTGACCAGGTCCGCATACCATGGGCATCTCGGCCAATCGGGGGCAATCAAGATAACCAGCCCCCAGAGGAAAGACATACAGGAGCCCCCCCCATCCGTGGGCCACCATTGACTTAGGGCATTTAGGCCTTCGACAATCTCTTTCTTGTATCCTGCTGAAGAATCTGTGCGCTTTGGCTGTGGCTAACTGCCATGAGATCCATGATCGGCGTGCCCCATCTTCTCACTATCTGTGTGACTACTTAGTCGCCGAGTATCCATTCTTCTGGGTCAAGACTAAACTGGCTTAGGTAAATGGTGGTCACACTCTTGGTCCCTACGACCTGCACTGCTGAAAAGGCTTCTAGATGATCTTCTGCGAATTGCAACAACTAGGCAGCCTTGCTTTCCAGACACATGCTGCCCATGCCACCGTTGTTGCATTGTCCGAGAAGACCTGGGTGGCCTTCCCCTGGAGGAAGGTGTGGAAGGGTCTGAAGCGCCAGTCCATCTCCAGCCGTTTTATGGGCCAAGCGCTCTCCTCCAGTGTCCATCATCCCTGGGCTATCTGGCCCTACAGAGCGCCCCCCAGCCCGCTAGGCTGGCGACCGTCATCACCAGAACGGCAACTCCAGGGGCATCCTCGCTGAGAGGTGTTCAGCACACAACCACCACCAGAGCGCTTTCTGGATCTCCGCAAGACAGGGCAACGGAATGTCAATATGACCACCTGCAAAGGAGCACCCTCTGCAGCAGTGTCCTATGGTCCCGCGCCCATGGAAATCAACTCGATGGTTGCTGCCATGGTCCCTAAGAGTTGGAAATAATGCCATGCCGTCAGCACCAGCATCCGGACAAACTGATGTACCAACTTCCGGAGGCATGGTAGGGACACTTTTCCTCTGTTCTGTTGAAGTGGGCACCCAAGTACTCCAGGACTTGCTACGGCACTAGCCGATTCTTGGTCACATTGATAACCCAGCAGAGAAGACTTTGCAAAAACTCAACGACTCTTTCTGTGGCCCGTGCACTCTGTTTGGACTTTGCGTGAATGAGCCAATAGTTGAGATATGGATGCACCAGGACACTCTTCTGACGGAGCATCGCTGCTACTACCACCATCACCACCTTGGTGAAGGTGTGTGGTGCTGTCGCCAGACTGAACAGCAATGCCCGAAACTGGAAGTGCCCCATGGGCACCGCAAAACAGAGAAACTGATCTAATGGGGATGTGCAAGTGGGCCTCTGTGAGGTCGAGGGAGGTGAGGAGCTCCCCTGCCCTCAACATTACAATGACAGACCAGAGTGTCTATGGAACTAGGGCACCTGCAGACACTGGTTGACATGCTTGAGATCCAGAATGGGCCAAAAAGCGTAGTTACTCACCTGTAACAGGTGTTCTCCAGGAGCAGCAGGAATCAGTCCTCACTTATGGGTGACGTCGGCGCCGACGGAGCCCTCGCGGAGCAATTTTCCCCAGCTTTCAAAGAAAGCCTTTGGGAATTGCAGCGCGCATGCGCGGTCGTCTTCCCGCCCGAGGGTGCCATCTTAGCCAGTCAGATGACATAGCTAAAAAAGACAGCATAAAAATTTGCAAAAAAAGAACATAAGCAGACGATTGCAACTCCAAGGGGAGGAGGGAGGGTAGTGAGGACTGATTCCTGCTGCTCCTAGAGAACACCTGTTACAGGTGAGTAACTACGCTTTCTCCAGGACCAAGCAGGAAGTCAGTCCTCACTTATGGGACTCCCAAGCTCAAGGCTACCGGAGACCCTAAGCACAAAAATGAGCTCCCTCTAGCTCAGCAGCACAGAAGGATAGAATCTTCGCTGAATTATCACCCACCGGTAGCCCACATCCGGGATGGAGGGTAGGAGTTGCTCAGACCTCAAAGAGATTACGGAGGACTGCCTGTCCGAAAGCACTGTCCCTACGGGACTCCCTCTCGAGACAGTAATGGACCGCAAAAGTCTGGCTCGAAGACCAAGTAGCGGCCCGGCAGATGTCTGCCAGCGGAACAGAGCGGAGGAAAGCCACTGACGTGGCCTTTGCCCGAACGCAATGAGCCGTGACTCGACTTTCTAAGGAGAGTCCGGCTGCCCCATAAGCCCAAGAGATACAGTCCGCAACCCAGATGGACAGAGTACGCTTGGAGACCGGGAGCCCCAATTTATTGGGGTCAAAAGACACAAAAAGCTGAGCAGCTTTACGGTGCTCCCGCGTACGGTCAAGGTAGAAGTTCAATGCCCTTCTACAGTCCAGGGTATGGAGGACCGTTTCAGCTCGGCTGGAGTGTGGTCTGGGAAAGAAGGTTGGAAGTACCACCTCCTGATTGATGTGAAAAGGGGAGACCACTTTAGGCAGAAATTTTGGGTGAGTCCGTAGGACTACCCTATTCTTGTAGAACCTAGTGTAAGGGGGATCAGACACGAGGGCCTGCAATTCACTTACGCGCCTAGCGGAAGTGAGGGCTATCAAGAACAGTGTTTTCCAAGACAGAAAACGGAGAGAACAGGTAGCCATAGGTTCAAAAGGCGGACAGGTGATCCGCTGCAAAACCACATTCAGGTCCCAGTCAGGCGCTGGCGGGCGCAGAGGTGGTTTAAGTAGAAGGAGACCTCGGAGAAACCTCGCTACGAGAGGGTCATTGGAGAGAGGTCTGCCGTCCACTGGCACATGATGTGCTGAAAGAGCACTGAGGTGAACTTTGACGGAGTTGGACTTAAGTCCCAGATTAGAGAGGTGCAGCAAGTACTGCAAGATCACCGACACCGGGCAGGAGAAGGGATCCTGAGACTGTTGGGTACACCAGACTGCAAAGCGACGCCATTTAAGGGCGTAGCATTTGCGGGTAGAAGGCCGTCGCGAAGCTAAGACGACCTCCTCCACCTCCGCCGGCAGGAGAAGGGGAGCAAGGACTACCCTCTCAGCAGCCAGGCCATGAGGTTGAGAGACCTGAGGTTGGGGTGCAGAAGGGACCCCTGATCCTGAGTGAGGAGATCCGGTTGTACCCCCAGAGGGATTGGATCCTCCACCGCCAGTTGCAGCAGGAGCGGAAACCACGGCTGCCTGGGCCAGCGAGGGGCCACCAGGATCATGAAGGCTTTGTCTCGGAGAACCTTGAAAAGAGTCCGAGAGACCAGCGGGATGGGAGGGAAAGCGTACAGAAGGCTCCCCGACCACGAGATCAGAAAGGCGTCCGCCGCAACCCGAAGGGGGTGTGGCTGACGAGAGCAGAAGCGAGGAAGCTGCCGGTTGTGAGGACTGGCAAAGAGATCCACCGTGGGGAGACCCCACTTGAGGAAGAGCTTCTGAACTACCAAGGGATCCAGACGCCACTCGTGCGGCTGGAGGACCCTGCTGAGTTTGTCTGCAAGGCAATTTTCTTGGCCCGGGAGATAAACTGCCTTGAGGAGAATGCCGTGACTGACGGCCCAAGAGCAGAGCTTCTGTGCCTCCCGGCAGAGGAGGAAGGAGCCCGTGCCCCCCTGCTTGTTCACGTAGAACATGGCAACTTGATTGTCCGTCTGGACAAGGACGGACTGTTGGGAAGTCAGGTGGGAGAAAGCCTTGAGAGCTAGGCGGATCGCCCTGAGCTCCAGGAAGTTGATCTGCTGAGCAGACTCCCACGTGGTCCAGAGGCCCTGAGTACGTGCCTCTTGGCAATGTGCTCCCCAGCCCAGGAGGGATGCATCGGTGGTCAGCACCCGGGTCGGCTGAGGTGACTGGAAAGGCATTCCGAATATCAGGTTCGGCTGCCGGAGCCACCACCGGAGAGACGAGAGCAGCGGCTCGGAGACGCGCACTAGGTCTGCCAGGCCGCCTGTGGCTTGTCGCCACTGCTGGCGGAGACACCATTGAGCAGACCGCATGTTCAGGCGGGCATTGGGGGTCACATGGACGGTGGAAGCCATATGGCCGAGCAGTCTCAGGAAGCGCCTGGCGGAGACCAGGGGCTGGCTGCGAAAGCGGTCGGCTAGGTCCATGAGCCGTTGAGCCCTGTCGAGCGGTAGGTACGCTCGTGCCCGAGGAGTGTGCAGCCTTGCGCCGATGAACTCGAGATCCTGTGAGGGGAGCAAAGTGGACTTTGCGAAGTTTATGACAAAGCCCAAGTGCTGCAGCAGAGTCACCGTGCGGCGCGTGGCGTTGGCGACCTCCTGAGCGGACGCTGCTCTGATGAGCCAGTCGTCGAGGTACGGAAAGACATAGAGGCCGTGAAGCCGGAGATGGGCCGCCACGACCGCGAGACATTTTGTGAAGACTCGCGGTGCGGAGGATAGGCCAAAGGGCAGTACTCTGTACTGGTAATGATTTCCTGCCACCACAAACCTTAGGTATTGGCGGTGGCTTGGGTGGATGAGGATGTGCGTGTAGGCATCCTTTAGATCCAAGGAGCATAGCCAATCTCCCTGCTGGAGGTAGGGCAGAAGGATTCCAAGGGTAAGCATTTTGAACTTCTCCCGCACAAGGAACTTGTTGAGGTTGCGCAAGTCCAGGATGGGTCTGAGGCCCCCTGTTCTCTTTGGTATCAGAAAATACCTTGAATAAAAGCCTTGACCTCTCAGGTGGTGGGGCACCGGTTCCACCGCCTGTTCCTGCAGAAGACCTGCTAACTCCTGAAGGAGCAACTCCCTGTGCAGAGGGGGGCGCGAAGGTTCTCCCGGAAAATAGGAGGGAGGGACCTGATGGAAGTGGAGAAGGTAGCCTTCTCGCACGACCTGAAGTACCCAGGCATCTGCGGTGATGCTGGACCACCTGTGGCCGAAGTGAACCAGCCGGCCTCCGGTGCTGGGAGGAACCAGCGGGGGGGGAGAGGCTATGCTGAGCGAGTCAAAAACCCCCACCCTGCTGAGCAGGGGCTGGTGGTGCAGGCTTGGGGGCTTGCTGCCTACGGGACCCGTTACCCCGTCCCTTGGCCTGCTGGCCCTGTTGGGGAGCTGCAGGGGCCTGATAATGGGGGTACTGTTTGTAGGCAGCCGCCTTCCTCGGGTAAAAGGACTTTTTTCCCGAGCCCTTCTTTTTCTGGGAAGGGGCGGAGGTCTTCCTAGAAAGCCTGGTCCTGGTGAGAGTCTCAGTCTCAATTTGTGCAGCCTTTTCCGCCATGGGCTTGCCAAAGAGGTTTTCGCCTCGGCAGGGGACATCGACCAACTTGTCCTGTACCCAGGGCTCAAGGTCCGACGACTGAAGCCAAGCCTGTCGGCGGGCACCGATGCCGGCTGCGGCCACTCTAGCCGAGGCCTCAAAGCCATCATAGGCTGCTCGGGACATGAACTTTGAGCATTCCCGAATGCCCGTGGACAAGGCTAGGAACCTCCGCAAGGGCTCCTCGGAGAGACCAGCGGAGAATCCGGCTAGCTCTTTAGCCAGATCCCGGAGATACATGCCCATGTAGAGCTGGTAAGTCTGGACACGACATGCGAGCATAGAGCCCTGGAAGCACTTCTTGCCAAGGCCATCCAGGTTACGGGCCTCCCTTCCAGGAGGCACCGAGGAGTGCATCTTCTGGCTCTTAAGACGATGCATGGCCGATTCCACTACCATGGAATGGTGTGGCAGCTGTGCCTTCTGAAAGCCAGGGCTCTTGCGGACCCGATAGATAGAATCGACCCGCTTGCTCAGGACCGGCGAGGAGGCCGGACTCTCCCACATGCGGAAGAGTAGTCGTTCCAGCATAGGAGGAACCGGCACAGTAAAGTGCTCCCTCGCGGGAGAGTCATACTGGAGGGCGTCGAGCTCTTCGGCTCGAGGCTCCTCCTCGGGATCCGCAGGGAAGGCCAAAGCCTTGGCCATATCCCTAACGAAGTCCGAGAACCGGGCATCCTCCGGGGGGGACTGCTTCCGAGGCTCGGACCCCGGTGAGTCCGATGGGACACACCGAGTCCGGAAAGAATCAGGTGACTCTTCCTCCTCAGACTCCCAGACCGACTCCGACGAGGACTCGGTGGGGTCGGCCCGGGCAGGGTGCGGCGCCAGCCGTCCCGACGTCGAGGGAGTCGGCGTCGGCGACCTCGGTCCCGAACGGGAGGCCGAGGGTGACCTCGACCGAGGATCGACTCGAGTTCTCATTGAATCGAGGATCGGCTCGGTCTCCGGGGTCGACTTGGACGTCGACGTCCCGGCGGTCGGGGCAGCGGCGCCAGCGAGGCCAGCGAGCAGTGCCCGCTGCTGGTCCATGAAGGCAGACAGTCTGCTCTCCAAGGCCGTCAACCTGAGTCCGAGCTCAGGTGACCCAGCAGCCCCCGACTCGGGCCCCGACGGCGTCGGGCCCGACGTCGGTTGTCGCGGAGGCGAGTCCAGAAGGACCACAGGACTTACCCGGGCAGGCATCTCCGACTCCAGGCGAGGTCGCTTCGGGATGTGTTCCTTCTCCAAGGACCCGGGGCGGCTGTCGGGGCTATGCGACCTGGCCCTCGCGGAGCCAGGAGCGTCCACCGACGCCACCCTCGCGGGTTTTTCCTTCCGACGATGGTCCCCGGAGGGAGAACCCCGGTCGGAGGAGCTCCGTCGACGGTCCGAGCTGGAGCCTTTCGACGCGGAGGCCTCCGACGAGGTCCGGGTACGGCTGGGGTCAGCGAAGATTCTCTCACGCTGATGCCGCCGACTCCTCAACGCCTTTGAGGACAGTTTGCTGCAGGGCCCACAGATCAGTTCCTCATGATCCGGGCCCAGGCAGCGGAGGCAAAAGTCGTGTGTGTCGGTTAGTGACATATTTCGGTCACACCGACCACACCGCTTAAACCCACTGGCAGCCATCGGGGGAAAAAGGGCCCCTGCGAGGTCAAAGGACCGGGCTGCCAGGGAAACCGAAAACGAAAGCTGACTAAGTCAGAAAAACCGAAAAAAGTAAGCGGACTCGAGACCGGCGTCGCGAGTCCGGGCGGGAAAGCGATCGGCGTCGAACCGAAAGGAAAAAGAATAAAATAATGAAGAAAATCGACTTTTTCGCGGGGACAAGACGGGGACGTCTGTAGGGCTCCGCGGAAAAAAGAAGACTGGCTAAGATGGCACCCTCGGGCGGGAAGACGACCGCGCATGCGCGCTGCAATTCCCAAAGGCTTTCTTTGAAAGCTGGGGAAAATTGCTCCGCGAGGGCTCCGTCGGCGCCGACGTCACCCATAAGTGAGGACTGACTTCCTGCTTGGTCCTGGAGAAAGAACCTTTCCTATTTGGTACCACTAAATAGAGTATCGAACGCAGCCATACTGGTCCTGGGAATGGGTACCCCCACTCCCAAATGCAGCAGTCGCAGAAGGGTATCCTGAACCACCCTGGTCTTGCAATGTGCTTTGTGCTTGCCACAAATGGAGGGCATGAGGGGCCTTGCAAACTCCAATGCGTAGCCCCTCTCAGATGACCTCCAGCACCCACAGGTCAGATGTTATCTAGACCCAGGCTGGGTAGAAAGCCCATAGCTGACCCTCCACAGGCTGCACCCCCACCTGGGCCTTCAATTTCATTGCAGCTTTTTGCCCCCTGAAGAAGAGGTGGTGGCAAAGAAACCCTGCCCTGTCCTCTGAAACCCTGACCTCAAGGGATGAAGCGTCCCTGCTAGTAAGGTGCAAAGCAGATGGCACGAAACCGCCAAAAATCCCGGGGCTGAGTCCGTGCCAGGCTTCTGCCACATCCCTGCTTCAGTTTGTCGTCTGGGAGGCAGACTCCTTTCGACTCCCCTAAGTGCTTAACCAACTTCTCCAGATCTTCTCCGAACAAGAGCTTGCCCTTGAATAATAGTTTACTAAGCCAGGCCTTGGAGAAAACATCTGCACCCAGTTCTGCAGCCTGAGATAGCAACACGCCACCACTACGAGGTCATGCTCTTCAGCAGACCTCTAATGAGATCATAGAAGGCATTCGCTAACTAAGCGGCCCCCGACTCCAGCCTGGCCACCAACACTGCAGGCTTTTGAGAATCCAGAGAATCCTCTTTGAACTCCGGAGCTCCCTGCGGCCACAGCAGGCAAGCCTGGGCCACAAAAGCTCTATAAATGGACACTTGTAACGACAGGCCATTAATATCAAAAGCCTGTTTTAACAAAGGTGTCCAACTTTCGATCCTGTACATCCCGAAGCACTGTGCTGCCTTCCACTGGTACAATGGTCGTCTTAGTCACTGCCGACACCACAGCATCCACCTTTGGCGAACACAGCAAATCACGCTCATGCTCCAGCAGTGGGAAAAGGTGTGCCATGGTCTGTGTTCCCCTAAAGATGGACTCTGGGAGGTCGCACTCATTCTATATCATCTGCTTAATCACTCGATGCCAGAGAAACATCTTTTGCTGCGGTTTCCACATTGCCTGTAACAGCAGGTCCTCTAGTGCAATCTCCACTGGTGTGCTCCCTGTGGGCATGTTCAGCATTCTCAGGGACTCTATAACGAGCACCTCCAATTCCTCACAGCGGAAGACGTGGACAATATGCGATTCCTCCTCCTGCAGAATCTTGCCTTCTTCCAGCTCTATCAGTTCTGTGTTCAACCCGGCTTCCAGGTTCCAGTCACCCTGGCTTCCAAGTGCAGAGATATTGTTTCTTCAAACTAATCTGTGTCGAGTCTTGCTTACTTGCGGTGGGCTCTCTATCTGCCGTGTGCTCTGCCACCTTTGCTGTCAACCTTTTTTCTGCCATGCAGAAGCACCGGAGGAGACCCCACAGCTTCATGCAGAAGGCTTGGTGCAATAGGAGCACAAACTCAGGGGAACCCTCCCCTGAGCCCCCCCTCTTCCCAACTGTGGGAACCAGAGGAGCTCAAAGTGGCAGACTTACTGCTGTAGGGCTCAAACACCAGAGATCCGGTTCCAAACTCCTCCTCCCCCCACCAGGCCGATGTCTCCACCAGAGCAATGGGCAAATCCTGAGCCCCCACAGAATGTGAGCCGGCTTACCCAGCATGATGTGGCTAGTGAAGCAAGGCGGCCCAGATGCCTCTTCCAAACCCCCTGCCAGTTGTCACCTCCTGAGTTGTATGGAGAAGTACCCATATGCTCTTTTATAGTTTTCTTTTTCTATATTATTTTTTTTAATTGCACTACTGAACCTCCAAAAGTGAAAGAAAAACAAAGGAAAAACAAAAAAGCATGAGGAAGGTTGAACCTGTGTCCAAAGAGCCACCCAATTCCTACGGTGCTGACCTGCACAACAAGATGTCGCTGGCTCTTTAAAATGGCACGGTTTCCTGCGCTGCCAACACTGTCCAATGAGGAAGCCATGCGGTAACTGGACTCCCCACTGCTCAGACAAGTGAAAGAGGGGCTACCGCCGTTGTTTTAAATTAAGGAATGCTCCATTTTGCACTCCTCTGCACCCGCCTCGTGCTTAGCCTTCCTCTACTGGCTTTGGCGCTGAGGCAGGAAAAACTGCGCTGCACCCAACAAGTGGCCTGATGTCTATACCTGCAGCTCCTCACCCACTTGGGGTTAAGGAGCCACTGCTGCTGTCCCAACAGACCGCGGAAACCTTCTTTCTCCACCAGAGAGCCCCTGGCCTCTTAAAAGCTCATTAAACCCCCTCTAGCTGAGGGGGTTTAATGAGCTGACAAATAGCCCCTCTGGTACCCCACACTACCCCAGCACAGCAAACACCCAATAGCCAGCCACAAGACGAGAAGAAAAAAGGGGGGGGGGGGGAGAAAACTAAAATAAAAAATCTCCTTAGTTATCCCTGACTCCAGAACCCTGGGATCACCTGCTTCAGCTGCTTGGAACCTGAGCTTACTGTGACTGGTAGGTGGTGCCAGCTGCCTAAATATGCTGATGTCATCAAAAAGATGGCATACTCAGTCTCCAAGCTTCTGGTGGAGATTGACTACCCAGAGATGCAGGACTGGACTGGAGGGTCGATAAAGAACATAGCTTGCACATGTTCCAAAAAACATCATTAGAATGAGCAGGAAAATTCTGAAATCAAAAGCACTGTACTGTACACAACAGGGGTAGGAGGCATGTTTACTGAAGGTCAGTAATCTTTGCACTTACCACAGGTTAAAAAATAAACACTGTCACCTGGTAAGTGCAAAGGCCGTGCGCTGTAGGGGGCATGGCCAGCATTTCTTCTACACTTTAAAGCTCTATAAATAAGACCAGCACTGTTTAAGCTGGCATAGGAAAGATTTATAGGACAACCTGACTTTAGCAAATTGGAAAGCAACGTATCAGGGTCATTGATGCAACAGAAGGCAGAGTCTAAACAATAAGTTCCAGTTTAGATAACAGCCTTGTTCTAGTCTGAGACCTAGTTGCTATATCCAAGAGTTGCATGGTCGAGGTGATCTCAATAAGGGAAAAGCTATAATCTCAAGGTTAAGTAATGGAGCTGACATATTGTGGTTGCTTTATAGTTTATGAAGCTGAGAAGTGATGATATATCAATTTGTTGAGCATTTCCTCTACGGCTACCACATTGAAAAGTTCCTTAACACACATTAATTTCATTCAGAATGAACATAGTGCACCTAACACCTCCTCAAAGAGTTGGTTTTAGGTGCACCTGCATTAACTGCGAAATTGGCAGTTAGTGCACAGTAAGCACCGTGCACTGAACACAATGTGCAATCCATATCATTCTCCACCTATAATCTTCTAAGTCTCTGCCCCAACATGCACTAAACAGTTAGTGTGTAATTTTTACAACACTGGCTGCTTTTTTCAGCATACGGTAACTCTTAGCATGGGCTATTGGCATGCACAAAAACAAGCACTAAAAGATGTATCATAATTACACTTACCTGGTAACTGTAGTTCCTTTAGTGACTCCAGTTTAGTCCTCCACCACTGGGTAGTGTACCTCCTCCTGCAGCTTGGAAACTGGGCATGTCAAAAACATGACATCACTGGTTGTGGTCTGGAGGGTTCTCCCATCATCCCCAGTGAACTATTGACAAAGCACACTCAAAGGAGCAACAAATAAGTAGCTCGTAATATACTAACGTAGTTATCTAAAACCCAACAGTAAACTGCTATCAAATAACTAGGTAACACTGGCTTCTACTCTAGAAAGACAGGCCCTTTTCACTTGTGCCTTTTCCTTCCCCTCCAACAAGAATCACAACTAGACAGAAAAGGATTAGAAATATGTATACGTACCGGTAATCTCAGCTTCCTCCACTTGAACCTCCACTGCTAGATACAACAGCCCGGGCAGGAATGAGGACTAAACTGGAGTCACTAAAGGAACTACAATTACCAGGTAAGTGTAATCATCATTTCCTTAGCGTTCCTCCAGTTTAGTCCTCCACCACTGGGATGCAACAGAGCAGTAATTATTGGGAGGGACCCTTCCAACTGGCGTGCAACACCGCCGACCCGAAAAGGGCATCATTCGCTGCTAGCACATCAAGCCGATAATGCTTACTGAAAGTATAAAGAGACGACCAGGTGGCCGCTCTACAAACATCCCCTGGCGGAACTAAACTGTGCTCTGCCCAAGAAGCCGTTTGCGCCCTGGTAGAATGCGCTCGCAGCCCCGCCGGTACCAATCGGCCTTCCAGAAGATAAGCTGAACTAATCGCTTCTCTAATCCACCAGGAAATGGACGCCTTCGCCGCCGCTTCCCCTTTGTGAGGGCCTCCAAACAACCGCTCCGATTTGCAGTAAGTTTCAAAAACTTTTAAATAGCTTCATAGTACCCGCTTTATATCCAAATGGTGCAAATCCCGGTCAGAGGTGCTGCCCTCAAGCGAACCTAACACCTGAAGGGACACCATCTGATTAAGGTGAAAAGGGGAAACTACCTTAGGTAAAAAGGATGGCACCGGACGCAACACCACCTTTTCCCGAGAAAAGGACAAAAACGGTTCTCTACAGGACAAAGCCTGCAACTCCGAAATGTGCCTCGCCAAACAGATAGCTACCAAAAACACCGTCTTCAAAGTGAGATCTTTCACCGAAGCCTTGCGCAAAGGCTCAAACGGTTCCTTGGCCAACACCCCTAAGACCAAATTACGATCCCACAGGGGCACCACGACTCTACGAGCGGGCCACAACATGGTAACCGCTTTCAAAAAATTAAACACGTCCGCACTGGCACCGAGTGATAATCCCTGCACCTTGCCTCTATAGCAAACCAATGCTGCCAACTGAACTCTCAAGGAACTGGCTGCCACTCCCTTATCAAATTCTTCTTGTAGAAAATTTAGCACCACCGGAACTGATACTGTCGCCGCACGTATGTGCCTGCACGAGCACCAATCCTCAAATAAGCGCCATATACGAACATACGCCAGAGATGTGGACGTCTTCTGTGTCCGAAGCAAAGTCGCGATGACTGCGCTCAAGAAACCTTTCTTCTTTAGCCTCACCCTTCCAATGGCCAGACCGTAAGCGAAAATCGATCCACCTGGGGCAATCGAAGCGGACCTTGCCGCAACAGATTTTCCGACACTGGCAACCTCCACAGCTCCCCGTCTAGCAGCCGGATGAGGTTGGCGTACCACAGCCTCCTTGGCCAGTCCGGAGCCACCAGCAACACTCTTCCCTGATGGGACTCGATACGCTGAATCACTCGACCTATGAGTGCCCACGGCAGAAAAACATAGAGAAGACCTGACGTCGGCCAACATTGCATCAGTGCATCAATCCCCTCAGACATCCGTTTCCGTCGTCTGCTGAAAAAATGACTCGCCTTGGCTGATCGAAAGGTCGCCATGAGATCCATGACTGGCGGCTCCCATCTGCGAACTATTTGTGCAGACGCTTGGATGCAACTCACATTCGCCGGCATCCACCTGGACCCTGCTGCGATAATCCTTCCCTGCAATGTGGGCTGCTGAGATCGCTGGCAATCGCATTTCCACCCAAGCAAACAACGCCTCTGCCTCTTCCTCCATGGCTGCACTTCCCGTACTGCCCTGCCGGTTGATGTAAGCCACCGTTGCGGAATTGTCCGACAGCACACGTACCGCTCGACCGGTGACTGCCACTTCGAACTTTTGTAGCGTCAGAAACACTGCTCGGAGCTCCAGCCGGTTGATTGACCATTGGCTCTCCTGAGCGCTCCACATTCCTTGCGCGAATCCTTCTCCGCAATGCACCCCCCAGCCTGCAAGACTGGCATCGGTCAGCAATGGGAGCCACTCCGGCTGTTCCAGAGGCCGTCCTGTCTGAAATGTGCTCGGACAGAGCCACCACCGCAGAGAGCTCCTGACCCCGAGAAGACAGGGAAGCCGCTTGTTCAGCGAGTTGTTCTGATGCGACCAGCGGCGAAGTAGCACCCGCTGCAGCAGACGCATATGAAATCTGGCCCATGGCACTACTTCCAAGGTCACTGCCATTGTTCCCAGCACCCACAGGTAACTCCACGCCGAAGGTGCTGGCGCAGCCCTGAACCTGCTTACCAGCTGTCGTAGGCCTTGAACTTGACGAGTCAGAAGAAATACTGAACATGTCCGCATGTCGAATCTCAGCCCCAAATACTCGAGCTCCTGGGTCGGCACTAGATGACTCTTGGACATATTGACTACCCAGCCGAGACTCTCCAAAAACTGCACTACTCTGTGTGTAACCGTCACACTCTCGGCTTTGGACTTTGCTCGTATCAACCAATCGTCAAGATAGGGATGAACCAGGATCCCTTCCTTCCGCAATGCCACTACCACCACCACCATGATCTTGGTAAAGGTGCGCGGAGCCGTCGCCAGCCTGAAGGGCAACGCCTGAAACTGATAGTGCCCCCAAGGGAGTGCGAAGCGCAAAAACCTTTGGTGGGCCTCTCTGATCGGAATGTGTAAATACGCCTCCATAAGATCGAGGGACGTCAAGAACTCTCCTTGTCGCACCGCCACTATGATGGACCGAAACGTTTTCATCCTGAAATGCGGTATGCGGAGACAACGATTCAAACCTTTTAAGTCCAAAATAGGGCGCAGAGCTCTGTCCTCCTTTGGCACCACAAAATAAATGGAGTATTGACCCCTGCCGTAATCTTCTATCGGCACCGGGGTGACCGCTCCTATTTGCAACAGACGATTTAGCGTGTGTCAAACCGCCAGAGTTTTCCTCTGGCCTCTGCAGGGAGACATCACGAACGAGTCTTGGACGGGCTTTGCGAACTCCAGCACATAACCCTCGCGGATGATCTCCAACATCTACTGATCTGTCGTTATTTGGACCCAGGCAGGAAGGAATCCCCAAAAACGCCCACCTATCGAACTGCTTCCTACCGGGGCCCGCCTCACTTCATTGAGGCTTTCAAGCGGTTCCTGTGGCCACCGTTGCAAAACCTCTACTTGCGCCATGGAACCCCCGAAACCCTTGAGTTCTAGGATCAAACCGCCCCCTCTGAAATCCACCCAAGCGAGAGGTCTGAAATCTTCGAAAATCTCAAAACTGACCCCAAAACACCGGGGAGGACTTTCTCTGCTTAGGCTTATCCTCCGGAAGCCTACCACCTTTCGACTCCCCTAAATCCTTAACCAATTTATCAAGATCCTCTCCAAACAACAACTTTCCTTTGAACGGAAGCTTACTGAGCCAAGACTTAGACGAACCATCTGCCGCCCAATTACGCAACAACAGGGATCTACGGGTGGCCACCAGCGATGCCATGCTGTTAGACAGAGCTCTAATCAGGTTGTAATGTACATCCGCCAAGTAGGCCGACTCCGACTAGGCGATTTAGGTCTTCCGGACCCTCTTGTTCCAGTCACGGCAACTGCCGCAAGCTTTGGGACCATCGCAGGCATGCTCTTGCCATTCTCGCTCCACAAATGGACGCCTGCAATGACAACACGTTGGTTTCAAAGGATTGTTTCAACAAACCATCCACTTTCCTATCTTGCGCATCTTTTAAAGCTGTACTATTTTCCACCGGAATTGTGGTCTTCTTGGTCACTGCCGACACTGCCGCATCAATCTGAGGAGACCGAAACCGCTCTTTGTCTTTTTCCCATAATGGATACAACCTGTTCATTTTCCGCATTCCTCTCAGCCCCGCTTCCGGCTGATCCCATTCTTCCTGAATCATGCGGTCCACCACGTGGTGAACTGGAAACACTACCTGTGTTTGCCGCACAGCCTGGATAATAGGGTCTTTCCCGCCGTCCTCCTCCGCAGGCTGTTCCGTAGTCAGCTTAAGTTTTTGGAGGGACTCTGACAAGCGCTGATAACTCCTCCTTTCGAAATATGCGAATAATCTTAGCCTGATCTTCCGGCTCCGGGATCTCCCCTTCTTCCAATTCCTCCATTCCGGTCTCTAGGTCAACGTTGGCATTCTCCGACTCCTGCCATTCTATCTCTGATGGCGAAGATTCCTGAGACCTCAGCCTCTTAACGGGCCTCAGAGCGCTGCCTCCTGCCTCCGTGGAGCCAGCCTGATGAGTCGGTGCAGGCAGAGATAAGGGGTCTGGTACCTTCCCCTGGCGTCTCAAGCAAAACGCCTGATGCATAATTAACACAAAGTTGCGAGTCCGAGCCCCCAGCCGCAGCCACCCCCAAGGGCCTGGCTGATGTCTCCAATCCAGGTGCTGGCGTAACGGGCAGCAGAACCTCTCCGGCCGCTCCAGCCTAAGTCCCCGGAAGGTCCTGCCGCACCTTAACTTCCATCTGCTGTTCCACACTGGTAGACACCGCCGTGCACCCCCGACAAATGCCAGTCAGCTATTGCGCCGCTGCGGGTACCGCAGACTACACATTGAGGGCGTGCTGCCATGACGTCGTCCACTGCCAAAGAAATCTCCGCTTTGACCCACGGGTATAGGAATTTATTTCCTTAAAAAATTTTTTTTTGATTCAGGGACAGCCCCAGTAATCACCCCAGGACCAAAAACAACCTTTTCCCCAATTCAAGTATGCTTGAACTGCAACCGCAGTACTGACTGCCTCCTGCACTCTCAGCGTCCCCAAAATGAACAGAGTGCCCCAGAATGTAAATGAAACGCGCGAGAAATCAAAGAAATTAAAGAAAATGGAAGATATCAAATAAATTAAATCAAAGTAAATCCAATTAAATTAAATCATTCAATGCTTGCCGCGGCTGCCTGCCATGACAAGCAGCAAATGGCGCCAAAAGCACCGCATTGTAGCACACTGCCCCAGTGCTCTCACAGCTTTTCTGCCCGACTCAAGCCCCCGAGCAGAAAGCGCTCACCTGCCGGACGCCAGATCACCCTCCAAAGCAGCGGAGCTCCTGCCCACGAGGCTCCGCTCACCCGTACAGGGAGCGGAAGACCCTCAAACGAGCTCCCATCACTGGCTGCGCTGATCAAACCGGGGCGCGGCTGTCCAAATCGCTGCTGACCCGCTGCTGCTGAACAATGTAGAGCTCTCCCCTGTCCACTCAAGTGGGAGAGATCTGCCTATGATAAAAAGACTGCAAGGGAACAGAGGGGAGAGGCAGGAACCGGCAGCAAGGTAGAGGCATTTTTTTTGGGTTTTTTTAAAGGTATATTAACCAAATTAATAAAAAGGTACAAGATACAAAAAAATCAAACAGAAACTAATCTACAGCTACTCTCACAGCTTCTTATTCATTCCTCAAGTGAGCCCAGCACCTCTTGCTGCATGGAGACTGGATATACTGGGGATGATGGGAGACACCTCCAGACTACAACCAGTGATGTCACGTTTTTGACATGCCCAGTCTCCATGCTGCAGGAGGAGGTACACTATCCAGTGGTGGAGGACTAAATTGGAGGAACGCTAAGGAACACATTTTAGCAAACGTCTCAATTTCAAATTGATTCAAAAACTCAAGGTAAGTGATAAATTTGATCACTTCCATAAGACTGAAAATAGTATGCTTACAAAAACTATTTCAGTATTCCATTAGGTCATTTGAAGAGCAGGTGGCCTAGTCCTTAGAATATTGAAGGAGGAATTAGAAGACTTCAATTCAGATCCTGCTCCTGCTACTCATGAAGATCTTCGGCTAGTCACTTTCCCACTGCCTTGGGTGCCCACATAGATTAGTTCAGCGCACTTATTTAAACCAGATATAATTTGTCATAAAGTACTCTGGATGTGTATTTATTTATTTATTTATTTTTATTTATTTATATTCTCTTATATACCGCACTATTCAGCATCAGCGCGGTTCCCATAGAACAAAAATCTCAGTACAGTCAACATGTATGAGTTTACAGATAACAAGGGAAGGAACTTGGATAACAAGGGTAATTATTTACAATTTACAAGGATACTACTACTGCATAGGTACCTGTTACTAGGAGCGGTCACTAAGAATATATTCATTACTTCTAGAGAATCAGCCTTGGCGTGTTATTGAGACACCAAGGAATTGTATTACTGGGTGGAATCACTGACGTCTATGGGTGTCGTTGACTCTATAAGGTACTTGTTGAAGAGATGGAATTTGAGGACTTTCCTAAATTGTGTTAAGCTGTTGATAGCCCGGATGCCAGGGGGTAGTGCATTCCAGCACCTTGGGGCACAGAGGATAAAGGCTCTGTTGGCTGTAGACGAAGAGCAGCTTGTTAGGGCCTTTGGGAGCTTTAGGGAGTTGATGGTCGTGGATCTTCTTGCTCTGTTTGGTGTAGTAGTGTGAATAAGGACAGATAAGGATGCAGCGGAGAGCTTATTGAGAGCTTTGAACGTGAGAAGTAGAGTTTTGAAGATAATTCTGGCCTGGATGGGTAGCCAATGTAATTGAATCAGCAGAGGTGTAACGTGGTCAGTTCTGGCGGCTCCATGAAGGACCCTTGCTGCAGCATTCATTGCCAGCTGTAACGGGTTCAAGGTGGATTGAGGAAGACCTTGAAGAATGACATTGGCATAATCAAAGTGGGATATGATCAGTGCTTGGTAGATTGTCCTGAAATCTTTTGGCTCCAACATGGAGCGTAGGTGTCTCAGTGAACGGATCTTATAGTATATTATTCTGACTGTGTTTCCTATGTGGGACTTCATATCCAGGCGTTGATCCAGAGTGACTCCCAGGTAACGTATTGAGGGTTTGGATTGCAATTCAGCTTCCTTTGTTTTGAGATATTGTGGTGGGATGAAGTTGGGGTTCCTCGTGATGAAGAGGACTTCCGTTTTCTTATGTTGTATACAGAGGTTTTGGGAGAGAAGCCAGTCAGATACTGCATTGAAACAGTTTATTAGAGGGGAGAGATCTAAATGGTCAGTGGAGAAGGGGGTGTAAAGTAGAACATCATCGGCATAAAGCATGCAGTCAACATTAAATGACCGGATGATCTTACAGATTGGTTGCATGTAGATGTTAAACAGAAGGGCAGAAAGTGAGGAACCTTGTGGGACTCCCTGGTATAGGTGGAAGGGTTCTGAAGTTCTGCCTCCTGAGCGGACATGCTGCCATCTTCCGGATAGGTAGGACTTGCACCATTCAAGCGCTGTTCCACTGATGCCCTTCTCAATTAGTCTCGCTAAAAGGAGTTCGTGATTCACTGAATCAAACGCTGCGGCGATATCCAAAAAGATGAGGGCAAATCCTTGGCGGATGTTATCTATGCCAGTAATTATCTTGCTGAAGAGTGTATACTACATAAAGATACTGAAATAATACTGTAAATTGCGAGAGAGAGGAGAGATCCAAGATAGCTGCATGATCCACCGCTGCTTCAGACACACTTACCTCAATGCCAAAAAGGAAGGGGAAGCTGCAGGGAAAGCCTCTCAAACCGCAGGTTGCCCCTCCACAAGCATCCTCTACAGGTCTGATGGATTATTTTTTGGTGCATCTGGAGAATCAAACTGAAACCAGCATTTGCCTGGCTGCGTCTACACCGGGGCAGGGAAGTCCGGTGTATTCCTCGGGCTGTGACCTGATGCCGGAACTGTGTGGTGCCCTCCTGCATTACCTGCTGGATTCCTTAGTTTGGAGACTCCTGGGGCATCAGGGCCTGCTCTAAGGCCCTTGGGCTCCCCGGTGAGTTGAGGTGTATCTGAGCTATCTGTGGATCTGAAATTGAAGCAGAGCCTAATGACATTAGCAGCGGGTGTGGTGCAAGAACTGGAGAAGCCTGTAGACGGGTTGTTTCCCTCTCTTCAGCCTTCGGATGCGGGTTGGAGCAGTTTGCACAGTGCATTTGAACTGGGTGAGCAGTGGACTCTTTCTCCATTTGTGCTGGAACATCCAAAGACACTTACTTTGGAGTCAATTTGGAGTGGTATTTCAAAACTGGGATGGTAATCCAATCAAATAAAATACTGTCTCAAGTGCATGGCAATGTCATTTCTATTCAAAAAAAAATCTGGTGCTATTGTGGAACTGGAAAAGTCATTGGAAGATATCAAGACCAAGGTACATCTTCAGGAAGAGTGGTCTTTGGCTTTGATTAAGGATATATCTGGAATTAAAGTCAAGACTTAGATATTGGAAAACCAGGTCTGTGCGTCTACATTCCCCTCACCGCCAACTCCGCTTAATCCATGCCAACCGCTTATCACTCCCCTCACCGTCCCAGGCCCATTTAGAACAGACTCGCCATTCTGCCTTTTTCTTTTTTGGACCCCTCCTCTGGAACATGCTACCAACTCCCCTTCGGCTAGAACCCTCCTATCCTCAGTTTAAGTCATTGCTCAAGACCCATCTATTTCAGAAAGCATATGACCTTCCCCCCTGAAGCCCCCTCCTGGTTACCCTGTTTTGTCTTTGTCCTTGTAGGTTGTCACTTGTTTGTCCCTTGCTCGTTTGTTTATGTTGCCTGGCTAAGCTATGGCTGTCTATGATTTGGTTGTAGTCAATGTTCCCTCTAATTTTTTGTAGGCTGTGTGCGCATAAAATATCAGCTGTGTGCAGCTTTTGAAGGAAGGTTAAATTTTTGTGCGCCACATAACACTCGGAGTTATATACTTTAAAATTTGATTACATGTTAGAATACAGTATGTACACCACATTGATTTTAATCAAATTAAATGAAAATAGACGATTACTAAATGAAGTGGGAAATTTCTAGTAATTACAATCATAACTTTTAAATTTTAAGGTGTCTGTGTTGTTTTTTATCAGAATCAGAGCCGTAATTTTTGTGCGCTCCGTTGTAAAGTATGTGCGCTCTCTCAGCGAGATGTGTGCGCGCGCACACGCGCACAGCTTAGAGGGAACAGTGGTTGTAGTGTGGTGTTACTATTCTGTCCTTGCCTCCTTCTTTCCTATTTATTATTGGCGTTCCTTTTCTGGTTTGTAGTGTTGAATCCATCCATTTTATTGTACACCGCTTAATGTTTTTACAATAGCGGTTTATCAAATACGAATAAAGATAAAGATAACCTTCACTTGATAAACTTCCCTAACTCATCCTTGGTATCAGCAAGAGACATGCTTAAGCTTTATTTGATGGAGCTATTACGTATTCCGGAGAAGTCCCATCCTCCTCTAGTTACAATTTATTATACTCCTACAGGTAAGGAGGTACAAGGAGATGTTGTTCGATCCTTCTTGGGAGATCATCATCATATGGATATTCTTAATATTTCAGCAGTATTGGAATCATCAGATACTGATATGGTGACACCGGCAATGCTTGTAATAAATCTGATGTTGCCTTTTGACCAGGAGTGGCTACTCAAATTGTACTTTAAAAAAAAGATCTATATTATTTAAAGGTTCGTTAATTCGTATTTTTCCGGATGTATCCCGTGCGACACAAAAGAGGAGGGAGTTTTTGCTTTTGAAACCTGGGGTTCTCCAGCTTGGCCCCCTTATACGTGTAAGGTTAAGTTACAAGAGGAAATTAGACTTACCTGCTAATTGTTCCTCCTTAAGGAACTCTAGTCCAGTCCCGGAACCATAGAGTTTAGAACCTCCACCAGCAACTTTGGAGACTGAAAGATGTCATCGCTTTGATGTCACTGGTACTAATAGGCAAGAACCACCCCCTTCCACCAGCACCTATTGACAAAGCAGACTCAGAAGAGCAACAGATAAGTAGATATGATAATAAAGTTATAGTCTCAACTACTGAAACTTCTTAAGATAAGTCACACTTAACACAAACCTCACTGAAAAAAGAAAATTTCCAGCTCTTGGGGATGGAAAACACCAAACTCCCGAGCTGACTAGGCACTGCTGCGCCAAGAAAGGGCTCCCCTGTGTAACCCCTGTGCACCACCCAGGACCCCTATTCTCTCATCCTCTCTCTTTTTTTTTTTTCTCTTTTGAAACTACCCCCCCCCCCCCCAACTTCAGACTGTATGCCCCCTTAACACACTGGGAGGGGTCCGGGACTGGACTAGAGTTCCTTAAGGAACAACAATTAGCAGGTAAGTCTAATTTCCTTTTCCTTTGTGTCCCTCTAGTCCAGTCCCGGAACCATAGAGGATGTAACAGAGCAGTGAATATCAACGGGAGGGACCTGCAAGCCCAGCCTGAAGTACTGCTGAGCCAAAACGCCCATCCCCCCTCACCTGTACATCAAGCCTGTAGTGCTTCGTGAAAGAATGCAGCGAGGACCAAGTGGCCGCCCTACAAATGTCGTCAACCGGCACTAAACTGACTTCCGCCCAAGACGCCGCTTGCACCCTAGTCGAATGTGCTCGCAGACCAACTGGAACCACCTTACCCTTTAGAAGGTAGGCCAATGCAATAGTCTCCTTTAACCACCGCGAAATCGAAGACTTCGCTGCCGCCTCCCTTTTCGCGGACCGCCAAAAGAGACAAACAACCTGTCCGACTTCCTGAACGACGCCGTAACGCGGAGATACTTCTTGAGGACTCTACGAACATCCAGAAGATGCAACCGGCCGCCCGACTTCTCCTTTTGCTCCTCTGAAAACACCAGAAGCGACACCACCTGATTAACGTGAAACACCGAAACTACCTTTGGCAAGGCGGCGGGCACCGTACGCAACACAACCTTGTGCCTGAAGGACAAATACGGCTCTTTACAAGAAAGCGCTTGCAACTCCGAAATCCTCCTAGCGGAGCAAATAGCCACCAGGAAAAGCGTAGTTACTCACCTGTAACAGGTGTTCTCCAGGAGCAGCAGGAATCAGTCCTCACTTATGGGTGACGTCGGCGCCGACGGAGCCCTCGCGGAGCAATTTTCCCCAGCTTTCAAAGAAAGCCTTTGGGAATTGCAGCGCGCATGCGCGGTCGTCTTCCCGCCCGAGGGTGCCATCTTAGCCAGTCAGATGACATAGCTAAAAAAGACAGCATAAAAATTTGCAAAAAGAACATAAGCAGACGATTGCAACTCCAAGGGGAGGAGGGAGGGTAGTGAGGACTGATTCCTGCTGCTCCTGGAGAACACCTGTTACAGGTGAGTAACTACGCTTTCTCCAGGACCAAGCAGGAAGTCAGTCCTCACTTATGGGACTCCCAAGCTCAAGGCTACCGGAGACCCTAAGCACAAAAACGAGCTCCCTCTAGCTCAGCAGCACAGAAGGATAGAATCTTCGCTGAATTATCACCCACCGGTAGCCCACATCCGGGATGGAGGGTAGGAGTTGCTCAGACCTCAAAGAGATTACGGAGGACTGCCTGTCCGAAAGCACTGTCCCTACGGGACTCCCTCTCGAGACAGTAATGGACCGCAAAAGTCTGGCTCGAAGACCAAGTAGCGGCCCGGCAGATGTCTGCCAGCGGAACAGAGCGGAGGTAAGCCACTGACGTAGCCTTTGCCCGAACGCAATGAGCCGTGACTCGACTTTCTAAGGAGAGTCCGGCTGCCCCATAAGCCCAAGAGATACAGTCCGCAACCCAGATGGACAGAGTACGCTTGGAGACCGGGAGCCCCAATTTGTTGGGGTCAAAAGACACAAAAAGCTGAGCAGCTTTACGGTGCTCCCGCGTACGGTCAAGGTAGAAGTTCAATGCCCTTCTACAGTCCAGGGTATGGAGGACCGTTTCAGCTCGGCTGGAGTGTGGTCTGGGAAAGAAGGTTGGAAGTACCACCTCCTGATTGATGTGAAAAGGGGAGACCACTTTAGGCAGAAATTTTGGGTGAGTCCGTAGGACTACCCTATTTTTGTAGAACCTAGTGTAAGGGGGATCAGACACGAGGGCCTGCAATTCACTTACGCGTCTAGCGGAAGTGAGGGCTATCAAGAACAGTGTTTTCCAAGACAGAAAACGGAGAGAACAGGTAGCCATAAGTTCAAAAGGCGGACAGGTGATCCGCTGCAACACCACATTCAGGTCCCAGTCAGGCGCTGGCGGGCGCAGAGGTGGTTTAAGGAGAAGGAGACCTCGGAGAAACCTCGCTACGAGAGGGTCGCTTGAGAGAGGTCTACCGTCCACCGGCACATGATGTGCCGAAAGAGCACTGAGGTGAACTTTGACGGAGTTGGACTTAAGTCCCAGATTAGAGAGGTGTAGCAAGTACTGCAAGATCACCGACACCGGGCAGGAGAATGGATCCTGAGACTGTTGGGTACACCAGACGGCAAAGCGATGCCATTTAAGGGCGTAGCATTTGCGGGTAGAAGGCCGTCGCGAAGCCAAGACGACCTCCTCCACCTCCGCCGGCAGGAGAAGGGGAGCAAGGACTACCCTCTCAGCAGCCAAGCCATGAGGTTGAGAGACCTGAGGTTGGGGTGCAGTAGGGACCCCTGATCCTGAGTGAGGAGATCCGGTTGTACCCCCAGAGGGATTGGATCCTCCACCGCCAGTTGCAGTAGGAGCGGAAACCACGGCTGCCTGGGCCAGCGAGGGGCCACCAGGATCATGAAGGCTTTGTCTCGGAGAACCTTGAAAAGAGTCCGAGAGACTAGCGGGATGGGAGGGAAAGCGTACAGAAGGCTCCCCGACCATGAGATTAGGAAAGCGTCCGCCGCAACCCGAAGGGGGTGTGGCTGACGAGAGCAGAAGCGAGGAAGCTGCCGGTTGTGAGGACTGGCAAAGAGATCCACCGTGGGGAGGCCCCACTTGAGGAAGAGCTTCTGAACTACCAAGGGATCCAGACGCCACTCGTGCGGCTGGAGGACCCTGCTGAGTTTGTCCGCAAGGCAATTTTCTTGGCCCGGGAGATAAACTGCCTTGAGGAGAATGCCGTGACTGACGGCCCAAGAGCAGAGCTTCTGTGCCTCCCGGCAGAGGAGGAAGGAGCCCGTGCCCCCTTGCTTGTTCACGTAGAACATGGCAACTTGATTGTCCGTCTGGACAAGGACGGACTGGTGGGAAGTCAGGTGGGAGAAGGCCTTGAGAGCTAGGCGGATCGCCCTGAGCTCCAGGAAGTTGATCTGCTGAGCAGACTCCCACGTGGTCCAGAGGCCCCGAGTACGTGCCTCTTGGCAATGTGCTCCCCAGCCCAGGAGGGATGCATCGGTGGTCAGCACCCGTGTCGGCTGAGGTGACTGGAAAGGCATTCCGAATATGAGGTTCGGCTGCCGGAGCCACCACCGGAGAGACGAGATCAGCGGCTCGGAGACGCGCACTAGGTCTGCCAGGCCGCCCGTGGCCTGACGCCACTGCTGGCGGAGACACCATTGAGCAGACCGCATATTCAGGCGGGCATTGGGGGTCACATGGACGGTGGAAGCCATATGGCCGAGTAGTCTCAGGAAGCGCCTGGCGGAGACCAGGGGCTGGCTGCGAAAGCGGTCGGCTAGGTCCATGAGCCGTTGAGCCCTGTCGAGCGGTAGGTATGCTCGCGCCTGAGGAGTGTGCAGCCTTGCGCCGATGAACTCGAGATCCTGTGAGGGGAGCAAAGTGGACTTTGCGAAGTTTATAACAAAGCCCATGTGCTGCAGAAGAGTCACCGTGCGGCGCGTGGCGTTGGTGACCTCCCGAGCGGACGCTGCTCTGATGAGCCAGTCGTCGAGGTACGGAAAGACATAGAGGCCGTGAAGCCGGAGATGGGCCGCCACGACCGCGAGACATTTTGTGAAGACTCGCGGTGCGGAGGACAGGCCAAAGGGCAGTACTCTGTACTGGTAATGATTTCCTGCCACCACAAACCTTAGGTATTGGCGGTGGCTTGGGTGGATGAGGATGTGCGTGTAGGCATCCTTTAGATCCAAGGAGCATAGCCAATCTCCCTGCTGGAGGTAGGGCAGAAGGATTCCAAGGGTAAGCATCTTGAACTTCTCCCGCACAAGGAACTTGTTGAGGTTGCGCAAGTCCAGGATGGGTCTGAGGCCCCCTGTTCTCTTTGGTATTAGAAAATACCTGGAATAAAAGCCTTGACCTCTCAGGTGGTGTGGCACCGGTTCCACCGCCTGATCCTGCAGAAGACCTGCTAACTCCTGAAGGAGTAATTCCCTGTGCAGAGGGGGTCGCGGAGGTTCCCCCGGAAAATAGGAGGGAGGGACCTGGTGGAAGTGGAGAAGATAGCCTTCTCGCACGACTTGAAGCACCCAGGCATCTGCGGTGATGCTGGACCACCTGTGGGCGAAGTGAACCAGCCGGCCTCCGGTGCTGGGAGGAACCAGCGGGGGGGGAGAGGCTATGCTTTGCGAGTCAAAAACCCCCACCCTGCTGAGCAGGGGCTGGTGGTGCAGGCTTGGGGGCTAGCTGCCTACGGGACCCGTTACCCCGTCCCTTGGCCTGCTGGCCCTGTTGGGGAGCTGCAGGGGCCTGATAATGGGGGTATTGTTTGTAGGCAGCCGCCTTCCTCGGGTAAAAGGACTTTTTCCCCGAGCCCTTCTTTTTCTGGGAAGGGGCGGAGGTCTTCCTAGAAAGCCTGGTCCGGGTGAGAGTCTCAGTCTCAATTTGTGCAGCCTTTTCCGCCATGGGCTTGCCAAAGAGGTTCTCGCCTCGGCAGGGGACATCGACCAACTTGTCCTGCACCCAGGGCTCAAGGTCTGACGACTGAAGCCAAGCCTGTCGGCGGGCACCGATGCCGGCTGCGGCCACACGAGCCGACGCTTCAAAGCCATCATAGGCTGCCCGGGACATGAACTTTGAGCATTCCCGAATGCCAGTGGACAAGGCCAGGAACCTCCGCAAGGGTTCCTCGGACAGACCAGCGGAGAATCCGGCTAGCTCTTTAGCCAGATCCCGGAGATACATGCCCATGTACAGCTGGTAAGTCTGGACACGACATGCGAGCATAGAGCCCTGGAAACACTTCTTACCAAGGCCATCCAGGTTACGGGCCTCCCTGCCAGGGGGCACCGAGGAGTGCATCTTCTGGCTCTTAAGACGATGCATGGCCGATTCCACTACCATGGAATGGTGTGGTAGCTGTGCCTTTTGGAAGCCAGGGCTCTTGCGGACCCGATAGATAGAATCGACCCGCTTGCTCAGGACCGGCGAGGAGGCCGGACTCTCCCACATGCGGAAGAGTAGTCGTTCCAGCATAGGAGGAACCGGTACAGTAAAGTGTTCCCTCGCGGGAGAGTCATACTGGAGGGCATCGAGCTCTTCGGCTCGAGGCTCCTCCTCGGGATCCGCAGGGAAGGCCAAAGCCTTGGCCATATCCCTAACGAAGTCCGAGAACCGGGCATCCTCCGGGGGGGACTGCTTCCGAGGTTCGGACTCAGGTGAGTCCGAGGGGACACACCGAGTCCGAAAAGAATCAGGCGACTCTTCCTCTTCAGACTCCCAGACCGACTCCGACGAGGACTCGGTGGGGTCGGCCCGGGCAGGGCGCGGCGCCTGCCGCCCCGACGCCGAGGGAGTCGGCGTCGGCGACCTCGGTCCCGAACGGGAGGCCGAGGGTGACCTCGACCGAGGATCGACTCGAGTTCTCATCGACTCGAGGATCGGCTCGGTCTCCGGGGTCGACTTGGACGTCGACGTCCCGGCGTTCGGGGCAGCGGCGCCAGCGAGGCCAGCGAGCAGTGCCCGCTGCTGGTCCATGAAGGCAGGCAGTCTGCTCTCCAAGGCCGTCAACCTGAGTCCGAGCTCAGGTGACCCAGCAGCCCCCGACTCGGGCCCCGACGGCGTCGGGCCCGACGTCAGCTGTCGCGGAGGCGAGTCCAGAAGGACCACAGGACTTACCCGAGCAGGCATCTCCGACTCCAGGCGAGGTCGCTTCGGGAGGTGTTCCTTCTCCAAGGACCCGGGGCGGCTATCGGGGCTATGCGACCTGGCCCTCGCGGAACCAGGAGCGTCCACCGACACCGCCCTCGCGGGTTTCACCGTCCGACGATGGTCCCCGGAGGGAGAACCCCGGTCGGAGGAACTCCGGCGACGGTCCGAGCTGGAGCCTTTTGACGCGGAGGCCTCCGACGAGGTCCGGGTACGGCTGGGGTCAGCGAAGATTCGATCACGCTGATGCCGCCGACTTCTCAACGCTTTTGAGGACATTTTGCCGCAGGGCCCACAGATCAGTTCCTCATGATCCGGGCCCAGGCAGCGGAGGCAAAAGTCGTGTGTGTCAGTGAGTGACATATTTCGGTCACACTGACCACACCGCTTAAAGCCACTGGCAGCCATCGGGGGAAAAAGGGCCCCTGCGAGGTCAAAGAACCGGGCTGCCAGGGAAAATCGAAAACGAAAGCTGACAAAGTCAGAAAAACCGAAAAAAAGTGAGAGGACTCGTGACCGGCGTCGCGAGTCCGGGCGGGAAAAAGATCGGCGTCGAACCGAAGGAAAAAGGATAAAATAATGAAGGAAAATCGACTTTTTCGCGGGGACAAGACGGGGACGTCTGTAGGGCTCCGCGGAAAAAAAGAAGACTGGCTAAGATGGCACCCTCGGGCGGGAAGACGACCGCGCATGCGCGCTGCAATTCCCAAAGGCTTTCTTTGAAAGCTGGGGAAAATTGCTCCGCGAGGGCTCCGTCGGCGCCGACGTCACCCATAAGTGAGGACTGACTTCCTGCTTGGTCCTGGAGAAACAGTCTTTAAGGTCACGTCCTTCAGTGAGGCTTTTCCTAAAGACTCAAACGGCTCCCTGATCAATGCCTCCAAAACCAAATTCAAATCCCACGGTGGGACTGAACATAGTCTCAGCGGCTGCAGAAGCAGCACCGCTCGCAGAAAACGCCGAATATCGCTGTGCGCCCCTAACGGCTGCCCCTGAATCTTCCCCCGGAAACAGGTGATAGCCGCGAGCTGCACTCGTAAGGAACTAGCCGCCAGACCCTTCTCCACGCCATCTTGCAAAAAGGAAAGTACCTGCGGCACCGAGGTTCCCAAAGGTCGCAGACTCCGCTCCGCACACCAAGCTTCAAACACACGCCACACCCGGATGTACGCCAACGATGTAGACTGTCTTCATGCCTTCAGCAAGGTAGAAACAACCACCGCCGAATAACCCTTGGCAGTCAACCTAGCCCTTTCAAGAGCCATGCCGTAAGCGAGAATTGATCCACCTGAGGCATGCGTAACGGCCTCTGGAGCAAGAGATCCTCCCGCAGAGGAAGTCTCCACGGCCTGTCCACCAGCAGCCTTACCAAATCCGCATACCACGGTCTTCTGGGCCAATCGGGCGCTACCAGAATCACCAGGCCCCGGTGCCTCTCTATGCGCTGTACCACTTTGACTATGAGGGCCCAAGGCGGAAACACAGAGCAGCCCCACCAGCAGCCACCTCTGTGCCAACGCATCGAGACCCTCCAACATCCGTTCTCTCCGCCTGCTGAAGAACCGCGCTACTTTCGCCAACTCGAAGCTTGCCATCAGATCCATGACCGGGATCCCCCAGCGCCGCAATAACATTGCGAATACGTCCGGGTGAAGACCCCACTCCCCCGGATCCACCCTGCGGCGACTGAGAAAATCTGCCTCGACATTGTCCACTCCGGCCACGTGCTGCGCAGAAAGCGTACTTAGATTCCGTTCGGCCCAATACAACAGCTGCCTCGCCTCTGCCTCTAGCGACGCACTTCCCGTGCCTCCCTGGCGATTGATATAGGCTGCCGCTGTCGCATTGTCGGATAGCACTCGTACCGACTCCTGACGCAAGCACTCTTTAAACTCCAGAAGCGCCAAAAACACTGCTCTCATCTCCAACCTGTTTATGGACCATTGCTTTTCTTCCAACGACCATAGTCCCTGGGCAAACCTTCCTTCGTAATGCACTCCCCAACCCGTGAGACTTGCATCCGTCGTTACTAATCTCCAGGCTGGAGGCTCCAGAGACACGCCTGCTTTCAGATTTTCAGGCCTCAACCACCAACGGAGCTCCTGACACATCTCCAGAGGACACACGAGCCGTTGAGATAACGCATCCCTCTGATGAGACCACCGCCTGAGAAGAGCGCCCTGTAACGGTCTCATATGAGATCAGGCCCACTGAACCACTTCAATCGTGGCTGCCATTGTTCCGAGCAATTGCAAGTACTGCCATGCCGTCGGTGCCCTGCACTTCAGAAACTTTTCCACGAGCGCCCTCAACCTTTTCGCTCTCTGGTCCGGGAGAAATATTGCCTCTTGCCTTGTCTCGAAACGCGCTCCCAAGAATTCCAGAGCCTGTGAGGGAACCAACCTGCTCTTTGCAAAGTTGACCACCCAGCCGAGGCTTTCCAACATCCATACCACCCGAGCTGTGGCCGCCACGCTCTCCGCTCTTGACTTCGCTCGAATCAACCAATCGCCCAAGTAAGGGTGCACCAGTATTCCCTCCTTGCGGAGCGCCGCCACCACTACCACCATGATCTTGATGAACGTCTAAGGCGCCATTGCCAGACCGAAGGGCATAGCTTGGAACTGAAAATGCCCCATCGATACCGCAAACCGTAGGAACCTTTGATGCTCGCGCCATACTGGGATATGGAGATACGCCTCCGTAAGATCTAATGACGTTAGAAATTCTCCTGCTCTGACTGCTGCAATGATGGAGCGCAAAGTTTCCATCCGGAAATGGGTTACTCGAAAACACTGATTCACCCTCTTCAAATCCAGAATCAGCCGAAACGAGCCTTCCTTCTTTGGGACTACAAAATAGATGGAGTATCGACCGCACCCGTACTGGTCCGCCGGAACGGGCACCACCGCTCCGAGCTGCAGTAGCCGCTGCAGCGTGTCCGTGACTGCCCGTAACTTCTGCGACACTCTGCACGGGGAAGGAACAAAGGAGTCTAACACGGGTCGCTGTAGCTCTAGAGCGTATCCCTCTCGAATGACCTCCAACACCCACTGATCTGAGGTAATTTGGACCCAGGCAGCGTAAAACTCCCATCCTCCCACGGGCACCACCGCCACCTGGGTCCACCTTATCTCATTGGGACTTCTTGTTAGAGGCTTGAAAGGAGGCAAAACCCCTGCCGGCCCCACGGAAGCCTCTAAAGCCCTGCCCGCATGAGAGAAACAGTCCCCTCTGAGGCTGGCTAAAACGCGAGGACCGAAATCTCCGAAAGTCCCTTGAGGGCCCCCTGGACCCCGTAGCACCTCAGCTCTGCTTAGGTTTATCCTCCGGGAGCCGACCCCCTTTGGACTCCCCTAGATCTTTGACCAACTTCTCCAAATCTTCGCCAAAGAGCAGCCTCCCCTTAAACGGGAGTTTACTAAGCCGGGCTTTCGACGAACCGTCCGCCAACCAGTTACGTAACCATAGATATCGGCGGGCAGCCACCACCGACGCCATACTCTTGGCCAGACCGCGGATGAAATCGTAGTGTATATCCGACAAATAAGCTGTGCCGGACTCCAGCCGTGCTAGTTCCTCAGCGTGCTCCTCCAATTGCTCCCCCTGCAACCGCTGGGACCATCTCAAGCAGCCTCTCGCCACCCACGCCCCCGCTATCGAGGCCTGCAGAGAAAGGGCACACACATCGAACACCTGCTTCAATAAAGCATCTAACTTCCTGTCCTGCACATCCTTCAATGCCGCGGCCCCCTCAACCGGAATTGTGGTCTTCTTAGTGACCGCTGACATCGCCGCATCCACCTTCGGAGAGCGAAAAATCTCCCTATCCTGGGGTCAGACAGCGGATATAGCCGGGCTAAGGCCCTAGTACCCCGTAGCGCCACCTCCGGCAAGTCCCATTCCTCTTGAATCATGTTCCTAAAGACTCTATGAACTGGGAACACTCGCTGGGACGTTCTCACTGCCTGCAATACAGGGTCCTCCAACGATTCTTCTGCCGTCGGCGCCACCGAGGGCATATTCAACGTCTTGAGAGTTTCAGCAATCAAAGCTGGCAACTCTTCCCAACGAAACACCCGGACTACTCTACTCTGCTGCTCCGAGTCCGGTAACTCTCCTTCTTCTAGCTCCGCATCAGAGGCCTCTTCCACATCCATATCCGCCACCCCTACTTCCTCTTCCAGCCGAGATGGCGGACCATCGTCCACTGCCTCTCTGCGCTCCTTGTTCTGTACCTCCTCCTCCTCCGGGAGGTCCCCCGACCCTACTCTTTTGTGCCCCTTAGGGCTTTGAAACTGAGCTCCCATCACAGGTTGTAGTAAGGCAAACGCCTTCTGCATAAGCGAGAAAAAATCCGGAGGAATCCCAGGAACACCACCTCCCTGGCTCCCTCCTACCGCCGAAAAAAACGCCCTCTGCCGAGGACGGCCCCCGCCACAGGCTCTGCAGGACCCAAAGGCGGCGACCTGGACTCCATTGCCTCTGAGGGGACCGCTACCTGATCCTCAGCGGTGCCCCCCAGCGTCCTTTCCATTACTTCTGCCTCTAAGGAGCAGCCTTTACAAACCCCGGCCTCCAAGCCCTCGCTACGCCTCACCCCACATACCAGACAGCGAGGCTTAGCCGGCATCCTCCCTAGAGCCAAACACACTAGCTCCTTCAAACACCTACCAGCCCGGGCTCCAGTCTGAGCGTTATGTCTTTATTTTTTTTTTTCCCCAACCAAAAGCAGAATACACCTAGCTAACTAGCTGAATCCAGCTAACCCGACTACAAAACAAATCTCAGGAAACTGCCTAACAATCAAAGTAAGTCGGGCTGCTATAAACGTGGCTCCCAAAATGGCCGCCGTTACAGTTCCCACGCTGACAACACACGGCCGGCCTCCAAGTCTCTTAGTCACTCGGGTGCCGCTGCGAAGTCTCCCTTTCAATTCCTATCCCCTCAACTAAAAATCTCTCTGCGGTTATCCGCCGACTTACCGAACCTCCAACGATCCTGAGGGGGGAGGGGGGGGAGGGGGAGGAGGTAAACCTCCAGCGCCAGAGCACAGCCTTAGCGCAGCTTCAGCTCCGGCGTTCCTCAGTGAAGAAAGCAAGGCCCGCACTGGCTATCCCGCCTCTCTGCCGATGCCTCCCTCCAATGCTTTCCTCTGATGCTGCTGCAAGTTCTCCGCCTTCCACCTGCTCCTCACCCTTTTACTGTGGGTTCGGGAGCAGGGAGGCAACACATTAGCACTCTCCCCGTGTGTTCGTTTAGATTGTGGGGAGAAGACGAACTCTACAGAGAGGGAGGGAGGAGGGAAGAGAGGTCCACAGGAAAACCAGGAAAAAAAACCCTTTAGCAGGAGCACTGGACCTGAATAAAACAACAAAAAAAACCCAGAAATCAAAAACTCAAAACTAACTAAAAAGATAAAGTTAAATTGCAAAAATAAAGCTCTGCTTATTTGTTTCCCCTGAGCCCAGCCTCGGGCTCAGAACCTCCTAGCTGCTTGGAGACAAAGTACTGGTGGAAGGGGGCGGTTCTTGCCTATTAGTACCAGTGACATCAAAGCGATGACATCTTTCAGTCTCCAAAGCTGCTGGTGGAGGTTCTAAACTCTATGGTTCCGGGACTGGACTAGAGGGACGCAAAGGAATCTGTAGCTTATGTTTTTTAATGATCCAGCCCAGTTAAGTTTCTTTTATAAGCACGCGTCTACCTGCTGTCACCTAGGAGTCTGGGTGTTTAGCTATTTGCAGTGTATTAGATAGGTTTTGATGACAGGCTGATGTACTGCTTTTCTTTTCATGTTTATTAGATTTTGTTCCTAGATGGATCTCTTTTGTTTAGGGCTAGAGGGAAATGGATGGTAATGTATTTTCTTTTAGTTTTCTTAGGGGTGTCTGGGACTCACAGATTGTTGCACTACTCATTCCATTTCTGTACAAGTGTTCTTGCTTGGGTTGTATATTTGAAATTGCATAAACAAAAAAGAAATAAATTACAGTTTTTCCCCAAATGATTTTAAAATGAAAGGGCTTTAAGTGGCTTTCTTATATTTTACGCCTCTTATGAAAGCATACAGGTCTTTAAAAACAGTTGTGACATAAAGGCAAAATTAATTAATTCTCTTTCTCCAAGACACTAAACTATCATACATTTAAAAACAAAAATACATTTTTAATCAATATACCTTTTTAACAGGTCCATAAAAAGTGGCATTAAGGTCTGCAGAACCCATGTGGTGTTGAAGCGTCAGTTGCCGACCACTGTGTTTGGCTAAATAAAATCTGAAATATATAAAAATGTATTTAAAAATAATCAATCAATCTTGTTACTAATCATTCCTGGTACATTTTCTGCCAGACATAGACCCATATTCTGAAAAAAAGAGCAATGCGAGACTGGCTGATATTTAAAAATCCAGTTTTTACTTTTTTACCTTCTAAATATTTCAAAAGCATGACGGGGTGCTGGAGGGATATTGCACTTTGGTGTGGCTGACTGAGTAGGCCAGTAACCTGTTGTGAGAACCCGTACTGTAAGATCAACACCACCCAATGATACCTAAGCAAGTAAAAGAGGAGAAAGTATGAGTTAAATATACATAGAGTTCATTGAAGTAATTGATACTGTGAAGAATTTAGGAGGGGAGAGGGGTTGGAATACACAAAACCTAGGAGCCAAGGTGACTGCTGTGTAGAGGATGGACTGTGCATGCTCAGAACTTTACATTACGTTCTGAGCTCTAGGAGGCCTTTTTCATCCTAGCACATGTGACGACATCTCACTTGTATACCTCAATCAATCCTACTTGTTGACAGAAAACCGTTAGCAACATCACAGAATATACATGCTTATCTGCATTCTGATAAGAACATAAGATATGCCATAATGGGTCAGACCAAGGTCCATCAAGCCCAATATCCTGTTTCCAACAGTGGCCAATCTAGGTCATACGTACCTAGCAGTTTCCCCAAAAGACACAGGTTCCACAATGCTTGTACTGGGTCAAGCATTGATATCCTGGGTCCCTTCCTAATAATGGTTTATGGACCTTTACTCCAGGAACTTGTCCAAACCTTTTTTAAACCCAGCTACACTAACAGGAAAACAATGTGAGAACCAAGCCACTATTACGGTAAGAGATGCTTTGTTAGAAAAGTTGGTGTGCCTGACCACAATGATTAAGAGGCATAACTCTGTATTTCATCATATGGCGACAGAAATGAAGTATAGAAATGTATATCATCTTTCCTTTAAAAATACAATACCAAAGGCCTGGGAGTATTAAGAGCTAATTGGCTTCAAGACAGAAGCATTCAACTCTAATGCAGCATGTTAGTACAAATAGCATAATGTTAGCTGCAAAAGCTGTGCAGTATCTGTTGGGGGTGTGCACAGCTCACAAAAAAAGCACGGCTGCCAGCAGCCAGGATGCAGACACACCCACACTCTGCCCTTACCCCCTCCACGTGTGCAGTTAACACACATTCTGCAGATAGCTGTTAGCACAGTGATTTTATGCGCTAACATTGGGAAAAAGCTGATAACATGGTGCACTTGGCAAGTGCTATCTGCCACATTAACAGCTAGTGCAGTTAGTAAACATGTCCCTAACTCAGAATCTCTTCATCTTGCATTTTAAGGGAAAGCAAGTCCTTGGGAAGAGTTTTTCTCAGCAGTTAAGAATGTTAAATATGCTGGGACGTTATTAAATATCAGAGGCCCTAATGCAGTAAGTAGTATCTTGGAATGTTATGATAAGCTTCAACACACAGCACTATAATGCATGTGCTAAAGAATACTTTTACTCCTTATACAGTAAATCAATAGAATATAAATTACAGTGGTGTTACAAAGCATGTGCTGTCAGAAAGAAAAAAGTGCACATAGCCATGGTAATATGAACAAATCTGGTCTTACCTGCTAATTTTCTAGGTCTAGCTAGAACAATCCAGAACATATGAGCTGTGCCCGCCATTCAGTAGATGAGAGTTTATAAAGCTGTGAATTCTGGCCTCAATTAGGCATCATTCAGCCACATACTTTCTGTATTTCTGTACCAAAGCGATTAGGAGCAGAAAAACTGACTATAAGAAACCAATCCTCCCTGAAACCAATCCAGGACCACAAACTCGAGGAACCAAAAACAGAGTTAACCAGAGATGAATGGCCCCACTACAGCCACTGAACAGAGGAAGATTAAAACAGAAGAGGACAAGGTGGACCTCTGGATTGGTCTGGCTGGACTCAAGGAAAACATATTAGCAGGTAAGACCAAATTTATCCTTCCTTATTATCCAGACCAGTCCAGAATGTATGGGATGTAACAAGGCATTCTATATTGGGTGGGATGCAGAGACCCCTGCCTTAAGAACCCTAGCTCCAAAGGACATGTCCTCCCTAGCCTGAACATCAAACCTCCAGTGCTTTCAAAAAGAATGCAAGGAAGACCAAACAGCTGCCCTAAAAATGATGATTCAGACTGGGAGGCTATCACTCCTCTAGTCAAATGCACTTGAAAGGAGTGTGGTGGAACCTGATCCTTAAGGATATACGCATAGGAAACTGCATCCTTTAGCCAACACATAATAGCATTTGTAGCTGCCTGTCTCTTCTTTGTACCACCCTCCTTGTTGATTGATATGTGCCACCACAGTGGCATGATCAGAATGAACTAACTGCCTTGCCCTCTATCAGAAGTCTGCAAATGGCCCTCGTCTATATCCAACTGATTGGCCAAAAGATTTCTGTCCCTGATCAGCAGCCAAGAGCTACCTGCTCCAAGCAGTGTGGCCCCCCCCCCCACCACCATAGAAGCTCACATCTATTGCTACAATGATCCAGTTGGGAGCCTTCTACTCCACTCCCTTCAACAGATTCCAAGGAGACAGTCACTAAGTCAGACTGGCCTGGGCACCCTTCATCCAAGGAAGACACACTTCGGAGTTCTGGGTATGAGCCAACCGCTGAGTCAACAATGAGTCCTGTAGGGTATGCATTTGAGCTCAAGCCCAAGGCACCAAGCTCAAGGTGGCTCCCATAGACCCCAAAACCTGTATGTAATTCCAGGTCCTCTGTGGAGACAATGTTACTAGGACCCAGATCTGACTCTGCAACTTTTGCATCTGAGTCACAGGCAGAAACACCCAACCCTTCTTGGTATCAAATCATGAACCCAGAAACTCCAAACACTGAGAAGGGATCAGCTTTCTCTTGGAGTGGAGTAGCCACCCAATGGTTAGCGCAGTGGGCTAAGAATCAGGAAAGCCAGGTTCAAATCCCACTGCTGCTCCCTGTGATCTTGGGCAAGCCAATTAGCTCTCAATTGTCTCAGGTATAAACAGATTGTCAGCCCTCTGGGGACAGGAAAATACCTACTGTTCCTGAATGTAACTCGCTTTAATTCCAAGAAAGGCGCAAGCTAAATCCAATTCTTGTACTTAATGATCCAAGCGACTAAAAAGCAAACAAATTATCTTCTCCATAGACTGAATGCTCTCAAGCTCGGATTGGCCCTTATCAGTCAACCTTCCAAGTTTGGGTGAACCAAGATAACCCTACTTACACAGTGCCACAGCAACCACCATCATAATCTTTGAAAAGGTGCAAGGGGTCGTGTGAGATCAAAAGGAAGAGTGCTGAGAAGAAAATGTGCCCAAAGCACTTGAAAACTCAGATGCCTCTGGTGAGGTTCCCAAATAGGAATATGAAGATGGGCTTTTGAAAGCAGTGAAAAATTCTCCTCTGTTGACTGCTGAAATCTACCTCAAGGTTTGCATACGAAAGTAAAGAACTCAAAGCCAAATTCAATCTTTTCAAATCCAGAATGGGACAGAAGGCTCCCTCCTTCTGTACAATGAAGTAGATAGAATACCAACCCATTTCCCACTTCTGTGGAGACACAGACCACTGTCCCTAGCATTTGCAAACTTTCCACAATGGCCAGGACTGCTGCTCTCTTGCCGGAGCATGACAGGGAGAAGCCAAATATGAATTGGTAAGCTGGTGGGGAAATACCAGAGCTACCATTATGTGAACTAGGCGGTCATCTAGAGCTCCAGCCCTCCGAACACCCACTGCCACCACTGTTGCCCCTCTTCGGGCAGACAGCAGTGGCAATGGATGAAAACAGCCCTGTAGCACTTGCCTTTAAACTTCAGTGCCATGGGGCTGTTTGCTTCCACCCCTCAGATGCCCGATATAGACTTCCTGCTGCAAACAGAAAGTCGGTATTGGGTGTCAGAGAAGGGGCAGAAGCAAACAGCACCGTGGTGCCAAAGTTTAAAGATAAGCGCTGCAGGCTGTTTGTGGCCATTGTCGCTGCTGCATGTCCTGGAGAGGAGTTACAGCAGTGGCAATGAGTGCTGGAGGGGGTGCAAGGGATGAGATTTGCCAAGGGCGCCTTATTTCCTTGTGCCAGCCCTGCCCTCTACAAATCACATAACACCCACTGATCTGCAGTAATGAGGACCCATTACTGGAAAAATGCAGAACATCTGCCAATCCAATCACTCGGGGAAGGGACCCCCAAACCTTCATTGGGAACGTTTGGTGGCCCTGGAACCTTTGGAACTTTGATAATCTCTCTTGCGATCCATGCAAAAGGAAGACAATTGACAGGTAAGGAAGGGAAGGCCTGCTATACTGCAGTACCCTTGCCAAGACAGTGGCTCCTCATGTTCCAAAATCTCGAATGACCAGAAGGCATGCAAGATGAACTCTCTGGCTTGCTTTCCAGCAATCTTTGGAGCCTAGCCTCTCCCATATCCTTCATGATCTTCTCCAGATAATCTCCAAAAAGCAGCTTATTCCTAAAGTGTAACCTGCTATGCAGAGACTTGGAAGGTGCGTTCACCATTCAGTTCCAAAGCCACAAGGACATCTGACTACCATCAATACCACTACGGACTTAATGGACATTAGAAGCAAGTCATACAAGGCATTCTCCACAGATACTAACCTGGCCTCTAGGTGTGCTGTATCTCACTGAGGAAACTTAAAACCTCTAAGTCTCTGTCTCCATCTGCTGGTTAGGGGGCACAACCCATACATTCTGGACTGATGTGGTAGATAAGGAAGTAGCCATTTGCAGAATCACAAGTAAAATATCTCCCTTCCTGTTAGTGTGTGAGCATCGACAGGAAGGGAGAGCTAAAAGAGAGGCTGGAAGGCTGGCTGGCTAGCTGGCCATTCCCACCTTAAACAATTTTCCTTGTGGGCCAGCGGGCCCCAGACCCCCCAATCCCAGATATGTATTCCCTTATTTGGCAGACTGATCCCTTGTGGTGCATCCTGATGCACTTCTGTCATGTGCCGCCAATTTCCAAGGTGACGGCACAAAGAGAGGATTGCTTCTGGATGCCTCCCCAGACCGGGTAAGTATAACTGATCCAGGTGGGGGTCCAGTCCATTACTGGAGGCTCTCTGGTCAAGGGCTTCCTTGTACCAGGCGCCCGGGCCTGGGGTACCATGGAACAGATAGCCCTGGGTAGGAGGGGGAGAGGTCATCAGGGATCTTGGGTCTTCTGCAGTGAACTGCCATACTTCACCTCAGGTGACCCTTTTGCTCCCCCACAGCATTTTTACTTCAGTTCTGAGCTAGCATAAAGATTCAGTACTAGGAAAAGAATAAAACAGAGCTAAATTTTAGCTTTATTTTTTTTAAACCACATGAGGAGAATTTACTATTAAACAATTTACATGCACAATACACTATTTTTAGTGCAGTGGTTTTACCACAGACTTTCCCGCCCTAATTAATAATCTTACTGCCAGTGTAGAAGGAGTTAAGGAAGAGCTTGCGTAAACTGCTGCACTAAAATACAAATAGCACATTTTACTGCACAAGAACCATAATGAATCACTAAAATTTAGTAAAGTATGCAAAATGAAGTGGGTTTGCAATGCAAATATTCTGATGGACTGTTACTAGTGGCATTATCACTACCAAGCATATGCAGTGCTTTAGAGATATCCTCATAAAATTGTTTTGTGATAACAAAGCAAAGTGGAATCATAATACTATTTAAAAATTCATTATTAAGCATACATAACAAAATTCTGAACATGTAATTTGGGACTGTACCTTATAGCAGATTGAAGAAATAAGCAGCATGCAACCTGCTTCAAGTAACATGTATTATTCAAATGTTGTAGGAATGCATTTAACTAGTTGACTGTATTCATATGCACAAGAAAGGGAAACATGTCAAGATTCTTTACCCCTGTGGTCTGTAAATGTTGTCTGAATTCATCCATGGTTGTGTTCGAGATGCTCATGTCCCTGAACATCCCTTCTAGTTTAGATGTAAACTGGCATCCACATTCAGTCTGCAAAAATCAAATAAATATCAAACTTAGCATTCGGCTATAAACTAAGTCCAATTCCCACCTACAGTATCTTAAAACCAAACCTGTGAATGTGCAAAAAGCACAAAATAGTGATACTTAGCCTTTTTCCCCCACATTGAACAATCTTTATGCCAATGCTAAGAAATGCCGGGTACTTGCTGTCTTATAAGGTACCATACACCAGTGAGCTAGTGAAAACATATCCCAAGAGCAACACAGTACTGCGTTTCGAGCTCTAGTCCACAAATGTGTTTTTGCACATTGACAGGTTTGGATTTTTAACCTTTATTAAGAATAAAAGGACATTTATCCGTGTCTTTTTGGTAACCTCTTTAAAGAATAGCTCTTGTTTCAGTCTAAGCCTTTTTGTTTGATGATACTACAGTGGTTGGGACTTATTTGGTTTAATATTTATAGCAATTTGAAATCATATGACTTTCTGATAGAACTTTTCTAGAAGCCAAGATGACACTGGCCACGCCAACTGGCAGGTTCAGGGAATTGAATTCTAGCATCTCAACATCCAAGCTGTGAGGGCTAGGGACTTGATAGTGGGATGCAGAAGCCTGTCCTGAGCCTGCAAAATCAAGTTTGGAGAGTGACCCAGACGCATATGGTACCGAATGGATAGATCTTGAAGCGGAAACCAATGCCATCTCTGTCAAAATGGGACAATGAGTATCATTGTGCCCGTCTTGCTGAAGTTTCAGAAGAGTTTTCAGTATCAGAGGAATGGGCAGATATGCATACAGAAGTCCCTCTCCTTAATGAAGAAGGAAAGCATCCAAAGCTAGTTTGCTGTGTCTCCCCATTCTGGAGCAGAACCGATGGACCTGTTCTGGGGAGTTGTAAAGAGGTATACCGAGAGGGTACCCCACTCTCGAAAGATAGTCCACACCACCTCCCTGTACAGAGTCCATTCATATGGATGAAGAATTCAACTCAAGCCTGTCCACCAGAATGTTGTCCTTTCCTGCCAGATATGTGGTACATAGCAACATTCCATGAGAAATTGCGAAGTTCCACAATCTGACAGTCTCCAAAGCACAAGAGGTACAAGCCCATTCCTCCATGCTTGTAGAAGATTGCTACTTGATTGTTTAAATCATGACAATTTGGTTGACCAATGATCTCCGAAAGCCTTTAGAGTGTTTACAATCGCTCTCAGTCCCAGGAAAATTTATCTTGAGTGCAAAACCCTTCAAGATGAGTTCCCCAACCTAACTTGGACACGTTGGTCATCAGAACCTTTGATAAGGGGAATCTTGAAATGGAGAGCCTTTTGCCAAGTTTTCAGGGAGCATTCACCAGGAGATAGACTCCCAGAGGGGCTCTCTGACTGTGAAAGGACTGAATCCACTAAGTGCTCAGGATCCTCTGAGACTGTCTGAAACATAGATGAAGAGAACAAGGAACAGGTGCACCGAAACAGTGGTGGATTTAAAAGAACTTTATTAGGAGACCCCAACGTGTTTCGGCTGAACCCCTTCTTCAGGCGGTATTAACCTCGAATAAAATCATCAAATACAACAAAAGGTCATTAAAATATCAAATACACAGACACGATTAATCATTTAGTTTAACAAATCAAATGCATAGACAAATAAAATGAACGATTAAATAAATAAATACCGGTAAGTCTATGTAAAACCACCATATATACAATGGATAAAAAATGTTAAGAACACTAAAACAACAATGTGGAGTAGGAGGGCTGTGAACAAGCTACCAAAGTCGAAGGATAACATTGATTTCCAATATACAACCATAGCCAACATATGGAGGGATGAGGAATACATATGTTGTGAACACAGAGAAATTCAAACTTTAATACCACTAAAATATATGTATGTCTAAGAGCCAAAACATCAAACTATAATGGCAAGAAAATAATTGTATATATATATGAGGGGTCGAAGGGGGGGGGGGGGGTGAGCCAACCAAGTGACGGCATGTAGCAAGAGAAGAAATGTTCATGCAATGATATGCTGCTAACAAGCGCTAGTGTTAGAACTGGAACACATATAAAGAGGTCCTAAAATGAAATTGAAGGTAAGATATGGACGTATTCTCAAAAGCTTACTTCTTACTAGTATACAAAATTGCAAATCACTTGCCTTTTCAGCGGACCACGGCACATTCAGAATGCCAATCTGGCAGAAGAGGGGAAAGCAGAACTGCCATTGTTTTAAAAGGAGCCGGGTTCGCGCCAAAAAAAAAAAAAAAAAAAGTCAAGGTTCAAGGACTCTCAGAAATACAAAAAAAAAATAAAGAATCTCTTTGTATATTAAGACAGGACAACATTATTGTGTATGCACTGTGTATATAATCAATAGGAAAAAACTGAAGTGATTTATAGTCAGAATCAGACGTGCAAAAGGTGCAGTCAATCAGAGGTATTATCAGTGGGAGGCACTAAGGAAAACAATTCTGCTAAAGGGAAATGTGTGCCGTTTGCGTTAATGAATCTTAAAAAGCATTGGAGAAGGAGCACAAATGAATAAGGAATGCTTGTGGTAAAACATCAAGAGATCGTGCTGATTCGCTGCTTCCCCAATTGTTAAAGTCAAAAACGAAAGTAAATAAAAACGGGCCTTCTATTCGAAGCCATAGCCATGCATAAGAAAAAGGCAATGGCATCTTTGGACATATGCATCTATCGCAAGATTACTGTGTCTAAGGGGAAACAAAAAACCTAAATGAATTATACCAACTGGGTGATCTTATCGTAAGCAAAAAACAGGGGGAGGGGAAAGGAAAAATCATAATCTAGATACTATAATATAAATAATTAAAACCAATAAATAGCAAGCCTCTAAAAACATTGCTAAAACCAAAATGTCCTAAGAATAATATCTGCCCTTTATAAGTAAAAAAAAAATGGGGAGGGAAACAAATTAAGATTATGAAGCCCTTGTGTGTCCGCTGGGCTATGACGTTAAAAAGCATGAACAAAAAACCTGAAACAAATGAAATGAGAAGAAGTGAGAATAAGGACCACCTATGTCACTGGTACAGAGGAGATGGGATGCCTGATATGTGTGTGAGCTGAATCTATCAAAATTGTAAAATAAAAATTATAAAAGAGGAATGTGTATGCAAAATGAAATCAAGGAACATTGTATACCTGCTGTAATTAAAAATATGTATAAAACAAAATCCACATATTCATTATGGCTAAAAGAATAAAAGGTACATAAACAGAACATATAGGGGGACAATCAGAACAAATTATGAAAAACATAAGGACGCTCTGTGCCACTGTTAAAAGAAAGTTAAGGGCAAATTAAATACACCATAAAAAGATCACCTTAAAACATGAACTAAGAATGGGGGCTGCCATGAAACTTGATCAACTTGTACTTTCTCTCTTTCTTGTTTGAGTGTTCTTGACATGTAATGCAAACATCAGAAAGTTATATAACAACCATAAAAAGCATAATTGAGGATTTGATAAACAGAAAACACTCAAAACTAGGGGAATCAAGCAATAAGCAGGAATCTCATTGGTTAAAAGCCACAAAATAAGTTAATTTTTTTAAAAATAAAACCCCATAGGCTGGATATTGAAACAAAAAGAGGAGGAGAGAAAAAAGGGGGAGGAAAGGGGGGAGGGGGAGGGAGAGGGAGAAGGGATTAAAAACAAGAACCGGAAATGGTAAACAAAAACACACCACAAATTGAGCTGAAATTTTATAAAAACACGGAAAAATCATATTCCAGATTTAGACCATGAGAATGTACTGTATTTAGGTTAAATATAAACCTTTGTTCCAAGTTCAGCAATAATCCGTCTACATCTCCTCCTCTCCAGTGTGGTCATAGTACTTTCAAGATTAAAAATTTAAGATACGCAAGATCATGTTGGAAATTAATCCAATGGTTCACTAGCAGTTTATCGGCAAGTTTTCTAGGTATGTTGCTCTTGTGTTCTATAATCTGTAATTATTGCCTTGATGGAACGCTTGGTCTTGCCTACATAGAATAACTTGCAGGGACAAGAAATGAGGTATATTACCCATTGGGATTCGCAACTGGAGAAATCTTCCAAAAATATCTTCTTCTGGGTAACAGGATGTTTAAAAACGTCTTTAGTAACTAAAGTATTAACACAAACAGAGCAGCAACCGCAGCTGAAATGTCCTCAGACCTTAGGTATAGCTTGAGGTCTAGATAATGCCTAAGGAACCAAAATGTTAGCTATACTGTGTTTTCTTTCTGTGCTATACTGTATAGTTGTAGGAGTGTAGAGATGGTACTGAAGCAAGAAGATGCCACTCTGAAAATCTGGGCTATTTTGCTTGATAGGTTAGACAAAGTAAGGGCACAAACAAGCCTTTCTTGTACTTTATGTGTTGTTCCTTGCAAAAGAGAGGCCAGATCCGTTGTTTTGGTCCTGTGGTAAGCCTTGAAAATGCTATGTTGCGGCTAGCAACGATCTTCAAACCGCTGGTACATCACTTGTGTTGCTTGTTCAAAATCGTTATCAGTTGCAGAAATTCTGCAGATCCGTAGAAACAGGCTAACAGGCAAGTTATATTTCAGCGATCTATTGTGATAGCTAGTGAAATGGACCAATGGATTTCTATCCGTTGGTTTCCAGAACAAATTAGTAACAAAACCACTATGGCCCTTTTGAATTAGGATGTCAAGGTATGAGATCTGCTGTTGACTGTAGATATGCTCAGATTGGAGGTTCTCATCCAGTGTTCAACCATATGAGAAAATCTGAAAGAGCAGCTTTGGTGCCATCCCAGATCATGAAGATGTCATCTATGTATCTTCTCCGCATCTTTTGGTGCACCTGTTCCTTGCTGTTTTCGATATCACCTACAGGTGTCGGTGCTCATCTTTGGACTCTCATGCTCCTAAACATACATGTTCTCTCCCTGGAAGGAAGTCCTTCATTATGGTGAAAGCGATTTACAACAAATGTTGCCTGAGGACCCCTTCTTTGATAAAGATGAAGCCATCTGCAGCATAGAAGAATGGGGGACAACAGTGCAGTTGACTCAGAAAATGATTAGAGAGGAAATGCATGCCTCGTCTCTGCTAGAATACTGCAGACACAAGATAATCCCAAGAGGTCACCGGAACAACAAAGTCCCCAGAACGTATATGGACGATGACTCTTTCATGGCTGACTGGACAAAAATTTTAAACAAATGTTCTCTAGACTTGATGATTTTATTGATTCATGCATTGAAACGGAAGGCTGAATCTTTAAAACCAAACACTGACTCAAAGCTAAGTGCTCTCAGAGAAAGAGATATTCACTTTAACAACATGAAAAAAAGACTCTGACAAAAATGTTTCTGATTATAAAAAAGTAGTGAAGGAAAGAAAACTTAAGAAATTTAAGAGGGATGAGAGGAAATATAAAGCTAGGTCTGTCTACTACTGGACCAGTAAACAAGCTCCCTTTAGAAGCAAGTCTCGGAAACATAAAACAGATTTTTCCAAGTTAGATCATTCTACAAAATCTAAAGCGAGACATAAATCAATAGATGGTCCAGAACAGATTTGAAAAAGAAGCCGGAGGCACAGAGGATCCGATCGATTTCTCAGCACTTCTTTTCTCCTCGGCTTCCCCCTCCAACCAAAACCAGGGTTTTTCCATGGATTCTCTATGGAAAGGCGGGGGGGGGGGGGGGAGGGTGGGGGGCAGGGTGCCATCTCCAACTGATACCAACAGGGACAGGAGCCCCAGCTATCATTACCCTCGGAGGGGCTGGGAAAATGGGAGAGGGGGTACACACAGGAGACTGACAGACTGGGGGAGAGGTAGATGGCATTTTTTAATTTATCTGATTACACACTGAATAATGAGATTACAGTTTTACTGAAAGGCCTTTCTTTTGTTCCTTCCTGCAAACATGATCCAGTTTAACACTAGAACAGAGTTGTACAAATTATTTCGTAAACTTAAAATTGCAGACTTTTTTGATAATAGAGATATTTCTACCTCTGACCCTTCTGTGAGCAAGACTTCCTCCTGGATACTGCCCAGCATGGGCAATGTTCTAATTGAGGCCTATGAGAAAGCAGTCCTGAATAGAATAGATTTGTACAAAAATAAGCATTATCTGTTTTACAACATGACTAAAGGTGAAAAAGCAGCACTAGATGGACTTGCCAAAAATATAAATATTGTGATAAAACCAGCTGACAAAAGAGAGGCGTTGGTTATTCAAAATCGCACAGATTATGTCAAGGAAGTGTATCGTCAAATCAATGACACTTTTTTTTTTTTTTTAAACAAAAATATATGGTGATCCCACAACAAGGTTAAAAAGTAAAGTGAATACTCGTATCTTGCTTTATATAGGACACAAAGCAGGTTATCTCACACAAAAAGTATGATTTCATGACAGTTACCCATTTCATTATGCCCACTATCTCTATATCTTACTCAAAATACACATATCGTTGCAAAATTCTCCAGGTCTCCCCATAATCTCCACGATCGGCTCTTTTTGAGCAGCTATCCAAGTTTTTAGAAGTGTTTTTAAGACCCTTTGTTATAACAACATTGTTCTATGTGCGGGACTCTTCCGATACGATTCAGTTGTTAGACCAATTTGAGGGTTATCACAATTACTTCATCATTGTAACCCTGGATATCAAATCCCTTTAAGCCAATATTCCACAAATGCTATAACAATATTAGAGGATACATTACCAGTCAGGACTCAGACATGTTTTTTAATCCAACTGGCCAGTCTGGCCATGATGGAAAATTATTTTTGTTTTAGGGATGTGACCAAGGGGGTTGCCATGGGATAATCAATAGTGCCTGATGTTGCCAACTTGTATGTCACTGCTTTCAAGAAGAAACATCTTACAAGAGACACATTCGGGAATCGCGTAAAAATGTGGAGAAGATACACAGATTACATCTTCATGATCTGGGATGGCACCAAAGCTGTTCTTTCAGATTTTCCATATGGTTGTACGCTTTGGATGAGTACCTCCAATTTGAACATATCTACAGTGAACCATAGGTCTCATACCTTTATAGCCTAATTCTAAAGGGCCCTAGTGTTTTGTTACTGATTTGTTCCGGAAACCAACAGATAGAAATCAGTTACTCCATTTCACTAGTTATCACAATAGACCACTGAAATATAACTTGCCTGTTGGCCTGTTTTTGAGGATCCGCAGAATTTGTGCAAGTGATAAAGATTTTGAACAAGCACAAGTGATGTACCAGCGGAGATCCTGCGGGCAGTCGGCCCCCTCTGCAAGCGGCATAACACCGTGGATCACGTGGGCGATCGGCCCTTTAAATTGGAGAGCGCCATTGGGCGCGCCCACGCCTGAGGGCCTCGCCAGAGGGCCCTTTGGCATGGCCCTTAGGCGGGAAACGCAGGCGGAAACAAACCCCCGGATCAAACAGTCTCTGCATCACCCTCAAGCTTAACCCAAGACCCGCTCCTGCGTGTACCGTTAGTGCAGCTCCAACAAATTTCCGTAGCTTCTGAAGAGCTGAGCAGGCACGATCGCTCCTCCATACCCCAACCATCTCACGATTACCACCCTACACGTATCTCTGCTCTGGTCTTGCTTCCTACTGCTGGTTGCAATCTTACTTCCCATTGTTTACATAGAACTTGCAACCCACTGCCCGCATAGAACTTGCCACCCATTGCCTCCCAGAACTTGCTACCCACTGCCCGCATAGAACTTGCTACCCATTGTTTGCCTAGAACTTACTACCCTTTGCTTGCCCAGACCTTGCTGCCCACTACCATGACCCCACATCACATTGTCCTCTTCCTCCCCAACTGCCTCCCCTCCTACCAACACCCTCCCTCCTCTTCCCCCTTCCCTCCCCCTACCTTCCTCACTTCTCCCTCCATTCTGCCCCCCAGCCTAGCATCTGCCCTTGAGCATCTTCACACCATCCCCCGCATCCAACCAGCTCCCCTCTCTTTAAGGCAACCCCACCCTCGCTTCTGCCGTACTATCTCCACTTTACCACACTCTCTAATTCTCATTCTCCTTCTCTCATCAGGTAATATCAACCCCAACCCTGCCCCCCTCCATTTCTTTCTCACACTAAAAAACGTTCCTCACGTACCCTATCTAATCTCATCCACATCCCGCTCCTCCTTCCTTCCGCCCTCCCACATTCATCCCACAATCTCATCCATAGATTTCAAACCCAACCCTACCTCCATAAATAAATCCTCACATAACCTACCTGATACCATCAATTTACCCCTCACTTCCTCTCCCTCATGTCCCTCTTGGAGAGCACACACACCCAGACATACCCAACCACACCCTGCTCCCTCTAAATCTCGGTATTACCCCCACGCTACTCTGATAAGAAAGCCACACGTAACTTATCCAACCTTATCCATATCCCTCTCCTCCCCCCTCCCCTCTCCCGTTTTCATGCGCCCTATGGAACGCATGCTCAGTCATTTAAAAAACTCCTTTTATTCACAATCTTTTTATCTCTAATGCCCTACATCTTCTTGCCTTGACCGAGACCTGGCTCCCCCCAGAAGACAACGCATCCATTGCCTCTCTCTGCTATGGGGGCTACCAGTTCTCCCATACACCTCGATCTACTGGTCGCGGTGGTGGCATTGGCCTCCTACTCTCTTCCTCCTGCCAATTCCAACCCCTCCTGCCACCCCAATCACACTCCCCCCTCTCCTTCGAAGTCCACTCCATTCGCCTCCTCACACCACTTCCCCTCCAAGTAGTTGTTATTTATCGCCCACCCAACAAATCCAAATCAATCTTCCTCACCGACTTCGAATCCTGGCTTTCTGCCTTTATGGATCCCTCCTCCCCCACTCTTATTCTTGGCGATTTCAACATTCACATTGACAATCCCTCCGACCCCCATGCCTCAAAGTTCCTTGCTCTTACCTCCTCGTTTGACCTCCAACTTTGGTCCACTGCCCCCACACACCTACACGGCCACTGTCTTGACCTAATACTCTTCTCCAATTCCTCTCCCTCAAACTTCCGCAAATCAATTCTTCCCTCATCTGACCATCACCTCTTAACATTTACTCTTCAGCTTCCGCCGTCTCAGCCTCTTCCTGTCTCCTCCGACCTATTTAGAAACCTTCATAATACTGATCCCCTGACTCTCTCCTCCACCATTTCTCCATCTCTTTCTTCCATTATATCTTCCAAGTCCGTTGACAAGGCATTATCTTCATACAATGCTACACTATCCTCGGCTCTTGACACTCTTGCCCCTCCCACCCCACGTCCTGTCAAACGTTCTACTCCCCAACCCTGGCTTTCACCCACAATCCGTTACCTACGCATCTGCGCCCGTTCTGCCGAACGAACTTGGTCCAAATCCCGCTCCCCGTAAGACCTTCTACACTTCAAATTCATGCTTGGCTCCTTCCAGTCAGCCTTAGCACTCACCAAACAAGACTACTACATCCATCTGACTAACTCCCTTGCCGTCTCTTTAATACCCTCAATTCTCTCCTCAAGGTCCCCCCGCCCACGATCCTGCCCTCCCTTTCTGCCCAAACCCTAGCTACTTCCACGATAAAATCCACAAGATTACCCTCCAATTCCCTACCCCCTCATCTACCTCCCCCTCCCCATTTCTCCCTTCCCCATCCATACTCCCCCTGCAACCCTCTCCTCCTTCCCTCCGATTTCTGAAGAAACCGCACTCCTTTCCTCCTCCAAACCCACCACCTGTTCATGAGACCCTATCCCCACCCATCTCCTACATTCCATCTCCCTCACCATTGTCCCCTCCATCACTCATATCCTCAACCTTTCACTCTCCACTGCAACTGTCCCCCCGTTGATTTCAAACATGCTGTTGTCACACCCCTACTCAAGAAACTCTCACTTGATTCCACATGCCCTTCTAACTATCGACCCATCTCCCTCCTTCCCTTCATATCCAAACTATTAGAACGAGCAGTCCACCGTCGCTGCCTCAACTTCCTCACCTCCCAGGCCCTCCTGGACCCACTACAATCCGGCTTCCGTCCCCTACACTCCACCGAAACAGCACTCACAAAAGTCACCAACAACCTGTTCCTGGCTAAATCTAAGGGCCTCTATTCTATCCTCATCCTTCTTGACCTTTCCGCTGCCTTTGACACCGCTGACCACAACCTTCTCCTCACCACCCTCTCCTCGCTTGGTTTCAAGGACTCCATACTATCCTGGTTCTCCTCCCACCTCTCCCCCATTGCTCATTCAGTGTATGCTCTGGTGGCTTCTCCTCCTCCCCTACCCCACTCCATGTTGGTGTACCCCAGGGATCCGTCTTGGGCCCCCTCCTTTTCTCTCTATACCCAAGGCCTTGGCGCACTTATCTCCTCCCATGGCTTTCAGTATCATCTCTATGCCGATGACTCCCAAATCTACCTCTCCACACCTAATATTTCCCTGGCAACCCAGACCAAGATTTCTGCCTGTCCTTCAGACATTGCTGCCTGGATGTCTCATCGCCGACAAACTGAACATGGCCAAGACTGAACTCCTTGTCTTTCCACCCAACTCCTCCCCCCCCCCCCACTTCCCCCTCTCTCAGTCCATGTGGATGGATCTACTATCCTTCCTGTTCCCTCGGCCCGCAATCTAGGTGTTATCTTTAACACCTCTCTCTCCTTCTCCGCTCATATCCAGCTTGTAGCTAAGACCTGCCGCTTCTTTCTCTACATCAGTAAAGTCCACCCCTTCCTCTCTGAACACACTACCAAAACGCTTATCCACTCCTTAATCTCCTCTCAACTTGATTACTGCAACCTACACCTCACTGGTCTCCCCGTGAGCCATCTCCTTCCCCTTCAATCTATACAAAATCACGCTGCTCGACTAATCTTCTGCCAGCCTCGCCATGCCCACATTACTCCTCTTCTCAAGTCGCTTCACTGGCTCCCTGTCCAATTCCGTATCCAATTCAAGCTTCTCCTACTGACCTATAAATGCATTCACTCTATGGCCCTTCAATACCTCTTATCTCTCCCTACGTCCCCTCTCGAAATCTGCGCTCTGCTAACAAATCACTTCTATCAATGCCTTTCACCTGCACCGCAAACTCCCGACTGCGCTCCTTTCACCTTGCTGCACCATACTCCTGGAACAGCCTACCTGCGTCTGTGCACCAGGCACCCTCCCTGGCCCTCTTCAAATCCAGGTTGAAGACCCACCTCTTCACCATTGCATTCAGATCCTGACTTCCATCCTCATCTTATCCCAACCCCCATCAACGTTTATGACCAAGCTATTGACCAAACTGTACCACACCGTACCTTGCAAAGAACTGACTAATACTCTGTACTGTTCTGACTAGATTGTAAGCTCCGATGAGCATAACTGACGGGCAGGGACTCTCTCTTGTATGTTGGCTACCTCTTGTAGGTTAGCTGTACAGCACTGCATGCGTGGCGCTTTATAAGTGCTGAATAGTAGTAGTAGTAGTGGTTTAAAGATTGCGGCTATCCACGACATAGCATTTTCAAGGTTTACCACAGGGCCAAAACAACGGATCGGACCGCTTTTGCAAAAAACAGGGAAAATACAAGCAAGGGGATTAAAAACAAGAACCTCTCTTCCTTTCCCCTTTTCCCCTCTCCCCTCCTTCTCCTGGATAGCGATGCATACAGTTTCTTGGACTCTTCCCGAGTGATGCTCTTGAACAGCCGATCATCCAAGGATGGAAACGTGCACTCCCCAAGTCGGTGTAGAAACGCTACGACAACAGCAAGGCATTTGGTGAATACCCAAGGAGCAAATGTGAGGCCAACGGGCAGAACGCAATACTGAAAACAGTGTTTCCCTACAACAAATCCGAGTTCCCTCCTGTGGCTAGGATATATTATGGATGCAAATATAGGCATCCTGTAGATCCAAGGAACACAACCAATCTCCTTTTTGGAAATAAGGAAGTAGGAAGCTGAGAGAAAGCACCCTGAACTTTTCTTTTTACAAGGAAAGTGTTCAGATCTCGATCTAGGATGGGATGGAATCCCCCCCCCCCCCCATTTTCTTTGACATCAAGAAGCAGCATGAGTAAAATACCTGTCCTTCTCAAGGTGAGACAGGTTCAATGGCATTTGCCATGCAAAGGGCAGAAATTTCCTTTAGAAGTAGCTCCTGTTGATGAGAGACTAGAAGAATCTTTGTAGTTTTCCGAGTTATGCTGCATCTTAGCACATGGAACCACTGTGACTTTCTTCAAGGTGATGTGGTTACTGCAGTGCATGTCTATTCTTATATGTAGTAGTTCTCAAACTGGACTGATGGGATGGAGGCGGGAAATTTGAATTTTGGAGGGAAAGTTTGTTGGAGAAAAGGCAGAAAAAGTGTAAGTGAGAATTCTGGAGGCAGGGAATTTTGAAAGCATGGTCCTGGTGGGCAATTTGGTGGAATTTCGAATAGGCATAACTGATATCCCTGATGGATTATTTTCAACACGCAACTGTCGGAGGCAATTAGGGGCCACCTTTCTGCAAAGAAAATAAGCCTTCCTCCTCCTGGAAGTGTGTTCATTCAGGGTATAGGTAGATCAGCTATGTTCACAAGAAACCACTCAAAACTCTGTCAAAGGTTTTGGCTGAAAAGCTGTCTGGGCCTCTGGAGCCCTCTGCTGCCTTGGATGGGCACAAGAGGTCTACGTTGGGAAAAGCAAGGCAGAGAGTACCTATGCCTGTGAAAATAATAGGTTCTCCCTCTGTCCTCCACTCTGGAACCTCCTAGAAGAGGAGGCTGGGTCAGCAGTGGATCTGGAGAGGGTTTGCAAGGTGTTCACTATGTTTCATGATCATGGTAGCAGGCTCTTGAACTGTGTCTCCAAAGAGATTTTCCCCGCAGCATGGCATGGCACAGCACATCAGCAACCTGTTTCTGAATACCTGTCTGCAAGTCTGAGATCCAGAGCTATGAGAGTCTCCGGGTGCAAATACTCATATGATGATTTTTTTATATGGCATAGAGAGCTTCTAAGTCGGTCAAGCTAAATTTTCTGCACTTCCTTTGTTCCACTAGGGAATGGAAACGCCTAACCTTGTAAAGCTGATAGGACACCATGCGAGAGAACAGCATGGCATTTTTATATAAAAACCTTCCTCCCGAAAGAGTCTAGGGTCTGAGCTTCTCTCCTTGGGAATACTGAGGAGCACTACTAGGAATTTCTGGCCCTCTTGAGGGAGGATCAGATCACCATGGAATGGTGAGAAAATTAGAGCTTCTCAAATTTGGGAGTCTTGTGGACTCTATGTAGAGCTAAATTTCTTGCTCACAGGAGAAAGGATGTGATGCATTGGTACAGCCATTGCTTCCTTAGGGGGAAATCAGGATATTGGAAGATTATCAGTTCTTCTGCCCCTGGATTCCTCCTCCGTATCCATCTTAAATGGTATGGTCTTAGCCATATCCTGAACAAAATCATGGAATTAAAGCTTTTTTGTCTTCAGTTAAGTTTTTATTTCCAGTTGTGGCTCAAACTGCCTGCTAATTTTCTTCCCTTGAATCTACCAGACCAGTCCAGAACAAGTGTGTGATGCTTGTCAGCCAGCAGATGGAGAAAGAACAAAAGGCTTGTGAGCTCTGCTCTATACAGGGCACTATGCAGCCATATGCTCCCTCAGTATTCACTGTAACAAAACAGGAGGCGACAAACCCCAACATCAACCTACACCCAGGGAGGAAGGTGGGGGAACTCAAACTTCCAGAAATGCATCCAAGAAATCTCACATGATGCAACTCAAAAATTAACTATAGCAGTAAAGAAATTTGATAAAAATTACTACCAGTAGGAAATGGGGCAGGCCTCTGGATTAGTCTGGTAGACTAAGGAAAGCAAATTAGCAGAGCAAGACCAAATCTTTCCTTCCTTACCTCACCAGACCAGTCCAGAATAAGTGAGATATAACAAAGCATTTCCTTACCCTGGATGGAACCTTATACTGTTCACTGCAAACACTTCTCTTTGAAACTGTCATAGTCCTGGGGAACTCTGAAGAAGTAATCAAGGAACGGCGGACTCTGGGAGACAAGTTATCAGGGGAGAAAAGACTTAAAATCCCTAAAGAGACTTGGATATTAAACTGGAGGATCATTCCATGAAATTAAGAAATTCAGCTGCCACTTGAACCCCCTGACCTCTTGGCGAAAGGTAGGAATGCCTGGAAAAGTGACATCCTGGCATGGAAGTCAGCGTAACTAACTCTGAGCCGCATAAGATACAGACACCACTAAATGCAATTCTAAGGCCAGACGAAAACAGAAAGTGATTACAATGCAGTTCACTATGAAGAGGACATCTCGTGAGGCGTGCCAAAACTACAGTGCAGGGTTGCTGCAAGGATATCAACCAAAGGCTAACACGCCTCTAGAATAGGGCTTCTTAACCCAGTCCTTGGAGCACACTTAGGCCAATCGAGTTTTCAGGATTCTCACAATGAATATGCATCAGATAAATTTGCATGTACTGTCTTCGTTGTATGCAAATCTATCTCATGCATATTCATTGTGGGAATTCTGAAATCCCGATGGGCCTAGGGTGTGCCCCAAGGACTGGGTTGAGATGCACAGCTCTAGAAGACTGTATATGCCAGTGAATGACGTCAAACTGAGATAGAAAGGAACAGGGGCAGGCAAACCAGAACTATGCCAGAATTGTTCCATTTTGTACAAATCTAAAGGCACTGCAGTCAAATGCAACAGCAGGTCCAGAACACTCTAGCTTAAACCCCACAGGGAAACACCTTAAAGAATAGCAGAGGCTGGAGAACCAGCACCTACTCCTTCTTTATAATACCAGCAGAAAAGGAAAAGGGAGAGAAGGCCAAGAGAGTGCGTGAGAAAGAGAGAGAGGTATGGAAGGAACGGACCTGGACTCTTCCAAGTATTCCCTAAGGCCTAACAGTGGATACTCAAAACACCCAACAGCCCAGACTTAACTGGGTAAGCAGTTATCTAACTGGGCCCAAGAGCCTCGTCCTCCGGTCTCCACATTCATGCTGCAAGGCATGCCCGTGTACCATTTACTGGTGACAGAATACAGAGTAGCACGTGGCTACATGATGTGCTATATAAGGCAGAGCTCACAAGCTCTTGTTTGCCATCTGCTGGCTTACAGACAGAGCTTGCTTGTTCTGCATTAGTCTGGTGAGATAAGGAAGCATCTCTTTCTTGAACACAAAATATAAGAAAACCTTTAGTACATAGGTACCTAAATGTAATTTAGATGCAAAGTCAGCATACATGTTTCTAAGGTAGCATGTTCTGTCTGCTATGTTAGCTGCTAAAGTCTTTGTACATGGTGATAACATTATACGTACTACAGGCTAAGAATATGGCTAATAAATCAAGAATAATTACAAACTGGTAATAAAGAGTGAGAATTGGGAAGAAGTAATTAGATCTTACCTGCTAATTATTGTTCCTGAAGGAACGACAGTCCAGTCCCTTTACTTCTGGGTTACGCAACCCTTCCAGCAGCTTGGAGGCTGAGCCCAACCTTTTTGGAGGTGGAGCGGTATAAGTACCCCTGGGACCACCCACTCACTCCAGTATTCGAATGACAAAGCCAACTGTAGCAATTTCTATGAATAAATCTCAAACTAAAAGATTAAGAAAAAAAAAATTTTTTTTTTTTTTCTCTAAACTGGGAGATAGGAACAAGAAGGAACACAGAGGGGGGAGGGCAACGGGAGGAGGCGGCTGCCCGACCCTGTCAGAGGAGACTTCCTTCGCACTCTTTTGCTCCGACCTGGATCTCCGCTTGGTCGACCCTCCGCCGTCGTCTGATAGGTCTTCAAGTCCGGCCGAGCCGGGAGGGATCAGGGACTGGACTGTCGTTCCTTCAGGAACAATAATTAGCAGGTAAGATCTAATTACTTCTTCCTTATCGTCACTCCAGTCCAGTCCCTTTACTTCTGGGATGTATCAGAGCAGTTCAACTCCGGGAGGGGTCCGGCACACCGGACTGAAGAACCGCCAGACCAAACCGCGCATCCGCTGCGCTCTGTACGTCTAGCCTATAGTGTTTTGTGAAGGTATGCAGCGAGGACCAAGTTGCCGCTCTGCAAATATCCAAAGGGGGAACTAGACTGTACTCTGCCCACGAGGTGGCCTGAGCTCGGGTAGAGTGCGCCCGTAGTCCCACTGGGACCTGCTTCCCTTTTAGGATGTAGGCGGAGGCAATCGCTTCTCTAATCCACCTGGAGATGGAGGCCTTGGCTGCCGCCTCCCCTTTGTGCGGGCCTCCGAACTGGACGAACAGACGTTCGGATTTCCGGAAAGGGGCTGTGCGGGAGAGGTATCGCTTCAAGATCCTCTGGACGTCTAGGAATCTTAGCTTACTATCCCTGCCTTCCGGGGCTTCGGCCGGCCAGGCCGGGAGGGTTACTGTCTGGTTCAAATGGAATGGGGAAATGACCTTGGGTAGGAAGGAAGGCACTGTCCGCAGGACCACCTTGTCCCTGAAAAAGGAAAGGAAAGGAGGTTGGGAGGACAGCGCTTGCAACTCGGAGACTCGTCTGGCCGAGCAGATAGCGACCAGGAAAACTGTCTTGAGGGTTAAATCCTTCAGGGAGGCCCTCTTTACTGGCTCAAAGGGTTCCCTGACCATTGCATTTAGCACCAGATTGAGGTCCCACGGGGGAATCACAGATCTCAGTTGCGGGCGCAGTCGTCTGACTGCCCTCAGGAACCTGGATACATCCGCATGGGCCCCTAGGGGCTTACCGCGGACCTTCCCTCTATAGCAAGCGATGGCCGCTAGTTGGACTCTTAAGGAGCTGTGAGCCAGACCCTTGTCGAACCCAGCTTGCAAGAATTCCAGAACCTCAGGGACTGAGGCCGACAGGGGATTCCTTCGGTGTTCCGCACACCAAGCTTCAAAGATGCGCCATACCCTAACATAGGACAAGCAGGTCGAGCGTTTCTTCGCATCTAATAGCGTTGATATTACTGCTCCCGAATAACCTCGCTTTAAGAGCCGCGCCCTTTCAATAGCCAGGCCGTAAGCGAGAATCGATCCACTTGAGGCATCAGGACTGGGCCCTGCCTGAGCAGACCCCTTTTGCAGGGGAGCCGCCAAGGCCGGTCGGCTAGCAGTCTCACCAGATCTGCATACCAAGGGCGCCTCGGCCAATCCGGGGCAATGAGGATTACCAGGCCCTGGTGAGACTCCACTCGTTGAAGGACCTTTCCGATGAGGACCCAAGGGGGGAATACGTAGAGGAGGCCCTCCGCCGGCCACTTCTGAGACAGGGCATCGAGGCCTTCGGACATTCTTTCCTTCCGCCGACTGAAGAACCTGTCCACCTTGGCTGACGCGAAGCTTGCCATGAGATCCATTACTGGTAGCCCCCAGTGGTTCACAATCTTGTCGAAGGTCTCCTTCTCCAGCTCCCACTCTCCGTGGTCTATCCTGTGCCTGCTGAGGTAATCGGCCGTGAGATTGTCCGTGCCTGCCACGTGTTGCGCCGAAAGAGCTTCCAGGCGGGGTTCCGCCCACTGGAACAGGATGTCCGCCTCCTTCTCCAGGGAGGGGCTGCTGGTGCCACCCTGGTGGTTGATGTAAGCTACCGTGGTGACGTTGTCGGAGAGAATGCGAATTGCCCTTCTTAGTACCCGAGGTTCGAGCGCTCTGAGAGCTAGAGAGACGGCCCGCAACTCCAATCTGTTGATGGGCCATTGAGCTTCCAGCGGAGACCAGCGGCCCTGGACAAACTGGTCCTCGCAGTGAGCCCCCCAGCCTGACAAACTGGCATCCGTTGTCAACAGTACCCAGAGATGAGGCTCGAGTGGCATTCCCCGCTCCAGATTCTTTGTGCACTGCCACCAGAGGAGTGAGCGTTTGGTCCTTGGCGCACACGGTAACTGTGTTGTGAGGGGATGGATTTGTGGGGACCACCGACGCAATAGCGCGCGTTGTAATGGTCTCATGTGGGCCCTGGCCCAAGGCACAACCTCTATTGCTGCCGCCATCGTGCCCAACACCTGAAGATAATGCCATGCTGAGGGGTTTCGTCTGCTCTGGAACTGCGCGATTAGCCGTCTTAAGTCCCTTGATCGCGTTCGTGAGAGGAACACTCTGCCCCTTCCGGTGTCGAATCTTGCTCCAAGGTATTCGAGGTCCTGGGAGGGGGCCATCCTGCTTTTTGCTCGGTTGATGACCCACCCCAACTCCTCTAGGACCTGAATAACTCTGTCCGTTGCCGAACGTCTTTCCGCTAGAGATTTTGCTCTGATCAGCCAGTCGTCTAGGTACGGGTGTACTAGAATCCCTTCCTTGCGGAGGAAGGCCGCTACTACTACCATCACCTTGGTGAATGTCCGTGGGGCGGTCGCTAGTCCGAAGGGAAGTGCCTGGAATTGAAAGTGGCCCCCTGGCACCGCGAACCTTAGGAACTGTTGATGGGAGTTCCTGACTGGAATATGCAGGTAGGCTTCCGTCAAGTCGAGGGATGTCAGGAACTCTCCGGCCCTTACTGCTGCGATTACTGAGCGTAGGGTCTCCATGCGGAAATGTGGTACCCTGAGACAGCGGTTGACCTGTTTCAGGTCCAGGATTGGCCGGAATAACCCTTCCTTCTTTGGGACTACGAAGTAAATCGAGTATCGACCCGATCCTAACTGGTCTGATGGTACCGGTACCACTGCTCCTAGTGCAATTAGCCGCGCGAGGGTTGTCTCCACTGTTCCCTCTAAGCTGTGCGCGTGTGCGCGCGCACACACCTCGTGGAGCGAGCGCACATACTTTAAAACAGAGCGCACAAAAATTACGGCTCTGATTCTGATAGAAAACAACACAGACGTCTTAAGATGTAAAGGTTGTGATTGTAATTACTAGAAATTTCCTGCTTCATTTAGTAATCGTCTATTTTCATTTAATTTGATTAAAATCAATGTGGTGTACATACTGTATTCTGACGTGTAGTCAAATTTTAAAGTATATAACTCCGAGTGTCATTATGTGGCGCACAAAAATTTAACCTTCCTTCAAAAGCTGCACACAGCTGATATTTTATGCGCACACAGCCTACAGAAAATTAGAGGGAACATTGGTTGTCTCTATCGCCGACCTCTTTGCCGGGGATCCGCTGGGAGATTGAACGAATGCTGGAGGTAATTGCTTTGCGAATTCGAGAGCGTAGCCTTCTCTGATCACCTCCAGCACCCATTGGTCCGAAGTGACCCGGGACCAGGCGGGGAGGAACTGCCTTAGGCGGCCTCCCACTGGCCGCTCTTCCCCCTGGTCCCCCGTCGCTTCATTGTGGTTTTCTAGGTGCCGAGGAGAAGGAGGAGGAGGCCCCAAAGCCGCGGCCTGACCCACGAAACCACCAGAAACCTTGGCTCCTGGAGGGGAAGCGTCCCCTGGATGGGGGGTTGGATCTGGCAGGGCGAAACCTCCGAGAATCCCTGGACTGGGGGCGATTCGAAGGCAGAGGGCGACTTTGTTTCGGCCTATCTTCTGGTAGCCTGCCTCCCTTGGACTCGCCAAGGTCCTTTACTAGCTTCTCCAAATCCTCCCCGAAGAGCAGCTTGCCCTTAAAGGGGAGTCGACTCAGGCGTGCCTTTGAAGAGGCATCCGCCGCCCAATTTCGTAACCACAAATAACGCCTGGCTGCCACTACCGAGGCCATGTTCTTGGCCAGGCTTCTGATGAGGTCATACTGACTATCCGCTAAGTAGGCTGCTCCGGATTCCAACCTAGCGGCGTTGGGCCGGGCGTCCCCCGCGGTGGACTCCGCCGCTTGCAGTTGCTGCGACCACCTTAAGCAGGCCCGAGCAACCCAAGCTCCTGAGATGGAGGCCTGTAGGGCGAGAGCGCTTACGTCAAATGCTTGTTTCAGGAGCGTGTCCAACTTTCTGTCCTGAGAATCCCTTAAGGCCGTGCTGCCTTCAACTGGGATAGTAGTCTTCTTAGTGACTGCTGATACCGCTGCATCCACTCTGGGGGACTTCAGGAGCTCCTTATCTGCCTCTGGGAGAGGGTATAGGCGCAGCATGGGGCGGGTCCCCCTCAGGCTAGATTCCGGCTGGTCCCATTCTTCCTGGATCATCTGACGAACCACTCTGTGGACCGGAAAGACCTTCTGGGATCTCCTAATGGCCTGGATCAATGGGTCCTCCAGCGCCTCCTCCTCAGCCGGCGTATCTGAGGCCACATTGAGGACCTTTAGGGATTCATTAATTAGTGCCGGGAGCTCCTCCCGACGAAAGACTCTGATGATCCTGGATTGGTCTTCCTCCGGGATCTCTCCCTCTTCCAGCTCCTCTTCCTCCTCGTCCAAGTCCTTGTCTGAGTACGTCTCCTCCGGAGTAACCTGAGAGAGGGTCGCCAGGGGCTCCTCCTCACACAGCCGGGGGCGCTTCGTTGGCACGCTGGCATCTGAGGCTGAATTGTCCTTCTTTGACGGTCCGGCCTCAGCTGCACCTAAGCCTTGCTTCCGTAAGCAATAGGCCTTGTGCAGCAAGAGTATGAAGTCCGGGGAGAAAAAATCCCCGGACCCTCCTTCCCCCGCAGGGAGGGGGGAAGGGGGTAGGGAAGGAGAAGGTATGTCCGAGGACGTAGGAGGGGGTGCCTGTGACCCTCCCTCCCCACCTAGGAGGTCTCCTGCCCCCTGAGGAGGGAGAGCTACAGCGAGATTAATCTCCTGCTCAACTGAGGCCGCCACTGCGGCGCAGCTCCTGCAGATTCCTGACTCTGCGGAGGTGCCTCTGCGTGTTCCGCAGGAGGGACAGCGTGGCTTGGTTGCCACGTTTCTAAGATTTGAATAAAAATTCAACAAACATGCAGTATTTTAACTTTTTTACCCTTTAACCTTTTTTACTTCTCCCCTTTTTGTTCCTCTTGGGGGGAGACAGACAAAATGCTTGCCCCAAAGGAAATTAAACCCAGTACCAGCGCAACAAAATTAAGATAAAAGATTAAAAGATTAAAATTTGGATAGAAAGTAAATAAATTGAAATAAAGCATTAACCAAAAATTTAGAAGTTCTTTCCCCCACCGGAGGTACTTGCGTTTCAGATGCTGGTACTGGATCCTGCCCCCGGCGCGACTATCCTGGCCCGCAGGCTCTACACGTGGTGGGCCTCACCACGTGGAGCCAGATCGGGACTGCGGGAGGGTAGTCGCCGGGTTTGCCGTGCTCCGAGAGAAGGCCTGAAGTGAAATTGCGCCCCCTTACAGCAGCAATCACTTTCGCTGCTTCCGCGATGCCGGGGAGACCGTTATCGCTGCCGCGTCTCTTCGTGCGCCTAGGAAGTGATTGGCGGTAGGCCCGAATGGCGGTCTTGCCTCCGGCGGTCTTGCCTCCAGCGCTCAGCCACCCTGGGGGCTTCGGCGCGAGGCAGAGAATGGCGGCGGTTGTCTTCTGGTCTGATTGATCTTGCCCGGAGCAGGAGAGAGGGAAGTCTCCCCTGACGCTGCAGGACACCGCTTACCTCCGTTCCCCGGCCCAAACAGGAGGGAGGGGGGGGGGGGAGAAGGAGCCGGCAGAAATTTAAAGCCGCAGGAGCTTAATCAGCTAAAGAAATGTAAGTAAGTTAGACCAATAAACTTAAATAAAATTAAGTAAGTAAGATTAAATAAAATTAAATTAAAAAGTATTATCTAAAAGAAGGACTCCAGTAAGCCCAGGCTTACGGAACCCTCCAGCTGCTTGGAGGCTGAGAATACTGGAGTGAGTGGGTGGTCCCAGGGGTACTTATACCGCTCCACCTCCAAAAAGGTTGGGCTCAGCCTCCAAGCTGCTGGAAGGGTTGCGTAACCCAGAAGTAAAGGGACTGGACTGGAGTGACGATAAGGAAATACTGATTCAATTTTCTGATCCACAGTTTTAAATATATCTACAGTGCCTTGCAAAAGTATTCATCCCCTCTGTCCTGTTTTGTCGCATTACAACCTGGAATTAAAATAAGAGTTTTGGGGGTTAGCACCACGTGATATGCACAACATGCCTATGACTTTGAAGGTGCAAATATCCTTTATTAGACACAAACAATTAAGACAAAAAAACCCTGAAAGCAGGAGTGTATATTTATTTATTTATTTATTTGCATTTCTTATATACCGCACTATTTGCGATCAGCGCGGTTTACATAAAACAAAAGGTATCCGACAATGAACAAAAGTCAGGTCATTACATTGAACAGAAACAAGTAACTTGGAAAACAGGGTAAACTATATACATATGCGTAGCATTGAATAGGTAACTATATACATGTCAGATGGAGTTATTGGGTATTATTATATATATATTTATTTATATTTGCATATGTATTCATCCCAAGTCAATATGTTGTAGAACCACCTTTTGCTGCACTTACAGCTGCAAGTCTCTTGGGATATGCCTCTATTTTCTTAGCACATCTGGCCACTGGGATTTTCACCCTTTCCTTAAGGCAAAACTGCTCCAACTCCTTCAAGTTTGCTGTACACCAGCGCAACCCATCTACAAGTAGGGAGGAGTAGCCTAGTGGTTGGGGCACGGTACTTCAGGCCGGAAGGTCGGGGGTTCAAATCCCACTAGAGGACAGCAACCTTGGGCCGGAAGGACTGGGGTTTCTAGTCCCACAGATGCTCCTTGTGGTCTTGGGCAAGCCACTTAACCCTCCATTGCCCATGTTCCCTGTAAGTATTAGTGTATGTGTCTCATATCCCCGCATGTTAAATGTATCCCCCAATTGCGTTGTGACTGCTTTGATTGAAGGATAAGGCGGTATACAAAACTGTCTAAATAAATAAATAAGTAATGCCACAGATTCTCAATTGGATTGAGGTCTGGGCTTTGACTAGGCCATTCCAAGACATTTAAATGTTTCCCTTTAAACCAGCTTTAGCAGTATATTTAGGGTCATTGTCCTGCTGGAAGGTGAAACTTTGTCCCAGTCTCAAATCTCTGGCAGACAAACAGGTTTTCCTCAAGAATTGCCTTGTATTTAGCGTCTTCCATCGTTCCTTCAATCCTGACCAGTTTTCTTGTCCCTGCCAATGAAAACATCCCTACAGCATGATGCTGCCACCACCACGTTTCACTGTGGGAATGGTGTTCTCGGGGTGATGGGAAGTGTTGGATTTGTGCCACACATGGCATTTTCCATGATGGCAAAAAAGTTCAATTTTCGGCTTATCTGAACAGAGAACCTTCTTCCATGTGTTTGGGGGGTCCGCCACATGCTATTGTGCAAACTCTAAACTTGTTTTCTTATTTCTTTTTTAAGCAATGGCTTTTTTCTGGCCACTTTTCCATAAAGCCCCACTCTGTGGAGTGTATGGCTTAAAATGGTCCTATGGACCCTAATCAACTAATTATGTGACTTCTGAGGTTAATTGGTTGGACCAGATCTTATTTAGGGATTTCATAGCAAAAGGGATGAATACATATGCACTCAACTTTTCAGTTTTTACTTGTCTTTTATATATATACACAAGGTATTTTATTGTCATTTTACGTCACCAATTTGGACTATATTGTTAGGTCCATTACCTAACATCCAAATGAACCTCTATTTTCATTCCAGTTGTACGTAATGCGACAAAACAGGTCAAAAACCAAGGGTATGAATACTTTCGCAAGGCACTGTAATCATTACTCTGGATATGCAAGCATATATGAAGCAGACTGAATAGATAAATCATATATATACTCCATCTCCATTTTGCAATCAGTATCTTTTAAACTAGACATTGCTTCCACAGGGGCTGTGGTACATTTAGACAAACTGGCAAAGGCTGAAACTACAACTCGGGCAACTGAACCAACTGGAAGCACTTTTTTTGTGTTTTATAGATTTTTAAAAAATGTTTTTGGAATGTATCTTCTGTTTTGATTTCTCCATTATTTTGAGAAATAAAAGAACTGAGAAGAAATTGGTTTGCTTTTTGCTATGCATTCAAATAAGGCATTCTCAATAAAGGCATTTTTTTTCAAAATCAGATTTCAAAATTTAGACTTAGTGTAATTTCTTCATAAGGAAAACATGTACTGTAAAGCGTAGTTACTCACCTGTAACAGGTGTTCTCCAGGAGCAGCAGGAATCAGTCCTCACATATGGGTGACGTCGGCGCCGACGGAGCCCTCGCGGAGCAATTTTCCCCAGCTTTCAAAGAAAGCCTTTGGGAATTGCAGCGCGCATGCGCGGTCGCCTTCCCGCCCAAGGGTGCCATCTTAGCCAGTCAGATGACATAGCTAAAAAAGACAGCATAAAAATTTGCAAAAAAACTTAAGCAGATGATTGCAACTCCAAGGGGAGGAGGGAGGGTTGTGAGGACTGATTCCTGCTGCTCCTGGAGAACACCTGTTACAGGTGAGTAACTACGCTTTCTCCAGGACCAAGCAGGAAGTCAGTCCTCACATATGGGACTCCCAAGCTTAAGGCTACCGGAGACCCTAAGCACAAAAAATGAGCTCCCTCTAGCTCAGCAGCACAGAAGGAAGGAATCTTCGCTGAATTATTACCCACCGGTAGCCCACATCCGGGATGGAGGGTAGGAGTTGCTCAAACCTCAAAGAGATTACGGAGGACTGCCTGTCCGAAAGCACTGTCCCTGCGGGACTCCCTCTCGAGACAGTAATGGACCGCAAAAGTCTGGCTCGAAGACCAAGTAGCGGCCCGGCAGATGTCTGCCAGCGGAACAGAGCGGAGGTAAGCCACTGACGTAGCCTTTGCCCGAACACAATGAGCCGTGACTTGACCATCCAAGGAGAGCCCGGCTGCCCCATAAGCCCAAGTGATACAGTCCGCAACCCAGATGGACAGAGTACGCTTGGAGACCGGGAGCCCCAATTTATTGGGATCAAAAGACACAAAAAGCTGAGCAGCCTTACGGTGCTCCCGCGTACGGTCAAGGTAGAAGTTCAATGCCCTTCTACAGTCCAGGGTATGGAGGACCATTTCAGCTCGGCTGGAGTGTGGTCTGGGAAAGAAGGTCGGAAGTACCACCTCCTGATTGATGTGAAAAGGGGAGACCACTTTTGGAAGAAATTTAGGGTGAGTCCGTAGGACTACTCTATTTTTGTAGAACCGAGTGTAAGGGGGATCAGACACGAGGGCCTGCAATTCACTTACGCGTCTAGCGGAAGTGAGGGCTATCAAGAACAATGTTTTCCAAGAAAGAAAACGGAGAGAACAGGTAGCCATAGGTTCAAAAGGCGGACAGGTGATCCGCTGTAAAACCACATTCAGATCCCAGTCAGGCGCTGGCGGGCGCAGAGGTGGTTTAAGTAGAAGGAGAAATCGGAGAAACCTCGCTACGAGAGGGTCGCTGGAAAGAGGTCTGCCGTCCACCGGTACATGATGTGCTGAAAGAGCACTGAGGTGAACTTTGACGGAGTTGGACTTAAGTCCCAGATTAGAGAGGTAGAGCAAGTACTGCAAGATCACCGACACCGAGCAGGAGAAGGGATCCTGAGACTGCTGGGTACATCAAACGGAAAAGCGACGCCATTTAAGGGCGTAGCATTTGCGGGTAGAAGGTCGCCGAGAAGCTAGGACGACCTCTTCCACCTCTGCCGGCAGGAGAAGGGGAGCAAGGACTACCCTCTCAGCAGCCAGGCCATTAGATTGAGAGATCTGAGGTTGGGGTGTAGCAGAGACCCCTGATCCTGAGTGAGGAGATCCGGTTGAAACCTCAGAGGGAATGGATCCTCTACCGCTAATTGCAGCAGGAGTGGAAACCACGGCTGTCTGGGCCAGCGAGGGGCCACCAGGATCATGGAAGCTTTGTCTCGGAGAACCTTGAAAAGAGTTCGAGAGACTAGCGGGATGGGAGGAAAAGCATACAGAAGGCTCTCCGACCATGAGAGTAGAAAAGCGTCTGCCGCAACTCGAAGGGGATGTGGCTGACGAGAGCAGAAGCGAGGAAGTTGCCGGTTGTGAGGACTGGCAAAGAGATCCATCGTGGGGAGGCCCCACTTTAGAAAGAGCTTCTGAACTACCAAGGGATCCAGGCGCCACTCGTGCGGCTGGAGGATCCTGCTGAGTTTGTCCGCCAGGCAATTTTCTTGGCCTGGGAGATAAACTGCCTTGAGAAGAACGCCGTGACTGACGGCCCAAGAGCAGAGCTTCTGTGCTTCCCGACAGAGAAGGAAGGAGCCTGTGCCCCCCTGTTTGTTCACGTAGAACATGGCAACTTGATTGTCCGTCTGGACAAGGACGGACTGGTGAGAGGTCAGGTGGGAGAAAGCCTTGAGAGCCAGGCGGATCGCTCTGAGCTCCAGGAAGTTGATCTGCTGAGCAGACTCCCACGTGGTCCAGAGGCCCTGAGTACGTGCCCCTTGACAATGTGCTCCCCAAACCAGGAGGGACGCATCTGTCGTCAGCACCTGGGCCGGCTGAGGTGACTGAAAAGGCATGCCGAGTACCAGGTTCGGCCGATGAAGCCACCACTGGAGAGACGAGGCCAGCGGCTCGGAGACGCGCACTAGGTCTGCTAGGCCGCCTGTGGCTTGTTGCCACTGCTTGCGAAGACACCATTGAGCAGGCCGCATATTCAGGCGGGCATTGGGGGTCACATGGACGGTGGAAGCCATATGGCTGAGCAGTCTCAGGAAGCACCTGGCGGAGACCAGGGACTGGCTGCGAAAACGGTCGGCTAGGTCCATGAGCCGTTGAGCCCTGTCGAGAGGCAGGAAAGCTCGCGCCTGAGGAGTGTGCAGTCTTGCGCCGATGAGCTCGAGATCCTGTGAGGGGAGCAAAGTGGACTTTGCGAAGTTTATGACAAAGCCCAAGTACTGCAGAAGAGTCACCGTGCGGTGTGTGGCGTTGGTGACCTCCGGAGCGGACGCTGCTCTGATGAGCCAGTCGTCGAGGTACGGGAAGACACAGGCCGTGAAGCCGGAGATGGGCCGCCACCACCGCGAGACATTTTGTGAAGACTCGCGGTGCGGAGGACAGGCCAAAGGGCAGTACCCTGTACTGGTAATGATTTCCTGCCACCACAAACCTTAGGTATTGGCGGTGGCTTGGGTGGATGAGGATGTGCGTGTAGGCATCCTTTAGATCCAAGGAGCATAGCCAATCTCCCTGCTGGAGGTAGGGCAGAAGGATTCCAAGGGTAAGCATTTTGAACTTTTCCCGCACGAGGAACCTGTTGAGGTTGCGCAAGTCCAGGATGGGTCTGAGGCCTCCTGTCCTTTTTGGTACTAGAAAATACCTGGAATAAAAGCCTTGACCTCTCAGGTGGTGGGGCACCGGTTCCACCGCCTGTTCCTGTAGAAGACCTGCTAACTCCTGAAGGAGTAAGTCCCTGTGCAGAGGGAGTCATGGAGGTTCTCCTGGGAAATAGGAGGGAGGGACCTGGTGGAAGTGGAGAAGATAGCCTTCTCTTATGACTTGAAGCACCCAGGCATCTGAAGTGATGTTGGACCACCTGTGGGCGAAGTGAACCAGCCGGCCTCCGGTGCTGGGAGGAGCCAGCGGAGGGGGATAGGCTATGCTTAAGGAGTCAAAAGCCCCCACCCTGCTGAGCAGGGGCTGGTGGTGCAGGCTTGGGGGCTTGCTGCCTACGGGACCCGTTACCCCGTCCCTTGGCCTGCTGGCCCTGTTGGGGAGCTGCGGGGGCCTGATATTGGGGGTAGTGTTTATAGGCAGCCGCCTTTCTCGGGTAAAAGGACTTCTTTCCCGAGCCCTTCTTTTTCTGGGAAGGGGCGGAGGTCTTCCTAGAAAGCCTAGTCCTGGTGAGAGTCTCTGTCTCTAGTTGTGCAGCCTTCTCGTCCATAGGTTTGCCAAAGAGGTTTTCACCTCGGCAGGGGACATCGACCAACTTGTCCTGCACCCAGGGCTCAAGGTCAGACGACTGAAGCCAAGCCTGTCGGCGGGCACCGATGCCGGCTGCGGCCACTCGAGCCGATGCTTCAAAGCCATCATAGGCTGCTCGGGATATGAATTTTGAGCATTCCCGAATGCCAGTGGACAAGGCTAGGAACCTCCGCAAAGGTTCCTCGGACAATCCAGCGGAGAATCCGGCTAGCTCTTTAGCCAGGTCTCGGAGATACATGCCCATGTATAGCTGGTAGGTCTGGACACGACACGCAAGCATAGAGCCCTGGAAACACTTCTTACCAAGGCCATCCAGGTTACGGGCCTCCCTGCCAGGAGGCACCGAGGAGTGCATCTTCTGGCTTTTAAGACGATACATGGCCGATTCCACTACCATGGAATGGTGTGGTAGCTGTGCTTTTTGGAAGCCAGGGCTCTTGCGGACTCGATAGATAGAATCGACCCGCTTGCTCAGGACCGGCGAGGAGGCCGGACTCTCCCACATGCGGAAGAGTAGTCGTTCCAGCATGGGAGGAACCGGTACAGTAAAGTGTTCCCTGGCGGGAGAGTCATACTGGAGGGCGTCGAGCTCTTCGGCTCGAGGCTCCTCCTCGGGATCCGCAGGGAAGGCCAAAGCCTTGGCCATATCCCTGACGAAGTCCGAGAACCGGGCATCCTCCGGAGGGGACTGCTTCCGAGGTTCGGACTCAGGCGAGTCCGAGGGGACACACCGAGTCCGAAAAGAATCAGGTGACTCTTCCTCTTCAGACTCCCAGACCGACTCCGAGGAGGAATCGGTGGGGTCGGCCCGGGCAGGCTGCGGCGCCGGCCGCCCCGACGCCGAGGGAGTTGGCGTCGACGACCTCGGTCCCGAACGGGAGGCCGAGGGTGACCTCGACCGAGGATCGACTCGAGTTCGCATGGACTCGAGGATCGGCTCGGTCTCCGGGGTCGACTTAGACGTCGACGTCCCGGCGGTCGGGGCAGCGGCGCCAGCGAGGCTAGCGAGCAGTGCCCGCTGCTGGTCCATGAAGGCAGACAGTCTGCTCTCCAAGGCCGTCAACCTGAGTCCGACCTCAGGTGACCCAGCAGCCCCCGACTCGGGCCCCGACGGCGTCGGGCCCGACGTCGGCGGTCTCGGAGGCGAGTCCAGGAGGACCACAGGACTTACCCGAGCAGGCAGCTCCGACTCCATGCGAGGTCGCTTCGAGAGGTGCTCCTTCTCCAAGGACCCGGGACGGCTATCGGGGCTATGCGACCTGGCCCTCGCGGAGCCAGGAGCGTCCACCGATGCCGCCCTCGCGGGTTTCACCTTCCGTCGATGGTCCCCGGAGGGAGAACCCCTGTCGGAGGAACTCCGGCGACGGTCAGAGCTGGAACCTCTGGACGCCGAGGCCTCCGACGAGGTCCGGGTACGGCTGGGGTCAGCGAAGATCCTATCCCGCTGATGCCGCCGACTTCTCAACGCTTTGGAGGACATTTTGCCACAGGCCCCACAGATCATTTCTTCATGATCCGGGCCCAGGCAGCGGAGGCAATTATCGTGTGTGTCAGTTAGTGACATATTTCGGTCACACTGACCACACCGCTTGAAACCACTGGCAGCCATCGGGGGAAAAAGGGCCCCTGCGAGGTCAAAAGACCGGGCTGCCAGTGAAAAAACCGAAAACGAAACTGACTAAATCAGAAAAAACCGAAAAAGAAGAAGAGGACTCGTGACCGGCGTCGCGAGTCCGGGCGGGAAGAAGACCGGCGTCGAACCGAAGGAAAAAAGAGAATATTAAGAATAAAATCAACTTTTTCGCGGGGACACGACGGGTACGTCTGTAGGGCTCCGCGGAAAAAAGAAGACTGGCTAAGATGGCACCCTTGGGCGGGAAGGCGACCGCGCATGCGCGCTGCAATTCCCAAAGGCTTTCTTTGAAAGCTGGGGGAAAATTGCTCCGCGAGGGCTCCGTCGGCGCCGACGTCACCCATATGTGAGGACTGACTTCCTGCTTGGTCCTGGAGAATAGTATCATCTACAATAGACGTCTAAATATTAGACTGGCATTTCTGTTTAAGAAGAATCAGAATTTTCAATGGAAGAACCATGCAGTGTAAATGCTTGTTAGGTAGAGATGACTAAAGTCCTCGAAAAGAAAAACATCTTTCTCTTATGGTTTGTTTTTGTAGAGTAAGCTTTTCACTCAGCATATAATAATTTGAGGATCTAGAACTAATTTGGGATTGAATATTCTGCATGGGAACAGACAGTCCCACTGAAACCCCTTAGCCCGACATCCTATCTGACCAGCAGCATCTACTCTGAGTTGTATTTTTGGAGATACTGTTCCTCACTCAGCAGACAGAATGAACTGTTTTCAGACAGGTGCATTCTTGCCTTATACACATTACACAATTTCCTTTTATATATATTTTGACGCTTCTCAAACAGAACTACTTGAATATGTTCAAGTAATGAGGAAGTTTTAAATAAACCCTTGGTAAAAAGGAAGCAGCTCCCACTACTAGTTAATTTGAACGATAACTTGTGTGTTCTTATTTAGCAACTCCACCTCCATGATGAATCAGCACTGAATGCTTTAGAATGTACTGGAAGATACTTAAACACTCTGACACGTTTATTAGTGTTCACTTTTTTAAATTCTTTGAGTGCACAGTTTTGTGCATATCATCTCTCCCCACCCACAATGAATACAAACTGAGGCAGAAATGGCCCAGATGGGTATATCATTGGAAGATTCAGATTTCAAAAGAAGTGAGCAGCAGCAGCAATAACTGGTCAGCTACAGTGGTGTGGGCTTAACAGACTGGATATAACCCAACAAGTTTAGCAGATGGTTGGAGTGTCAATATCAGAGAAAATCAACTTTGTATAAGGAGATGCCTTTCTCCATCCTAGTGCTATACACCTGAGAACACACTTCAGCATCGTGCACTGCTTTAAAAATAATACAAGTCTAGCTTAAGAAATAAAAAAACAACGTACACAAACTTTTTTTGTTTGTTATTAAGTGCCATCAAGTCGGTGTCAACTCATGGCAACCCTCTGGATAGCTTCTGAAACTATGTTCAGTCTTCAGTTAGGCGACTCATTGTTAAAAGAATAGCATCCATTGCTGCTGTTATTGCAATTGATCCATCTCAATGCTGACCTTCAATCTTGCCATGCATGACGTGTCTCTAATTATCTATCATACTTTGGATACATCATGAGAAGAGAAAGTCAAAGTCTTGTCATCTAAGCTGCTAAAGAAAGCTTTGGTTTGATCTCCTCTAGTATTGACTACTTTGTTCTTTGGACAGTCCATGATGTACACTGTATTCTTCGCCAGCAACATAATTCAAAAGGCATCGATTTTCTTGCTATCTTTTTCACTATCCAACTTTTGCATCCATAAGATGTTGCTGAAAATACCATGGCTTGGGTAAGTCGAATCTTTGTATGAAGACAGACATCTTTGTTCTTGAGATCTTGTCTAGGTCCTTCATAGCCATTTTGCCAAGAGTAATGCATCATCTGATTTCTTGAATGCTTGTAGGGTTTGTTTGTTTTTTAATTGATTATAATTGATCTAAGCAGGTTGAAGTTGTCCACTATTTCAATTTCTTCTCCAAACTAACTTATTGATTTTGCCATTTGTCAAGATCTTGGTCTTCTTTACATTAAGATGCAGGCCCACTTTAAGACTATGTTCCTTGAGCTTGAGAAGCAAATGTTTCAGATAGTCTTCACTTTTGGCCAGTATTATTGTGTCAGCACCATATGGTGTCATTGACACAATATTCACATCTCGGTTGTCTTCATGCAATCCTGCTTCTCTGATGTTTTGTTTGCATGTAAATTAAACAGGTGGGAGGTGGAGTATGCATTCTTGTCATACATCTTTGCTGATTTTAAACCATTCTGTTTCTCCTTGTTCCGGTCGAACAGTTGGTTGAACAACCTTTGCATTGATCAAGAAGCAAAAGAACTATCAGGTGTTCTGATATACCCATTCTTCTTAATATGGCCCAGAGTTTCGCATGGTTTTCACAGTCAAAAACCATGCTGTAGTCAACACATATAGATATCATTTTATCTTTTCAAGGATCCATCTCACATCTGCGATGTCTCTCGTTCCTTGCCCTTTCCTGAACCCTTGTCTGCACTTCAGACAGTTCTTTTTCCAGATATGTTTGTAATCTCTGCTGGATTGTGTTTTGTTAAGTGAACATTAATTAAATGTTTCAAAGTTAGATATTTTAAAGAGCACTATCAAAAAATTCAGCTGACGTGGATTTTGGCAAACTTGTTTGAAATTAAATTTAAATACTCATTCTGAACAATTATCAAAAATTCCATGCTCTAAAACATCAAGAGCAATCTTACCTTTAACTTTGAGATCATATTTTTCTCAGAATCATCAGAAACGCTTTTATTTGTAAGGAGTCTTCTTGCTAAGTGCTGTTTATAGTAGCGCTCAAAAACATCCTTTTCCTGCATAAATCTAAACAGGACCATTGCTTTGTCCAATATAGTCTCTACTTCTTGCTCTGTCAGCTGTAACAAGGAAAAAAATACCATTAAAGCTCATACCAGTGTGCACAAAATAAGAAATGCACTGCATTGAAATATGCTTCAGCACTAATCTTACAAAAACACATTTCATGAAAGAGGTCTAAAATAAAAAGTCTCTAAGAGTCTATAATAGCTTTGGGGATGGTTGTCTGCAAATTAGGGCGTGTCAATTTTAGGGGTAGATTTTTATTTTTCCAAACTTTACAAACTACTAGTGACCAAAATGCAAATTACACTTACCTGGCAATTGTTGTTCCTTGAGGAACTCCAGTTTAGTCCTCCACCTCTGGGTTGTGTACCTCCTCCTGTAGCTTGGAGACTGGGCATGTCAAAAACGTGACATCACTGGATGTAGTCTGCTGGTCTCTTCCATCAGTCCCAGTGAACTATTGACAAAGCATACTCAAAGGAGCAACAAGTAAGTAGCTATTTCATTCATTTTAACTTTAACACGAAATTGAACTTACATTAACTAACCATATACTATGGAATTTCCCTCTAGAGAAAAGTACTTTTTCCTTGTACTGTTTCCTTTCCTTTCTCGTTATACAGACTAATAGACCAGAAGAGCAAGAAAGGATAGTAAATTATATCAATAAGTATATCTACCGGTAATGGAACACCTCTCCCAACTGAAACCTCACTGCTGAGTACCCAAATCCGGGCAGGAATGAGGACTAAACTGGAGTTCCTCAAGGAACAACAATTACCAGGTAAGTGTAATTTGCATTTCCCTATCGTTCCTCCAGTTTAGTCCTCCACCTCTGGGATGTAACAGAGCAGTAATCATTGGGAGGGACCTTTCCAGACGGCTTGTAACACCGCTGACCCGAACACGGCATCATTCGATGCCAACACATCCAGGCGGTAGTGTTTACTGAAAGTATGAAGAGACGACCAAGTTGCCGCCCTACAAATTTCCCCATGCGGAACCAAACTGTGCTCCGCCCACGAAGTTGCTTGTGCTCTGGTAGAGTGCGCTCGTAACCCTGTTGGCACCGCTCGGCCACACAGAAGATATGCTGATGCAATCGCCTCTCTAATCCATCTGGAAATGGATGCCTTTGCCACCGCTTCCCCTTTACGGGAACCTCCCAACAAGACGAATAAGCGATCCAATTTGTGAAATGACTCCGATACCTTAAAATACTGTCGCAGCACACACTATGTCTAAGAGACGCAAGCCTCTGTCCGCAGTATTTCCCTCCAGCGAACCTAGCACTGGAAGCAAAACCGTCTGATTCAGATGAAATGGAGAAAACACCTTAGGCAAAAAGGAAGGAACTGGATGCAGTACCACCTTTTCCCTAGAAAAGGACAAAAACGGTTCTCTACATGACAACGCCTGTAATTCCGAAATTTGCCTCGCCGAACAAATGGCTACCAAAAAGACCGTCTTCAGGGTTAAATCTTTAACCGACGCCCTGTGTAAAGGCTCAAAGTGTTCCTTGGCTAACACCCCTAAAACCAAATTGAGGTCCCACGGCAGAATCACAATCCTACGAGAGGGTCGCATTCTAGACACTGCTTTAAGAAAGCACAGTTACTTACCTGTAACAGGTGATCTCTGGGAACAGCAGGAATAAGTCTTCACATATGGGTACGTCAGTGCCGACGGAGTCCGCGCGGGAATGCTCCCCAGTGTCCAATCAGAACGCTTTTGGGAGCATCCCACCACGCCTGCGTGCTGCCTTCCCGCCTTTCCCAACTGCCTCTCCTCAGTTAAGTTTTAAAGCTGAGACAAAGAGAGAGAGAGAGAGAGAGGGAAAGATAGAGATAGAGAAATACAACTCCTAGGGGAGGTGGGTGGGTTGTGAAGACTTATTCCTGCTGTTCCCAGAGATCACCTGTTACAGGTAAGTAACTGTGCTATCTCCAGGAACAAGCAGGAATGAGTCTTCACATATGGGGACTCCCAAGCTAAGATGCCTGGAGGAGTCCTAGCATGTTGCGAATCTAAGATGAGCCATGCTTTCCCTCAGAACCTCAGGCATCCTGGGGATGGAGGGTAGGAGTTGAAATAAAAAGAGAGACGCGCTGTGAAACAGCTAGACTAAACCAGGACTTCCGGATGGGAGTCTAGGTGTAGGTGATCATAATAAGTAAATATTGGAGAGCAATATTCCAATATGGACCTCACCTGGTGGTATTTGTAAAACGTTTATGGAGTTTCACATGGATCTGTTAGTAAGAACCAGTAGAAAAACCCTTCAAGGAGTACCTCACTGTGAATAGAGGCAATCAAACTGTAGAAGGACAGGTGAAGGTTAGAACCGTCAAGAGTGAGAGTAGCCCTAGGGAAAAACTGGGTGGTGTAATGAGGTAAGACTTCAGCAGAAACGCAGAAGGCTGTATCAGACAAGGCTTAAAATCTTTTGGTTCGAGAATAGCACAATCCTAGAATCAAAAGGAGATATGTTTGACTAATTTGGACGGACAAATAGAAAATAGTCCTTGTAGGAGAGAAAGGGTATTGAAGACCCCTGTATCCGATGAGAAATAAGGACAGATGTCCGAGGCGTTATAGCCCTTGATTAACTGAAGATCAGTAACATCTTTCCTAATTGATGTTAGGTAGGAAATATAAGGATACATGGAGAACTTCAGAGGTACCTAAACCTGAAGGGTTATGGTAACAAATTTGTTAATTACCACAGATATTGGTTGTATATGTGGAACCCTATGCATGCTGGCACAGCATTGATAAGGGTAGTGCCCAGCTGTCAGGGTCATATAGGAATATATGTATATATGAACCTAGACAGATAGATAAGTATCTAGGTACATATCTACCTATGATAATATGCCTTAACACACACATACATACATACATACATACACACATACATACACACACATACACACACACACACACATACACATACATACACACACACACACACACACACACACACACACATACACACATACATACATACACACACATACATACATACATACACACATACACATACATATAGCACAGTTACTTACCTGTAACAGGTGATCTCTGGGAACAGCAGGAATAAGTCTTCACATATGGGTACGTCGGTACCGACGGAGCCTGCGCGAGAACGCTCCCCAGTGTCCAATCAAAGCTTTTGGGAGCATCCCTCAGCGCCTGCGTGCTGCCTTCCCGCCTTTCCAACTGTCTCTCCTCAGTTGAGTTTTATAGCTGAGACAAAGAGAGAGAAAGAGGAAAGGAAAGATAGATAGAGAGATACAACTCCTAGGGGAGGTGGGTGGGTTGTGAAGACTTATTCCTGCTGTTCCCAGAGATCACCTGTTACAGGTAAGTAACTGTGCTATCTCCAGGAACAAGCAGGAATGAGTCTTCACATATGGGGACTCCCAAGCTAAGATGCCTGGAGCCCTAGCATGGTGGGGATTGAAACATGCTACACCTCATATGGCCAGGCATCCTGAGGATGGAGGGTAGGAGTTGAAAAGAGAGGAGCTGTAGAAAAACAGCTAACCTAAAATAGGACTACAGGTAAGGAGTTCTTGTATGTATGATAATTATCATGAAAAAATATTGAAATGATCACAATATGGACTTCACCTACTGGATTGCAGGAAGTAGAGAGGCTGATGGAGTCTACTGGGGATCCAGTAGAGGAATCTTCAAGGTGACCTCACTGAAGTGAAGGTGAAGGTCAAAATCTGGAAGTGACAGGTGACCCAGGTGTCAACTGGGGTAGTACAAAAACGGTAGGTCTTTAGTGGAAAGCTTTATGGAAAAAGCTGGGAACTCTTTTGGCTACAGAGTTACTCACAGTTAGGAGCAAAAGAGGAAGACTGACCGATTTGGACAAACTAGCCCAGTCCTGGAGGGAAGAAGGGGTATGGGAAAAAAGCCCGTATTCCCAAGGAGGACAGATGTCTGAAGGGTTGAAACCTCAGATCTACTGAAGATCCACCATGTCTTTCCTAACTGGTGAGAGATAGGAAAGATATTGGAGCATGGAGCTTCAGGGATACCTAAACCTAGGGTTAAGGTAGGAGCTGTCAGTACCACAGCAGTGGTTGTGTGCATAATACCCTACACATACTGTGGGACAGTATGAACATATGCAAGCCCACTGTCTGGAACCTATAGGAAGGTAAAACCTTTATAAGCATAGACAGTTAGAGAGATAAGTATGTAAATACATATCTACCTATAAGGCAGCATCTCGACAGATACACATATATATATAGATATATATATATGGGTATATATATATATGTCTATAGTGAGATCTGGAGGGGCATAACATATGCACATGCAGCTTACAGACATATGTATCAATAGAGATGCATATAGATATATATACATACATGAATATATAGGTCTAAAGATAAATGTCTGCAATTAAGCAGATAGAGATATGCCCATAAGAACATTCACATGGGAGATATGAAGAGGAAAGATTCATCTAATAACAAGAAGGTGGAACCTACTTGAGAAGATATATAGAGAATCTAATCCCCCTGGTTAAGATGGTGCAGGAATGCTATCCAGTGAAATAACCAGGATGGTTGCGTGAAAAAACAGAGGATAATATCAGTCTGTAAACAGCAAGTCCTGAATCCTGTAAAACTCTCGCATGGTAAATGGAAAGAAAACGCATAGGATGAGATACCAGGTTGACCCACTGGAGGGACACAAAGGGGTATCATGCGTTATTAGTTAAATATGTGCTGTCCATGAAGGAGTAGGATACCATGAAGACAAGCTGCAAGGAAAAAAGAGCATATTCCCTGTAGGAATTGGAGAACTCTTTAGACTTTCACGTAGAAAAGGCTTATGTCCTGTATTATAAAAGGAGATAGTAGGGTGTGGAGAACCCTTACAGTCATGGAAAATGACTGAGGAAGCCTTTTCCAACCATATAGGAGAGTCATTAGAGACAAAACCCCATGCTCTCTAGCAAGGGCCCATAGTAGAAAGCTTCTCTGTAAGATTGCAGAGAGCATTATGCAGGAGAATTGGGAAATAAAACTGGCTGTTGGAAAAAAAAACAGCTGCCATGTCAACTATGCTGCCAAATCCAAAGGAATTGGAGATGGCAAGAAAAGAAGATAGTGTGATAAGCCTGAAGTGATAAGGATTATCCAAGACAGATGAAAGCACTATCTTGGAATCACTACTAAAGCCAGACAGAAAGTAGTGGAAGACAAGACTGGAAACTTGTGGAAAAGTACCAGTAGTCCAATCACTGGAACTCCTGCATGGGCAGCTGCTGAATAAGACAGCAGAGATAATCTCTCTGTGTAAAACAGAGAGAACAGACAGAATAAGAGGAGAAATTCCTGTCCCTGTCTGATGAGCTGCCCAGACAAAAGAAGGGAGTTTATTCAAGAGAAAAAAACTCCACACTGAAATGAAAGAAATTACTAGAAAGGCTAAAGAAGCCCTGCAGTGGTATGGTACCACTCTTTCAGGGGAAACCCTGGATAAGAGGGTAGAGAAACAGGAGCTGAAGGGTGACTTACCATATGGTAAGTCTGAGGAAGGAAAAAATTCATGTTGGAACAGAAAACTATCATGGGATAGTTGTTAAACCTCTCTTCTTGGTAGGAAGAAGAGGAGAAACCTGTGACCCATAGACATGAATATCCTGACAGCTCAGCATACCTAGGAGCAACTGGATGTCCTGAGAAAAGGAATCCATGTGTAGAGTTTTGAATGAAAAAACAGTGAAAAAACTTCTACTGAGAAGAAGTCAACAGTAGGTTGTAAACTTCAGGACCCTATGGTTGCTGGGTTTGTTCAGCCTGGCTAGAGTTTGGATTCTTTAGACCAGGGCAATGTTTCCCCTGCTTGGGAACATCTGTATGATGGGCAGGAGAAGAGTGAAACCTTTTTCTCCTAGGGAAAGAAGGTTTGGTAGGGCATTTCCTACCTACTGGGGAAGGAGAAGGCTTAGAATAGCCTCCAGAAACAGGGAGGTCAGTGGACCACTGAGCAACCTGATGTAAAGACTCCTTATTGAAGAGATTTTCCCCAGTGCAAGGAGCATTACCCAGTCTTTGTTGTGCCCATTTGTTTAAGTCTGAAGCTTGGAGCCAGGCTCTACGTCGTGCCCCTATGGCTATAGCAGAAGTTCTGCTAACAGACTCAAAGGAGTCTAGGGAAGCACGAGTATGAAACCAAGAGATACTTTGAATATGACTAAGTAGTAAGGAATAGTCTGCAGTCTTGGGCTCTGAAAGAAAAGGGGTCAAAAGATATAATTTCTTTGTGACCTCCTGAAGGGATAGACTCATATAAAAAATATATGAGAGAATCCTTGTTGACAGCATGGATGTTTGGGAGGTTTGACGTCCAAAGGCATCTAGTGTCCTAGACTCACAACCTGGTGGGTAAGAAGAGTGCTACTTCTTACTTTTCACCTTCCTCATTGCTGATTCCACCACAATGGAATGATGAAGTTGAGTCTTTTGAAACCCTGGAGAGGGGGGCACCTGATACAGAAGATCAGTTGCTCTAGAAGGTGAGGGAACCCTTAAAGGTGCTTCCCACATTCTTAGAAGAAGATCCTGCAAGGAATGATGTAAAGGAAGCATTATATTTTCCTTTTCTCCAGTAGAAAGAGAGCCTTGTGTAGGATCATAGCCAGGGATAGGAATAGCAAGAGATGTTGCCATATTCAGGAGAAAATTCTGAAAAGAAGGATCTTCAAAGGGAACCGTCCCTGGACAGGCTAGACCTGAAGAACTAGCCCGGGCACCGGAGGATCTACTTGGGAATATAGGAATATAAGATCCTGCACGGTGCAAGAAAGGATCTTTAAGGGATGGATGCTGGTACTGGAGGTCATGACCTGAGACAGTCAGTACTGCATCGTCCATGCCAGGTATCGACTCCAAACTTGGTATAGAAAGGAGCGACCCTGGTGAAAGAAGCAAGGAAGGAGCTGGCCCCGATGTTACTGCGGGTACCGGCACCGATACCGATACCGGTAGCTGTGTCGGAATCGAAGGCGACACCGACATCGAAGCAGTCATCGGTGGCTGCTCGATCGGTACCAAGGTAACCGAAGGCCTTTGGTAATCACCCTCAGTACCGAGCATCCAGAACCGGTAAGCGTCGGTACAGAGACGTGTCTGTACCCAGTCTTCCAGACTAGAGATCGATTCCAGACTCGGCATCAAAGGAAGCGAGTCTATCGATGAATGTCTAGAGGGTACCGACGTCGGTGGTAGTATCGGCATTGATGCCGATACTGGAAAGTCAATCTGGGGCGTATCGACCGGTCCCGAAGGTACCGAGAAAGCCAGATGACGATCCCTGGTGAGGAGTGAATCGCTCAACACCAGTGCCGATGCCGGGGTATCGGTACCCCTCAAAGCGGATGCCACCACCGAGCATGGCTCAGGTATGTTCTGTGAGGGGTGAGCCCCAGGAACAACCTGAAACCCCTGATAGGCTTTGGAGGCCGAAGACTCCCGCCGGGGTTTTGAAGCCAATGGACCCTTGAAGGCAAGGCCGGAGCCGTCATCATGCTGTGCATGAGACCTACCACTGAAGGGATGGCTAGTCTTAACAGACTGTTTGTGGGTTACCTGATCCTGTGGAGAAGAAGAAATGGTCGGTGCCCTGACACTGGAAGGGAACTCAATATCGAGGGAAACTCGAAATGGAAAATCTCTTCTCACAATATTGTAGCCTAATGGCTCCGGAGGAAAATGGTCAGGACCCAAACAGGTTAGACACCAGTTCTTGGAGTCTAAAAACAAAACTGTACTGCCACAGCTTAGACACTTCTTAGGAAAAGAAGGTGGCGGCTCCATGATGGAGAGGCCTAAAAGGCCCAAAAAGTTTAAGACAGAAACTGAGGGAAAAAAATTCCCTGAATTTAAGAAAAAGAAAAAACACCGGCGGTACCGGTGGAGTCGGGGAGACAGCCGCGACCACAAGAAAACAAGAATTAAAGAAAAAAATTTCTGCGGTGACAGGAGGACGTCCTGCCGGCTCCGCGGAAAAACAAAAACTGAGGAGAGACAGTTGGAAAGGCGGGAAGGCAGCACGCAGGCGCTGAGGGATGCTCCCAAAAGCTTTCTGATTGGACGCTGGGGAGCGTTCCCGCGCAGGCTCCATCGGTACTGACGTACCCATATGTGAAGACTCATTCCTGCTTGTTCCTGGAGATACACACATACACATACACACATACATATACACACATACACATACATACATATATATATATATGTGGATACATATATAGAGATACACATGGGCATAATTACACAGATAGAGAGATATATAGATAGATATAAATATATCTGCATATAGATATATACATGTCCCCCCATATGTAGGTAGAACATGCCTATATAACTATACCCACATAGGAGTATGTAGAGAAAGAAAGGTGCATCTAATAACAAGAAGGGTAATACCTGCTTGAAGAGATGTAAGAAAACCTTTCTCCCTGGTTATGATTGACAGAGTCAGGGAAATGCTCTCTCTGACAAGGAGCAGTCTAGATTCATTTAGGAATTCTAGCTCTTGAATAACCAGGATGGTTTACGTGAAAAAAGTGCAGATGATATATTCAATCTGCAGGCAGCAAGTCCAGGTCCTTTTAGAACTGTAATATGGTAACTGGATAAAAGACGCAATGGAAATGAAAACCATATAAGGACGAGCTGCAAGAAAAAGAAAAATATCCCTGATGAAGGAGTCCAGTGGAGATGTGGACAAAGCGAGGGAATTTAGCAATTCTTAGGTTTTCACGTGATGTAAGGCATGTGTCCTTTATTTTAAAAGGAGACCTTACTGGAGATGGTAAAGGTAGGGAAAAACTACCAGTCATGAGGGGGCATGACTGGATGAGCCCTTCCTAACCATCTGGGATTATCTGCTAGGAAGATGCAAATGCTCTCTAGCAAGGGCCCATAGTGCAGAGCTACTCTGTAGAGTTGCAGAGAGCATGCTGCAGGTTGGTTAGAAGAAAAAACTGGCTGTTTAAAAGCCAGTACGTAACTTCAACTATTCTGCCAATGCCAGGGGAATTGGAGATGGCGAGGAATAGAATTGAAGCCAATAGGCCTGCAATAATAGAGTTTCCAAAAAAGAAACCGATAACCTGTTTGGACTTACTACTAAGGCCAGAAAGGATTGCTAAAGGAGGACAAACCTTGGTTACTTGGTAAATAGAACCAGTGGGTAACCACTAGGAACTCCTGCCATTGCAGCTATTACCAAGGCAGCAGAAAAGAATGGACAGACATAAGCAGGAGTGGCAAGACTCCCTTATTGACTGATAAGCTGACCCAAGTAAGATTGAAAAGGGGGGGGACAACTCTGAAAAGGAAACCCCTTACTGGAATAGGTAGAAACCTACAGGGATTTTAGAAAAAGCCCCTCCAGCTAAATGGTACCACTCTTACAGACGAAATGTTTCAGTAAGAGGGTAGGTAAAGACAGAGTTGAAGGAGACTTACGATATGGTAAGTCCCTGGAAAGGTATGATGATACATGCTGGAACAGGAACAGGAAACTATCTTATTGATAGTTGTTACACCTCTTTTCCCTCTGAGGAGGAAGAGAAAACCCCCTGTTACTTATAAGCATGATCATCCTGAGAGCTCATAGAACAAAAGAATGGATGTCTGTAGAGAAGAGATCCATGTGTAGATGTTTCTATTAAGAAGAAGCAGACTACAGGTTCTAAACCCCAAACAGGAAAGAAAGATGTAATAATATATCAGAAGCCCTGCGGATGCTGGGTTTGCTGAAACTGTTGAGGTTGTGGTTTCCTTAGCCTGGTTGGATGTGTCCCCTGTCTGGGAACATCTGCATGATGGGTAGAAGATGAATAAAACTTTCTTCCCTTAAGGGAACAAAGTTTGTTAGTAGATCTCCTACAAACTGGGATAGAGGAAGGCGTAGACAAGTCTCTGAAAGTAATAGTGTCAGTAGTTAACTGAGCAGCTTGGAGTAGAGCCTCCTTGTTAAAGAGATTCTCTCCAGTACAAGGAGTATTTCCCAGTCTATCTTGTACCCATTTGTCCAAGTCTGAAGCTTGGAGCCAGGCTCTACGTCGTGCCCCTATGGCTATAGCAGATGTTCTGCTAACAGACTCAAAAGAGTCCAGGGAAGCACGAGTAAGGAACCTAGAAATATTTTGAGCATGATTGACTAGTATAGAAAAATCTGTTCTTTTAGGCTCTTGAAGAAAAGGAGTCAAAAGTAGTAAATTCTTTGTGACCTCCTCAAGAGATAATCCCATATAGAAAATATATGAGAGAATTCTTGCTGAAAACATGGATGCCTGGAAGGTTTGGCGTCCAAAGGCATCTAAAGTTTTAGCCTCACGACCTGGCGGATAAGAGGAGTGCTTCTTAGTACTCTTAACACACCTCATTGCTGATTCTACAACAATAGAATGATGAGGGAGCTGAGGCTTTTGAAAACCTGAAGAAGGGGGCACCATGTATAGAAGATCAGTTGCCCTAGAAGGTGGGGATACCGTTAAAGGAGCTTCCCACGTTCTAAATAAGAGATCCTGCAAGGTCTAATGCAAAGGAAACATAATGACTTCCTTTGGATTGCAGGGGATCTGCAGAGGTTCTGGATCCCTTGGTGCAGGATATTGACCAGGTATAGAAATGGCAAGTAACTTTGCCATATCAAGCAGGAATGCTTGAAAAGAAATCTCCCCAGAGGGGAGTCCTCTAGAAAGAGAAGTAAGAACTAGATCTGTTGAAGAACTAGCTCTAGCACCGACCGGTTCATTCAGATTCTCTAGAACAGAAGATCTGAAGGGGTGGAGCATCGGATTGTCCTTGAAGGATAGTTGTCGGTACCGCTGGAAGCCGGTACCGCAACCCGTCAGTAGCAAATCGTCCATGCTAGGGATCGATTCCAAACTCGGTATGGAAGGAATCGAGCCGGTTGAAACAAGCATGGGAGGTACCGACCCCGATGCTGATGTCGATACCGGTACCGAGACCAGTACCGTCGTTGATACCGATAGATGAAGATCAGTCTGTGAGAGCTCTATCAGTACCGAAGTAACCGAATGTGGCAGACCTTGATCATCGGTAGAATGTCTTCGGTACCGTTTGAAGTCGGTACCGAGACGAGTCGGTACCCAGTCATCCAGACTAGAGATCGATTCCAGACTCGGCATCGAAGGAAGCGAGTCTATCGATGCATATCTGGAGGGTACCGGTACGGGGATCGATACCGATACTGGAAGATCGGTCAGCAGCGGCTCAGTCGGCCCTGAAGGAACCGAGAGTGCTAGACTGCGATCTTTGGTGAGGAATGTTTCATCCAACACCATTGCCGATGCCGGGGTATCGGTACCGCCCCAAGCAGATGTCGCCACCGAGCATGGCTCAGGTATGTTCATAGAGGTGAGAACCCCAGAAGCAAACTGAAACCCCATAATTGGCTTGGAGGCCGAAGACTCCCACCGGGGTTTTAATGCCAAGGTGTTAGAGGACAACGCCAGAGGCATCTCTATGCAGAGTATGAGATCTACCACTCGAGGCCTGGCTAGTCTTAACAGACTGTTTTTGGGTTACCTGATCCTGTGAAGCAGCAGCGTTAGCTGGTACCGTGAAGTTTAATGGGGACCGTGTATCGAGACATGCTCGATGCTGAAGACTTCTTCTGGATATACCGCTGCAGAGGGAACACTCCAGCGGATGGTGGTCAGGACCCAAACAGGGTAGACACCAATTGAGTGTCTACAATTAATTTGGTACTGCCACAGTTTAAACATTTCTTAGGGTTAGTGGCTGGTATTTCCATGAAGGAGAGTGAGTAGGCCTAGCAGGCCGAAAAAATTGTCAGGCACTAACAGGGAAAATATATTCCTCAGAAAGGAAATTTTGTAAGAAAAAAGAAGAAAGAAACACCGGCGGTACCGGTGGCGTCGGGGAAGGCAGACACGACCACAAGAAAACAAAAAAATAAAAGAATTTTCTGCGGTGACAGGAGTACGTCCTGCCGGCTCCATGGAAAAACAAAAACTGAGGAGAGGCAGTTGGGAAAGGCGGGAAGGCAGCACGCAGGCGTGGTGAGATGCTCCCAAAAGCGTTCTGATTGGACGCTGGGGAGCATTCCCGCGCGGACTCCGTCGGTACCGACGTACCCATATGTGAAGACTCATTCCTGCTTGTTCCTGGAGATAACGTAATACATCTGTATGTGCACCGAGAGCTACTCCTTGGACTTTGCCTCTATTGCAATTAAGGGCAGCCAACTGCACTCTTAAGGAACTGCCTGCTAGACCCTTATCAAAACCTTCTTGCAGGAAACTTAAAATCAAAGGAACTGAACCTGTAGCTGCGCGCACTTGTCTCCACGAGCACCAATCCTCAAAAAGACGCCATATGCGAACATACGTCAGCGAAGTAGACTTTTTTCCTAGCTCAAAGCAAGGTCGCGATGACTGCTCCCGAGTAACCTTTCTTCTTTAGCCTTGCCCTTTCAAATGGCCAAACCGTAAGCAAGAACTGATCCACTTGAGGCATCTGCAGTGGACCTTGCAGTAATAACTCTCTGCCACCGGCAACCTCCAAGGCTCCCCGTTGAGCAGCCGGATGAGATTGGCATACCACGGCCGTTTTGGCCAGTCCGGTGCCACCAGCAGCACTCTTCCCCGATGAGCTTCGATACGCTGTACCACCCGTCCTATAAGCACCCACGGGGGAAATACATAGAGAAGACTTGTCGTCGGCCAATGTTGCATTAGCGTGTCTATCCCCTCCGACATCCTCTCTCGTCATCTGCTGAAGAAGCGACTCACTTTTTCTGACTGAAACGTTTGCAGTGTGAGAAAAAACGCTCTCAGCTCCAGCCGGTTGATTGACCATGTGCTCTCTGGAACGGACCAAGTGCCTTGCACAAAGAACTCTCCGCAATGTGCTCCTGATCCCGCGAGACTCACGTCTGTCAACAATGGGAGCCACTCCGGCTGCTCCAAAGGTATCCCGGGTTCCAACAATCCCGGCACCAGCCACCAGCGCAGCGAATTCCGGACCCTGAGAGGACAGGGAAGTCATTTATTTAATGAGTCGCACTGATGTGACCAACGTCAAAGCAGCGCACGCTGTAGCGGTCGCATATGATACCTGGTCCATGGCACTGCTCCAAGGTCGCCACCATTGTTCCTAGCAATTGGAGATAACTCCACGCCAAAGGCACCTGAGCGACTCGGAACTTGCATAGCAATTGCCGAAGGGTTTGAATCTGCCGATCCGGTAGAAACACCACACCCTTGAGTGTCGAACCGCATCCCCAGATATTCGAGATCTTGAGACGGCACCAAGCGGCTCTTGGTCTGACTGACCACCCAGCTGAGACTCTGTAAGAACTTCACCACTTGAGCCGTAACTTGAACACTCTGTCTTGGATTTTGCTGGAATTAACCAATCGTCTAGATAAGGATGGACGAGAATTCCTTTCTTCCGCAACGCTGCCGCCACTACCACCATGATCTTGATGAAGGTTCGCGGCGCCGTCGCCAAACCGAAGGGCAACGCTTGGAACTGATAATGCCCCCACAGCAGAGCGAAGCGCAGGAACGTCTGATGAGCTGCTCTGATAGGGATGTGTAAATACGCCTCCGTAAGATCGAGGGATGTCAGGAACTCCCCCTGGCGCACCACTACATTGACCAACCTTAACGTTTCCATCCTGAAATGCAGTACTCGAAGGCAATGGTTCACCCCTTTGAGGTCCAAGATCGGACGTAGATTTTGTTCTTTCTTTGGCACCATGAAATAAATTGAGTATCGTCCCGTGTCGTATTCTCCAATTGGTACCAGCGCGACCGCTCCCAGTTGCAATAGCCAATTTAGCGTACAGCGGACCACCAGCGTTTTCTGTTGACCTCTGCAGGGAGACATTACAAACGAATCTCGAACCGGTTTTGCAAATTCCAGTGCGTAACCGTCGCAAATTATTTCTAAGACCCACTGATCGGACGTTATTTGGTCCAGGCAGAAAGAAACTCCCAAAGTCGCCCGCCTATCGGTTGGCTTCCCACCGGGACCTGCCTCACTTCATTGCTGTTTTCGAGAAGTTGCTGCAGAAGCTGTTGTAAAACCTCTGCTTGCCCCACAAAACCCATGAAATCCCTGGGCTCTAGGAGCAAATCTTCCTCTCTGGAAACCCCCCAATGAGAAGTTCGGAATCTTCTAAAATCTCTATTCTGGTGCCGAAAGGCTGGCGAAGACTTTCTCAACCTAGGCTTATTCTCTGGAAGTCTTCCTCCTTTCGCCTTTCCAACTCCTTAACCAACTTGTCAAGGTCTTCTGCAAACAACCACCTTCCTTTAAACGGGAGCTTACTGAGGCGCGATTTAGAGGAGCCATTGGCCGCCCAATTTCTCAACCACAGGGATCTGCGGGCGGCCACCAAAACGTCCATACTATTAGCTAGTGCTCTGATCAGGTCGTAAGGCACATCCGCCAAATAAGCCTACCCCGACTCTAGCCGATCCAGCTCACGCAGACTTTCCTGCTCCAGATGAGAAGACTGTCGCAAACGTTGGGACCATCTGAGGCATGCTCTTGCCACCCACACTCCCCAAATGGAAGCCTGCAAGGACATAGCGTCGGCTTCAAAGGATTGTTTCAATAATCCATCCACTTTTCTGTCCCATGCATCCTTCAAGGCCGCACTACTTTCCACCGGAATAGTGGTCGTCTTAGTTACCGTGGAGACAGCCGCATCAATTTGCGGAGACCGGAACTTTTCCTTGTCTTTATCCGCTAAGGGATACAGCATATTCATAGTCCTAATTCCTCTCAGCCCCAATTCCGGTTGATCCCACTCGTCCTGTATCATCCGGTCTAACACTCGAACAGGAAACACCACTTGGGTTGCCTCACGGCCTGAATGATAGGATCTTCACCACTTTCTTCCTCCGTAAGTTGTTCCGTAGCTAGATGTAGTGTCTGAAGGGATTCCATGATCAGTGCCGTCAGCTCATCCTTCCGGAATACCCAAATATTTTTTGCCTGATCCTCCGGCTCAGGGATCTCTCCTTCCAAATCCTCCAGACCTGCTTCAAGGTCTACCTCCGCCTCATCCGTCTCTTGCCACTCCAAATCTAAAGGCGAAGGTTCCCGAGGATGTGATCTTTTGGGAGGCTTCGGGGCATCGCTACTAACGCCCGCTATTCCGGATTGCTGAAGCGGGGTAGAGAGCAGCAGGGGATCTAGCAATTTCCCTTGCCGTCTCAAACAGAATGCTTGATGCATTATTAAGACAAAGTCTGGACAGAAATCTCCAGGTCGCGGCCCCACTTCCACCGTCACAATCACACCTGACAGTCCGACTTGAGTGCCCTGACTAGTTCCTGGTTGAGTGGCCAGCGGGAGCTCTCCCTCGGTTCCAGCCGATGCATCGTGAGGTTCCTGTCCTAACTTAACCTCCATCTGCTGCTCTACGCTGGTAGAAACTGCCATGCAGCCCCGGCAGATTCCAGAGTCATCGATAGCACCTCTACAGGTACCGCATACCACACACAGAGGACGGGACGCCATGGGCTACAGCCCCCGAGACACTCTCAAGCGGTCAATGACACAGAAATAAATAAATCTCATTTTGTTTTTTTGTTTTTTTAAAGTACAGGCAAGACCCCAAGCAAACTAGGGCTGAACTAACACTAATCAAAGTCAAAGCAAATCTGAGGCCTAATCCAGGGCCCCAATCTAAGCTACCTTCCAGTAACTATAATGAGAAGTTAATCCCCCCCAAAATAAATCAAATTAATAAAAACTTAAACCTAAATAAGTGTAGAGATGATTGGGAGGGAGAGCGGGGCTCAAATCCCTTACGCGTTGCGATCCCCGGTATCACTGCAGGCCACGCAGCAAACACGATGCCAAAATGGCCACTGCTGACTGACTGAGGAAATGACACCAAAATAGCCGAGACTCTCCGTGCACATCTCTGGCCCTCTCCCTGCTTGCCAGCCTGCTCTTCTGCCCCAAACACCGTACCTTTTCAGTGCCAGCAGTCTGACTGCATTCTCCCGCTGCCGCGGAGCTCCAGCCCAAGCGGCCCCACTCAGCTGCAAAATGAGTGAAGAGCCGTCAGGCGAGCTTCCCGTCAGTCAGCACACAGACACCGCAGGATCGCAGCTGCCCCGAATCACCGACTACACACTGCTGTTCTTTGCTGCAGAGCTCTCCCCCGTACTCGCAAGGAGGAGAGATCTGAGACGGGAATGAAGTCAACAGGTAGTAAGACTATGAAAGGGCAGGCAGGAACCGGCACAAGCAAACAAAGGGCAGGCAGGAACCGGCACAAGCAAACAACCTTTTTCTTTTTAAAGTCACAGTAAACAAATTAATAAAAATTTAAATTAAGCCAAATCAAACAAACCTACTCTAGTGCTACTCTAACCGCTCCTTATCTGTTTCTCAAGTGAGCCCAGCACCTAGGCTCACTACGACCTCCTGCTGCATGGAGACTGGGACACACTGGGGTTGATTGGAAAGACCAGCAGACTACATTCAGTGATGTCACATTTTTGACATGCCCAGTCTCCAAGCTGCAGGAGGAGGTACACAACCCAGAGGTGGAGGACTAAACTGGAGGAACGATAAGGAACCTTTTAGTTCTGCATGCTGAATCTAAAGCTATCTTCAGAAACTGCTTAAAGTGAGTCTTACCTACATCAAATCAGTCGAAATATGTAGAAAGTAAGTAATATTTATTTGAACGTACAAATAGTCTGAACACCACCTGTAGCCATATAAGGTGAATTAGACTTACCTGCTAATTATGATTCCTTTAGGGACTCCAGTCTAATCCCAGACAACTGGGTTTAAGCACCTCCTCCCGCAGCTTTGGAGACTGAGCACGTCACAACTTTCTGTGGCTCCTGCATAAATACACCAGGGATCGCCTTCCCTTTCCAGTAACCTATTGACAAAGCAGACTCACCAGAGCAATAAGCAAAGAAACTCTTCAAAATAACATGTACTTTCAAAATTACGTAACTTTAAAACGGTAAATAAACTGTTAACAAACCTTAAGAACCTGGTCGATGACCAGACTGATACAGGACATCCTCTTGCAGATACGTGGACCAGACAAGCCCAACACCTCTCCCCCACCAGAGACCGCAGCCTAGCGACACCCAGACATACTGAGCGCCCTACAATGTACTTCAGGCCACCGTCTACCAACTGAAACTCAGGAGGGATATGGGACTAGACTGGAGTCCCTAAAGGAATCATAATTAGCAGGTAAGTCTAATTCACCTTCCTTGTCAGCCCTCCAGTCTAGTCCCAGACAACTGGGCATGTACCAGAGCAGTAATCCAATCAATGGGAGGGACACACCAGACCAGCCTGAAGAACCGCCGATCCAAACCTTGCATCCCCCTCTGCTTGTACATCGAGCCTGTAATGCTTAACAAAGGACGCCAGAGACGACCAAGTAGCCGCCCTACAAATGTCTACCGCCGGTACCAAACTACATTCTGCCCAAGAGGCTGCCTGCGCCCTCGTGGAATGCGCTCTGACCCTTCGGCGCTGTCCTACCCTTCAGAATATAGGCCAACTCTATAGCACCCTTAATCCACCTCGCAATAGAAGCCGCTTCACTCTGCTGAGGATCTCCGAACAAGATAAACAGCCTGTCTGACTTTCTCAACGAGGCTGTCCTACTAACATACAGTCGTAGAGCCCGACTTACGTCCAGTCGATGAAGCCGCCTCTTGCCGGAATCCCTGCCTCTCCTCTCGAAGGCTGGCAAGGAAATCACCTGATTCACATGAAACATGGACACGACCTTCGGCAAAAAGGATGGTACAGTACGCAAAACCACCTTATTATCGTAGAACGACAGAAAAGGCGCCTTACAGGACAGAGCCTGCAACTCTGAAATTCGTCTTGCCGACAAGATGGCCACCAAGAACACCACCTTGAGCGTAAGATCCTTCAAGGTAGCCCTAGCCAAAGGAGCTCCTATTAAAGCATCCAACACTGTGTTAAGGTCCCACGCCGGGAACGGACTCCTACAGGGCGGCCGCAAGAGCGTGGTGGCCCGCAGAAACCTCCTGACATCCGGATGGTTCCCTAACACCATACCCTGGACCTTTCCGCGGTAACAGGAAAGCGCCGCTAACTGCACTCGAAGAGACACCGCCGCCAGTCCCTTATCGAAGCCGTCCTGCAAGAATGCCAGAACTTGTGAGACCGACGCCCTTAACGCCATCACCTGTCGCTCCGTGCACAGGCCTCAAAAATGCGCCATACCCTGACATAGGCTATCAACGTCGACCTACGCCTAGACTTCAATAAAGTCGAGATAACCGCTGCTGAGTAGCCCTTGGCCGTCAACCGAGCCCTCTCAAGAGCCAGGCCGTAAGCGAGAATCGATCCACCTGAGGCATCAGCAGAGGACCCTGCCGCAAGAGATCGTCCCTGACCGGAAGCCGCCACGGAGGCTCCACGAGAAGGCGCACGAGATCTGCATATCACAGCCTTCGCGGCCAATCCGGGGCAATTAGAATCACCACCCCGTCGTGCCTCTCTATGCGTTGCACCACTTGACCAATCAGTGCCCACAGCGGGAACACAGAGTAGCTGACGTTCTGGCCACCTCTGAATCAGAGCATCTAGGCCCTCTGACATCCTTTCCCTGCGCCTGCTGAAAAACCTTCCGGTCTTTGCCGAGTTGAACGTTGCCATCAGGTCCATCACTGGAGGCCCCCAACGCTGCACTAGCAGATCGAAGACCTCCTGGTGGAGAACCCACTCTCCGGGATCCACCTCGACTCTGCTCAGAAAATCAGCTGCCATGTTGTCGATTCCTGCCACATGCACTGCCGATAATGCTTCCAGATGCGACTCTGCCCATTCAAGAAGCTCCCCCGCTTCTTCCTCGAGAGCCACACTGGTGGTGCCCCCTTGCCGATTGATATACGCCACGGCTGTGGCGTTGTCGGACAGCACCCGAATCGCTTTGCCTTGCACCAAATGTTGGAATGCTCGTAATGCCATCATCACCGCCCTCAGCTCCAGCCTGTTCATTGACCATGTTCTTTCCAGCTCGGACCACTGCCCCTGGGCAAACTGCCTGTCAAAGTGTGCTCACCAGCCGAACAGGCTGGCATCCGTCGTTAGGGGCCTCCACCGGAGGGCTTGCTTCGTGTCCGCAGGGCAAACCAGTCTCTGGGATAGCTGATCCGACTGATGCGACCACCTCCGGAGAAGCGCCCTCTGCAAAGGACGCATGTGCACTCTCGCCCATGGGACCACCTCCAGCGTCGCTGCCATCGTGCCCAAGAGCTGAAGATAGTGCCACGCTGATGGGGCCCTTGCTTTCAGAAATGCTCGCACCAGCTGCCGCAGTCTCAAAGCCCGAGAGTGCGGGAGAAAGACTCTGCCTCTCTCCGTGTCGAAGCTCGCTCCCAGGTACTCCAACCTATGAGAGGACTCCAACTTGCTCTTTGCAGTATTCACTACCCATCCTAGGCTCTCCAGAAACTGGACCACCCGGCGTGTTGCTGCCACACTTTCGACCTTTGACTTCGCCCGAATCAGCCAGTCGTCTAGATAAGGATGCACCAGGATCCCTTCTCTTCGCAACGCCACCACCATCACCTTTGTAAAGGTGCACGGCGCCGTTGCCAAGCCGAAGGGCAATGCCTGGAACTGAAAATGCCCCAAGGGGACGGCAAAGCGCAGATACCTCTGGTGCTCCGCCCGAATGGGGATATGCAAATACGCTTCCGAGAGATCCAGGGATGTGAGAAACTCTCCTTGCCGTACAGCTACGATAACCGACCTCAGCGTTTCCATCCGAAAATGCGAAACCCTCAGACACCGGTTGACTCCCTTGAGGTCCAGGATGGGCCTCCAGGTCCCTTCCTTTTTGTGAACCACGAAATATATGGAGTATCGACCGGAACCACATTGGTCCTCTGGGACGGGCACCACCGCTTTGAGAGCCAACAAGTTTTCTACCGTCCCCTGTACGGCTTCGAGTTTTGCACTCGTCCGGCACGGAGAGAGAACAAAGGCCTCCCGTACCGGGCGAAGAAACTCCAGCGCGTAGCCCTTTCGAATGACCTCCAACACCCAGAGATCTGTCGTGATTTGGACCCAAGCCGGGTAGAAATCCTGTAGCCGCCCTCCCACGGGTAACACCCCTGCCTGGGCCCCCCTGGCATCATTGGGACTTCTTGAGAGTCGGGGAAGGAGGGACTCCAAAACCTCTCCCTGCTCCCCTGAAACCCCGAAATCCCTGAGAGCGATACTGGAAACGTCCCCTCTGGAACTGACCAAATCTGGTCTGTCAAAACCTACGAAACTCCCTCTGCTGGCTTCGAGAAGGTGCCCGAGGACGGCTCTGCTTCTGCTTATCCTCAGGTAACCTTCCCCCCTTAGACTCACCAAGATCCTTAATCAGCTTGTCCAAGTCCTCCACAGAGGAGTTTCCCCTGAAAGGGGAGCTTCGCCAGTCTCACCTTGGACGCTCCATCTGCTGCCCAGTTGCGCAGCCAGATACCTACGCGCCTCTACTATGGACGCCATACTCTTGGAGAGGCCTCGAATGAGATCACACTGTAAATCGGCAAGGTACGCAGTCCCCAACTCTAAGCGGGCCGCTTCCTCATTCGCCTCTGTGTCCGGGCTCCCTTTCAACTTTTGGGACCAGCGCAAGCATGCCCTAGCCACCCACGCCCCACAAATAGAGGCCGGCATGGCCAGGGCATTAACGTCAAAGACCTGCTTCAATAATGTATCGAGACGCCTATCCTGAGCATCCTTCAGGGCCGAACTGCCTTCCACTGGGATAGTTGTCTTCTTCGTGACCGCTGCATCCACCCTCGGGGATTTAAAGAGGTCTTTATCCAGCTCCTGCAGGGGATAGAGCCACGACATCACTCTGGCACCCTTCAGCCCTGCTTCCGGAGTGTCCCATTCCTCCTGAATCATCTCCTTAAACACTATGGATCGGGAAGGCCCTCCGAGACTTCCTTACCGCCTGAAACAGTGGGTCCTCCAAAGACGGATCCGCCGTCTGCTCCGTCGAAGGCATATTGAGTGCCTTCAGCGTTTCCGATATTAGCGCCGATAGCTCCTCCCACCGAAAGACCCAAACGACCCGCGCCTGATCCTCGGCGTCCGCTATTTCGCCTTCCTCCAGATCCAAGTCCACATCCAAATCATCCACGTTCTCCGATAGGAAATCCGAACCCTCTGCAGGATCCGCCTTGTCTAATTTTGCTCTCTTCCGCGGCGGCCTCCGTACCTCCCTCCACGAGGTCGCCCCCGCGTTTGCGCCCTGTGTCCTCCTCAACCTCCCCCTCAGGCTGCTTCCCCCCAGAGCTTGGCTGAGCAGGGCAATAAAATCTTTAGAAAAAATTGCAGCTAGCCCCCCCGCTAGCCCTGGAAGCGGGCTGGCCGCCTCCGCTGCCCTAGAAGGTCCGGGCGTAGGCTCTAACACCTGCCCGACAGACGAAGGAGACCCCAAAACATCCCCGGGAGTTAAAGTAGATTCCATCTCTCCTTCCCCTGCTACCTTCTCCTGCGGGCACTCTCGGCATACGCCTTCCGCCGAGACCGAGCCTCTCCGAAGCCCACAGAACATGCATTGAGGCTTGGACGGCAAAGCGGAGCACTGATGCGCTGCAGGCTCTTCCCCCGCTGGTGCCTGCTGCCCAAACACGAACCACGTGAGACTCCCAAACTGCGCTAGTCCCAGCCTGGACCTACCTGCTATCTAAAAATCTCCTGTGATTTTTTTTTTTTTTTTTTGTCGAGCAAACACGCTGAACTGCCTACTAGGCCGCAGCCCCCGACTCGCACTCTTTACTGCGCTCTGTGCACGTGAGGAGGGCCTGCCGACAACTAAACGGCAGCCCTACACTTCAACCACGCTCCGCTCAGCGCTGACACGTGGTCTGAGCCGTGCCTGTCAGCGGCCCTATACCCCGCTGACTCTACCGGCTCCTCTGCCCAGCTGCCTGCCCGGCTCACCTCTGACCAGACCGTCCCCCGCAGGATCCGGCTCCGCTGACCTGCACCTCACTCAAATGGGACCGGCCCGCTGACGCTACCCGGCCCTGGGCGCCAGACAAGACCCGCTCGCGGTGTATGCCCCTCCTCAACGGCTCCTCACCCGATCTTCGGGTTCGGGAACCGGAGGCCCCAGCACACTCCCACACACACCTGGAGCAACTTACAACGCCCGGGAGGGGGGAGAGAGGGGGAGAGCTCGCCTGTCCACACTTGAGGAGCCTTCTGAACGCCGAGCCAGCTTCCAGCCAAGTAAGGCAAGTTACAGCACAACAGCCAGGCTGAAATAAAACTAACAACGAGCACTCTCCTGCTGTCTTTTTTTTTTTTTTTTTTTTTTTTTTTTAACGCTAAACTATTGCTCCGGTGAGCCCGCACAAGGCTCACACCTCCTCCAGCTGCAATGGAGACAGACTACTGGAAAGGGAAGGCGATCCCTGGTGTATTTATGCTGGAGCCACAGAAAGTTGTGACGTGCTCAGTCTCCAAAGCTGTGGGAGGAGGTGCTTAAACCCAGTTGTCTGGAACTAGACTGGAGGGCCGACAAGGAATTGTCTTTAAAATGTGTGATGGCCAGTCTGGAACCACCATGTGCTTGCTCAGAAATGCCTTGATCTCTGCTATAGTCATGGTACAGGTTAAGAGGAGGTTCAGAGACTCTTGAGCTCCAGTCAAGTAATTGGGTGAGTGTAGTTGCCTCAGTGTTGATGGATGGTGTTTTCCTGGGTCTCACACTGCTATATCCAAACTGAGTCTTCTCATCTCCTCTCTCATGTTCCTCTTCATTGCACAACATAGCTTGCAGAATAGACTCGCTGAAACCATACCAAACTGACCTTATCACTGTAGGCATGACTATCTTCCTTACCTCTTCACACTGTTCTTTCAACAGTTGCAGCTGGAAAAGGAGATATCCAATTGCTATTTATTTTTATACTGAACCACTTCACCATGTAAACCCCAACACAGAACTCTACAATTATTCTTAAGTTTTTCAGATTATACTCGGAAATCCATGTTCTCACGAACCTTAGAGCTGTTGTAAGCCATCTGCTATGTGACACAGGTCCTATTTCCAATAGAGCCAGAGCCTTTGGCACGACACCTGTTCTAATGGCAGTTACAATTCTATAACCATAGCTTTGATCAGTGCTTAAGTCTTTGATCACTTCATTGTTGAGCTGAGGAAGATCAGGGCCAACAGAGATCTTAGTAAAATCAAGATTTATTTCCATTTCAGTATCAGAATCCAGCATTTTTCCTATGGGACCTGCCCATTTGTTGTTGCTTAATGTCTTCCCATCTAAAGCAGTCATCAAGTGCCTCAATGGTAGTTCACCTTGTGCAGGTTACAATCCACACCAGCTTCCTTTGTAGCTTCTCCTCAACATAATGCATCACTCCTCCCTCCCAACCAGTGTTTATATTACAGGAATCACCTCCAATAGCTTGAAGAGTTTTGTCTGCTCCTTTTTCTCTCGGCCATGCAACCAAATTATCAGCAAATATTTCTGCATGAGTCTTCTCTTTAGTTGCTCTTGCAGGAACAAAATGCTACAGATATCTGCCTGCTGGCTCCAAACTGTGTAATGTTCCTCTTTTACCATATCTGGAAACATTTTGCCATTCTCTTCTGCCTTTAATACAAGCCTGGTATCATCACGACGACCATCAAAGAAAATGCAACTGATGCTATTCTGCTGTAGTTCCCTCCTCAAACTGTACCTCTAATTTTTTCATGATTCTTGCCTGAGCCTTCTTCACCTTGTTCTCAATCACAAAAGTAATGCCCAAGTGAGTGATGAGTCCTGCATCAATCCAGGCAGCAGTAGCAATCTCTGTTGTCTCTCTCAATCCAGTAGGGTGTCAAACTGGCAAGGGCTATGTTGGTTATATCCTCAGTATTATATTTTGGCCTAGCTTTCTCTAGAGCAACAGGAGCTTCCTCCATTGGTTCTTCGGCCATGCCATCCAAATCTCTCTATTCTACTTCAAGCACAGATCTCTCCATCATCTCTTGGTCTTCTGCTGTTTTTTTTTCACTCATTCTCCGCTTTTCTTCATTCTCCTTCCTTTCTGTCTGCCTTTCCTTCTGTAGTTCTGCTCTCAGGGAGATCGACTGGTCCAATCTGATGAGGTCCAACACTCCCAACTTTCTCTCTTTGAACTTTTATAATGGCTAACTCAATCACAGGAAACTCCTCTCTGCTGCAGTCACAAAGTATGCGTATTCCACTGACACAGGCAGAATTGCATCCCACATCAGTACAATTCTATCTCACACTTGCAGGTATGTCCTTCAGTCTTTCGAGCTTCTCCATAAACCTGTCTTTCTCCTCCAGTTTTGCTCTGCCCACAGAAACCTTGCTGGCTGTTTATAATCCAGTCGTTAGGTCATTGACCAGTTTATCAGTGTTGTAATTCACTCTGTCTTGATCACTGAGATCTCTCAAATAAACCCACATCTAATGAGATCCCTGACAGTTGGTAGTTCTCTGCCTGATCCCACCAAATGATGTAAATGAGTCCAAACTTGCAGTCTTGTTTTTCTATTGGACATTTTCAATATAAGATTATTGCTATGACGATGCTATGTTGAAAACCTGTGAATGAGAAAATGAAACTAATGTATTAGTGTCAATATGGGTAAATAAGTAAGATAAATTGATAATTGAGGCACAAAAGACATTAATATGCAATGCAAACACACAAAAACGTATCAGAGCACTTTAAACATATTTCAGTACTTTGTGTATTTTTGCGTAATTTCCTAGAAATTACAGGTAGGTAAATAACATATTACACAAAATTTAAAGCTAGTTGTTGATTTGCCACATGAAATTGTACCATTTTTTCACTAGTGCTTTTTTAAAATTATAACATCTCCAAAATTGACACACCCCTACTGCACATGCTATGTTTGTAACCACCTGTGAGCTTCTGAAGGCGCACACACCGCAAGGATACATAGTGCCAGGACAGACATACATCACTAGGTAAAATGCACCCTTCTGTACACAACACTGACACAAGCAGCACAGGGTGCAAAAAGGGATACGTATTCTGCCGCAAATGGTTTGTAAATTACAGCTATGATGCCAAAATGCTTTACAAAGACAAAAGTGCTTGCTGTATCTGAAATAAAGGTGATGATTAAGTATATGGTAACAGTACACCACATTAAAAATATTGGAGCAGCCTCAATAGGTTGTCCTATTCTTTAAAAAAAAACAAAAAAAAAAAAACCTCTGATATTACATTTCGCTTGTATGTTTCTTTCAACCAAAAAAAGGTATGATCCAAAGCATTTCATGACAAAAATGCAATGGTCGAATTCAACATAATGTTAAGACAATACAGCAATACAATAAATCAATCTGGCATACTGTACATATACATCAATAAATAGATTAATGCATAATTCTTTAATACCTTTAGCTTAGGCTATCCAACATGAGTGCTAAAAACATCTATAAGCAGTTTATTTGAACTATTACTAAGTGGATATCAGCAATTCACTATAATTACCTGGCACAAATTCAAACGGATTATCAAAATGTGCCAGAGGATGAAATCAGAAATATTTTATTTATTTATTTAACAACTCTTATAACCGCCGTATCTACTAGTCATGGTTGTTTACATAGAACTGGTAGGAACGTTACATAGAACAATTCTTAGCAAAGTAAACAGTCAATTAAACTATGGCACATTTAACAAGGCAACAGAGGAACAGTGGAACACAAACCTTGAAACCTTTGTAATAAGCTACCTGCACAAAGTGTAGTTATCACCTGTAACAGATGTTCTCCAGGGACAGCAGGAATCAGTCCTCACTTTTGGGTGATGTCAGCACCAACGGAGCCCGCGCGGAGCAATTCCCCAACTTTCAAAGAAAGCCTTTGGGATTGCTGCCACGCATGCGTGGTCCTCTTCCTGCCCAAAGGTGCCATCTTGCTCAGGGAGGTCCCAGAGCTAGAGCCCTACTAAGCAGATGGCAAGGGAAGGATGAAAATCGCAACTCTTCAGGGGAGGTGGGAGGGTAATGAGGACTGATTCCTGCTGTCCCTGGAGAACACCTGTTACAGGTGAGTAACCACGCTTTCTCCAGGAACAAGTAGGAAGTCAGCCCTCACTTATGGGACACCCAGCTACAGGCTACCGAACATGTAGACTAAAAACGCCTCTGCAAGGCCGTGAGCAGAAGCAGATGTCCGAAGGTAGTCCGAGTCCTCGGGCTTTCGGGGCAAGTTCTCGGTAGCAGCAGAAGAAGGGTCAGAGGGCAAGAGTTGCTTATTCCCTGAACAGACTATGGAGTACAGCCTGGCCGAAGGCGCTGTCCCAGCGGGACTCCCTCTCCAGGCAGTAGTGCAAAGCGAAGGTATTCTCTGAAGACCAGGTCGCAGCCCGGCAGATATCCATCAGAGGCACTGAGCGCAACAAGACCACCGGCACCACCTTGGTGCAGGCACCAAGCGCGGTGAACCGACGATCTAACTGGGCACCCGCCTTTGCCTGGGCGAAGGTGATGCAGTCCGCCACCCAGATGGAGAGGGTGCGCTTGGTGACTGCCAGCCCCAGGCGGTTGGGATTGTAGGCGAAGAAGGGCCGGTCGGACTTGCGATGACCCTGGGTGCACTGCAGGTAGAAGGTGAGAGCCCTCTTGCAGTCGAGTGTATGCAGGACCTCCGATGCCCGGTCGGCATGAGGTCTCGGGAAGAAAGTCGGCAAGACCACCTCCTGATTGAGGTGGAAATCTGAGATAACCTTTGGTAGGAATTTGGGGTGGGTGCAAAGGACCACCCTGTTCCTGTAAAACCTGGTGTAGGGAGCCTCGGCCATCAGGATTTGAAGTTCGCTGACTCGCCACGCCGAGGTCAAGGCCACCAGGAAAACCATCTTCCAGGAGAGGTGCCGGAGCAAGCACAATCGCCATCGGCTCAAAGGGCAGCCATGTCAGCTGCATGAGCATGATGTTCAGGTCCCATTCGCCGGTGGAGGCTGGATGGGGGGGGGGGTTTGGAAAGCAAGAGGCGCCTCATGAACCGGGAGACCAGAGACTGGCCCGAGAAAGGTTTACCCTCGACAGGCAAGTGGTTGGCCGAGATGGTGCTCAGGTGGATCCTGACCGAGTTGGACTTCAACCCCACCTGCGAGAGGTGGAGAAGGTACCTCAGAACCCAATGGGTGGAGCAGGAGAACGGGTCGATCTGGAGCTCAGAGCACCAGATCGAAAACCGCTGCCACATCAGGGTGTAGGCCCACCTCGTCAAGTCCTTCCTTAACTCGAGGACGTCCTCGATCTCCACTGGGAGGTGCAGCGAGGCTAAAGAGACCCGTTCAGCCACCAGGCTGTCAGGGATAGCTAGACCAAGTTTGGGTGAAGCACCCATCCCTCCTCCTGCGTCAGCAGACCTGGGGCACTGCCCAGGGGGACCGGAGGCTCAGACGAGAGCCGGAATAGAAGTGGGAACCAAGTTTGTCGAGACCACGAAGGAGCTATGAGAATCACCGAGGCTCGGTCGCGCTGGATCTTGTGGAGGGTCCTCGCAAGGAGAGGAGTGGGAGGGAATGAATACAGAAGTACAGAAGTCCAGAGGTCCAGTCCAGGAGGAAAGCATCCGGGGCCACCCTGCTCAGGTGCGGTATCGGCTCACAGAAATGGGGAAACTGCACGTTAGCTGGGTTTGCGAACAGGTCTATGGATGGAGCGGAACAGGTGGAGAACCACCGCTGGACTCGGGCACCACTGATGTGGGCGAAGGAGCCTGGCGAATCTGTCCACGAGGCTCTCAGCATCATGCCCCTGCGCACGGCGAAGGAGCAGAGGACTGCCTCCCGACAGAGGAGGCAGGAGCCCATAACCCCCCTCCTTGTTTATGTAGAACATCCCAACTCTGTTGTCGGTCTGCACGAGTACAGACTTGCCCTTCAGGGCCAACCAGACCACTCGCTCGAGCAGGTGATCTGTCGTCGAGATTCCTCGGGTGGCTAATGCCCCTGAGTGCAGAGGTGGTCGCAGTGGGCTCCAAAGCCCAACAGCAAGGCATCCGTCGTCAAGATGAGCTCGTGCTGTCCAGTCTGGAAGGGCATGGTCCGAAGGAGACTCTGGGGGTCCTGCTACCAGACTAGGGACTCTACTAGGCTGCGAGACACCCGGATGGGGTCCCGGAGGCGGTCCGAGACTTGGGCCCATTACGCTCTGAGGCACCATTGGGCCGCTCGCTTGTGCATGCGAGCATGGGGAATGACATGGACAGTCGAGGCCATGTGCCCCAGGAAGTGTAGCATGGCCCGCACCGAGACTCTGGACCGGCCTTGGACCTCGGCGGCCAGAGAGTGGAGCCGATCCACATGTCCTCGAGGGAGAAAGGCGGTCGCATGTTGTGTGTCAAGAAGAGCGCCAATGAACTCCAGGGTCTGCACCAGTTTGAGGTGGGATTTGGAGTAGTTGATCAGGAAACCAAGGCACTCGAGGAGGAGAACCATGTGTGACACCGAGAGGCAAGCCTCCTCCACTGAAGTGCCCGCGACAAGCCAGTCATCTAGGGAAGGGTTGACGGATAAGTCCTGCAGCCGGAGGTGGGCCGCGGCCGCTGATGCTGACAGGCACTTGGTGAAGAATCACGGGGCAGACGCGAGCCCAAAGGGGAACACTCTGTACTGGAAGTGCTCTCTCTGCACCCTGAAATGCAGGTACTTCCTGTGCTTGGGGTGGACAGGAATGTGGGCGTAAGCGTCTCTGATATCCAAGGAGCATAGCCAATCGCCCTGCCGGAGGTAGGCAGCAGGACGCCAAGGGATAGCATTTTGAACTTCTCCCCCACCAGAAACTTGTTCAGATTCCAGAGATCGAGGATGGGGTGCAGGCCCCCCATCCTCTTCGGAACGATAAAGTACTGGAAATAAAATCCCTGACCCCGGAGGTGCGGCGGAACTCTCTCGACCGCCTGTTGAATGAGGATGTTGTTAAGCTCTTGCTGCAAGCAAGCCTGGTACGAGGGAAGTCGAGTAGGCTCTGCTGGGGAGAAGGGAGGGGAGAGAAGGGAGGAGGGAGTCTGTCTAGACCTGGAGTCACCAACCTCCAGAGGGCCGTGGGCCGCACAGCCGACTACCGGGAGCCTCACGGGCCGCACCCCCCTTCTCCCCGCCCCCGCGAAAAAAAAACAACAAATGCAAAATTATGAAAACAATGGCTGATCACCTTTATTGAATTTAATGAGATGGCTGATGATTCATGCTAGCAGACAAACGCTTAAAGTCCGGCTTCACAGATGACACTGACAGGAGAAGGGACGCTTGCAGGTGGTCGTCGGTGAGCTGCGAGCGCGTGGATACAATGGCGGGAATCCTTGGCGGGCCGCACGTAATGTTAACCGGGGCAGAGCCTCGCGGGCCGCACGAAGGGACCTCGTGGGCCGCATGCGGCCCGCGGGCCGCAGGTTGGTGACCCCTGGTCTAGACAAAGACGATACCCGTCCCCGATCACCTGCAAGACCCAGGGGTCCGGTGTAATAGCTGCCCATTTGGGGGCGAAAAGAGACGGGCATCCTACCATGGGCGTAAGTGGGGGGCAAGAGGTTATGCTTTCGGCATCAAAACCCCGGGGCTGGCTTTAGTGGCGCCTGTGGTTGGGTCTTGGGCCCCTTGGGTTTCCAGTAACCCTGAGCTCCCCCTTTGCCTTGAGAGCTGGTTGTCGGCGCAGTAGTAAGCGAGTATGGTGGGTATCCCCAGTAGGGGAGCCTTTTCCTCTGGAAGAAAAGCTTTTTGCTGTGAATGCTTCTTCCGTGGAAGAGAGGAGATTTTGCGAGAGACAGACGGGTGCGAGCTACAAACTCTGTCTCGATCTCGGCTGCCTTGTCCTCCATGAGCTTGCCGAACAGCTGTTCGCCGAGGCAGGGGACATCCAGAAGCTTCTCCTGGACCCACTGTTCCAAGTCTGAAGACTGGAGCCATGCCTGGCATCAGAATCTGATGGAAGACTCGAACCCATCATATGCGGTGCAGGAAAGGTATTTTGAGCAATCTGTGACCAATCTCAGGAGGGTCTCGAACCTGAGAAGGTGCTCCCCACCAAGGCACATGGAAAACCTGCCAAGCTTGCGAAGAAACATATCCATATATAGTTGGTACATCTGGATGTGGCACACCAGCATGGATCCCTGGTAAGTATTGCGCCCGAGGACGTCGAGGGCACGGGATTCCCTACCAGGTGGGACGAAAGAGTGCGACTTCAAGCTCTTCTGTTTCCGCATTGCGGATTCGACTACCATGGAGGTATGAGGAAGTTGGGTCTTCTGAAACACTGGGCCACGCTGGACCCTATACATGGCATTGAGTCTTTTACTGACAATAGGGACCGAAGCGGGTGCCCCTCCCACATGCGGAGAAGCAGCCGGGATAGGATGGACGGTACCGGAACTGCAAGAAATTCCCTGGGCGGAGACCGATACTGCAAGATGTCAAGTTCCTCTGCCCTCGGCTCCTCATTGGTCTGCGTAGGCAGATTGAGGGCCCGAGCCATATCCTGCACAAACACCAGGAAAAAAAAGGTCTCCTTGGGAGGCGATCGCCTTTGCGAGGTGGAAAGGGATGGGTCAGAGGGGAGATCTCTTTGGGCATGGGTCTCCAGGGAAGTGTCCCTGTCCGATTCCCAGTCCGAGAAGGACTCTGAGTTGGGCAGATCCCCGCACCCAGTGACAGAGGCCCACTTGGAGCCGGAGGCACTGACTCTGTAGGATCTCGCCCCCAAATGACAGGATGGCAAGCGAGACCGGTGCTGAGGGCCCTCACAAAGCCTGCGGCTCTCAGGGGTTTCCCAAGGCAGTTTTCGGGACCCCAGTCTGGGGACCCTTTGTCTTGGGTCATGAGCCAGCCGTGCTGGGCAAAAGCGCCTGGTGGGCAAGCTAGAAAGACAGAAACGCTGCACTCCAGTGCCAGCATACAGGACTCCCACTCGGGAGTGGGTCCCTGCGATGTCTACGCCGGTGTTACTGGGTATGGCATGAAGGAGGAAAGAGGGGGTGGGGGTCTTCACCGGGATGACCCTCAGGAGACCAGGCGCCATCGCCGGAGGCCTCCGTGTCCATACAAGGTACCTTTTGAGGCCGCTCCTTGTCCGACTCTTGGGAACGCCGGGGAGAGCTAAGGGAACGAGCACGAGACCACTCACGCTTGTCCAGAGCCCCCGACAGCGACTTTGAGGTCTTCTTTAGCTGCTCCACCTCAGGCGAACCCTGATCGGAGTGACGCCTGAAGCGCAGGGTCACTATGGGGGACCCCGCAAGTGGTGGATGGGCAAGGCACCACCGGAGACCCCGGGGCTGCCTTACGGAAAATGTCACCAGACGTCTGCTTCTGGCTTAGCAAGGCTTTAGCGGACATTTTCTTACAAAGAGAGCAAAGCTCCGGGTTGTGGTCAGCCCCCAGACACCGCAGACAACAGTCGTGGGTGTCCGTGAGCTACATATTTTTGGAGCATCTGCCACATTTCTTGAAGCCAGTGGCCATGGGGGCAAAAAGGGCCCCTGCGAGGTCGAAAACCCCCGAGGCCAGCGATTGGAGGAAAAAAGGGCACACAAGGACCGAAAGAGAAAAAACTAAGAATGAAAAGAAAGGGATCCCCTAGCCCACAGGTAGAGCAGGGGCAAAGGGGAGGGCGGGACAGGACTGGTGCTACTGGAAAAGAGGCCAAAAGGCCGGAGACGAAAAAAAAACTTATTCCGAGGGACGAGGACGTGCGTCCGAAGGGCTCCGCAGAAAAAGGGAGAGTGAGCAAGATGGCACCTTTGGGCAGGAAGAGGACCCACGCATGGGTGGCAGCAATCCCAAAGGCTTTCTTTGAAAGCTGAAGAATTGCTCTGCGCGGGCTCTGCCGGTGCCGACGTCACCCATAAATGAGGGCTGACTTCCTGCTTGTTCCTGGAGAAAAATGGAGGCCTGAAAACAACATCAACCAAAGGAATCTAGGGTTCTCGATTCCCTACCTGGAGGGTTCGTGGAATGTATCTTAGCACTCTTTATTCAACGTATTGCAGATTCCACCATCATGGAATGGTGCGGCAATTGCGTCTTTTGAAAACCGGGACACTTGGGTATGTGGAGAGATAGTAAGGGGTGTCTCCCACATACGAAGCATAAGGTCGTGAAGTATGAGATGGATAGGGAGCGTAGCAGCCTCCTTTGGGGCTGTAGGGTACTGAAGAATTTCAAGTTCTTTGGCCCTAAGCTCTTTCTCCGATGTCACTGTTATGGACAGACCCCAAGCAACATCGCGAATAAAGTCTTGAAAAGACATGTCCTCTGGAGGGGACATGCGACGTTGTGGAGACGGAGATGGGTCTTCTGGGATAGTTTTCATGTCCCCATAGTTTTCATGTCCCCAGTATCGTATGATTCATCATCCGACGAATTGGAATCTGAAGACTCAAAGTATCGACGGGCAGGGTGTTTCCGCTCTGCATGTACTCGGTACCGATTGAAACTGGTAGCTGAGGCTTGCGGTGCCGGCACCTCAGTACAGGAAATGGATTAAAGGGCTGGCATGGGTGGTAGCGTGTTAAGCGGCAAAAAAGTCGATGCAGGTTGTGTCGGTACCAAGCTGGTACGGATGCCTGCAGAATAGACTGTAAAGGTTTTACTGGTACCGAGGCCACCAGTAAGGCCGCTAAGCTCTGCTCAATGGCCAGGATATGTTGATCCATGGAGCTTGCCGATGCTTGGGTATCTGTACTGGAATTGTGGGCCACGATCCCTGAGCATGGCACCAGGAGTTCTCCAGAGGTGGAGACCTCGGGAGCATCCTGGGACCCCACTAAGACTTTGGAGGAAAAGTCCTCCAGCTGGGGTTGTTTGGCCGCTGTGCCCCCCTCCAGGGCAACGCCCGAGGCATCTCGATGCTTAGAAGGAGATCTACCCTTGGAGTGCCGGACAGTCTTCGATGAAGATTTAGGTCTTGATACCTGAGATCCTTGGGAGGAAGATAAAGCTCTCAATGAGGTCAATGCCAAAGATACTGCATAGGAGGCAAAGAGGGTGCTTAGCTTTGCAGCTTGATTCTGTAGGCTTCTCTTTGTTATCTTCCTACAAAGAGGACATTCTGATGGTTGATAAGCATTTTAGACACCAGTCATGAGTGTCTATGGCTGAAATGGTACCGCCACATTTGGAACACTTAAAACCACCGGATGGTTTTTCCATTTTGCCTGTGACAAAAGGAGAGGCCTAAGCCTAAGATGGCGTCGATGCGCCTGAAGGAAAATGATAATTCTTTCCCTCACAGAAGATTTTTTTTTTTTTTTTTTTTTTTTTAAGAAAGCAAGCAAGCACCGACGGGGGTCGGTACCAGTGTCAATGGGAAGGCAGATGTGACCACAAAAAAATAAGAAAGGATGAATTTTCTGCGGCGACAGGAAATGCTTCTTGTCGGCTCCGCGGAAAACAAAGAACTGAGGAGGAAGAGCTGGAAAGGCAGCTATGCAGGCACAGTGGGATGCTCCCAAAAGCTTTCCTATTGGATGCTGGGGAGCGTTCCCGCGCAGGCTCTGCCGGTACCAACGTCAACCATATATGAAGACTACATTCCTGTTTGTTCCTGGAGATTGTCTACTCCCAATTTTAAAAAACAAAACAAAAAAAAACAAACTGATTATCGCAGGACAGACAGAGGCAGCAAAAAGAGTCACGGATAGAGTAAGATTTTAAAGCTCCTCACTGAATAAGCTGGAGGTGGGTCTGAGGTAATATAGGGCCCTCTGGTCTAATCTTCAGGGTGGAGAGGAGAAGGTTCTCCTCACCAGGGCTTGCTGTGTGAGCAGATCCCTCCCTCCTTGTCGTTGCCGGGAGTCTCAGTAAGGGGGATTCCTCTTCAGCAGGGCTCACTGCAGGTGCATTCTTTTGGTAACGTTTGGGAGGGGAGGGGGGAACCTTTATCAGCTTCTTTTTCCCCCCCCCCCCCCTTCGGCAGCAGCCATGTGGATGGCTTCATCTAAGCCCATCTGCACGACCTGTGGGGCGTGCTGAGGCACGGTGTCAGTGGCCGGTCTCTGCCACCTGTGCTCCGAAGAGAGGACAGCAGAGCAGACCCTGCAGGCATCGCAACAGGCAGAGAATCCGGCTGTTAGCTGTTTGAAGGCCTCTCTTCCTTGGCTAGTTTTTGTGACAAATTCAGCCATTTTGGGCCACAAAGAAGGGGGGAGAGATGCAAGGAGTTCAGCAAAGAGCTCTGGGAAAAAGGCCAAAGCAAAAAGTGTCACTGGCTCAGAGGAGCCAGGGGTTTTGGAGTCAGGGATGCCCTTTTCCCCTGAATTTGTCCTCCTTTTGCACAAGGCATGTTTTCTGAAGCAGGACTAGGCTAAGAAGGGCAGGGCAAAGGTGGGTGGTGCTGAGGAAGAACTGCAGGCCTTGGAGGATGTCAGAGAGGTCCCACCAGAGAAGCGGAGGCGGGAATCCCTCGAGTTGGGCCAATTGTCAGCACTGGACTCCCCCTGGGTCTCCTGCCTTGGTCGAGGCAGCGGAAGGGACAGAGAAGGACTGGTGAGAAGATTTTGGCCCCGTGATTGACGCAAAGTGGTCTTTGTGTGACAAATCTGACATGGTGTGGGGGTTTTTTTGTTTGTTTTTTTTTTTAAGAAAGAGTTGGCGACTTATCTCCTGCTCCCTAGGGCCCTGAACATGTCGACAGGCCCGTTGGCAGATGAGCTTACGTTGGAGGACCCATTGCTTCAGGGGCTCCACTCTCCTCAGGACCTTTTCCCAGTGCATAAGGCTAACAAACAGATGACTGATGCAGAGTGGGATTTACCAGAAGATGGCTTGCGGGATTGTTTGCGCTGTGTCTCGCCTATACCCTCACGCCCCTGAGGAGAGGGAGTTACTCAAGCTCCCGAAGGTGGATGCTCTGGTGAAGGCGGATGCTTCCGTTAGAAGGTGGCGCCACACATCAGGATGCAGAAGAACACAAGCTGGAAACCATGCTCAAGTGGGCCTTCAAGGCAAATGCCCTCATACTGCAGAAAACCCTTGAACTGCATTGTAAAGCTCTGGGACCAGGTGTGGCAATTCCTCTCTATGGGCCAACCTATGGCTTGGCACTACCTACAGCTCTGGGGCTCCATGGTCGCGACCATCAATCTGGTTGCCTGGGCTCAGGTCCACACGAGACTCTGCAACATGCATTGTGGTTGCATTGGTCCCCTCGGTGAGACCCACTCACGCAGAGGCTGTCGCGTCCGGAAGGAGCACAAGACAGCCTGGAGTGATGGTTCTCCTCCTCGGCTGTCACAGCAGACCCTCCCCTTGGAGGCTCCTCCATGGGTAACTGACGACCGATGCCAGCCTCACTGGTTGTGGGGCTCATTGTCTGGACCAGTTTTGTGCAGGGTCTGGTCCATCAGGTTGGAGCTCAGAGGTGTTTTTCGGGCATTGTCTCACTTCAATTGGTCTCCTGGGAGGCTGGGCAGTGCGAGTATTTTCAGAGAATGTAACAGCAGTGGAATATATTAATCAGGGGGGCACGGTGAGCGTGCTGATGGAGGCAGCTGTGGCGGCGCCTTTACTTCAGTGGGCAGAGAACCTCCCAACGCTGATGGCTGTGTATGTTGTGGGCAAGAATGTCCAGGCAGATTTTCTGAGCCGCTGGCAGGTGGACCCATCAGAGTGGGCCCTAGCAGACCCCATGTTCCGACTTATAGTCAGGAGTTGGGGCCAGCCCATCATGGATCTGATGGGCTCAACGATCAATGCCAAGGTGAGCCGTTTCTTCAGCAAGCAGCACGAACACATGTCGCAGGGCCTCTATGTGCTCACTCAGCCACGGACGACAGGCAGTCTCCTGTATGTTTTTCCTCCCTGGCCTCTCATCGGCCGCATTCTTCACAGGACTGGGTGGCACTGGGGGTTGATGATCCTGATTGCCCAAGACTGGCCAAGGAGGCTGTGGTATGTGGACCTTGTCTGGATGTAGGCAGGGAACCCGTGGTGGCTACCAATGCTGGAGGAGTTGCTCATGTAGGGGCCGATTACAAATGCCTCAAGAGGATCAGTCCTCACTTATATCCTGGTTCCTGAAAGGGCGAGATTGCACAGGTGAGTTTATTCTGCGGTGATGACAATGCTGCTCAAGGCCAGAAAGTATTCCACCTCTCTATCCTACGTCAAGGTCTGGAGAATCTTCATGGACTGATGCGCGGACGGGGCATCACCCCTCTCTTGTCAATAATACCACAGGTGTTGGTCTTCCTGCAGGCCAGGCTGGAGAAAGACTTGGCGCTGAACACACAGCGGGTCCAGGTGGCAGCCTTTGCTTGCTATCTAGGCAGGAGTAAAGGAGCCTCTTTGGCGGCCCATGCAGATGATTGTTTTCTCAGAGCAGTGAAGTAGGTCCAGCCGCCACGGCGGTCAGTCACCGCACACCGCTCTAACGGGAGCCCCATTTGAGCTGTTGCGAGAGGCCTCATTGAAGGACCTCATCCTGAAAACGTAGTTACTCACCTGTAGCAGGTGTTCTCCAGGGACAGCTGGAATCAGTCCTCACTTATGGGTGACATCGGTACCGACGGAGCCCACGTGGAGCAATTCCCCAGCTTTCAAAGAAAGCCTTTGGGATTGTTGCCACGCATGGGTGCCATCTTGCTCAGTCAGATCCCTTAGCTCGAACCCTACCAAGCAGATGGCAAGGGAAGGATAAAATTCAGCAACTCATCAGGGGGAAGCGGGAGGGTAGTGAGGACTGATTCTGCTGTCCCTGGAGAACACCTGTTACAGGTGAGTAACTATGCTTTCTCCAGGAACAAGCAGGAAGTCAGTCCTCACTTATGGGACTCCCTAGCTACAGGCTACCGAACCTGTAACCAAAAAACGCCTCCGCGAGGCCGTAAGCAGAAGCGGAAGCCCAAAGAAGCCCGAGTTCTTGGGTCCTCGGGGCGAAGCCCTCGGTAGCCGTGAAGAAGGGTCGGAGAGCAGGAGTTGCTTATACCCCGAACAGGTTACGGAGTACAGCCTGGCCGAAGACACTGTCGCAGCGGAACTCCCTCTCCAGGCAGTAATAGGCAGCGAAGGTGTTCGTGGAAGACCAGGTCGCCATCCGGCAGATATCCATAAAGGGCACAGAGCGCAGTGAGGCTACCGAGGACGCTTTGGCTCAGACCCTGTGTGTGGTGACTCGACGATCCAGAGGGATGCCCGCCTTTGCATGGGCAAAAGCAATGCAGTCTGCCACCCAAACTGAGAGGGTGTGCTTGCCCCCTGCTTGCCACGGTCTATTGGGATCGTAGGTCACAAAAAGTCTCTCAGACTTGCAATGGGTCTGGGTACGCTGCAAATAAAAGGCGAGGGCCGGTTTGCAGTCAAGGGTGTGGAGAGCCATCGATGCCTGGTCAGTGTGGGGCCTCGGGAAGAAAGTCGGCAGCACTATCTCTTGGTTGAGATGGAAGTCTGAAACGACCTTAGGTAGGAACTTAGGGTGGGTACGGAGGACCACCCTGTTCCGATAGAACCTGGTGTAAGGGGCGCCAGCCATGAGAGCCTGGAGCTCACTGACTCAGCGGGCCGAGGTCAGCACCACCAGGAAGGCCACCTTCCAGGACAGGTACTGGAACAAACATGTTGCCATCGGCTCGAAGGGTCGACGGGTGAGCAGCGTGAGTGCCACATTTAAGTCCCATTCTGCCGGAGGACGGATGGGTGGCTTGGATAGCAGAAGACCCCGCATGAAGCAGGAAACTAGCAGCTGCCCCGAGAGGGGATTTCGCTTGATAGGGAGATGATTAGCCGAGATGGCACTCAAATGAACTCTGACAGAGCTCAACTTCAGCCCTTCCCTGGAGAGGTGGAGGTGGGTACTGGAGAACCCACCGAACAGGACACGAGAAGGGGTCGATCTGGCATTCTGAGCACCAGACAGAGAAGCGTTTTCACTTAAAGGCATAAGCTCGCCTAGTGGAGTCCTTCCTGGAGGCGAGGAGGACTTCCTCGACCACCTCCGGAAGGGCCAGAGAGGTCAGGCTGTGAGGGATAGGGAGGTTAGGTTTGGGTGCAGCACCCGACCCTCCTCCTGCGTTAGCAGATCCCTAGCAGAGCCCAGGGGAACCGGAGGCTCCGCTGACAACTGGAGCAGGAGCGGGAACCAGGGCTGCGAGGCCATGAGGGGGCCACAAGAATCAACGATGCCCCGTCCCGCTGAGCCTTGAACAGAGTCCTCGCAATGAGGGGGAAAGGCGGGAATGCATAGAGGAGACTGGAGGACCAGTCCAGGAGAAATGCATTGGGGCCCTCCCTGCTCGGGTGCGGCACCAGCCCACAAAAGCAGGGGGGCTGCGTGTTCTGGGGACTGGTGAAGAGGTCTATTGGCGGAGTCCCCCAGCGGAGAAACAGCCAGTCTTCTACTCTGGGATCCAGCCGCCATTCGTGGGGGCGAAGGATTCTGTTGAGTCTGTCCGCCAGGCCATTCTCCTGACCCGGGAGGTACGTCGCCCTGAGGGACATCCTCCGTCGGGCAGCGAAAGAACAGATGAGGACCGCTTCCCGGCAGAGGGAGCGCAATCCCGTGCCTCCCTCCTTGTTGATGTAGAACATCGCTACACGGTTGTCGGTCTGCACTAGAACAGACTTCCCGCAGAAGTGTTCCTCGAAGGCCCGCAGAGGTGTTCCACCAATGCCCTCAGGGCCCACCGAATGGCCCGGAGTTCGAGCAGGTTTATCTGCTGCTGAGACTCCTCAGATGATCATTGCCCCTGCGTGCAGAGTGGTCCACAATGGGCTCACCACCCTAACAGGGAGGTGTCTGTCATCAACACCACATCATGCTGCAGGGTCTGAAAGGGCAATCGCCACAGGTGGTTCTGGGGGTTTTGCCACCAGCTTAGGGACAAGCGTAGGTCGGGAAGGACCTTGACGAGGTCCCTGAGGTGTCCGAGGGACTGGCTCCATTGGGCACTGAGACACCACTGAGCAGTCTGCATGTGCAGGTGGGCGTGAGGAACCACATGTGGCCCAGAAGACGTAGCATGGACCGAGTGGTGACCTAGTGAGCGCTTTGGACGCAAGCCGCCAGAGCTCGGAGGCGAGTGGAGCAATCCACCGGCAAGAAGGTGATCGCCTGCTGAGTATCGAGGCGCGCCCAGATGAACTCGAGAGCCTGCACCAGCTCGAGGTGAGACTTCGGGTAGTTGACCAAGAGCCCCAAGCTCTCCAAGAGGAGAACAGTGCGCGACATCACTTGCCAAGCCTCCTCGGCCGAGAGGCCTGTAATGAGCCAGTTGTCGAGGTGGGGAGAGACCGGTACAACCTGGCACCAAAGGCAAGCGGCAACCACAACGAGGCACTTTGTGAAGACCCGTGGGGCGGACGCAAGGCCGAAGGGTAGCACCCTGTACTGAAAGTGCTCTCCCTGCACCCTGAAACGCAGATACTGCCCGTGTTGGGGTGGATTAAGATGTGGGCATAAGACTTTAGATCTAAGGAGCATAGCCAGTCACCCTCCCGGATGATGGGCAGCAACACACCAAGACACAGCAACATCTTGAACTTCTCCTGTACCAGGAACTTGTTTAGCCTGCGGAGGTCAAGGTTGGGTTGCAGATCCCCTGTCTTTTTCGGGACGAGGAAGTACCGGGAATAGAAGCCCCGACCTCGAAGTTGGGGAGGGACCTTCTCGACTGCCCGTTGGGCGAGGAGAGAGAGTGTAATTCCTGCTGCAGCAGAAGCTGGTGTGCGGGGAGTCGAGGAGGCTCTGCCAGGGAGAATGGAGGTGGAAGCCTGTCGAAGTGAAGGCGATAGTCGTCCTGGATGACTTGAAGGACCCAAGTGTCTGAGGTGATGGAAGCCCACGATGGGGCGAAGTGAGACAGGTGTCCCCCCACTGGCTGCTGCGTCACCAGAAGGCAAGGGGCTATGTCGATGGCGTCAAAAGCACTGAGTGGGTTGCGGGGGAGCCGGTGTTTGGGCCTTCGGTCCCTTTGGCTTACGATGCTCCTGGCCAGACTTTCCCTGCGCTGGAGTGGTTGGCGTGGGGGTAGCCGGATATGGAGGATAGTCTCGATATTGGAGACCCTTTCTAGGGAAGAAGGGCTTCTTGGCTGGCTGCTTCTTCCAAGGCAGAGTAGACGTTTTGCGGGAGAGACGGGTCCTGGTAACGAACTCAGTCTCAATTTCCGCAGCCTTCTCCATCGGCTTGCCAAAGAGCTGCTCGCCGAGGCAGGGCACGTCCAAGAGCTTCTCCTGCACCCATTGCTCCAAATCCAAGAATTGGAGCCATGCCTTGCGGCAGGCCCCAATGCTCGCAGCCGCCACCAGAGCCGATGTCTCAAAGCCATCATAGGAGGCTCGAGAAAGGTACTTGGAGCAGTCAGCGACGGACTTTAGCAGGGTGCGGAATCTGTCGAGGGGGCTCTCCCTCGAGGCCCGCGGAGAAACCCCCGAGTTCCTTGGCCAAATCACGCAGGAACATACCAATGTACAGTTGATATGCCTGGATGCGACAAGAGAGCATGGAACCTTGGTAGGCCTTGCGGCCCAGGGCATCAAGGGCTCTCGACTCTCGGCCAGGTGGGACCGACAAGTGCGATTTCGGGCTCTTTTGCTTCCTCATGGCCGATTCCACCACCATCAAAGGTGTGTGGGAGCTGGGTCTTTCGGAAGCCTGGTCCGCACTGCACCTTGTACATCGTGTCAAGGCGCTTGCTCACGATGGGGACCGAGGCTGGGGCCTCCCACATGCAGAGCAGCAGCCGAGATAGAAAGCACAGTTACTTACCTGTAACAGGTGATCTCTGGGAACAGCAGGAATAAGTCTTCACATATGGGTATCGTCGGTACCGACAGAGCCTGCGCGGGAACGCTCCCCAGCGTCCAAAAGGAAAGCTTTTGGGAGCATCCCACAGCGCCTGCGCGCTGCCTTCCCGCCTTTCCTAACCGCCTCTCTCCAGTTCGAGTTTTAAAGCTGAGACAAAGAGAGAGTGAGGAAAGGAAAGAAAGATAGAGAGATACAACTCCTAGGGGAGGTGGGTGGGTTGTGAAGACTTATTCCTGCTGTTCCCAGAGATCACCTGTTACAGGTAAGTAACTGTGCTGTCTCCAGGAACAAGCAGGAATGAGTTTTCACATATGGGGACTCCCCAGCTAGAGATGCCTGGGAGATCACCCAGGTTGTGAGTCCCTGGGAAGGGCTCTACCTCCACCCATGAATCTCAGGCATCCAGGCAGGGATGGAGGGTAGGAGTTGGTTAGGTATGGAACAGGTGTTTGAGAACAGCCTGACCAAACAAGGCATCCCGGCGGGAGTCCTTGTCCAAGCAGTAATGGGCTGTGAAGGTATGAACCGAGGCCCAGGTGGCCGCTCGACAGATCTGGTCGATGGACACAGACTTTAGATGAGCCATAGAGGCTGCCATGGCCCTCACATTGTGAGCTGTGACATGGCCCTCCAGAGAAAGGTTCTTACTCTGGTAGGCAAAAGAAATACACTGAGCAATCCAATTGGACAGAGTTCTCTTAGAGACTGGAAGTCCTAAATGAGAGGGATCAAAAGCAACAAAGAGTTGAGAGGACTTTCTATGTTGCTGTGTCCTTTGCAAGTAAAAAGCAAGAGCTCTTTTACAATCCAGGGTATGAAGATTCCTCTCTGCACTTGAAGCATGAGGTCCTGGAAAAAAGACAGGTAAATAAACCTCCTGGTTCAGATGAAAAGGTGAGACCACTTTAGGCATAAAGTGTGGATTAGTCCTGAGGACTACCTTGTCATGATGGAACCTTGTATAAGGAGGATTAGCCACCAAGGCTTGCAGCTCACTGATGCGGCGAGCTGAAGTGACTGCAATGAGAAAAATAACCTTCCAGGAAAGAAATTTCAAGGAGGTAGTGGCTAAGGGTTCAAAGGGTGGCTGCATAAGCTGGCCAAGAACCAGATTCAAGTCCCATGCCACTGGAGGTGGTCTGATTAGAGGCCTTCTTTTGACTAAACCTCCAATGAATCATGCTATAAGAGGATGGGAGGAAATAGGCTATCCATTGAGAGGTTTAAGGGATGCTGCAATAGCACTCAAAGGGACTCTTACTGAATTTGTTTTAAGGCCTGCATAGGATAAATGCAGCAAATACTCTAGTAAAGAATTAAGAGGTATTGCAAGAGGGTTAAGACCCTTCTCTGCACACCAAATGGTAAACCTTTTCCATTTAAAAGCATAGGAACATCTAGTGGAAGGCTTTCTGGAAGCATGAAGGATATCCTTCACTTGCTGAGAAAGATGCAAATCTTGACGGTTTAGGCCTTCAGCAACCAGGCTCTGAGGTGAAGAGACTGGGGATTTGGGTGCCACAACGTTCCCTCCTCCTGGGACAGGAGGTCTGGAGCAGATCCCAAGTCCAGGGAGGGAGCTTGGGAGAGATGCAGAAGTAGAGGGTACCACACTTGGCGTGGCCAATGTGGTGCTATGAGGATCATAGACCCCTTGTCTCTCTGAAGTTTGAAGAGTGTCTTGGGAATTAGGGGAATGGGTGGAAAGGCATAGAGGAAGTCTTGCCCCCAATGAAGGAGGAAGGCATCCCTGGCCTAAACTCCCTGACACGGAATCCTGGAACAGAATCGGGGAAGTTTGGCATTCCACAGACTTGCAAAGAGGTCTATGTCTGGGGTTCCCCAAATTCGGAAGATCCTGGCTACCTGGTCCCCATGGAGGGACCATTCGTGTGGAAGCAGAACTCGACTGAGTCTGTCTGCCCAAGAGTTTTGAACCCCTGGAAGATACACTGCCATGAGATGAATTTGATGCTCTCTGGCGAAGGCCCACAATCTCAGAGCTTCGTTGCAAAGCGACAGAGAGCCAGTCCCGCCCTGCTTGTTCACGTAGAACATGGCTACTTGGTTGTCCGTGTGGATGAGGACTGTCTTGTAGCTGAGCAGGGTGTGGAAGACAGAGCTAGAAAAATTGCTCCGAGTTCTAAGAGGTTGATATGTAGGGATGTCTCTTCTAGGGACCAGATGCCTTGAGTGGAGAGATCTTGAAGATGAGCTCCCCAACCTCTTGGAGAGGCATCTGTTGTAAGGGTTGCTTGGGGTAACACCTGTTGAAAGGGGGACCCCAGCAACAGATTTTGAGTGGACTTCCACCAGTGGAGGGACCAAAAGAGGCGACTGGAGGTTGCTATTTTGTCTGACAGGCAACCTGATGCCTGAGTCCATTGGGTGGATAGAGTCCACTGAGTTGCCCTCATGTGAAGGCGAGCGTAAGGAACCACATGCACAGTGGATGCCATGTGGCCTAACAGTTGTAACATCTCTCGAGCAGTTAAATTTGATTTTAACTGAATTTGTGAGGCTAACTGCACCAAGCTTAGGCAACGGGCCTGGGGAAGATAAGCCCTTGCAGTTGTGGTATCCAGCAAGGCCCCTATGAACTCTAGAGACAGAGTAGGGGTGAGATGGGATTTTGGAAAGTTTATTACAAGTCCCAGATACTGAAGGATACGGCTTGTGCAGGTTAGAGAAGTCTGGGCCTCTGACTGGGATGGAGCTCGGATGAGCCAGTCGTCCAGATATGGGAATACGAATATCCCTAGAGTGCGTAGAAATGCAGCTACTACTGCCATGCATTTTGTGAACACCCTTGGTGCCGAGGCCAGACCCAAAGGAAGCACTCTGTATTGATAGTGCTTCCCTTGATAAAGGAACCAAAGGAACCTTCTGTGTGTTGGATGGATGAGGACATGGGTGTACGCATCAAGGTCTAGAGAGCAAAGCCAATCCTGACTCTGAAGGTATGGAAGGAGAGTACCGAGAGAAATCATCTTGAATTTCTCCTTGTATAGAAACTTGTTCAATTCTCTGAGATCTAATATGAGTCTGTAGCCCCCTGTTTTCTTTGGGATAAGAAAGTAGGGGGAGTAGAACCCTGAGCCCTGTTGAAGCAGGGGTACTTCTTCTATTGCCCCTTGGGCAAGAAGGGTAGTAATCTCCTGACCCAGAAGGTCGAGGAGAGATGTTTGAGAATTGAACTGTCTCACCATGGTGTGAGGAGGAAGGTTTAAGAAATGAAGCTTGTACCCCTCCCTTATGATGGAGAGGGTTCATTGCTCTGCTGTGATTTGTTCCCATCTGGGAGCAAAGTAAGCTAACCTTCCTGGAATGGTGAGAGGCTCTGGATGTTCTAGAGCCAGAAAGGCTAAGCTCTCTAGTTGTAAGTCAAAGGCCCTGAGGAGGCTGAGGCTGTTGGGCCGTAGCAGTCCTAGCAGCCTTAGGCTTGGCCTGTTTTGGTTGTTGCTGTCTCTTTGTAGCAAAATGACCTGTAGTAGATGACTGCTGACCATAAGCAGAATAATATTTCCCTTTTTTGGGAAAAAATCCCTTTTTGAACAACCTTTTCTTAAAAGGAGCAGAAGTAGACTTTGAAAGTCTATCTAAAGCAGAATTTTCAGCATCCATTTGGGTGGCCTTTGCTTGCCAATCTTTGCCAAAAAGGTTTTCACCTGTACAAGGAAGGTTTCCTAGTCCATCTTGAACCCAAGGTTCCAAATCAGAAGCTTGTAACCAAGCAACTCTGCGTGCTCCTATGGCAATGGCCGAGGCTCTGCTGGCACCTTCAAAAGAGTCAAAGGCCGGTTGGAAAACTTGGAAATATCCTGGGCATGTTTGAGCCAGGTAAGGAACTCTTCCCTTTTATCTTCTGAAATAAAAGGAGATAAAGTCTGCAGGTGATCTGTAACTTCTTTTAGAAACATCCCCATATAGAGACTATAGGAGTTGATTCTGGCAACAAGCATACTGGCCTGGAAAATTCTCCTGCCAAAGGCATCTAAGGTTCTGCATTCTCTTCCTGGAGGAGCAGAAGAGTGCCTTTTTGTACTCTTTATCTTCTTCATAGCAGACTCCACCACAATGGAGTGGTGAGGAAGCTGAGTCTTATGAAAGCCAGGGCAAGGAGGAACACGATACATGGTGTCCAACCTGCGAGAATGAGGTGTAGTGGTGAGAGGAGTCTCCCATATGCCCAACATGTGATCATAAAGAATCTCATGTATTGGTAAAGTGGCTGCCTCTTTAGGAGCCTTAGGATATTGTAAAATATCTAATTTTTTGGCTCTAGGCTCTGTCTCAGGGGCCACTGAGATGGAAAGGCCCCTGGCCACTTCCCTAATGAAGTCTTGAAAAGACAAGTCTTCTGGGGGAGACATTCTCCTTTTTGGAGAAGAGGGCTCCTGAGGATGAATCACCGATGCTTCGACAGAGACTTCTGATTCATCAGAGTCTTCAGAGGAATCGAAGTATCGCCTGTCTGGATGCTCCTGCAGAGCCCGATACGCGTACCAGGTGGTATCGACATCGGGAGTGATCGGTACCGGTTCGGTACCGATGGGCATCACAGAACAGTGCACCGCTGCAGTCGACACCGAAGCGGATGTCGATGCAATCGGTACCGGCACCAGAACCGGAGTGGAGGAGTGGCCTAGTGGTTGGGGCAAGGTACTTCAGGCCGGAAGGTCGGGGGTTCAAATCCCACTAGAGGACAGCAACCTTGGGCCGGAAGGACTGGGGTTTCTAGTCCCACAGGTGCTCCTTGTGGTCTTGGGCAAGCCACTTAACCCTCCATAGCCCATGTTCCCTGTAAAATAGTTATCTCCAAGTTATAATGCCCTGTTTAATGTAATTTCAGTTTGTTCAATGTAAACCGCACTGATGCAGAATAGCGCGGTATATAAGAGAATGTAAATAAATAATAAATATAAATAAATAAATAACCCATGTCGGTACCTGTGCCGGAGTCGGTACCGGCAACGGAGTTTGTTGCGGTACCGAAGGCGTCGCAGCTTGTATGAATGCCGTGATGGCACGCTGCATGGTCAGGATATTCTGATCCATTGACGCAACCAATGTCTGGATGTCGGTACCCGTGGGAACCACCAATACCCCAGAACATGGCAACAGGTGATCGGTCGAGGCCGAGCCATCGATGTCAACCTGTGACCCCATAGATAAAGCTTTGGAAGCCGGAGCCTCCCGCCGGGGTAATTTTGCCGGTGCGGATTCCTCGAGGGCAAGCCCAGAGGCATCTCGATACTTAGAGGGAGATCTACCCTTCGAGGACCGGCTGGATTTAAGTTTGGTTACCTGAGATCCATGTGAGGAAGAAGCAGCCCTGGAAGACGTTGATGCAACTGAAGCTGCATCTGAGGGAAAGAGGGTACTGAGCTTAGCTGCTCGATTCTGTAGACCTCTTTTAGACATCATGGAGCAGGACTCACAATCCGCAATGGAGTGGTCAGGACCTAAACATTTTAGACACCATTCATGTGTGTCAGTGACAGAAATAGTGCCGCTGCACTTCGTGCATTTTTTGAACCCAGAGGCGGGCTTTTCCATGAGGAAAAATGTCCTAGGCCTAAGGCCAAGAAGAAAATGCACTGAAGTGAGAAAAAATAGTAGTTTTTTGGGGGGTTTTTTAGAATAAAGAAAAGACCGGCGGTACCGGTCCAGCGTCGAGAAGGCAGACGCGCGACCAAAGAAATAAAATAAAATAAAGAAATTCTTCAGCGGTGACAGGAACACGACCTGCTGGCTCCGCGGAAAAGAAGAACTGGAGAGAGGCGGTTAGGAAAGGCGGGAAGGCAGCGCACAGGCGCTGTGGGATGCTCCCAAAAGCTTTCCTTTTGGACGCTGGGGAGCGTTCCCGCGCAGGCTCCGTCGGTACCAACGATACCCATATGTGAAGACTCATTCCTGCTTGTTCCTGGAGATTAGGCGATTCAGGCACAGTGAGGGACTCCCTGGGCGGGGACTTGTACTGAAGAATGTTGAGTTCTTCAGCACGAGGGTCCTCCTCAGCCTGGGTGACCAGGTTAAGGGCCCGTGCCATGTCACGAATGAACACCAGGAAGGAGGTGTCTTCGGGTGGTGAGAGCTGCTGGAAAGCGGGCGGCAAGGGGTCCGACAGAAGATCCTAGTGGGTACGGGTTTCTGAGGAGGTGTCCCCATCGGACTCCCAGTCCGAGAAGTCAGACAAGGAGTCCGAGCCCGGCAGGTCGCCCTGTCCAATGGCCGGTGGCCTGGTGCCGGAGGCCCTGGAGGATCTCGCCTCCGAGGAACAGAAGGGCGAGCAAGACAGACGTCGAGAACCCTCACAAGGCCCACGGCTCTCGGGGGTTTCCTGGACAGATATGGGTGTCCCACGCAAGGGATCCGTGGTCTCTGGGCGTGAATCAGCAAAGCTGGCTGAGAGCACCCGCTGGGAAGCAATGAATGCTGAAGGGGGCTAAGCGACCAGGTGCTGGAGCGCTTGGACTTTGTCGGAAGCCACGGACAGCAACTTTGAGGCCTCCTATTTGCACTGCTCCACCTCGGGGGACCCCTGGTTGGAGTTCCACCGAGAGCATGGGGCCGCAGGGAGGGAACCCACCGGAGAAGAGATGATCAAGGGCGGCACCGGGGACTCTGAGACGGCCTTTTGGAAAATGTCTTTGGACTTCTGCTTACGACTGAGCATGGCCTTAGAGGGCATTTTCTTGTAGAGCGAACAGAGCTCTGGGTCATGGTCGGCTCCCAGGCACTGCAGACAACAGTCATGAGTGTCCGTAAGCGACATGTTCCTACAGCATCTATCGCATTTTTTTAATCCAGTGGCCATGGGGACAAAAATGGCCCCTGCGAAGGTTGAAGACCCACACGGCCAGCGGTTAGAGAAGAAAAAAGGGCGCTTAGCCCGTAACGAAAAAATCAGAAGAGTATCCCTGAGAACTCTAAAAACGTAGAGCAGGGGAAGGATGGGTAGAGGACTGGTGCAACCGGAAAAAGAGAGAGGCCTATTAAGGCAAAAAAACGAGACTTTTTCCAGGGAACAAGTCCAAAGGGCTCCGCGGAAAAAGGAAGACTGAGCAAGATGGCACCCTTGAGCAGGAAGAGGACCATGCATGCATGGCCGCAATCCCACAGGCTTTCTTTGAAAGCTGGAGAATTGCTCTGCGCGGGCTCAGTCGGTGACGTCACCCATAAGTGAGGACTGACTTCCTGCTTGTTCCTGGAGAAATACGTCTTTCTGGTGGCTATCTGTTCTGCCAAATGAATTTCGGAGCTCCAGGCCTTGTCATGCCAGGAGCCCTTTTTGGTGTTCTATCTGAAGAAAGTGGTGCTGCACACGGTGCCTTCCTCCTTGCCTTAGGTGGTCTCCACTTTTCATGTGAATCAGCTGATTTCCTTCCCCATCTTGCATTCAGACAAGTCTTCAGAGGAGGACCAGTGTCTGAGGGTTGCTGGATGCCCGGCAGGTCCACCGGCTCTGCCTGCATCAAACAGTCTTTCTGGCAGTCGGACTATCTCTGTCCTGTTCGGAGGGACACGAAAGGGGGCTGCAGCCTCCAAAGCATCCATCACCCATTGGTTGCAGGAGGCCATTGCTTCAGCTTACTTCCTGTGGGATCAGCCCGTGCCTTCGGGATTCCGGGGTCACTGCTGGATGGGGGCAAATTTGGTTCCGCCTGGAGATATCTGCAGGGCAGCCACCTGGGCATCCTTGCATTCCTTTGCCAAGCACTATCGCCTTTATGCTCGAGCACAGGAGGCGGCACGTTTTGGGGCTAGAGTGCTGCAGAACAGACTTGCGGGTCCCCTCCCATTAACTGCACTGCTGTGATATATTCCATATGTCTGGACTACTGAAAGGATGATTTGGAAGGTGTAATTAGGCCTTATCTGCCAACTGCCTTTCATTGAATCCCTCCAGTCCAGTCCAGGATCCTCCCACAGTTTAGCGTTTGTCTGGTTCTTCTGTCTGTATGTTGGTCTGTCAAGAGGCGCAGTGCCCTTGGAAAGAGAGTGAAGGTGTGCAGTGTGTTTGAGGGCATTCTGAAGGGAGACGAGTGGAGAGACTGGTATGCAAAGGGAAAGAAATTTAAAAAAGGGACGGACTGCCTATGCTAGCCTGGTGACCATGTTGGATTCTGGTCGCATGGTATGGACAGGGAGCTTGGAAATGCTTGGCTCTCCCCTTTTTTATGTCCTCCTGGGGGTTCCATTGAGGAGTTTCCCCCTTGGGAGCATGCTATTTTGGACTGGTTGGTCTTCCTTTGGCTTGAATTTTGCTTTGCGACTTCCATACTGGCCAGGCTCCGCATGTAGTGTCCTTAGTAGGTGCTAGCAGCAAAGCTGGTCATACTCAGTCTCCACCTGCTGGTTTGGGGGGCATAACCCATATTTCTGGACTGGACTGGAGAGATTCAAGGAAAGGCAATTAGCAGGTAAGGCCTAATTACACTTTAATCCAAAAGCATTAAATTAATAGGTTTAAAAGAATATACCAAACCCCAACTAAAAGAAAACAATTGTTATTACACAAGATATCTTTGTCAGTTTTGGTCATAATATTTTTCATAACCGAGTTTATACTTACCCCCTTGACTCCTTTTTTCAGTTTATCATCAATAAATAATGAAAGGTACTCTGGTGACCTGGAATTGAGATTGAGGAAGTACTCAAAGTCACCCGCAATAGTCTGCTTGAAAAGTCGGTCATTATTGAATGACTCCTGAAGAAAACGATCAAATCTACTCTTCAAATCCAGCAATCCCTTAAAAACAAAGGAATCAAAACCAAGAAAACATTTATCAGCATTTGATACACCACCATTCGAACAAATCAGTTCAACATCACAACGGTTTACAATACCAGAATATGTTATAGCGGAACATAATACAAACATGCCTACAACTAAAATAACCACAACCACAGTGTTCGACCTTCAGTGTCCCAAATGTTCATGTACTAATTTTGAATTTTTTTGTTGGACTGTTTGTTTCGGACTCCTCAAGTTTTCATAGAGCGCTGTTTCAAGCGATGGAATCTCTCTCAAATAGTATCGCTTGAAACAGGGTTTTATGAAAACTTGAGTTGCCCGAAACACAGACATATGTCACGCATTGGATAGTGATTCCTTATATCACTGGCCTGTTTTACCTGGTTGCCTGGTCTCTTAAGATGAGAAGTGACTGGTGGATTGATGTTTCGCTGAAGTTAATGGTGAGTGATGCAGGGGCGAAACACTACTGCATCAGATAAGTTTTACTGTGGCTTAAGTGTGATACGCTGATGTGGCGTTTTCATATATTTTTGGAACATTTATTTGTTTATTAATTAGAATAAAACACAATGTTTGTTACGAGAGAGGTTTTTCTTCTTCCTCCCGAGACAAACACTGCAACAAAAAAAATTCAATTAGTACACGAAACGTTTGGGACATTGAAGGTCGAACTTTGCGATTGTGGATAGTTTATGTAGTTTAGTCAATATTTAGGTACAATTAAAATAAAGCAAAGACATTAGACACATTAGGAGGGCATTTGCATAGAAAAAGTTCAAAATTTGGTAAACAGTAAAGATAAGAAATGCAAGAAGCTGAAACTACATTCAAACTTCTCATGAGGAACTGGCAGCAAGTATATCATCTATATCGCAGATTTCACATAAGCAGAGAAAGTTTTGAAAAAGCTAAGTCTTTATCAACTTCTTATAGAAGCTTTTCATTCAGATGTCCAATGGCAATGCATTAGGACAGGTGCTCGATAAGAGAAGACTGGTCTCCTTGTCCAGGCTAATTTAAATTTTCTTACAGAGGGAACTACCAAAATATTTTACAGAGAGGATATCAAATGATATTCTGGAGCATATACAGTAGAATCAAATAAGGATAAAGATAATGGGCACAGAAAGAATAAAAAAATGCAACGAGGGAGCATTAAAATTTAAAATTTAATCATGCTAAGAACTGTGAGCCAGTGTTGCTCCAATATAATAGGAGTGACATGAACTACTCCTGGGTGAATTCTGTGCAACTGTGCAAAGCAGAATTTGCGCAGAATTCCCCACCTACACAGAAAACTGCATTTGCTAGGCAAAATTCTACACAGGCACTGGCATCCGTGAGCTTTTGAGGCAGGTTCAGGAGCACAAGCTTTAAGAAACCCAGGCCTGCCTCACCATTAGCCTTTTCACAGCTGTGGGAGCATTTCTGTTTGCTCCCGCGGTTGTGCTAGACTTCTGATGCCAGAAGGTAGCATCTTAATAAGGTAAACAGAACTGCTTCCTGTTATTTGCTAGAGACAGAAAGTGCACCTGTTTACTTTTTTAAAATCATGCTGCTCTGGTGTTGGAAGTCTAGCACAGCTGCAGAAGGGAAATGCTCCTGCAGATTTGTTAACAAGCCGCTGCAGGTTGGGCAGGAGAAGGGCTGATGATGATTGGGGGGGGGGGGGCTGGAGAGAAAAAGGTGCAGGTATGTGCCTAGGAGGAAAGGGAGAGATAAGGTTTGGTGCATGGGGAAGAGAGAGTAGGTGAGATGGGGGTATGTGCATGTAGACCTTAGGGACAGACAGCAGTAGGAATCTTGCTAGAAGTTAGAGGGAGGGAGAGAGAAGTGAGAGGGAGGGAGGGAGAGAGAAGTGGGGGGGGGAGCAGGAAGGGCTGCAGAGAACTGTGATTGTAGCAAGAGAGCTAAGGAAGAAAAGAGCAGGGGAAATTTGAGGAGGAGTTAGGCTTTATGATGGGGGAATTCTGCACAAAAAGAGTAGTTACTCACCTGTAACAGGTGTTCTCCAGGAGCAGCAGGAATCAGTCCTCACATATGGGTGACATCGATGTCGATGGAGCCCCTACGGAGCATTTCCCCAGCTTTCTATGAAAGCCTTTGGGAATACTGCACGCATGCGCGGTCCCCTTCCCGCCTAAAGGTGCCATCTTGCTCAGTCAAATGACATAGCTAAAAAACAGCACACAAAAAAATGTAAAAATGAACTATATACAACTGCAACTCCCAGGGGAGGAGGAAGGGTTGTGAGGACTGATTCCTGCTGCTTCTGGAGAACACCTGTTACAGGTGAGTAACTACTCTTTCTCCAGGACCAAGCAGGAAGTCAGTCCTCACATATGGGTGACTCCCTAGCTCTGGGCTACCAGGAACCCAGGCTGAACAAGAGAACTCCCTCTAGTCCCAGCATCAAAGAAAGGCTTTGCACTGAAAGAACCTCCACCGGTAGCCCAACGGAGGGCTGGAGGGCAGGAGTTGCCTAAACCTCAAAGAGATTCCGGAGTACTGCCCCCTACGGGACTCCCTCTCCAGGCAGTAATGGGCCGCAAAAGTCTGGCTTGAGGACCAAGTTGCAGCCCTGCAGATGTCCGCCAACGGTACAGAGCGGAGATGAGCTACTGAGGCAGCCATAGCCCTTACACGGTGAGCCGTGACCCAACCCTGCAAGGGAAGGTCAGCCGCCTTGTAAGCCCAGGTGATACAGTCAGCCACCCATATGGACAAGGTACGCTTGGACACAGCTAACCCCAAATTATTAGGGTCAAAAGATATGAAGAGCTGAGTAGCCCTTCTATGTCTCTGCGTACGGTCAAGGTAGAAGGATAAGGCCCTCCCGCAGTCCAGGCTATGCAGGATCGCTTCAGCCTGGCTTACATGAGGCCTAGGGAAGAATGTTGGAAGAACCACCTCCTGGTTGAGGTGGAAAGAGGAGACAACTTTTGGGAGAAACTTTGGATGAGTCCTAAGGACTACCCTGTTCCTATAGAATCGGGTGTAAGGCCTGTCACAGACCAGGGCCTGACGCTCACTCACTCGTCTGGCCGAGGTTAAGGCTACCAGGAAGAGTGTCTTCCAGGAAAGGAAGCGGAGAGGACAAGTAGCCATCGGCTCAAAAGGTGGGTGAGTCAGTTGTTGCAAGACCACATTCAACTCCCACTCAGGGGCTGGAGGACAGACAGGAGGCTTGAGCAAGAGCAAACCCCTGAGGAACCGGGACACCAAGGGGTGAACCGACAGTGTCCTTCCACCAGAGAGTGGTGAGTTGCCAGAGCTGAGAGGTGGACCCGAACAGAATTGGACTTAAGGCCCTGATTGGACAAGTGCAGCAGGTACTGAAGCACTACTGGTACAGCACAGGAGAAAGGATCTTCTGTACGCAGCTGACACCACACAGAAAATCTTTTCCATTTCAGGGCATATGTTTTTTTAGTGGACTGCTTCCTAGAGGCCAGGACGACCTCTTCAACTTCTGGAGGTAGGCCCCAGGGAGCCAAAACTACCTTTGCAGCCTCCAGGCCATCAAATTGAGAGATTTGAGATTTGGGTGCAGAAGAGAACCTTGATCCTGAGAGAGGAGGTCGGGCTGCAAACCCTAGAGGCAGTGGGGGGTCCACTGCCAGTTGAAGCAGAAGTGGAAACCAAGGCTGCCTCGGCCACCTGGGAGCTACTAGGAGTACCGAGGCCTTGTCCTTTAGAACCTTGAACAACAGGGCTCGGGCCACCAGAGGCGTGAGAGGAAACGCATATAGGAGGCCCTGAGATTAGGAAATCAGAAAAGCATCCGCTGCCCACCTCATGGGATGCGGGTGCCTGGAGCAGAACCTGGGCAGTTGCTTGTTCAGGGGACTGCCAAAGAGATCTATGGATGGAAGTCCCCATTTCAGGAAAATCTTCTGAACCACTAATGGGTGGAGTTGCCATTCGTGGGGCTGCAGAACTCTGCTCAACCTGTCTGCCAGGCAGTTCTCCTGGCCAGGGAGATAAACAGCTTTGAGAAACATGTTGTGCTTGAGCGCAAACAAGCAAAGGTCCTGTGCCTCCTGACAAAGGAGCCTGGACCCAGTGCCGCCCTGCTTGTTCACATAAAACATGGCTACTTGGTTGTCCGTCTGTACTAAGACAGACTGGTGAGCCAGGTTTTGAGAGAAAGTCTTGAGGGCTAAGCGAATAGCCCGGAGTTCCAGTAGGTTGATCTGTTGCGTGGCATCCCAGGGAGACCACAGGTCCTGGGTGCACTTGCCCAGACAATGTGCTCCCCAGCCCTGCAGAGGCGCATCTGTGGTCAACACCACTGTGAACCCAGGAATCTGAAAAGGCACCCCTTGCAGTAGATTGGAGGGGTGCAGCCACCAGCGTAGGGAGTTCAGGAATGGTCTGAGCACCCTTACTCTGTCTCCGAGGCGTCCTGTGGACTGTGTCCACTGAATCCTGAGGCACCACTGTGCAAGCCTCATACGGAGTCGGGCAATGGGAGTCACATGCACTGTCAAAGCCATGTGGCCCAGAAGCCGCAAGCCAGAGTCTGGTGGAAACCAGGGGCCTGTGGAGAAACTGGTTTGCCAAGTCTATTAGTCTTTGGGCTCTGTCTTCTGGCAAGAAAGCCTTTGCATGCAGAGAGTCCAGCCTTGCCCCTATGAACTCCAAGTTCTGGGAGGGGAGCAGAGTGGACTTTGCGAAGTTTATGACAAAACCCAGGTGTTGAAGAGGAGAAATAGTTCGGAGGGTGGCTTGCCTGGCCTCCTGGCACGTCTGACCCCTGATGAGCCAGTCGTCCAGATAGGGGAAGACAAAGATACCCTGATTTCTGAGGTAGGCCGCCACCACCGCCAGGCATTTGGTAAAGACCCTGGGGGCGGAGGTGAGGCCGAAAGGCAGCACTCTGTACTGATAATGGTTTCCTCCCACAATGAACCTGAGGTACTTTCTGTGGTCTGGATGAATGAGGATGTGAATGTACGCATCCTTTAGATCTAAGGAGCATAGCCAATCTCCCTGCTGGAGGTAGGGCCAGAAGCGTTCCAAGAGTAAGCATCTTGAACTTTTCTTTCTCTAGGAACTTGTTGAGATTTCTGAGGTCGAGAATAGGCCTGAGGCCTCTGGTTCTCTTTGGTACGAGGAAGTACCTGGAGTAGAAACCGTGACCTTGGAGGTGGGGAGGCACAGGCTCCACCGCCTTGTCTCGCAACAGACCCTGAAGCTCTTGAAGGAGATGGTCTGTGTGGAGAGGAGGCCTTGGAGGCTCTCCAGGGAAGTAAGGAGGGGGCAACTGATGGAAATGAAGCATATAGCCCGTGTGAACTATGCTTAAGACCCAACTGTCTCCTGTAATGGGTGGCCACCGGTGGGCAAACAGGGTTAGTCGACCTCCTGTGCAGGGATGGGACAGCAGAGATGGAGAGGCGATTGCCTTGGGAGTTAAAAACCCCCACCCTGCTGAGTGGGAGCAGGAGCCTGAGGCTTGGGGGCCTTCTGCCTACGGGGCCCATGTCCCTGCCCCTTGGCCTGCTGACCCTGTGGGGGAGCTGGGGAGGCCTGGTAAGGTGGTAACTGTTTGTAAGCAGTCACCTTCCTCGGGTAAAAGGACTTCTTACCCGAGCCCTTCTTTTTATGAGAAGGGACAGAAGTCTTTCTAGACAGCCTTGTCCTCATGAGGTGCTCGGTCTCGAGCTGTGCAGCCTTCTCGGCCATGGGCTTGCCAAAAAGGTTCTCACCTCGGCAAGGGACATCGACCAACTTGTCTTGAACCCATGGCTCGAAATCCGATGACTGCAGCCATGCCTGGCGTTGAGCCGCGCTGCCGGCTGCCGCAACACGGGCCGAGGCCTCAAAGCCATCGTAGGCTGCGCAGGACATGAACTTAGAGCATTCCCGCACTCCCGAGGACAAGGACTTGAACCTCCGCAAAGGCTCCCCGGAGAGACCAGCAGAGAACCCGGCAAGCTTCTTCGCCAAGTCCCGCAAGTACATGCCCATGTACAGCTGGTAAGACTGGACACGGCAAGCAAGCATCGAGCCCTGGAAGCACTTTCTACCAAACGCATCAAGGTTCCGGACCTTCCTGCCGGGGGGCACCGCAGAGTGCATCTTCTGACTTTTCAGACAATGCATGGCCGATTCCACCACCATGGAATGGTGTGGTAGCTGCACCTTTTGAAAACCAGGGCTCTTACGGAGTCGATAAATGGAATCAACATGCTTGCTCAGAACCGGCGCAGAGGCCGGTGCCTCCCACATCCGGAAGAGCAGCCGTTCCAGCATCGGAGGAACCGGCACAGTAAAGGCCTCCTTTGGAGGAGAGTCATACTGGAGGGCCTCGAGCTCTTTGGCTCGAGGCTCCTCCTCGGGGTACACGGGGATCGCCAAAGCAGTGGCCATATCCTGAACGAACTCCGAGAACCGGGTATCCTCCGGAGGGGATCTACTCCGGGGCTCAGACTGCGGTGTGTCCAATGGGACGCACCGAGTCTTGAAGGTATCAGGGGACTCCTCGTCCTCCGTCTCCCAGGCGGACTTGTCCAAAGAGGAGTCGGGCTCCGACCGCGCGGGGCCTGGCAGCACCCGCCCCGACGCCGAAGGCACCGGCGTCGACGCCCTCGGTCCCGACTGGGAGGTCGAGGGTGACCGCGACCGAGGACGACCTTGAGCCTTCATGGTCTTGAGTATCAGCTCGGTCTCCGGGTCGACTTCGACATCGATGTCCCGGTGGTCGGGGCAGATGCGCCAGCAAGGCTGGCCATCAGCACCCGCTGCTGATCCATGAAGGCAGACAGTCTGCACTCCAAGGCTGTCAGCCTGAGACCCAGCTCAGGAGACTCAGCAGCCACCGACTCAGGCCCCGGCTCCCTGGAAGGAGAGTCCTCGAGGACAAAAGGACTTACGTGTCCAGCAGACTCCGGCTCCACACGAGGCACTTTTGACGGCTTCTCCTGTTCCACAGGCCTGGGACGGCGGACGGGGGTCCGAGACCTAGCCCTCGAGGAGCCAGAGACCTCCTCCGACGCCGCCCTCGCGAGCCACTTCTTCCTCTTTCGCTCCCGCTCGGGGGACTCCCTGTCCGAGGAACCCCGACGATGCTCGGGGTCAGACTCCCGAGACGTCGAGGCCTCAGACGAGGTCTGGGCCCGGCCGAAGGCCGAATCAGAGAAAGCACAGTTATTTACCTGTAACAGGTGATCTCTGGGAACAGCAGGAATAAGTCTTCATATATGGGTACGTCGGTACCGACGGAGCCTGAGCGGGAACGCTACCCAGCGTCCAATCAGAAAGCTTTTGGGAGCATCCCACAGCACCTGCGTGCTGCCTTCCCGCCTTTCCAACTGTCTCTCCTCAGTTGAGTATTATAGCTGAGACAAAGAGGGAGAGAGAGGGAATGGAAGAGAGAGAGAGAGACAACTCCTAGGGGAGGTGGGTGGGTTGTGAAGACTTATTCCTGCTGTTCCCAGAGATCACCTGTTACAGGTAAGTAACTGTGCTATCTCCAGGAACAAGAAGGAATGAGTCTTCACATATGGGGACTCCCTAGCTTTTGATGCCAGGGAGAGAGCCCATAAGTTGTGTGTCCCTGGAACAGGGCTGCACTTCCACACCTGGATCTGTGGCATCCCATGAGGGATGGTGGGTAGGAGTTGATTAAATATGGAACAGGTGTTTGAGAACAGCCTGACCAAACAAGGCATCCCGGCGGGAGTCCTTGTCCAAGCAGTAATGGGCTGTGAAGGTATGAACCGAGGCCCAAGTGGCTGCTCGACAGATGTCGTCAATAGACACAGAGTTCAGATGAGCCATTGAGGCTGCCATGGCTCTCACACATTGTGAGCTGTGACATGGCCCTCCAGAGAAATGTTCTTGCTCTGATAGGCGAAAGAAATACATTGGGCGATCCAGTTGGAAAGTGTTCTCTTGGAGACTGGTTGTCCCAAATGAGAAGGATCAAAAGCAACAAAGAGTTTCTATGTTGCTCTGTGCTCTGTAAGTAAAAAGCTAGAGCTCTTTTACAGTCCAGGGTATGAAGATTCCTCTCTGCACATGATGCATGAGGTCCTGGAAAAAAGACAGGTAGGTAGACCTCTTGGTTGAGGTGAAAAGGCGAGACCACCTTAGGCATAAAATGTGGATTAGTCCTAAGGACCACCTTGTCATGATGGAACCTTGTATAAGGTGGATTAGCTACTAGTGCTTGCAATTCACTGATGCGGCGTGCTGATGTGATTGCAATGAGAAAGATAACCTTCCAAGAAAGGTATTTCAAGGAGGTAGTAGCTAAAGGTTCAAATGGCGGCTTCATAAGCTGACCAAGAACCAAATTTAAGTCCCATGCCACTGGTGGTGGTCTAATGGGAGGCTTTGTTAAAAGGAGGCCTCTCATGAACCTTGCTACAAGGGGATGAGAGGAAACAGGTTGTCCATTTAGAGGCTTGAGTGAAGCTGCAATAGCGCTCAGATGGACTCTTACTGAATTTGTCTTAAGGCCTGCATTAGACAGATGCAGGAGATACTCCAGCAACGATTCCAGAGGTATGGCACGGGGGGGGGGGGGGTTAAGACCCCTTTTCAGAACACCAGATGGTAAACCTTTTCCACTTGAAGGCGTAAGAACGTCTAGTGGAAGGTTTTCTGGAAGCATGAACATCTTTCACTTGTTGAGAAAGAGGAAGATCCTGGAGATCTAGGCCTTCAGCAACCAAGCCCTGAGATGCAGAGACTGGGGATTGGGATGCCACAACTTTCCATCCTCCTGAGAGAGGAGGTCTGGAGCAGACCCTAACTCTAGGGAGGGAGCTTGAGAGAGATGTAGAAGCAGAGGGTACCACACTTGCCGTGGCCAATGTGGAGCAATGAGAATCATGCGGCCTGTTTCTCTGAAGCTTGAACAGGGTTTTGGGAATTAGGGGAATGGGTGGAAAGGCATACAGGAAGTCTTGACCCCAGTGAAGGAGGAAAGCATCCCTTGCCTGAGCCGGAGTTCTGGAACAGAACCGGGGAAGTTTGGCATTCCACGGACTTGCAAAGAGGTCTATGTCCGGGGTTCCCCAAATTTGAAAAATCTTGGATACCTGGTCCATATGTAGGGACCACTCGTGTGGAAGCAGAACTCGACTGAGTCTGTCTGCCCAAGAGTTTTGAACACCTGGGAGATAGACTGACAGAAGATGAATGTGATGCTATCTGGCGAGGGCCCACAGTCGTAGAGCTTCGTTGCAAAGCGACAGAGAGCCAGCTCCTCCCTGCTTGTTTATATAGAACATGGCTACCTGATTGTCCGTGTGGACAAGGACTGTCTTGTGGCTGAGCAGGGTGTGGAAAACTCGCAGAGCAAGGAAGATTGCTCTGAGTTCCAAGAGATTGATATGTAGACAAGTCTCCTGTGGGGACCAGATGCCCTGGGTGGAGAGGTCCTGAAGATGAGCTCCCCAGCCCATTGGAGAAGCATCTGTTGTAAGAGTTGCCTGGGGTAGAGGCTGTTGAAAAGGACACCCCAGCAACAGGTTCTGAGGGGACTTCCACCACTGGAGGGACAAAATGAGGTGACTTGTGTTTGCTATTTTGTCTGACAGGCAGTCTAATGCCTGGGTCCATTGGGTGGATCAAGTCCACTGAGCTGCTCTCATGTGAAGGCGAGAATATGGTACCACATGAACGGTGGATGCCATGTGGCCTAGTAACTAACATCTCTTGAGCAGTTAGAAGGGGTTTTGAGTCTGCTTTAGAAGGTAACTGTATCAAGCGAAGGCAACGGGTCTGGGGAAGATAGGCCCTTGCCTTTGTGGTATCCAGTAGCGCCCCTATAAATTCCAGGGACTGAGTAGGGATCAAATTGGATTTTGGGATGATGATTATTACCAGCCCTAAATATTGAAGGATACGCATTGTGCAGGTTAGAGCAGTCTTGGCCTCTGATTGAGTAGGAGCTTGAATGAGCCAGTCGTCCAGATAAGGGAAGACAAAGATTCCCAGGGTGCGTAGAAAAGCAGCAATCACTGCCATGCATTTTGTGAACACCCTTGGTGCAGAGGCCAGGCCAAAGGGGAGCACTCTGTATTGATAGTGCTTCTCCTGGAAAAGGAACCGAAGGAACCTTCTGTGAGTTGGATGGATGAGAACATGAGTGTACGCATCCTTGAGATCTAGAGAACAAAGCCAATCCTGACTGTGAAGGTATGGCAGCAGAGTCCCTAGAGAAACCATCTTGAATGTCTCCTTGACTAGGAATCTGTTCAACTCTCTGAGATCTAAAATGGGTCTGAAACCCCCTGTTTTCTTTGGGATAAGAAAATAGGGGGAGTAGAACCCCGTGCCCTGTTGTTGAAAAGGCACTTCCTCTATCGCCCCTTGGGCTAGAAGAGTGGCAACCTCCTGCTCTAACAGGCTGAGGAGGGAGGTTGGAGAATTGAACTGCTGCACTCTTGTGAGAGGGGGCAAGCTGGAAAAATGAAGTTTATACCCCTCTCTTATGATGGAGAGTGTCCACTGCTCTGCTGTGATTTGCCCCCATCTGGGAGCAAAGTGACATAACCTTCCTGGGATGGTGGAGGGCTCTGGTCCTTCTACAGCCAGGAAGGCTAAGTTCTCTAGCAGAGAGTTAAAGGCCCTGAGGGGGCTGAGATTGCTGGGCTGGAGCAGGCCTCACAGCCTTTGCCTTGGTCTGTTTGGAGGATTGCTGACGTTTGGAAGGAAACTGAGCTGCAGAAGATGCTCTCTGACTATAAGCAGGATAGGATCTTCCCTTTTTAGAAAAAGGTGTTTTCTTGAACAACCTTTTCTTAGCAGGAGCAGGAGCAGCAGTAGATTTGGATAGTCTATCCAAAGCAGAATTTTCAGCATCCATTTGATTGGCTTTTGCTTGCCAATCTTTACCAAACAGATTCTCACCTGTACAAGGAATATTTCCCAATTCATCTTGGACCCAGGTCTCCAAATCAGATGCTTGAAACCAAGCAATCCTACGTGTTCCTATAGCTATAGCTGAGGCTCTGCTTACGCATTCAAAGGAGTCGAAAGCTGCACGGTTGGAGAATTTGGAGATATCCTGGGTATGTTTGAGCCCAGAGAGAAATTCTGGCCTTTTACTGTCCGACATAAAAGGACTTAAAGTCAGCAAATGGTCAGTGACTTCTTTTAAGAACATTCCCATGTAGAGACTATAAGAGTTAGTTCTCGCAGCAAGCATGGAAGCTTGGAAGACTCTTCTACCAAAAGCATCCAGGGTTCTACATTCACGTCCTGGAGGATTAGAGGCATGTCTCTTGGCACTTCTAATCTTTCTCATTGCAGACTCAACCACAATAGAGTGGTGAGGAAGCTGAGTTTTATGGAAACCAGTACAAGGAGGGACACGATACATGGTGTCCAACCTGCGAGAATGAGGAGAGGTGGTTAGAGGTGCTTCCCACATCCTTAACATGAGATCATACAGAATCTCATGAATAGGCAAGGTAGCTGCCTCTTTAGGAGGTTTAGGATGTTGTAGAATATCTAACTCCTTAGCTCTAGGCTCTGACTCTGGGGCTACTGTAAGAGATAGGCCCCGAGCCACCTCTCTGATAAAGTCTTGAAAAGACAAGTCCTCTGGAGGAGACATCCTTCGCTTAGGAGAGGACTCCTCCTGTGGAAGAAGCATCGCTGCATTGACAGACTCTTCAGAATCCTCAGAGTCATCAGAGGAATCGAAGTATCGTGTCAGGATGCTCTTGCAAAGCCCGATACCCGTACCGACTGAGATCGGTATTGGGAATCACCGGTACCGGGGTATCGGTACCGGAGGGCTGCAGAGGGCAGAGTACCGGCATAGCTGACACCGATGCTACCGGTACCGGAATCGGCGCCGATGGCGATACCCGAGCCGGTACCAGCGTAGTAGTCTGTTGCGGTACCACGGGCGTCTATGCCACAAGGAAAGCCGCCAGACTGCGTTCGATGGACAGAATCCTCTGATCCATCGACGACGCCAATGCCTGGAAGTCGGTACCGGTGGAGGCCACCGGTACTCCAGAGCATGGCACCAGGAGATCTGTTGAGGCCACGCCTTCTAGACCATCCTGGAACCCCGATGTTGATGCTTTAGAAGCCGAAGCCTCCCGCCGGGGTAATTTTGCCGGTGCAGAATCCTCGAGGGCAAGGCCAGGGGCATCTCGATGCTTAGAAGGAGATTTGCCCTTCGAGGACCGGCTGGATTTATGTTTAGTTACCCGAGATCCATGTGAGGAAGAAGCAGCCCTGGAGGACGTCGATGCCACCGAAGCTGCATCAGAGGGAAACAGGGTACTGAGCTTGGCAGCTCGGTTCTGTCGACCTCTCTTAGACATCATGGAACAGGACACACAATTTGTAATGGAATGGTCAGGGCCTAAACACTTTAGACACCAGTCATGAGTGTCGGTGACGGAGATAGTACCGCCATATTTTGTGCACTTCTTAAATCCTGAGGCAGGCTTTTACATATTTAAGGAAAAGGGTTTTGGGCCTAAGGCCCAAAACTGAAGTACACTTGAAAAAAATAAATGGAAAAAAAGGTCTTTTTTTTATTTTTAAAGAAAAGAATAAGAACCGGCGGTACCGGTATAGCGTCGAGGAAGGCAGACGCGACAGAAAAGAAATTAAAAAAAAAAAATAAGGAAATTCTTCTGCGGTGACAGGAACACAACCTGCTGGCTCCGCGGAAAAAGAACAACTGAGGAGAGACAGTTGGAAAGGCGGGAAGGCAGCACGCAGGCGCTGTGGGATGCTCCCAAAAGCTTTGCGATTGGACGCTGGGGAGCGTTCCCGCGCAGGCTCCGTCGGTACCGACGTACCCATATGTGAAGACTCATTCCTGCTTGTTCCTGGAGATAAGCCTTTCCTTTTGATGCTGGCGACTTCGCAGTACCTTAGTGGACATTTTGCCACACGGTCCACAGATCTTAGGATCATGATCAGGACCGAAGCACCGAAGGCAGCAGTCGTGTGTGTCGGTGAGAGACATTAGTTTCTTGCACCGATCACACTTTTTACAACCACTGGAAGCCATCGGGGGGAAAAAAGAGCCCCCGCGAGGTCAAAGGACCGGCCTTCCAGGGAAAAAGAAAAAAAGGGCGCGAACGTCAGCCACGAAGGGCAAAAACCGAAAAAATGAGAACGGGCTCGATGCCGGTGTACCGAAACCGGCGGGAAAGGGAACCGGCGTCGAACCGGGCAAAAGGCCACGATGAAATCGCAGGAAATAGCAAGAAAAAAATCTGTTTTCCGGGTGAACTAGGACAGACGTCCGACGGGCTCCACGGAAAAAGAGAGACTGAGCAAGATGGCACCTTTAGGCAGGAAGGGGACCACGCATGTGTGCAGTATTCCCAAAGGCTTTCATAGAAAGCTGGGGAAATGCTCCGCAGGGGCTCCATCGACGTCACCCATATGTGAGGATTGACTTCCTGCTTGGTCCTGGAGAAATTTACTAATAAAGCATTCAGAATTTTAAAATACCGCCAAAGAATTTTCAAACTTTTTGCATACAATTTTAAAATTATTTTGCATAGAATTCCCAGAGGTGTAATGACCTGATCTTTTTACATTACAAATGGCCTTGTTCTGAACCAACTGAAGATGCTTTATAGCATAATGTGGTGTCCCAATTAGCAGAGCGTTAAAATAGTTTAACTGGTTGAAAATGAGTGTATGAATAAGTGTCTTATAGCAATAAATGGTCTAATACATCTAATAAATCTGACTGCAATGAAAGATTTCATAATTGTAGAAGATATCTGAGGTTCATAACAAAGTATTATCCAAAATAACTCCAAGTGAAGTGACAGTATCTGTAATTGCCACCAGTTTGCCATCAGTATAGCACAGTTACTTACCTGTAACAGATGATCTCTGGGAACAGCAGGAATTAGTCCTCACATATGGGTACGTCGGTACCGACGGAGCCTGCGCGGGAATGCTCTCCCAGCTTCCCAGAATGAAAGCTTTTGGGGCATCCCACAGCGCATGCGCGCTGCCTTCCCGCCGTTCCTACCAACTCTCCTCAGTTCAAGTTTAAAGCTGAGACAATAGAGAGAGAGAGGAAAGGAAAGACAAAGAGAGATACAACTCCTAGGGGAGGTGGGAGGGTTGTGAGGACTAATTCCTGCTGTTCCCAAAGATCACCTGTTACAGGTAAGTAACTGTGCTATCTCCAGGAACAAGCAGGAATAAGTCCTCACATATGGGGACTCCTTAGCTAAGATGCCTGGGAGATCCCCAAGGGTATGAGACCCTGAAGGGTTCCTCGTCTTCCTATGGATCTCAGGCATCCATTCAGGGAAGGAGGGCAGGAGTTGTTCAAGAATGGAACAGGTGTCTGAGGACAGCCTGACCAAACAAGGCATCCCGGCGGGAGTCCTTGTCCAAACAGTAATGGGCTGTGAAGGTATGAACCGAGGCCCAGGTGGCTGCTCGACAGATCTGGTCGATGGACACAGAATGAAGATGAGCCATAGAGGTGGCCATGGCCCTCACATTGTGAGCTGTGACATGGCCCTCCAGAGAAAGGTTCTTACTCTGGTAAGCAAAAGAAATACACTGAGCAATCCAATTGGACAGTGTTCTTTTAGAGACTGGAAGTCCTAAATGAGAAGGATCAAAAGCAACAAAAAGCTGGGAAGACTTTCTATATTGCTGTGTCCTGTGTAAGTAAAAAGCAAAAGCTCTTTTACAATCTAGAGTATGAAGGTTCCTCTCTGCAGTGGATGCATGAGGAGCTGGAAAAAAAGACAGGTAAATATACCTCTTGATTAAGATGAAAAGGTGAGACCACTTTAGGCATAAAGTGAGGATTTGTCCTAAGGACTACCTTATCATGATGGAACCTTGTATAAGGTGGATTAGCCACTAAGGCCTGCAGTTCACTGATGCGGCGAGCAGAAGTGATTGCAGTAAGGAAAATAACCTTCCAGGAAAGAAATTTCAAGGAGGTAGTGGCTAAGGGTTCAAAGGGTGGCTTCATAAGCTAACCAAGAACCAAATATAAGTCCCATGCCACCGGAGGTCGTCGAATGGGAGGTTTAGTTAAAGTTAGGCCTCTCATAAATCTTGCAATAAGAGGATGAGAGGAAACAGGTTGTCCATTAATAGGCTTAAGGGATGCTGCAATAGCACTTAAATGGACCCTTACTGAATTCGTCTTAAGGCCTGCATTGGAAAGATGCAGGAGATATTCTAATAGAGAATTCACAGGAAGTGCCAGAGGATCAAGACTCTGTTGAGCACACCAAATGGAAAATCTTTTCCATTTAAAAGCATAGGAACACCTAGTGGAAGGTTTCCTGGAAGCATGGAGGATATCCTTCACTTGCTGCGAAAGATTGAAGTCTTGAAGGTCTAGGCCTTCAGTAACCAAGCTCTGAGGTGAAGGGACTTGGGGTTTGGATGCCACAAAGTCCCCTCCTCCTGAGACAGAAGGTCTGGAGCAGCTCCCAAGTCCAGGGAGGGGGCTTGGGAGAGATACAGAAGTAGAGGGTACCACACTTGGCGTGGCCAGCATGGAGCTAGGAGGATCATAGATCCTTGATCCCTCTGAAGTTTGAACAGAGTCTTGGGAATCAAAGGAATGGGTGGAAAGGCATACAGGAAGTCCTGACCCCAATGAAAGAGGAAGGCATCCTTGGCCTGAACTCCCTGACACGGAATTCTGGAACAGAACCGGGGAAGTTTGGTATTCCACGGACTTGCAAATAGGTCTATGTCCGGGGTTCCCCATTCCTGGAAGATTCTGAGTACCTGATCCATGTGCAGGGACCATTCGTGTGGAAGCAGAACTCAACTGAGTCTGTCTGCCCAAGAGTTTTGAATTCCTGGGAGGTATACGGCCAGGAGATGGATTTGATGCTCTCTGGCGAAGGCCCATAATCTTAGAGCTTCGTTGCAAAGCGACAGAGAACCAGTTCCTCCTTGCTTGTTTATGTAAAACATGGCTACCTGATCGTCCGTTTGAATGAGGACTGTCTGGTAGCTGAGGAGGGTATGAAAGACCTTGAGAGCTAGGAACACTGCTCGAAGTTCCAAGAGGTTGATATGAAGAGAGGTCTCCTGTGGGGACCAAGTGCCTTGGGTGGAGAGGTCCTGTAGATGAGCTCCCCAGCCTGTTTGGGAGGCATCTGTTGTGAGGATTGCTTGGGGCAACAAAGGTTGGAAGGGGGACCCCAGCAACAGATTTTGAATGGACATACACCATTGGAGAGACCAAAAGAGACGTTTGGAGTTTGCTATTTGGTCTGAGAGAGCTCCTGAAGCTTGAGTCCACTGGGTAGACAAAGTCCATTGAGCTGCTCTCATGTGTAGGCGAGCATAGGGCACCACATGTACTGTGGAAGCCATGTGGCCTAGTAGCTGTAGCATCTCCCGGGCAGTTAAGTGGCTCTTTGACTGAATCTGGGAGGCTAACTGCACTAGACGTTGGCAACGAGCCTGGGAAAGATAGGCTCTCGCAGTAGTGGTGTCCAACCAGGCCCCTATGAATTCTAGGGACTGAGTAGGGGTGAGCTGAGACTTTGGGAGGTTTACCACAAGTCCCAGATACTGCAGAATGCGCCTGGTGCGGTCCAGGGAAATTTGGGCTTCTGACTGAGATGGAGCTCGGATGAGCCAGTCGTCTAGGTAGGGGAAGACAAATATTCCCAGAGTGCGTAGAAATGCAGCAACTATTGCCATGCATTTGGTGAACACTCTTGGAGCAGAGGCTAGACCGAAAGGAAGCACTCTGTATTGGTAATGTTTTCCCTGGAACAGAAAACGTAGGAATTTTCTGTGGGATGGATGGATGAGTATATGAGTGTACGCATCCTTGAGATCTAGAGAACAAAGCCAATCCTGACTCTGTAGGTATGGAAGGAGAGTGCCTAAAGAAAGCATCCTGAACTTCTCCTTGCATAGAAATTTGTTCAATTCTCTGAGATCTAGAATGGGTCTGTATTCCTCTGTTTTCTTTGGAATGAGAAAGAAGGGGGAGTAAAACCCTGACCCCTGTTGAAGAAGAGGAACTTCTTCTATGGCCCTCTGGGCCAGAAGGGTGGTTACCTCCTGATCCAGAAGGTCGAGGAGAGATGTGGGAGAACTGAAATGTCTCACCATGGTGTAGGGAGGAAGGTCTGAGAAATGAAGTTTGTAGCCCTCTCTGATGATGGAGAGGGTCCACTGCTCTGATGTGATTTGCTCCCATCTGGGAGCAAAATGAGCTAACCTTCCTGGAATGGTGAGAGGTTCTGGCTGTTGTAGAGCCAGAAAGGTTAGGTTCTCTAGTATCAAGTCAAAAACCCTGAGGGGCTTGGGACTGCTGGGTTGCAGCAGCCCCTGCAGGTTTAGGCCTAGCCTGTTTAGGTTGCTGACGCTTAGTAGCAAAGTGACCTGTAGAAGATTGTTGACCAGAAGTGGAAGGAAATCTGCCCTTCTTGTAAAAAGACTTTTTAAAAGATTTTTTCTTGGCTGGAGTGGAGGTAGATTTAGAAAGTCTATCCAGAGCAGCATTTTCTGCATCCATTTGAGTGGCTTTAATTTGCCACTCTTTGCCAAATAGATTTTCACCTGTACAGGGCAGATTTCCTAAACCATCTTGAACCCAGGGTTCTAGATCAGAAGCCTGGAGCCAAGCAATTCTACGAGCAGCTATGGCAATGCCTGAGGCTCTGCTGGCACCTTCAAAAGAATCAAAGGCTGCCCTGTTGGAAAACTTTGAAATGTCTTGAGTATGTTTAAGCCAAAGAAGGAACAGCGTAGTTACTCACCTGTAACAGGTGTTCTCCAGGAGCAGCAGGAATCAGTCCTCACATATGGGTGACGTCGGCGCCGACGGAGCCCTCGCGGAGCAATTTTCCCCAGCTTTCAAAGAAAGCCTTTGGGAATTGCAGCGCGCATGCGCGGTCTCCTTCCCGCCCAAGGGTGCCATCTTAGCCAGTCTGATGACATAGCGAAAAGACAGCATAAAAATTTGCAAAAAAACTTAAGCAGATGATTGCAACTCCAAGGGGAGGAGGGAGGGTTGTGAGGACTGATTCCTGCTGCTCCTGGAGAACACCTGTTACAGGTGAGTAACTACGCTTTCTCCAGGACCAAGCAGGAAGACAGTCCTCACATATGGGACTCCCAAGCTTAAGGCTACCGGAGACCCTAAGCACAAAAATGAGCTCCCTCTAGCTCAGCGGCACAGAAGGAAGGAATCTTCCCTGAATTATTACCCACCGGTAGCCCCCATCCGGGATGGAGGGTAGGAGTTGCTCAAACCTCGAAGAGATTTCGGAGGACTGCCTGTCCGAAAGCACTGTCCCTGCGGGACTCCCTCTCGAGACAGTAATGGACCGCAAAAGTCTGGCTCGAAGACCAAGTAGCGGCCCGGCAGATGTCTGCCAGCAGAACAGAGCGGAGGTAAGCCACTGACGTAGCTTTCGCCCGAACACAATGAGCCGTGACTCGACTTTCTAACGAGAGTCCGGCTGCCCCATAAGCCCAAGCGATACAGTCAGCAACCCAGATGGACAGAGTACGCTTGGAGACCGGGAGCCCCAATTTATTGGGGTCAAAAGACACAAAAAACTGAGCAGCTTTACGGTGCTCCCGCGTACGGTCAAGGTAGAGGTTCAATGCCCTTCTACAGTCCAGGGTATGTAGGACCATTTCAGCTCGGCTGGAGTGTGGCCTGGGAAAGAAGGTCGGAAGTACCACCTCCTGATTGATGTGAAAAGGGGAGACCACTTTTGGAAGAAATTTTGGGTGAGTCCGTAGGACTACCCTATTTTTGTAGAACCGAGTGTAAGGGGGATCAGACACGAGGGCCTGCAATTCACTTACGCGTCTAGCGGAAGTGAGGGCTATCAGGAATAAAGTTTTCCAAGAAAGGAAACGGAGAGAACAGGTAGCCATAGGTTCAAAAGGCGGACAGGTGATCCGCTGTAAAACCACATTCAGATCCCAGTCAGGAGCTGGCGGGCGCAGAGGTGGTTTAAGTAGAAGGAGACCCCGGAGAAACCTCGCTACGAGAGGGTCGCTGGAAAGAGGTCTGCCGTCCACCGGCACATGATGTGCTGAAAGAGCACTGAGGTGAACTTTGACGGAGTTGGACTTAAGTCCCAGATTAGAGAGGTAGAGCAAGTACTGCAAGATCACCGACAACGAGCAGGAGAAGGGATCCTGAGACTGCTGGGCACACCAAACGGAAAAGCGACGCCATTTAAGGGCGTAGCATTTGCGGGTAGAAGGTCGCCGAGAAGCTAGGACGACCTCTTCCACCTCTGCCGGCAGTAGAAGGGGAGCAAGGACTACCCTTTCAGCAGCCAGGCCATTAGATTGAGAGATCTGAGGTTGGGGTGTAGCAGGGACCCCTGATCCTGTGTTAGGAGATCCGGTTGAAACCCCAGAGGGAACGGATCCTCTACCGCTAATTGCAGCAGGAGGGGAAACCACGGCTGTCTGGGCCAGCGAGGAGCCACCAGGATCATGGAAGCCTTGTCTCGGAGAACCTTGAAAAGAGTTCGAGAGACTAGCGGGATGGGAGGAAAAGCATACAGAAGGCTCTCCGACCATGAGAGTAGAAAAGCATCTGCCGCTACTCGAAGGGGATGTGGCTGACGAGAGCAGAAGCGAGGAAGTTGTCGGTTGAGAGGACTGGCAAAGAGATCCATCGTGGGGAGTCCCCACTTCAGAAAAAGTTTCTGAACTACCAAGGGATCCAGACGCCACTCGTGCGGCTGGAGGATCCTGCTGAGTTTGTCCGCCAGGCAATTTTCTTGGCCTGGGAGATAAACTGCCTTGAGAAGAATGCCGTGACTGACGGCCCAAGAGCAGAGCTTCTGAGCTTCTCGGCAGAGAAGGAAGGAACCCGTGCCCCCCTGTTTGTTCACGTAGAACATGGCAACTTGATTGTCCGTCTGGACAAGGACGGACTGGTGAGAAGTCAGGTGGGAGAAAGCCTTGAGAGCCAGACGGATTGCTCTGAGCTCCAGGAAGTTGATCTGCTGAGCAGACTCCCACGCGGTCCAGAGACCTTGAGTACATGCCCCTTGGCAATGTGCTCCCCAACCCAGGAGGGAAGCATCGGTCGTCAGCACTTGAGCCGGCTGAGGTGACTGAAAAGGCATTCCAAGCACCAGGTTCGGCCGATGAAGCCACCACTGTAGAGAAGAGGCCAGCGGCCCGGACACGCGCACTAAGTCGGCTAGTCCGCCCGTGGCTTGTTGCCACTGCTTGCGAAGGCACCATTGAGCAGGCCGCATATTCAGGCGGGCATTGGGGGTCACGTGGACGGTGGAAGCCATATGGCCGAGTAGTCTCAGGAAGCGCCTGGCTGAGACCAGGGACTGGCTGCGAAAACGGCCGGCTAGGTCCATGAGCCGTTGAGCCCTGTCGAGAGGCAGGAAAGCTCGTGCCTGAGGAGTGTGCAGTCTTGCGCCGATGAACTCGAGATCCTGTGAGGGGAGCAAAGTGGACTTTGCGAAGTTTATGACAAAGCCCAAGTACTGCAGAAGAGTCACCGTGCGGTGTGTGGCATTGGTGACTTCCGGAGAGGACGATGCTCTGATGAGCCAGTCGTCGAGGTACGGAAAGACATAGAGGCCGTGAAGCCGGAGATAGGCCGCCACCACCGCGAGACATTTTGTGAAGACTCGCGGTGCGGAGGATAGGCCAAAGGGCAGTACTCTGTACTGGTAATGATTTCCTGCCACCACAAACCTTAGGTATTGGCGGTGGCTTGGGTGGATGAGGATGTGCGTGTAGGCATCCTTTAGAACCAAGGAGCATAGCCAATCTCCCTGCTGGAGGTAGGGCAGAAGGATTCCAAGGGTAAGCATCTTGAACTTTTCCCGCACGAGGAACTTGTTGAGGTTGCGCAAATCCAGGATGGGTCTGAGGCCTCCTGTCCTTTTTGGTATTAGGAAATACCTGGAATAAAAGCCTTGACCTCTCAGGTGGTGGGGCACCGGTTCCACAGCCTGTTCCTGAAGAAGACTTGCTAACTCCTGAAGGAGTAAGTCCCTGTGCAGAGGGAGTCGTGGAGGTTCTCCCGGGAAATAAGAGGGAGGGACCTGGTGGAAGTGGAGAAGATAGCCTTCTCTTACGACTTGAAGCACCCAGGCATCTGAAGTGATGTTGGAGCACCTGTGGGCGAAGTGAACCAGCCGGCCTCCGGTGCTGGGAGGAGCCAGCTGAGGGGGAGAGGCTATGCTGATGAAGTCAAAAACCCCCACCCTGCTGAGCAGGGGCTGGTGGTGCAGGCTTGGGGGCTTGCTGCCTACGGGACCCGTTACCCCGTCCCTTGGCCTGCTGGCCCTGTTGGGGAGCTGCGGAGGCCTGATATTGAGGGTAGTGTTTATAGGCAGCCGCCTTTCTCGGGTAAAAGGACTTCTTTCCCGAGCCCTTCTTTTTCTGGGAAGGGGCGGAGGTCTTCCTAGAAAGCCTAGTCCTGGTGAGAGTCTCCGTCTCGATTTGTGCAGCCTTTTCAGCCATGGGCTTGCCAAAGAGGTTCTCACCTCGGCAGGGGACATCGACCAACTTGTCCTGCACCCAGGGTTCAAGGTCAGACGACTGAAGCCAAGCCTGTCGGCGGGCACCGATGCCGGCTGCGGCCACTCGAGCCGATGCTTCAAAGCCATCATAGGCTGCTCGGGACATGAATTTGGAGCATTCCCGAATACCAGTTGTCAAGGCCAGGAACCTCTGCAAAGGTTCCTCGGACAGCCCAGCGGAGAATCCGGCTATCTCTTTAGCCAGGTCTCAGAGATACATGCCCATGTAGAGCTGGTAGGTCTGGACACGACAAGCAAGCATAGAGCCCTGGAAACACTTCTTACCAAGGCCATCCAGGTTACGGGCCTCCCTGCCAGGAGGCACCGAGGAGTGCATCTTTTGGCTCTTAAGCCTATGCATGGCCGATTCCACTACCATGGAATGGTGCGGCAGCTGTGCTTTTTGGAAGCCAGGACTCTTGCGGACTCGAAAGATGGAATCGACCCGCTTGCTTAATACCGGCGACAATGCCGGACTCTCCCACATGCGGAAGAGTATTCGTTCCAGCATGGGAGGAACCGGTACAGTAAAGTGTTCCCTGGCGGGAGAGTCATACTGAAGGGCGTCGAGCTCTTCGGCTCGAGGCTCCTCCTCGGGATCCGCAGGGAAGGCCAAAGCCTTGGCCATATCCCTGACGAAGTCCGAGAACCGGGCATCCTCCGGAGGGGACTGCTTCCGAGGTTCGGACTCAGGGGAGTCCGAGGGGACACACCGAGTCCGAAACGAATCAGGTGACTCTTCCTCTTCAGACTCCCAGGCCGACTCCGAGGAGGAATCGGTGGGGTCGGCTCGGGCAGGCGGAGGCGTCGGCCGCCCCGACACCGAGGGAGTCGGCGTCGACGACCTCGGTCCCGAACGGGAGGCCGAGGGTGACCTCGACCGAGGATCGACTCGAGTTCGCATGGACTCGAGGATCGGCTCGGTCTCCGGGGTCGACTTAGACGTCGACGTCCCGGCGGTCGGGGCAGTGGCGCCAGCGAGGCTAGCGATCAGTGCCCGCTGCTGGTCCATGAAGGCAGATAGTCTGCTCTCCAAGGCCGTCAACCTGAGTCCGACCTCAGGTGACCCAGCAGCCCCCGACTCGGGCCCCGACGGCGTAGGGCCCGACGTCGGACCTCTCGGAGGCGAGTCCAGGAGGACTACAGGACTTACCCGAGCAGGCAACTCCGACTCCAGATGAGGTCGCTTCGGGAGGTGCTCCTTCTCCAAAGACCCGGGACGGCTATCGGGGCTATGCGACCTGGCCCTCGCGGAGCCAGGAGCGTCCACCGACGCCGCCCTCGCGGGTTTTACCTTCCGTCGATGGTCCCCGGAGGGAGAACCCCTGTCGGAGGAACTTCGGCGATGGTCAGAGCTGGAACCTCTGGACGCCGAGGCCTCCGACGAGGTCCGGGTACGGCCGGGGTCAGCGAAGATTCGTTCCCGCTGTTGCCGCCGACTCCTTAACGCTTTGGAGGACATTTTGCCGCAGGCCCCACAGATCAGTTCTTCGTGATCCGGGCCCAGGCAGCGGAGGCAATTATCGTGTGTGTCAGTGAGTGACATATTTCTGTCACACTGAACACACCGCTTGAAACCACTGGCAGCCATCGGGGGGGAAAAAAGGGCCCCTGCAAGGTCAAAGGACCGGGCTGCCAGCGAAAAACCGAAAAACGAAACTGACTAAAAATCAGAAAAACCGAAAAATAAGAGAAGGACTCGCAACGGCGTCGCGAGTCCAGGCAGGAAAAAGACCGGCGTCGAACCGAAGGAAAAAAGAGAAATAAATCACTAAAATCAACTTTTTCAGCGGGGACACGACGGGTACATCTGTAGGGCTCCACGGAAAAAAGAAGACTGGCTAAGATGGCACCCTTGGGCGGGAAGGAGACCGCGCATGCGCGCTGCAATTCCCAAAGGCTTTCTTTGAAAGCTGGGGAAAATTGCTCCGCAAGGGCTCCGTCGGCGCCAACGTCACCCATATGTGAGGACTGACTTCCTGCTTGGTCCTGGAGAATCATCCCTTTTGTCCTCTGGAATAAAAGGGAGAAAGTTGTGCAGCTTTTCTGCAACCTCCTTCAGAAGCATACCCATATAAAGGCTGTATGAATTGATTCTGGCAATAAGCATGCTAGCTTGGAAGATTTTCCTTCCAAAAGCATCCAAGGTCCTGCATTCTCTTCCTGGAGGAGTAGAAGAGTGTCTTTTGGTACTCTTTATCCTCTTCATAGCCGACTGCACCACAATGGAGTGGTGAGGAAGCTGAGTTTTTTGAAATCCAGGAGAAGGAGGGACACGGTACATAGTGTCCAATCTACGAGAATGAGGAGAAAGGGTGAGAGGAGTCTCCCACAATTCAATCAAATGTTCTTGAAGACTTTCATGAATTGGTAAGATGACTGCCTCTCTGGGAACCTTAGAATATCCCAAAATATCTAATTTTTTTGCTCTAGGTTCTTTTTCAGAGGTTACTGAAATAGATAGTCCTTTAGCTACTTCTATTATGAAGTCTTGAAAGGACAAATCCTCTGGAGGAGACATTCTCCTTTTTGGAGAAGAAGGCTCCTCAGGAAGAGTAACAGATACTTCAGGGGACTCATCCGATGAATCAGAATCATCAGAAGAATCGAAGTATCGTCTGCTCGATTCCAAAGATCGATAGGCGTATCGATCGGTACCGACATCGGGTGTCCCCGGTACCGGGTTGGTACCGAGGAAGAGCCCAGGACAGGGAGCCAGAATCGGTATCCTGGCTGATGTCGATGCAGCCGGTACCGGCATCGAAGTTGGTACCGGTACCGGCATCGGTACCGACAACGGAGCTTGTTGTGGTACCGACGGCATCGCAGCCTTGATGAAAGCCAGTATAGCCTGCTGCATGGATTGCACAGTGTGATCCATGGACGCCACGACTGCCTGGATATCGGTACCGGGAGATTGTGCCGGTACCCCAGAGCAGTCTAACAGGTGATCGGTCGAGGCCGTGCCATCGATGTCAACCTGTAACCCCATAGGAGGAGCTTTGGAAGTCGGAGCTTCCCGCCGGGGTTGTTTGGCTGGGACAGGATCCTCAAGGGCAAGCCCGGAGGCATCTCGATGCTTAGAGGGAGATTTGCCCTTCGAGGACCTGCTAAAAGTATGTTTGGTTACCTGAGACCCATCAGGAGAGGAAGACCTGGAAGATGTCGATGCCACCGCCGGTGCATCCGTGGGAAACAGTACATGGAGCTTGGCTGCCCGGTTCTGTAACCCTTGTTTAGACATTAGAGAGCAGGCTTGGCAATCCGGGATGGAGTGTTCAGGCCCCAAACATTTAAGACACCATTCATGGGTGTCTAACAGAAATTGTACCGCTACACTTAGTGCATTTTTTGAAACCAGAGGCTGGTTTATCCATGGAGGAAAAATTCTTGTGGGCCTGTAGGCCTAAGAAAAGAAAAACACTAAGTGAGGAAAAGTATATATATATTTTTTTTTTTTTTTTAAAGAAAAGAAAAGACCGGCGGTACCGGTCCGGCGTCGGGGAAGGCAGACACGCGACCAAAGAAATAAATTAAAATAAAGAACTTCTTCAGCGGTGACAGGAACACGACCTGCTGGCTCCGCGGAAAAGAAGAACTGAGGAGAGTTGGTAGGAAAGGCGGGAAGGCAGCGCGCATGCGCTGTGGGATGCCCCAAAAGCTTTCATTCTGGGAAGCTGGGGAGCATTCCCGCGCAGGCTCTGTCGGTACCGACGTACCCATATGTGAGGACTTATTCCTGCTTGTTCCTGGAGATGAGGTATAAGCTTACACAGAGTGAGTTTTGGAAAACTAAATTGTAGCAAACTTCTTCGGATAAAGAATTAATTTATTACATTAAATCCAGTTAACTTTAGTATAAAGACATATCATTAAGAAAGATGTGAAGGTAGAATCTCAACTATCATAGAAAATAAATATTTGGACGTCATCTGCCTTAAAGGTGGATACTTAATCCTAAACTCTGGATCAGGGTGGCTAATAGTGTAGGAACAAGTTGAAAAGAATTGGGGTTAAAATGGACCCCTGTGGGACAGTAAATATTCTACAGAAAAGCAAGAGGACCACTGCTTACTTTAAAGGCCCAAGGGGGCAGGTATGAACTGAACCAGTCTAGAGCTGATCCCCCAATGCCAGAGTTCTGAAGCCTTATCAAAAGTGACTGGTAATCACCAAGATTAAATGCTGCTGTCATGTCTAACTACAAGATCAGAACAGTATCTGAGTGAATTACACAAATTTAGGAAAAAAAAAATCTTGTGACAAAAAATGTGTTTTGCTAGATACCATCTTATGACCATATGAAGGCAATCACCAAAAGTAAAACATTTTAGAAGAATTATAATGCAATCCAGATATGCACTAAACCAAGTCACACTATCTGTATGTCAACATCCAAAGGCAGAGTTCACAAGATATTTCAATATCTACCACGCTATATCCATTAATTTAAAATAGAATTTTTTGATTCTTGTAAAAGGTTATAAATATATACAAGGCCAAAAATATTGCTGATCTAACTTCCAGCATTGAAGATGATGTCTAATTAGCTTCTAACACTGATCATGAAGAGTGCACATAGGGGCATATTTTTCAAAGTTTGGCCTACCTGAATATAATCAACAGGGTTCTTCCCTTCTCCTTCTTCAGACACAAGTGCTTTTCCTTGCTCCCTTAGGTAAGAGCTCATACATTCACACATTGTCTTCAAGCCATTTGGCACTCTGCTAAATAGTTTGTACATACAAGCAAGGTCTGAAATCCAAATAGTGAAATATTTTTTTCTTATGGTGAAACATTTTTAAAAATAGTTTACAGAAAACTAGACTAGGAGAGAGTGCAATTTAAAATGCTTATTAAAAAAAATAATTCACATTACAATGACTAGCTTATATTTTCCAATTTAGATATTCAAGAATTACTCTTATTACAACAATTTAATATAAAATATCACTAAGTTTTATGTTCAAAGTATTTTTTTATCATGTCATTAAAAAGGTACAAACAAGATTAAAAACAAAACAAAACAGAAGATCGCAGTAAACATATAAAGTCCAATACACCCCTGCCTAGAGTATATTCCATGACTTAGCAAAGTATAAAGAACTTGCTCACACTTCTTGAGCTCCACTGTGGGCTACCAGAAGAACTTTCCCCTCTAGCTGCACAATTTTAAATATAATCAACAGCAGCATTCAAAATACAATTTACTACAAGTACTTAAAAAAATTAAAAAAAAAATCAAAGAAACTGCTGCTCATGTGTCAGCCTGTCACTGCATATAGGTACAGCTGTTCATAATTTTTGCCTCACTCCACTTTGTAGCTTACAGCTCCCATTACAAATAATGGGAGCTGTACAAGACCCACCATCATAAGTATCCATTTTATATAATAACTAGCTTTATGTCTAATGACAGCAGTTCAGGGCAGCAACAGAATATATTTATGTTTCACAACTAATTTTTCCTGTCTATAAAACGATTTGGAACAGCTGAGTATATAAAGACATTAAGCAAACCTGGAAAGCACAATGGAAAATTAAAAAAGAACCATCAAGAGTCATTTTTTTTGCAGTGTAATAGCTAGAGGAAAGAAAATTTACATTTCTAACTGTAAACTGGAAATTTCTAATTTAAATTTTCATATTTCACACCAGGTCTTTATCTACCACAGCTTCCCATAGGCTTCAAAAATGCTATAAATATCTAACAATGTTAGCAAGTATAGCTTACCTGAATTGGCCATTGAAAAAGTAAAGAAAAGAAAAGGCGGCCATTAGACATTCAAAATTAAAACTGTATAAATATGTACACGCATTACAACAGCAATAATGCTTATACTTACCTTCCGTTTTTCCATTTTTGAGCATATGAACTAGACCAGAGTTCTCCATTTCTACAATAGTCTTCATATGTTTAGAAATAAGTTCTCTCTCAACAACTTTTACTATTGGCTCCTCTGTTGACTTGTCGAGGCAGTGCATCACCCGCTCTATTTCTTCATTAATTCTAGCTTCCACTTTCTTTATGTACACTGAAGCACTGTTCTCAGCTAAAAATTTCTGACTTTCCATCTGGAATTATAAATACAGTATGTACTACTACTTCATAAGAAAAAGAAATGGGGCAAAAGTATTTTGCATTTGAAAAAGAATCTTATTTGTTGCATCTAAAGGCTAGTGCTATAAATCATGCGAGGGCTAAATCTAGATTTGCAAATAACACCTTTGTCTCTGTCAACAAGCATATGCATGTTCTTTTAATACAGACTGCTTGAAAAAGTCTTAAGGGCAGATGTCAGAATGTTTCCTAATAAATGTTTTGCATATACAAGTTTAACCTTTGCATGTAACAGTTAAAATTACTCTAAATGATTATGTGCATAGTGTGAGTGTTCTTTAAATTATAATACTCCTTTCATCCATTTCAAGTATTATTGCTAGCATCATTAAAGAGAAATGTATTCTTATCTGTTCATTAACTTTCCTTGAAACTGGAGGACCAGTCCAGGTGCATGAGCTATGCTACTCTTGTCAGCAGTAGAGAAAGACTAATAATGCAATTTTTCCAATGACAATATTACTCCTATAAGGATTGGTGCAGCCCTAAGCTTACTACTATATGAATGACAAAGCTGACTCTACCAAACCACTTAACAAACCCATCCTCCAGGACTGGAAATTCCAATTCCAATGAAGGGATACCCCCTGAAATAGGTGTATGAAGAAGTGCTTTTCCTCCTCTGACCTCACTGGTCAACAAATTTTTACAAAAGTCATGTTACTGAAATAAAAATAGTCATTTATCATCAATTTTTATATGCTGAACACAAATATGACAGTGAAATTGCAAAGTTGGCTCTAGTTTTTTTGTAATCTACAAGAATTAATGTTTACATCACGTCAATAGTAAATATAATTGGCCTTCGGTTAATACCTGTAAAAAACCAAGTCATAGACTACTTCTTAGATTTTTGCGCCTGTCTCTTGTACAGCTGTTCGGGAGCTTCTCTGGGGAGTGTCCAGCAGTAGTCAGCCAGCATTGTAGTGGACCATTTTCCCTGGTATCTTTGCTCCATCGTTGCGATATCCTGGTGAAAACGTTCGCCCTGTTCATCACTAACCATACCACAGTTGACAGAAAAGAAATTGAGATGGAAATCAAGGAAATGGGTCTTTAGAGACATATTGCAGCCAGGTTTCTGATACTGCATCAGCATGTCTTCTACTAGTTCCTTGTAGTTTTCTGCCCTAACATTCCCGAGAAAGTTTGTTGACACTAGGCGAAAAGCATTCCATGCTTGTTTCGCATCACCCTGCAGCAAGTTGTTGAACTTGTCATCTTTGAAGAGCTCTCGAATCTGAGGACCCACAAAAACTCCCTCTTTAATCTTTGCTTCGTTGAGTCGAGGGAATTTTTCATGCAGGTATCGGAAAGCTGGCGAAGTGCGGTCCATGGCTTTCACGAAGTTTTTCATCAAACCTAGTTTGATGTGAAGGGGTGGTAGCAGGATTTTGTGAGCCTCAACCAGAGCTGGGTGTTGGATCTTCTTCTCTCCAACTGTTACATTTTGTCTGCGATTCCATTCCTTCCGCAAGTAGTGCCAATCCCTTGCTCGGCTATTCCACTCACATAAGAAACACATGTATTTTATATATCCCTGCTGCAGTCCCATTAAAAGGGCAACTACCTTCAAGTCACCACAGAGGTGCCAGCTGTACTTGTTATAGTTAATGGAAGTCAGTAGATACTTTAAGTTATCGTATGTCTCTCATGTGGACGGCATGCACTACTGGAATAGATAGAAGACAGTTTCCATTGTTCAAAAGCAGTGTCTTCAGACTCAGTTTCGAAGAGTCTATAAATAGTCTCCAGTCTTGTGGGTCATGAGTGATTTATGCAATGTGATGCAATATTACATCATTCAAGGCTTATTTGGGATGTTATTGATGTCCTACTGGATAAATTTACACGGTGAAGCGTCAAAAATGAACTACATGCAATATCTTCAAATCGAGAGCCAATAAAGCATAGTTACTCACCTGTAACAGGTGATCTCCGGGAACAGCAGGAATTTAGTCTTCACATTTGGGTATCGTCGGTACCGACGGAGCCTACGCGGGAACGCTCCCCAGCGTCCAATTAGAAAGCTTTGGGAGCATCCCACAGCGCCTGCGTGCTGCCTTCCCCAACTGTCTCTCTCCAGTTGAGTTTAAAGCTGAGACAAAGAGAGAGAGAGAAAGGGAAAGAAAAAAGAGAGAGAGATAGAGAGATACAACTCCTAGGGGAGGTGAGTGGGTTGTGAAGACTAAATTCCTGCTGTTCCCGGAGATCACCTGTTACAGGTGAGTAACTATGCTATCTCCAGGAACAAGCAGGAATGTAGTCTTCACATATGGGGGGACTCCCTAGCTGCAGATGCCAGGGAGAAACCCCAGAAGTTGTGTACCCTTCTGAAAGGGTTCTACTTCCCCCCATAGATCTCTGGCATCCTACCAGGGATGGTGGGTAGGAGTTGACTAAGTATGAAACAGGTGTTGAAGAACAGCCTGACCAAACAAGGCATCCTGGCGGGAGTCCTTGTCCAAACATGCCTACAACTAAACTGTGAAGGTATGAACCAAGGCCCAGGTAGCTGCTCGACAGATGTCGCCGATAGACAGAGTGAAGATAAGCCATAGAAGCTGCCATGGCTCTCACATTGTGCGCTGTGACATGGGCCTTCGAGAGGAAGGTTCTTACTCCGATAGGCAAAAGATATACACTGTGCAATCCAGTTGGACAGTGTTCTTTTGGAGACTGGAAGCCATAAATGACTAGGATCAAAAGCAACAAAGAGTTGAGAGGACTTTCTATGTTGCTGCGTCCTTTGCAAGTAAAAGGCCAAAGCTCTTTTACAATCCAAAGTATGAAGATTCCTTTCTGTATTAGAGGCATGAGGCCTTGGGAAAAAAAAACAGGAAGGTAAACTGCTTAGTTTAAGTGAAACGGTGAAACCACCTTTGGCATAAAGTGAGGATGAGTCCTAAGAACTACCTTATCATGATGGAACCTTGTATAGAGAGGATCAGCCACCAATGCTTGCAATTCACTGATACGACATGCTGATGTGATTGCAATAAGAAAAATACCCTTCCAGGAAAGGACTTTCAAAGAGGTAGTAGCTAATGGTTCAAAAGGTGGCTTCATGAGCTGGCCAAGAACCAGATTTAAATCCCATGCCACCGGTGGTGGCTTAACAGGAGGCTTAGTTAGAAGGCGGCCTCTCATAAATCTCGCTATGATAGGATGAGAGGAAATAGGTTGCCCATTTAAAGGTTTGAGAGAAGCTGCAATAGCACTCAAATGAACTCACTGAATTTGTCTTAAGCCCTGCATTAGACAAATGAAGGAGATATTCCAGAGGTATTGCAAGAGGGTTAAGACCCTTCTGCAAACACCATATGGTAAACCTTTTATTTATTTTATTTATTTATTTATAGTCTCTTATATACCGCACTATTCAGCTTGAAAGCGTAAGAGTGTCTTGTGGATGGTTTCCTGGAAGCATAAAGGATATCCTTTACTTGCTGAGAAAGGTTAAGACCATGAAGTTCTAGGCTTTCAGCAACCAGGCCCTGAGATGTAGAGACTGGGGATTGGGATGCCACAGCATCCCGTCCTCCTGGGATAGGAGATGTGGAGCAGATCCTAACTCCAGAGGTGGAGCTTGAGAGAGATGTAGGAGCAGAGGGTATGGAAGGACAGACTAGATAGGCCATGTGGTCTTTTTCTGTCGTCATATTTCTATGTTTCTATGTACCACACTTGTCGTGGCCAATGTGGGGCTATGAGAATCATATGGCCTCTGTCTCTCTGAAGCTTGAATAAAGTTCTGGGAATTAGGGGAATGGGTGCGAAGGCATACAGAAAGTCCCGACCCCAATGGAGGAGAAAGGCATCCCTGGCCTGACAACCCTGAGCCGGAATTCTGGAACAGAACCAGGGAAGTTTGGCATTCAGCGGACTTACAAAGAGGTCTATGTCCGGGGTTCCCCAAAATTGGAAAATTTTGGCCCCCTGGTCTGCATGGAGAGACCATTCGTGTGGAAGCAGAACTCGACTGAGTCTATCTGTCCAAGAGTTTTGAATGCCTGGAAGATACACTGCAAGGAGATTAATCTGATGCTCTCTGGCGAGGGCCCAAAGTCGCAAAGCTTCCTTGCAGAGTGACAGAGCCTGTTCCGCCCTGCTTGTTCACATAGAACATGGCTACCTGGTTGTCCGTTTGAATTAGGACAGTTTTGTAGCTGAGCTGGGTGTGAAACACTCGAAGAGCAAGAAAGATTGCTCTGAGCTCTAGAAGATTGATGTGTAGATCGGTCTCCTGTGGAGTCCAGGTACCCTGGGTAGAGAGGCCTTGCAAATGGGCTCCCCAACCCACCTGTGAGGCATCTGTTAGAGCTACTTGGGGTGGGGGTTCCTGAAAAGGGGACCCCACCAACAGATTTTGGGATGACTGCCACCATTGGAGAGACAACATAAGACGATCTGAGGTTGCTATTTTGTCTGACAGGCAACCTGACGCCTGAGTGGATAGAGTCCACTGGGCTGCCCTCATATGGAGGCGCCAAACAATAATAGAGAAGTGTGCATAAATCAAACAACTGGCGTGTATGTGATAATGTCAGAAGAACAGCCTTGAGGTTTTGACCGCCTCTTGAAGCTAAACTTCCATTTTGCTCAAATTTTATTATTGAGCCCCCAAAGGAGCTATATAATTCAAGGTGAAACACCACAAATAAGTGCCACCAGTGTAAAACCTACTAATGTGTAGTAATTTAAAAATCCAATAAGGTATTCCCAGAAACCCAATCCAGAAACACAAGAGAACTCGGGGTTAAACTTATCTGAAACGTCCCGTAACACTCTTCCACACGATCCACTTCAATGATATATCAGGCTTCAACAAAATGCTCCTTCAAAACAATTTGCAGTTATAAACCAGGTACACAGCACTGCGTTTCGGGCCAACACCAAATCTTTCGCCCTGTCTCAACGCTCCATGTAACTGCAATGCGAAACTATCTTCCAGCTGATCAAAAACGCCAGCGCATGCTCAATAGCAATCTGAACCCCACAGCAGGACTCACTCATAAAATACCAAGATGCAACCAATCAATGCTCAACATACAATCTTCAGCTAAAAAACAGAAAAATGACAATGAAATTTATCCAAATCAAACTATGAAAATTCTAAATTTAAAGAATTCTAAATTTAAAGAATGCTAGCCCAATGTAATTCTTTATTAAGACCAGAGGGTTCTACTGTGGACCAACGAAAAATCCAATGCTGTTCTAACACCTGAAGTCGTTGTTCACGATCACCCCCCTTGGGGTGTTCAGGGACCAAGTCCAAAATGCGCCATTGAAAGTCCTCAAAAACATGATGTAAATCCAAACAATGTTGAACTAACGGGGCAGATGTCACAGAATTTCTAATCCTGGAGGCATGCTCATTTAAATGGACCTTTACTGGGCGAATCGTCCGACCAATGTACAAGAGTTGGCATGGACAAATCAATACATACACAGCAAATGTTGTAGAACAAGTCGTATGCCAATGAGCTGTATGAGTGAAAGTTGAATTAGGGACCCTCCATTCTACGTGGTGTTTCACCTTGAATTATATAGCTCCTTTGGGGGCTCAATAATAAAATTTGAGCAAAATGGAAGTTTAGCTTCAAGAGGCGGTCAAAACCTCAAGGCTGTTCTTCCGACATTATCACATACATGCCAGTTGTTTGATTTATGCACACTTCTTTATTATTGTTTGGGGTTTATAGTGTAGAGTAATAGTTAGTTTGTTCTTTGGATTCTCATATGGAGGCGGGCATAAGGGACCACATGCACGGTGGATGCCATGTGGCCTAGCAATTGTAACATTTCCCGAGCAGTGAGGTGAGACTTTAGCATTGCTTGGGAAGCTAACTGCACAATGCAAAGGCAGCAGGACTGTGGAAGATAGGCCCTTGTCTGTCTGGTATCCAGCAGGGCTCCTATGAACTGAGTGAGTGGGAGCTAGGTTGGATTTTGGGAAGTTTATGACAAGTCCCAAATATTGGAGGATATGCATTGTACGAGACAGGGAAATCCTGGCCTCTGGCTCTGATGGGGCTCGAATGAGCCAGGCGTCCAAGTAAGGGAAGATGAATATTTTTAGGGTGCGGAGAAATGCTGCCACCACAGCCATGCATTTTGTAACACCCTTGGTGCCAAGGCCAGGCCAAAAGGAAGAACTCTGTATTAGTAGTGCTTCCCTTGAAAAAGAAAGCGAAGAAATCTTCGGTGAGTTGGAAGGATGAGAACATGAGTGTACGCATCCTTGAGATCTAGAGAACAAAGCCAGTCCTGACTCTGAAGGGTATGGCAGTAGAGTTCCTAGAGAAATCATTTTGAATTTCTCTTTGAACAGGAATTTGTTCAATTCTCTGAGGTCCAAAATGGGTCTGTGCCCTCCTGTTTTCTTTGGAATAAGGAAAAAGGGGGAATAGAATCCTGCACCTTGTTGATGAATAGATATTTCTTCTATTGCCCCTTGGGCAAGAAGCAGACTGACCTTGTGATCTAACTGGGAGTTGAGAGAGGTCTGAGAATTGAACTGTCTTACCATTGTAGGAGGGGGCATGCTGAGGAAGTGAAGCTTGTATCCCTCTCTTACAATGGAACTCCAACTTTCTGCTGTTATCTGCCCCCATTTGGGGGCAAAATAACATAACCTTCCTGGAATGGTGGAAGGCTCTGGCCCGTTCAGGGCCAGGAAGACAAAGGTCTCTAGATGGGAGTCAAAGCCCCTGTGGAAGCTGAGTCTGATGAGCCGGTTGAGGCTTTGCAGCCTTTGTTTTTCTTTGTTTAGGTTGCTGCTGACACTTTTGGGCAGACTGACCTGAACGATGCCCTTGTTGTGTATAGGAGGGGTAGAATAACTTCTTTCTAGTGAAGAATGGTTTTCTGTAGGACCTTTTCGTTGCAGGATCAGCTGTAGATTTTGATAATCTATCCAAGGTGAGATTATCAGCATCTAGCTCATTAGCTTTCTCTTGCCAATTTTTGCCAATGAGATTCTCTCCAGTGCAAGGAATATTCCCCAATTTGTTCTGTACCCAAAGTTCCAAGTCAGATGCCTGGAGCCAAGCAATCCTACGTGCTCCTATGGCAATAGCAGAAGTTCTGCTTATGCACTCAAAACAATCAAAAGCTGCATGATTTACGAATTTGGAAACATCCTGCGCATGTTTGATAAGTGCAAGATAATCTTCCTGCGCATGTTTGATAAGTGCAAGATAATCTTGTCTCTTATCATCCAGAAGGAGAGGGCTCATAAGCTCTAGATCTCCTGTAACTTCCTTAAGGAACATTCCCATATATAAAATGTAGGAACTAATCCTGGCAGAAAGCATAGAGGCCTGGATGGTTCGACGCCCAAAGGCATCAAGAGTTCTACATTCATGTCCTGGAGGATTAGATGCAGGTCTTTTTGCACTCTTGATCCTTCTCATAGCTGATTCCACCACCATGGAATGGTGGGGCAGCTGAGTTTTTTGAAATCCAGGACAGGGAGGAACTTGATACATGATATCGAGCCTATGAGAATGAGGAGAAGTGGTGAGAGGTGTTTCCCACATCCTTAGCATGAGATCATGCAAGATCTCATGAATAGGCAAAGTAGCTGCCTCTTTGGGAGCTTTAGGATACTGTAAAATCTCCAATTCCTTCGCCCTAGGCTCTGTTTCAGGAGCCACTATGATGGAAAGACCTCGAGCAACATCTTGGATAAAATCCTGGAAGGATATATCCTCTGGAGGAGACATCCTACGTTTAGGAGAGGAAGAATCCTCAGGAAGAAGTACTCTGGTATTGACAGAGCTGTCAGAGTCTTCAGACTCAGAGGAGGATTCAAAGTATTTCCTGTCCGGGTAATCGTGCATCGTACGATACCGGTACTGATCGAAGTCGGTATCGACAGGGTCCGGTGCCGACTTGCCAGTACCGGAGGGCATAGCCTGCGTCGCTACCGGTAATCCACCTGCCGACGTAGATGCAATTGGACCCGGTACCGATGTCAGTAGCGGTACCGGTTGAATTGTCTGAAGCGGTTTCGGGGGCATCGATGCCGAGAGAAGAGCTGCCAGACTGCGTTCAATAGCCAAGAATCTCTGGTCTATCGACGCTGCCGATGCCTGGGTATCGGTACCAGATGAAGCGGCCGGTACCCCAGAGCATGGCACCAGTAGTTCTGCCGAGGTTGGGGCCTCGAGAACATCCTGGAGCCCCGATGATGCTTTGGAAGCCGAAGCCTCCTGCTAGGGCAATTTTGCCAGTGTGAGTCCCTCAAGGGCAACGCCAGAGGCATCTCGATACTTAGAAGGAGATCTACCCTTTGAGGACCGGCTAGACTTATGTTTAGTTACCTGAGATCCATGGGAGGAAGACGAAGCCCTGGAAGATGTTGATGCCACAGATGCTGCATTGGAGGGAAAAAGGATGCTAAGTTTAGCAGCTCGGTTTTGCCGACCCCTCTTCGACATCATCCCACAGGCAACACACTTGGAGATAGAGTGGTCAGGACCTAAAAATTTGAGGCACCACTCATGGGTGTCAGTGACGGAGATGGTACCGCCACACTTGGAACACTTTTTAAAACCCGAGGCGGGTTTTTCCATTGTAGAGGAAAGTTGGGCCTAGTGCCCAAAATAGCGCGTGGCACCAGAGGAGAAAAAAAGCTGAAAAACTCCATAAAAGATTTTTTTTTTTTTTTTCAAGGAAAAGAAAGGAAGGCAGACGCGACCACAAAAAAGAAGAATAAAAGGTATATTTTCTGCGGTGACAGGAACTGCGACCTGCTGGCTCCGCGGAAAACGAAGAACTGGAGAGAGACAGTTGGGAAAGGTGGGAAGGCAGCACGCAGGTGCTGTGGGATGCTCCCAAAAGCTTTCTAATTGGACACTGGGGAGCGTTCCCGCCAATGTTCCCTCTAATTTTCTGTAGGCTATCTGCGCATAAAATATCAGCTGTGCAGCTTTTGAAGGAAGGTTAAATTTTTGTGCGCCACATAACGACACTCGGAGTTATATACTTTAAAATTTGACTACATGTCAGAATACAATATGTACACCACACTGATTGCACTAGAAAATATTGTAGAACTTGTGAAAACCATAAATACACAACAACTTTTAAATTTTAAGATGTCTGTGTTGTTTTCTATCAGAATCAGAACTGTAATTTTTGTGCGCTCTGTTGTGAAGTATGTGCGCTCGCTCGGCAAGGTGTGTGCGCGCGCACACGCGCACAGCTTAGAGGGAACAGTGGTTCCCGCGCAGGCTCCGCCGGTACCGACGATACCCATATGTGAAGACTATATTCCTGCTTGTTACTGGAGATAATTTTTTAATGTTATATTCATGTTCAGCTCACCAAGATACTACAGATTAGGGCCTTTTAAAGTCAGTAATGCTTTCCATGTTGACCAGTGTCTTCTATTGCAAAGACAACCAGGTTCAACTGAACAAGGATTTTCTGCATTCAAAGGGAAACCTCCCTTGCAGCTGAGGCCTTCTCAGGATGGTGTTGGACTGGTCTAGCAGGATTTAAGGAAAGGAAAAGAAATTAAAGAATAAATGTATCCTTCTTTATCATCCTCCTAAACCAATTTAGATGTGTTGAAAGTACCAAAAACCATATTAGACCGGGTGGGAGGAAGCCAATGTTTTGAGGACAGCTTCCCTAAAGGCAGAAAATGGTACAAACATCCAACTTGTAGTGTTTGACAAAGGAATGTAAAGAGGACCAGGTAGCCACCCTGCAAATACCTTCCAGAGTGACTACCCTGACTTCAGCCCACAAGGAGGCCTGGACTCTTATGGAATGCACAAAGTAAGCTAAAACAATATTATTTAATCCATCTGGAAAGAGATGATAGATGCTACCTCACCCTAGTGGGCCCCACTAAATACATACAGCCTAGGAGTTTTCCAGAACAAGTCAGTCACTTTCCAATATGCAAGTAGAAATAACCAAACCTCCAACAGGGTTTTTCCTTAAATGAAAATCTTTTTCTCTCCCTTGACATTCCCCCTTGGAAAACGAAGATAGATAAATTGCCTGGCTCAAATGAAAAGGATAACTACCTTTGGCAAAAAGGAATTAATCAGATGCAATGTGACCGATTCAAGGAAAATTTTTAGGTATCCCTATAGAACAGAACTTACAGCTCAGAAATGCAATAGGTGGAGCAAATAGCTATGAGAAAGAGTATCTTTAAGGTAGGATTCTTTCAGGCTCATTTCAACATCATGAACAGTCTCCAAAACAGGGTTCAGCACCAAATTAAGGGCCTACTGGGGAACTGCAGCCCTAAAAACATAGGCTAATCTATTTGCCCTGTGAAGAAAATAGGCACATATCCAAGTAGGCCACGAGGGTGTGACCCTGAATCCTGACTCTGTTACATGAAAGAGCCGCAAACTGCATGTTTAGAAAAACAGGCATGCTTTAAAAAAAGTAGAAGTCATGGACAAATAGTCTTTCGTACGCAGTCTTGAGCTTTTCAAAGATCAGGCTATAAGCCAAAATGGATCCAGGTCTTCAAGACAGGATCTTGATGCAAAAGACCTTGACAATGGTGAAAGAAAAAACCATCCCTGTTGCAAGGCACAATAAGGCTGCATACCATGGCCTCCTGGGCCAATCCAGAGCTATTTAGATGGTGAAGGAGGGATGATCTTCTATCCACCTGAGAATACAACCAATGTGAATTCCAGGAGAAAATGATACAGCAGTCCACTCCATGGCCATAGCTGCATTAGAGCATCAACACTGCTGGATCCTTGCTCCCTTCTTCAATTGAAGAACCTGGAGATTTTAGCGTTTGTGCATGGCTATTAAATGCATGCCTGCAGAGCCCCATTGTTCCACAACTACTCTGTGACCCAGTTTCCATTCCAGAGTCCAGAGTTTTTCTTGCTAGGGAAGTTGAACCCAAGCCTGCTAATGGGGCTGTTGAAATCATCTCCAAATTCTGTTCTTCCCATTGCAACAGGAGTTCTGCCTCCTGCACTACCACTGTTTTCATGGTGATCCTCTTCCTATTGATATATGCCACTGCTATTGTGTTGGCTGACAGAATGCAGATTCTCAACAGCAGAAGCACATGAGCCGAAGTCTGATGACGCTGGTTTCCAACCTGTTGATGCACCACAAATGTTTCCTGTTGAGACCAGAGGCCCTATCCTACCTGCCCCCAATAATAGAGCCCCAAAACCTTCAGACTCGCAACAGAGGAGATTACTATCCAACCAGAAAACTCCAAATCCATCCACTTCTGAAGATTCCTCATGGAGCACCACCAAGTCAGACCTTTCCTGACCACACAGTAGAGGCAATCAAATATCAAAATGTTTTGAGACTGGGGCAACCAGTGGGGCAATAGGGATTTCTACAGGGGCCTAATGAAGGTGTTTGCTTAGGATACCAAATATATAGTCGCCGCCAATGATCCCAGCAGTTGGAGATATCCCCAGCTTGGGGAGCTGGACAAGAGCAGAAACTTTGAAGCTGGCTGTGCAGCTTAAAGACTGTCTTGTCAGGAAGGCAAGGCCTACATTAGTGCTGAACTGGGCGCCAACATATTTAAGAAACAGAGAGAACCAGTTTGCTCTTGGTACAGTTCACCACCCAGACTCTTGAGAATATAAATCACTCTGCCACCGACCCTCTAGTTGTTCTCTTTCAACTTTGCCCAGATAAGTAGGCGTCCAAGTATGGATGAACTATGACGTTATCCCTATGAAGAAAAGAGTCACCATTGCCACCAACACCATTAGCATAGAAAAAGTTATTGGAGTTACAGCAAACTAAAGAGGAAACAGCCTTGAACTGGAAATGTTTTTCCAGAACAGTAAAACGGAACTGTTACTAATCCCAGACCAGAATGTGAATATACCTCAGATTGAAGAATGAGGAACTCCCCTCTTCTGACTGCTAAGATAACAAACCCCAAGGTCTCCATGTTGAGGCAGGTAACTTGACGACAAGTACTGATCCCTCTGAGATCAAAAATAGGTTAAAAGATGCAGTCCTTTGGAACGACGAAGTAGACTGAATGACATCAGCCTCATTCCTCCAGTAGAACTAGTAAAACCACATCAAACTGGAGTAGTCTTTCAAGGTCATTTCTATAGCCAATTTCTTGGAAATGGAGCTGAAGGGTGATATCATATAGGCATCAGAAATGGGAATGGCACATTTTAGGAAGTAACTATTGTGGTAACAGAGAACCCACTGATCTGAAATTATATGGTTCACGCCAAGTAAAAATGATAGAAAACATCCTCTCAATGGAATTACCTCTGAGCGAGCCTACTGATTCTTCACAAGAAGCAGTGCCCTACTATTGTCTCCTGGTTCAACAGAAGGTCTGACTCTCTTCTTGATAACTATTAGTCAGAGAGGAGGTCTGTAATGCCTCAAAAAAATCTTCAAGGCAAGAACAGCTTGGGCGTTTTCCTACCCACTGAGCAGAATCTGTCCTCTGGCAGCCCTTGGGGATTAGTCTCCTCAAGATCTTATACAATCTTCGAGAGAGTGGCCAAACAACTTCCTTTTAAATGGAAACTTGTTGAGCCTGGTTTTGAAGGCTGTATCTACCATCCGGTTCCAAAACCATAACACTCTCCAAGCAGCTATCACTAAAGCCATAGAGCTGGATAGTTTGGTAGTGGTTAGGTCACACCTTTCTAGGATTAGTTCAAAGTGAGGAATACAGCCTCTAGACAGCTGTCCTGAGAGAAGGGAGAAAGATATAACACAAAATAAGAATGCAGCCCATATATTAGGCCTCAGGAAGCTTATCCAGCCATCTTGTTGCCACTAACCATCATGTGCCACCATATGGTGGAGACAGAATACTGGCAAGTTCCAGGGCCACACCATTCCTTATAGCAGTGACATCACTGGAAAGTTGCATTCTCGGCCTCTATCTGCTGGCAGAGTGACATAATCCACACATCTGGATGGGTCTAGCAGGAAAAGGAAAGTTCACGTTCCCAAAGTGGCTCTCTGTTTTAATGAATAGATTTGCTTTGTTTCATGCTAGCAAACTGTACCATTTGTTTCAGTTTCTCCCAGAATGGTGCGGTCTAATGGGAGAGGGACAGTAACTAGATTAACTTCACTGGGGGTTGCACAGTTACTAGAGCTACTCCTTTAGCCTAGACAAAGAATTAAATGCTGCAGTATGAGCAGAACCTTTACTTATAGCACCAGTATGGGATCCTATGTTTCTTCTGGATGCTTGTTAGGAAACCTGTTTCTATCGTGAGAAAGGAAGCATGTGACACTGTGAAATAATGGAAGAGGCTAATGCGTAATTAGGCCCACACTGATTAGTACAACCTACTAACAAATTTAGTGGAGCCGTTTCTTTACTCAAGGGTCTTTGGTTTCAGGAGAACTGGTTTCAAGTTCAAACCTTCAGATCTCCAACTGGAAAACTGGCTGCATGTTGCAGAGTATATAGAATGCTCAAATCTATACTTGCTTTCCATAACTTCTATTGGTCTTTCGATTTTTATACCAATCACAATCCCCACTACCTAGGGATCTGTAGTGAGTAACCATTCACTGTAATATCCAGTGGGAAGAAACATGGTTGACTAAAAACACTAAAAAGTTAGTTTTTCAAAAATACTGGTTAATGGATAAGATAGCCAGGTAGTTTTAAGCACATCACTTTAGTTATATTTTCAGCCAAGCAGTCACAAACTGCTCACATAGTTTGTTGCTGAAAATGCACTTAAAACTTATATTTAGGTAAACCAACTGGATAATTTTTTCTCATACCAGCATAACCTAAGCAGGTACTTCTGAAAATTCACAAGTACCCTAGGTATGTTACGTCCCTAACTTAAATACATCTTCCAGAAATCCCACCATTTATGTGGGCAAAAGTATGTGTGCAATAAAATATGTGCATACTACATGGGGGAAGTCTTCAAACAGCTGGATATTTCTGTATAACTCCCAAGGTTACACAAGTACATCCAAACTAAGTTTTCAAATATCTGCCTCCAAAGCTGATAGAAACACCATATCTGATGTAGGCTATTAAAGAAATTAAAGACTCAAACAGTCCAGGAATCAGAATGTGCACCCGCTGCCTTCATCAGCTCTCCCCAGTCGGGGGATCGAGCCTCAAGCGGTGGGAGGAGCGGCAGCAACATCGTCGCCCAATCGGGGCCGAGTGCAGGAACTTTAAAAGTTCGCGCCATCGGGCGGGCCCGCGCCTGAGGGCCTCGCCAGAGGGCCCTTTGGCATGGCCCTTAGGCGGGGACCGAGAGTAAGGTCACCAGAAAACCGCTGCATTCCACCCAGCTCCAGACGGCATATTCTAACAGCAAGCCCACCCAGCTACAAACAGCAACGCCGGTCTGTATACCTGAACCCTGCACTACTTAAGAAACACTAGTCCGTTCTAATGTTCCTAGCTCTCACTGAAAAGTACTAAACAATGCAGCCCATACGATATACTATTGTATTGTCAGTTTAAGATACAATATAACCTGCTAGCATCTTAGTTTATTACTGTTTCATCTCAGTATTGCAGTTTTGCCAGTTACAGCTCAATTTTGCATTCTCGTATAATAATTCCTCTTTACTGAAGTGTCTCATCACTGTACTGTGGCTCATTACTGCACTGCACTGTCCCAGTATCGCACTGCACTGTCCCAGTATCGCACTGCGCTACATCATAACTACAGTGTCTCACACACAATCCCAACCCTCAAAATGGCCCTCCAAGTCGCTGCCATTCTTAGCTTTTACCTCCTTACTCACTGACTTGGAACCTCCCAGGCCCTTTATACGCCACACGGCAAGATTCAGGTCTTGAATAGCCATGGAAAAAGATGGTATGGTCCCCCATACTCCCACCCTGGCAGTGACGCTTACACGCGCCGCTCCCACCTGATACATGTAGCACTCCAGTTATCCAAGACACCCATCCAGGACAAACCTCTGAGTTGCCGACCCCTAAAGTGTGCCATCATCAACGCGCGTTCTATACGCAAAAAATGGCCCGTTGTCCTAGACACAATCTCCCTTTATGACCTAGAGATACTTATGATCACGAAAACCTGGCTATCATCGGAAGACAATATCCTCCTCAACCAACTACTACCCCCCAATTTCTCCATACATACGAGACATAGGGATAACAAAAAAGGAGGAGGGGTGCTCATAATCACCAAATCAGACCTTAACTTCCACACATCAGACTCCTCTAGCACAAACAGCCTGGACATTCTCTCCATTGCAAACCAGCAATGCTCCCTCAACTTGTTATATAGAACACCGACTACATATCCAGATGACCTTCCAACCATTATTGACCTTGCAGCCAACACCCTCACTCCCAATAAACCAAATTGGATAATGGGTGATTTCAATCTCCCGTCCTTACCCCAAAGCCACGCAAATGCGTTCCTTGGTGCAATGGAAGACCTGGGTCTCAAAAAAATCATCAATGAACCCACACATTCAAAGGGGAATATTCTTGATATGGTATTTGTTCCGCAGCCAGTCATGGAACAAAACCGCAATCTTCCAATATCAATCGTTGATGTACCCTGGTCGGACCACAAATTGATTATTATCCAGATACCCATCAACAATGACCAGCTGAACAGAAGCCAGACTACGAACACTTCACGAACAGCCACAAGAAGCTTTCACCCATTCAACAGGGAACACATCCTGAGACCCAATCACTCCTCAACAATACCACGCCGAACCTTGATAAACTAATCTCTTCCTGGAACTCCAACCTGCTTGCCATCTCACAACACCCGAACCCCAAGAACACAGCAAGGACAAAAAGAAGCTCCGCCCCATGGTTCTCTCCTGAGCTGCAATCTTCTCTTACTCAACTACGCAGACTTGAGCGCCGATGGCGCCGATCGCTCTCAACTGAAGACCAGACCGCCTACCGAACCCACCTTTCAATACACCGAGAAACAATCACAACCAAAATGAGACAATATCACACTGACACCCTAAAGAGATCTCTGAATAAACCACGTGACCTCTTCAACTTGGTCAAATCCCTCTCGAAGGAACCATCTCCCGAACAACACAGTGAGATTCACCCAGAAAAATTCGCTGACTACCTGCAATCCAAGATCGTTCAAACTGACACGGTCTCAGCAGTCACGTATCAAGAACCAATGGGCCTATCCCCACTAAAGAAATTTTCCACACCATCCACTAAATGTATTGAAGACACCATAGCATCTCTCAACACCTCCACTGCACAAACTGACCCATGCCCAGCTTTTTGGATTAAGGAGCTGCATGATGTGTTCAGCCCTGTCATCGCAAATATAATGAAGCTCTCCTTCACAACAGGATATTTCCCCACAACACTCAAGCAGACTTCCATTAGGCCACTATTGAAAAACCCCAAACTAGACCCCCAAAGAGTCGATTCGTATAGGCCAATAGCCAGTATCCCCCTCTTAGCTAAGATAATTGAGAAAGAGGCGCAACGGCAAATTCAAGATCACATAGATACCGCTGCTCCCCTAGATAGCTGCCAACATGGGTTCAGAGAATATCATGGGGTCGAGACACTTCTCACTAGTCTATTCAACGATATCATCACTGGCATTGACAACATCTGACAAGGTTTTGTGCTCATCTTCCTAGATATCGCTGCGGCGTTCGACTCCGTGAGTCACGAAATTCTCCTCGGAAGACTGAAAGAGAAGGGCGTCTGCAACAGTGCGCTAGGATGGTGTAAATCTTATCTGGATGGAAGATGGCAATATGTGAAATCCGGATCAGAAGAGTCAAAACATTTCCATCAAAAGCAAGGGGTACCTCAAGGCTCCTCGTTATCCTCCTCCTTATTCAATATTTACATGCAGCCCATCTGCAGCATCATAAGATCATTCAATGTGAACTGTTTGATATATGCAGATGACATTCTCTTATACATGCTGTTCTCCACAGCTCACATGGATCTGGCCCCGCTTATAGACTGTTTCAATGCGGTCTCAACGTGGCTCCAATCACAGAACCTACGCATTCAACATAAAAAAACCAGAGGTGCTATTCATCACCAGAGACCCCAACTTTACTCCCCCATCCCATGTCAGTGTCAAGGAAGCTGATTTACAAACTAAAGAAACAATAAAATACCTTGGAGTTACTTTGGACCAACGTCTGGATATGAAACACCACATAAGCAGCATAGTCAAAGCCGTTTATTTCAAAATCCGCTCACTCAAACACCTACGCTCCCTGTTGGACCCAGATGATTTCCGGACCATATACCAAGCGCTAATCCTGCCACACTTTGACTTTGCAAACGCCATCTTTCAAGGTCTCCCCCAATCCACTCTGACCCCCTTGCAGTTGGCCATGAATTCCGCAGCAAGGGTCCTCTACGGAGCCTCCAGAAGCGACCACGTGACTCCCATTCTCAAACAGCTTCACTGGTTACCTATCCATGGGAGGATCATCTTTAAAACCTTACTCCTATCATTCAAGGCAATCAAAGGTATTTCATCCTCCTCACTCACAGATCTTATTCACATGGTTCCCCCCAACAGATCCAGAAGAGCAACAGCTGTAAACCTTTTAACAACCCCAAAGGCATTGACAAAGTACAACATGACAACCACAAACAGGGCGTTCATTTTCTATGTCCCCAAATGCTGGAATGCTCTACCCCCTGACATTAGGACCATTGCCGACCTATTATCAGTTCAGGAAGGCACTCAAATCCCACCTTTTCCTCCAATACTACCCAACCAGCAATCAAACCTAGATACCCCTCTGAAGAAATGACCCACTCTAGAAAGACCCTTACATTCGTTATGCGATTTTTACCTAACCTTGTTCCGTGTAAATATCTCATGTATATAGTTAAACCCTGTTATCCAAGTTTGCACTCCTGTTCGATGTAAAACCAGACAGCTTGTTGTTATGGTCGTTATGTTATGATGTAAACCGCGCTGATACCGAATAGCGCGGTATATAAGAAATTGTAATAAATAAATAAATAAATAAACCAACCCACATTAGGTTAAAAGGTTCAATTTTCAAATCTAGCTGATTCATAAACATTTCAGTATTTCCCACCTAGTTTTATCTAATTTCTCTGTACCACATTTCTAATCACCTTCACTACCTAAAACTGGAATGTACTTAGGTTTATAAGTAATAAATCAGTCTCTTACTTAGCAGGACTGAGCACTAGCCACTTAGTTTTCAAAAGGATTCTACCCACTGACTTTGCAGGTCATGTGTCTATGGAAACAATTCTTAATGGAAAGATCTATAAAAGGAACAGAACACATTTAAGTTAAAGTACATCTATACCTGAAAGAATTCTGCAGACATCTCTAAAAATGGAGCCTCAAAATCTTCTTCATAGACTGATCGTCCTTCAAGGCCTAGAATCATTAACATCTGGCATGCATTTCTTATTGCTCCTCTGCCAAAATAAATATATATATGTATATTAGCTTAGCAATATATGCATTTTTTTAAACACATATGTCAGGGAACAGATTGGATAGACTATAATACAATTGCAGAGTAGAATGTCATTAATGCTGCAAAGTGGTCTACCTGTAACTGGTATTCTCCAAGGATGGCAGGATATCAGTCCTCACATGTGGGTGATGTCATTTGAGAGCCTGGGTCGAAGAAAATGTAAAACAAAAATGTAAGAGCTTTCCAGAGCAGTGCAATGTACATGCGGGGGGACCTCCTGCGTTAGTACCATTGCGCCAAGCGACCTCTGTGCAATATAAAGCTATAAAGAGAAGGGCAAATTTTGTGAGGACCATTATCTTGATGTCCTTGCAGAACATCTGTTACAAGTAAGAAGCTTCTGCTTTCTCTGAAGACAAGTAGGATATGCAGACCTCACAAAAGGAATTCCTAGCTGCAGACTTCAGTTGTATGTGTGTTTATAATCAAGGCAACCTGAAAATTGTAAAATGGGCCTTGTGAAGATGGGATGTGAATGTGTAGACATATACCTCAGTCTTGTATATCTCCTCCGTGGAGGCTGACCTCAGGTGGGTCATCGAAGCTACCAGGGTTCTTAACACATTAAGAACCCAGACATGCTTTTCCCAGATTAAGCCTACCTGGTCATAAGGAAAAGAGATACAATCTGGGAGTCAGTGCCTTTAATGCATTTGGGCCAGACTTTGAGCTTTTCCTTCTGTTCCTGACAACCAGGAAAACCCTCAGGCACAGCCTAATTAAGAATGGCAGGTGGCACAGCTAGAAATATTGTGCTCTCGACCAAGGCATGTGAAAAACAATTTGAATGCTAGAGACTGACAGTGTCCTGTTTCTGGGACATTGAAAAAATAATAGATGAGACAAAAATCAAATGGCTTGATCGTAAATATTTTGACTAAAATTGTTGTGTTTTTTAATCTACCTGAGTGTGTGCAGAAAGTGGGGTGACTAGCTTGCCCCTCCCCCCTACTGAGGAATTGTTAACTCTGTTTTCCTCCCTGCCCATCTGTGTTGAGCCATCTTGCCTTTTTGCTCTGAAAAGAGCAGCTCCATTACTCACGGCAACCGATCAATCCAGGACTTATTTCAGTTCAGAAAGGCCTTAAAACTTCACCTCTTCCTCCAGTTTTACCCAGAAGCCAATGTGAATGCTGCACCATCCTCACAAGCCTCTCAGAACCCCCTTGACTGAAGTCAAAAGAGTTCCCAATTATGTCTTAAATTGTAAATAGTTACCCTGTTATCCAAGTTGCATTACCTGTTCAACTGTAAACACAAAGTACCATTGGAAATGTGTATTTTATTGTTCATTGTAAACCGCACTGATGCTGAATAGCGTGGTATAAAAGAGACTCTAATAATAATAAGTATTGCTCCTAGCTTCAGTAAGACAGTTTAACTGCTTGCTTATGAGTCCTGTGTATATATGGATATTTATTTTATCATTGTTAATGTGCTTTTTACCTTATCTGTATTTTTTTTTGTAATATTGTTCGGCTCCCTCCTATTTTCAGCTGTCTCTTGCTCTTCCTCTTGCTTATTATCCCTCCCTCCCACCCACAGCCTACCCACCCCCTGGCTAACAGTCTCTTATAGCTGTCCTGTGCTCATTACCACTATTACTCACAGGTGCACCCTAATCCCCTGATATCTTTCTCCTGCCTATTCTTCATATATTCTTCTGACTTATGTTCTCCTCTCCATCTCTTTCTTATAGCTCTACATCACTTTCTCTTCCTATTGTTGACACTCCCTAATCTTCTCCCCTCATACCAACAACTTCAAGCCCCCCCTCACCATCCTCACTTCTCCCACCATCTTGTCATCTACCCTATACCAGTTCTTGAGCTTCACAATGTTCTTCCTCTCATTCAAGCATCTTCTCTCTCTCAAAGAACCTCACCCTTGTTACCAACTGTGCCTTCTCTTCTCTGCCCCACCTCCTTCTGTCATCTGGAGATATCAATCCCAACCCTGACCCCTCTAGTGTTTTGACACTACCAGGACAGATCCTCACGCAACTGCTCAAATCTTATTCATATTCCTCTCCTTTCCCCCTCCTCTCCTTCTTTCTCATGTGCCTTGTGGAATGCACAATCTATCCCAAATAAGCTTGCCTTTATTCATGATCTCTTTCTCTAATGCTCTCCATCTTCTGACTCCGAAACATGGCTCCTCCCTGAAGATTCAGCTTTAGTTATCGCCTCCCCCCCCCCCACGACATCCACTTCTACTTTTCTGACTGACTTGTGACTTTCCTTCATTCTCGATTCATCTTCCCCATCCCTTATTCTCAAGAATTTTAACATTCATGCTGATAACTCCTCTGACCTTTATGCTTTAAAGCTCCTCTCCCTTACCTCATCATTCAACCTCTAGCTTTGCTCTACTACCCCTACTCACCAGCAAGGCCACTGCCTTGACCTTGTATTCTTCTCTAATTTCTTACCCTCAAACGTCTATACCTCAGTTATTCCCTTATCTGGCCATTACCTGCTAAGCTTCACTCTTCATCATCCCCTACCTCAGTCTCACCCAGTCTCCTCCATTACTGTCTCACCACCTCTTTCCTCCACTATGTCATCAGTCTGTTCATGAGGCAGTAGCTTCCTATAAAGCGTAGTTACTCACCTGTAACAGGTGATCTCCGGGAACAGCAGGAATTTGGTCTTCACATATGGGTGATGTCTATACCAATGGAGCCCGCACGGGAACACTCCCCAGTGTCCAATAGGAAAGCCTTTGGGAGCATCCCACTGTGCCTGTGTTGCTGTCTTCCCATCCTTGCAACTCTCCCTCCTCAGTTAAGTTGTAGCTGAGATAAAAGGAGAGAAAAAGAGAAGAGAGAAACCTACAACTCCTAGGGGAGGAGGGTGGGTTGTGAAGACTAAATTCCTGCTGTTCCCAGAGATCACCTGTTACAGCTGAGTAACTACATTATCTCCAGAAATAAGCAGGAATATAGTCTTCACATATGGACTCCCTAGCTCCCAGATGCCAGAGAAATTACCTCAGAATCGGTAGATTTGCCTCAGAGTAGGCATCAAGAGGTCATGGATTCTCTATGGATATCTGGTATTGATAAAATCTGCGACGGAAGGTAGGAGCTGCCCTGAAAGAGGTGCTGGAGAACAGCCTGGCCAAACATGGCATCCCAGCGGGAGTCCTTGTCAAGAAAGTAATGAGCAGCAAAGGTATGTACTGAAGACCAAGTAGCTGCTTTGCAGATTTCATCAATGGCCACAGACTGTAGGTTTGCCGTTGAGGCAGCCATGGCACGAACATTATGGGTAGTGACGTGCCATTCAAGAGATAATCCTGCCTTAGCATAAGCAAATGAGATGCAATCTGCTATCCAACTGGACAGAGTACGTTTAGAAACTGGGAGACCCAAGTGACTAGGGTCAAAGGAAATGAACAACTGCAAAGCTCTGCAGTGCTCTCGAGTCCTTTGAAGATAAAATGCTAAGGCATGCTTGCAGTCAAGGGTGTGCAAGATTGTCTCTGACCTAGAGGAATGCGGTCTAGGGAAAAAGATGGGAAGGTAAACTGATTGATTGAGATGGAAAGGAGACACCACCTTTGACATGAAATGGGGACGAGTCCTAAGGACAACCTTATGGTGAAACCGGGTATAAGGTGGATCTGTCACCAAAACCTGACGCTTACTAAAGCGTCTAGCCAAAGTGAGGGCAATTAGGAAGATAACCTTTCATGAGAGAAACTAGTGGGGTTGTGGCTAAAAGTTCAAAAGGTGGCTTGAGGAGCTGCCCTGAGACGACATTAAGATCCCATGCCACCGGTGGTGGGCTGATGGGAGGCTTGATCAATAAAAGCTCTCATGAAGCACGCTACAAGCGGTTGTGAGGAGATGGGCTGACCATCCAAGGGATGGTGAGAAGCAGCAATTGCACAGAGGTGAACCCTTACTGAATTAGTCTTTAGACAAGATGAGGAGAGATGTAAGAGATACTGAAGAAGAGCCTCCACAGGAGCTGAAAAGGCTTGCACCTTCTGCGAACACCAGGTGGAAAACCTACGCCACTTGAGCTCATAAGAACATCTGGTGGATGGTTTTCTGGAGGCTAGCAGGATCTCTTTTATTTCCTGAGTCAGGTTAAGATTTTGTAATACTATGCTTTCAGCAGCCAAGCCATGAGATGGAGAGACTGCAGATTGGGATGGAGTAGCACACCCTCTCTTCCTAGGAAAGAAGATCAGGAGCTGATCCAAGACTCAGGGGGCGAGTCTGAGATAGATGTAGCAGGAGAGGAAACCATAGTTGACGTGGCCAGCACAGGGCTATGAGAATCATTTTTCCCCTGTCTGCTTGAAGCTTGAAGAGTGTTTTGGGAATCAGGGGTATGGGAGGAAAGGCATACAGGAAATCCTGACTCCAGTGAAGGTGGAAAGTATCTACCTGCTGTAAGCTGGACATCAGGGTTCTGGTGCAGAAACAAGGAAGCTTTGCATTCTGCGGAGTAGCAAAAAGGTCTCAGGAGTTCCCCAGGTCTGAAAGACAAAGGAGATCGAGTCGGATTCCTTCTTCCACACGAATGGTCCCTCCATCTGGAGAACATTTGTCTGCTAGGACATTTTGCTGTCCCAGGAGATATACCGCTTGGAGGTTATCCAATGAGCAATGGCAAAAGACCAAAGCTAGAGAACCTCCTGGCAGAGGGCCAAGAGCCCAATCCTCCCTGTTTGTTCACATAGAACCTGATTGTCCATCTGGATAAGAATGTTTAGGCCCTGTAGTAGTTGTTGAAACGCGTTGAAACGCTTTGAGGGCATTGAAGATAGCACGAAGCTCCAGTAGATTTATCTGGAGCTGCAACTCCTGCTTCATCCAGAGGCCCTGAGTGGAGAGAGGGCTTAAGTGAGCTCCCCAGCCCAGTTTGGAGGCATCCATCGTCAGGATGCATTGATATGGAGGCATCTGAAAAGGTGACCCTATGAGAAGATTTGTTAGGATACACCACCATAGAAGGTCTGTGACTTGGATCCAGTCCTTGAGGACCCCCGAGACCTGCTTCCACTGTAATGCAAGGGTCCACTGAGCTGTTCACATGTATGGGACCACATGTACTATAGAGGCCCATATGGCCTAGAAGTTGTAGCATCTCTTTGGCAGAGAGATGGTCCCTGAGCCATACTTGAGATGTGAGCTGCACTAGTTGAGTACAATGGTCCTGGGGTAGAAATGCCCTTGACCGTCAAGTGACTAGAAGAGCTCCTATGAATTCTAGTGTTTGAGTGGGAACTAGATGGGATTTTGGAAGATTTATCACAAATCCCAGATCTTGCAGTACCTGCATTGTACGAAAGAGGGATAGATGAACCTCCTGTGAGGTGGCTGCCCTTATCAGTCAGTCTAAGTAAAGGAAGACAAATATCCCAAAAGTTCTTAACTACGATCACCATGTACTTTGTGAAGACTCTTGGTGCAGAGGCAAATCCGAAGGGAAAGACTCTGTATTGATAGTGATTTCCCTGGAAGATGAAGCATAGATACTTCCTGTGTTCTGGATGAATGAGGATATGAGTATATTCTTCTTTTAGATCTAGAGAACAAAGCCAGTCCTAACTCTGGAGATACAAGGGTTCCTAGTGAAACCATCCTGAATTTCTCCTGGACTAGAAACTTGTTTATTTTTCTGAGGTCTACGATGGGTTTGTACCCTCTGTTTTTCTTTGGAATGAGAAAGTAGGGAGAATAGAACCCCATCCCATGTTGGGATGTTGGAATCTCTTCTATGGCATGCTGTGACAGAAGAGAAGTGACCTCTTGCTGGAGGAGAGCAGTGATGGGAGTTGAGAATGATATTCCTCCACTAGGGTGGAAGGGGGTATGCTTTGTAAATGAAGCCTGTACCCCTCTCGCACTATGGTTAGTGTCCACTGCTCTGAGGTGATGAGATATTGAGGGTGGTATTCTCAGATTCTAACTGAGAAGCCTTATCTTGCCAATTCTTCCCAAACAGGTTCTCACCTGTACAGGGAATATTACCCAGCTTGTCTTGAACCTACTGTCCAAGGTCTGATGCTTAAAGCCATGCAATCCTACATGCACCAATGCAGATGGATGTTGCTCTGCTAGTGCACTCAAAACAGTCGAAGGTTTCCCTATTGACAAACTTCGAAACAATCTGGGCATGTTTGACTCATATAAGATAGTTTGCTCTCCGGGAGAAGAGGAGCCATTGATTCCAGATCCCTAGTTACCTCCTTAAGGAACATACCCATGTAGAGTATGTATGTATCCACCAGTTCTGCCCTCCAACCACCTTGAATCACCTCGTCCATTTTCCTACTTTCCTTCTCCCTCCCCCTGGTTCTTTTTGCCTTCTGTCTTAGCCTGCTACTCTCTCTCTGTCCTATCAGCTTTGGCGTTCTTTTCTAACTTTTATTTTCTGCAGTTGTCATTTTGTTATTGTACACCACCCTGATGCTTCGGCCTGGGCGGTCAATCAAGCAATTCAATAAAGATAAAGATGAACTTATGTGGACTGAAAGAATGGAGGCCTGAAAGCACCGCTGCCCAAAGGCATCAAGGGTTCTCGTTTCCCTACCAGGGGGATTGGAGAAGTGCGTTTTAGAACTCTTAATTCGATGCATAGCCGATTCCACTACCATTGAGTGGTGTGGAAACTGTGTTTTCTGGAACCCAGGACTTTCCATACCCGATACATGATATCAAGTCGCCGAGTATGGGGAGAAATGTTGAGGGGCGTTTCCCCATCTGGAGCATAAGGTCCTGGAGTATACAGTGAACAGCAGAGTAGTCACCTCCTTAGGAACTGTAGGGTATTGGATTTCCAATTCCTCTGTTCTGGGCTCTTTTTCGGATGTAGGTGTAATGGAAAGGCCCCTCGCCATATCCTTGATAAACTCTTGAAACGACATATCTTTGGGAGTGGACATGCGCCATTGCGGTGACGGTGAGGGTTCCTCCGGAAGACTTCACATTTCTTGGGTACCGATCGATTCATCATCCGAAGAATTGGAATCGGTAGAGTTAAAGTATCAGCGGAAGCAATGCTCCTGCTCTTGTAAGCTCCGGTACTGATCGAGACCAGTATCGGACCAACTTTCATACGAGTACCTCAGAACTGGGAACAGACTCGAGAGTTGGCATGGGTGGGAGTGTGTGGAGCGGCATGAAATCCAATGGAGTCTGCACTGGCACTGTTGATGGTACCGGCAGTAACGTCCTAATCAGTACCGATGCCACCAAAAGAGACTCCACTCAATGGCCAGGATACGCTGATCCATAGAGCTTGCCAATGCCTGGGCAATGGTACCAGAAGCATGGACTCCCATCCCAGAGCATTGCATCAGGTGCTCTCCTGAGATGGGAGGCCTCGGGAGCATCCTGGACCCCTTTGGTGGCTTTGGAGTGGAGGTCCTCCTGCTGGAGTTGTTTGGCCGGTCAATTCAACTCCAGGGCAAAACTTGAGGCATCTCTATACTTAGAGATCTACCCTTGGGAGGATGGCCTGTCTTCAATGAAGACTTGTGTTTCGATACCTGAGATCCATCAGAGGAAAACAATGCCCTCGACAATGTCAAAGCGAGTGAAATCGTATCGGAGGCAAAGAGGGAGCAGAGTTTTGCGGCCCGATTCTGTAGGCCTCTCTGTCATCTTTTTGCGTGGGGCATTCGGATGGCTGGTGATCTGGGCCGAGGCATTTAGGATACCAGTTATGGTGCTACCACACTTAGAACATTTTTTAAAACCACCGACTAGTTTTTCCATTGTGTCGGTAGACTGGATGGAAGGCCTATGGCCTAAAATGGCAACGATGTGCCTAGAGAAATTTAAGATCTTTTTTACAGAAAGAATGAAATAGAACCGAAGATATCTGTTCCGGTGTCGATAGGAAGGCAGGCGCAACCACTAAAAATAACAAAAGAAGAAAAATGAAGGCATTTTCTGCAGTGACATTTGATTCCTGCTGGCTCTGTGGAAAATGAAGAACTGAGGAGTGAGAGTTGCAAAGGTGGGAAGGCAGCGACTCAGGCACAGTAGGATGCTCCAAAAGGCTTTCCTATTGGACTCTGGGGAGCGTTCCCACGCAGGCTCCGTCAGTACTGACATCACCCATATGTGAAGACTACATTCCTGTTTGTTCCTGGAGACTTTTCTCTGCTCTGGATGATCTCGCTCCACCCACGCCACATTCTGTGAGGCGTACTGTACCTCAGCCCTGTCTTCGATTACCTGCCATCTACATTCCAGTGCCGGCTCAGCTCAAATCCCGCACCCTTGAGGACTTTCTACACTTCAAAATCATGCTTGTCTCTTTCCAGTTAGCCATAGCACTTACCAAACAAGGCTATTATATCCACCTAAATCTCTTGCCTCTGACCCTTATCTCTTCACAACTATCAATGCTCTCCTCAAGATGCCTCTGCCTCTGACACATCCTTCCCAAACTTTGGTCGACTATTTCCATGACAAAGTCCACAAGATTACGTTCCAATTCCCCACAGGATCTGCTGCATCCCCTCTTCACGCCCAACTCTTCCCCTCAAGTTCTGTCACCCTTTCTTCCTTTCCTAAGATCTCTGAGAAGGAAACCACACATTTTTCCTTCTCAAAACTCACTACCTGCTCCTCTGATCCTATTCCCACCCATCTCCTAAGCTCCATATACTCCACTGTCATCCCTTCCATCTCTCATATTCTCATCCTATCACTCTCCACTGCAAATGTTCCTGCATGCTGTGGTCATAACTCTCCTCAAACTCTCACTAGACCCTACCTGTCCTTCTAATTATTGACCCATGTCCCTCTTCCCCTTCGTTTCTAAACTACTTGAATGTGCAGTTCACCACCATTGCCTTGGCTTTCTCTCATTTCAAACTCTTCTGGATCCTTTGCAATTTGGCTCTCATCTTTTACATGCTACTGAAACAGCTCTTGCCAAAGTCTCCAACGACCTCTTCCTGGAAAAATCCAAGGGCCTTTACTCAATCCTCATCCTTCTGGATTTTTCTGCTGCTTTTGACATTGTTGACCACCACTTTGTCCTTGCTTGGTTTTAAGGGCTCTGTGCTAGCTTGGTTCTCCTCTTTTCTCTATCACACTTTCAGTATTTGTTCTAATGGATCTTCCTCTACTGCTAACCTGCTCTCAGTTGATGTACCCCTAGGATCTGTCTTGGGCCCACTTCTTTTCTCTATATACCCAGTCCATTGGTGCACTCATCTCCTCCCCATGGCTTTCAGTATCATCTTTACACTGATAACTCACAGATCTCTCTACACCTGAAATCCCTCTAGCAATCCAGCCCCAGATCTCTTCCTGCCAATCTGACATTGCTGCCTGGATGTCTCACCGCCATTTGTAAGTGAACATAGTCAAAACCGAGCTGCTTCTTTTTCCCCTTAAACCCACCTCTCCGCTTCCTCCTTTCCCAATCTCTATGGATAACACTATTAACTCCGTTTCTTCGGCTCACAACACCTTGGGGTTAGTCTGACTTCTCCCTCTCCTCCTCCTCACACATCCAGCCTATAAAAAAAAGAAACGTCAGGTTTTAGCTATCAGCAACATTTGCCCCTTCCTTTCTGAACACACTACTAAGACAATTATCCACTCTTTAGTTACCTCCTGTCTAGACTACTGCAACCTCCTCCTTGCTGGTCTCCCTCTGAATCATTTCTCCCCTTCAAAATTCAGCTGAACGGCTAATCTTCCACCAGCCTCAATATGCCCACATAATCCCTCTTCTCAAGTCGTTTCATTGGCTCCCTATCTGTTTCTGTATCCAGTTCAAATTTCTCCTACTGACCTATAAGTGTACTTATTCTGCTGCTCCTCGCTACCTTTCCTCTTATCTCTCCCTATACCCCCCTTCCATGGGAACTCCGCTCTTTGGGCAGATCGCTTCTAACTGTGCCCTTCTCTTCTACTGCCATCTCCAGACTTCGGATCCTTTCACCTTGCTGCTCCTTATGCCTAGAACAAACTACCCAAGTCTGTACCTCAGGCTTCATCTCTGGCCCTTTTCAAATCTAGGCTGAAAACGCACCTCTTCAAGGTTGCTTTTGGATCATAATCTGCTTAGTCTCCTATGTGTTTCTTTACCATTCCCACTAAATGTATCCTTGTCCTCAGCTGTTTCCTGTCCTGACTAGATTGTAAACTCTGATGAGCAGTGACCATCTTTTACATATGCCTGTACAGCACTGCGTACACCTTGTAGCACTATACAAATTAGTACTATTAGTAGTAGTAGCAGCAGCAGTAGTCAATGCACCAATACCATTGCAGATCATGGCACAGGAAAAATTAAGGAAACTTTAGAAATGACCAAAAAACTTAAATAAAAGGGGAGGAGGAAATATAAACATTTTTTTAAAATTCTGAGTTTTGTAAGAGAGGAATCCAAGGAGACAAAAAAAATGTCTGGTGGGCTCCACACACAAATCTGGACAGAGGTGGCCCTATGTGATGCTGGCGCAAAAGCCCCCGATACGTGCAAGTGCACTGCTCTAGAAGGCTCTCAGAAATGTCTGCATTTTCTTTGGCCCAGGTTCAATTGGATAACGCTGCCCACTAGGGAGGACTACATATCTTGCTTGTCCTCTGAGAAAGATAGTTAGCACTTTTGAATGGAATTAACACAAACAGAAAAGCAAGCTTTCAAAAGATATTAGAAAATAAATAAAAAAGGCTAAGTGCCTAACTTAATACTTCTGACCTGGTCCTGCACCCACCCATTTTTTAAACCCTTAAATTTAGGGATTTGGAAGAACTACATGCCTAATTCCTTAAGTTAAGCATATAAATTGATTGCTTGTACTAAATAGTGGCAATGCATATACTGGTAATTTACTCAGACGATAAAAGGCTGTATTATAAAATCTAAAGACTACTCCATGGTAGTTGCGATAATTTAGCCAAAAGGTTTAATTAGAATGGAAATTAGGATCAAGAGGTAAGTATGAAAAATGCTAACCAACTTGTTAGCTGCTTGCTGAAGTCAGATTTACTGTTTTTTCAACAAAAATAAAAAGGAGCCATTTTACCAGTTTTTTTCCCCTTGAATCTTGCTAGACCAGTCCAGCCAAGTAAGTTATGCTCCTTTGCCAGCAGGTGGAGGCAGATTTGAACAACTTTCAGTGATGTCATCACTAGGTATATATGCTGGTGTAGCACAGAGAAACCAGTATGACATTTCCCAAGCAGTACACTGAAAAACTCAGCAAAACCAACAATTCAACTTTGTAACAAACATGAGTATTTGGCTCTCTTACCAGAATTAACTTTTGAGTCAGGCAAGGATATCAACAATACGATCAAAAGGCAGCAGGACTTCGCAACCTGTAAAAGGGATTCTTCCAGGGTGGGTCCTGGACTGGTCTAGCAGTAGTCAAAGAAAGAAAGAAAATCATCATCAGATACAATTTCTCCTTCATCATTATTCTACTAGACTAGTCCAGATGAGTGGGATGCACCCAAGCAGTCAGGACCCAAGGTAGCAGAAAGAACCTTCTGGACAGGACTGCCCTGTTACAGTCACCATCCGCTTTGGCTCCCATATGGAACAAGTAGTGCTTCATAAACGTGCTCACAGATGACAAGGTGCCGCCTTGCAGATGTCCTCTGGAGACACTAAGGTAGACTCTGTCCAGGAAGATGCTTGTGCTCTAGTGAAATGAGTTCTGACTCCCTCTAGCAGCCACTTAGCAGCCAGAAGATATGCTGATCCAATGGCTTCCTTAATCCAGTGAGCAATAGAGGATAAAAAGAAGGCACCGGAAATTTCCAGGTCCCTGATCAACACCCTTCACACATCCACTAGATGTAGCAAGAGATCCCTCTGAAGATCTTCCTCCTCAGATGATGATGATAGAACAAGCTGATTAAGACGAAAGGAAGACAGCACCTTTGGGAGAAAGAACGGCACAGTCCAAGCAGACAGAGGCCACCTAGATGACCAAGAAAAGCTCCCTGCAGGTCTGACACTTGCCCAGTAGATGCTATGGCCACTAGATCATCACCCAAGGGTCAAATCCTTGACAGAGGCCCTTATGAATAGGATCAAATGGAGGCCCGTTCAGTGCCTTTAACTCCAGAAAGAGACTCTACTAAGGAATAACCAAACACACTGGTGCTAAATCTATTTCACTGCTAGGTGGAAGCATGAGACGTCAGGGTGAGCTGCCGGCATTCTTTGAAGGCGACCCCTGTAGCATGCCAAAGGCAGTCACCTGAACCTTGAGAGAGAGTTCAAGGTTAAGTACTGATCCAGGCCAGACTAAGGAGAATACAGCAATCATATTCACCTTCCTGGCCTCCAGGGAAAGAGAGGAACACTATCTCTGAAATACCCTCCACATTCTAAGAATAGAATTGGGCCTTAAGCAGGGTGTTTACTACCACTCCCAAGTGCCAGGCCATAAGTGATAAGGGACCAGGAACCTCCATCATTAGGGGTACCTGTCATAGGAGACCCTTCTAAGGCAAAAAGAGGGAGGGACCCACCAATAGATTCAAGAGATCCACATACTTTGGCCTGCGAGACCAGTCCAGGACCACTAGAATCATTGGACAAAGGTGGGCCCAAATTCTGCACAGAAAGTGGCTCACCAAGGGCCATGGAGGGAAGACAAACAGCAGCTCCTCCTGAGGCCATTCCTGAAGCAGAGCATCCAAGCCCACTGCCCGTGGATCCCTTCCTGCAGCTGAAAGTTCTTCACTCTGGCATTCTCCTGAGTGGCCAACAAGTCAAAAAAGAGAAATTAGACTTACCTGCTAATTGTTGTTCCTTGAGGAACTCCAGTCCAGTCCCGCACCTCTGGGTAGTGCACTTCCTCCAGCAGCTTGGAGACTGAGCATGTCATCTTTCTGATGACACTAGTGTACATATGCAGCTGGCACCGCCCACCAGCCCCAGTACCTTTTGACAAAGCAGACTCAGAGGAGCAACAAATAAGTAGTTAAACATGCAACAAACACTTCTACATCTAATTAAACTAGTACCCCCTGCATCCCCTTGAAAGGATACCCCGTCCCCACCTCCAGGATGGGGAGGCCTACCTGTTGAGCACTTGAGCAACTCCAACCAGCGGGAAGCGAGCAATCAACAGCTCTTCTGGTCTGCCCCTCCCCCAAACACTGATTACACACCCCTCCCCGGCTCCCCCTGGCCACTTCCTCCACTAAGGGAACCAGCTTCAGAACCAGGGTGTGCATAGATCATCACAGAAGGCACTCAGGGAGGGTTCCGGGACTGGACTGGAGTTCCTCAAGGAACAACAATTAGAAGATAAGTCTAATTTCTCGTTCCTTATCGTCCCTCCAGTCCAGTCCCACACCTCTGGGATGTATCAGAGCAGTTAAACTAATGGGAGGGATACGCACAACCAGCCCGAAGCACTGCTGATCCGAAACGAGCGTCCCCCGCTGCCTGGACATCCAGGCGAAAATGTTCAGATAAAGTATGCCACCCTACAGATCCCCACCAGTGGAACTAAACTATACTCTGCTCATGAGGCTGCCTGAGCCCTCGTGGAATGTGCCTGCAACCCCGCCGGCACTGCTCTACCCTTCAAGATGCATGCAGGCGTGATTGCCTCACTGATCCATCTGGAAATGGAGGCTTAGCTGCCGCCTCACTTTTGCGTGACTCGCCAAACAGAACCAACAGACTGTCTGATCTCCAAAACGAAGAAGCCCTTTTCCCATACCTTTGCATCCAAGTGACACGGCTGTGGAGTGGCAGAGCCCATATCCGCTCGAGCCCACATCCAAGCTCGCCAGAGCCGGTAAGGAAACAGCCCTATTTACATGAAATGCTCACACCACTTTGGGCAAAAATGGAGGTACCAGGCGCAGGACCACTTTCTCCTTGGAGAAGGAAAGCGTAGTTACTCACCTGTAACAGGTGTTCTCCAGGAGCAGTAGGAATCAGTCCTCACATATGGGTGACGTCGGCGCCGACGGAGCCCTCGTGCGGAGCATATCCCCAGCTTTCAAAGAAAGCCTTTGGGAATGCAGCGCGCATGCGCAGTCCCCTTCCCGCCCAAGGGTGCCATCTTGCTCAGTCTGATGACATAGCTAAAAGACAACAAAACAACAAAAATGAATCATATGACTGCAACTCCAAGGGGAGGAGGGAGGGTCATGAGGACTGATTCCTGCTGCTCCTGGAGAACACCTGTTACAGGTGTGTAACTACTCTTTCTCCAGGACCAAGCAGGAAGTCAGTCCTCACATATGGGACTCCCCAGCTTCAGGCTACCGGGAACCCAAGCTGAAAAATAAGCTCCCTCTAGAGCGTCAGCATCCGTGAAAGAATCCTTTCTGAGAACGCCCCCGCACGGTAGCCCAACACAAGGGCTGGAGGGTAGGAGTTGCCTAAATCTCAAAGAGATTACGGAGTACCGCCTGTCCGAAAGCACTGTCCCTACGGGACTCCCTCTCGAGGCAGTAGTGAGCCGCAAAAGTCTGGCTTGAAGACCAGGTAGCGAACCGGCAGATGTCTGCCAACGGAACAGAGCGGAGGTGGGCTACTGACGCGGCCTTCGCCCTGACACGGTGGGCCGTGACTCGACCCTGCAAGGAGAGGCCGGCTGCCCTGTACGCCTCAGGCGATACAATCCGCTACCCAAAGGGAAAACGTATGCTTGGAGACAGGCAACCCCAATTTATTAGGGTCAAAAGATACAAAGAGCTGAGCAGCCCTTCGATGCCCCTGCGTACGGTCTATGTAAAAGGACAACGCCCTTCTACAGTCCAGGGTATGCAGGACTGTTTCAGCCCGGCTGACATGCGGCCTGGGGAAGAATGTTGGAAGAACCACCTCCTGATTGAGGTGGAAGGAGGAGACAACCTTCGGAAGGAACTTAGGGTGAGTCCGCAAAACCACCCTGTTCTTATAGAACCGTGTGTACGGTCTATCAGAAACCAGAGCTTGTAGTTCACTCACACGCCTGGCCGAGGTAAGAGCCACTAAGAACGTCGTCTTCCAGGAAAGGAAGCGTAAATAACAGGTAGCCATCGGCTCAAAAGGTGGGCAAGTAAGTTGCTGCAAGACCACCTTCAAATCCCACTCAGTGGCTGGTGGACGGATCGGAGGCTTGAGCAAAAGCAGGCCTCTGAGGAAGCGGGACACCAAGGGGTGGCCCGACAGAGATTGGCCCTCTACCTGTGAGTGGTGTGCCGATAGAGCACTGAGGTGGACCCGAACAGAATTGGATTTAAGGCCTAGGTCTGAGAGGTGGAGCAGGTACTGCAGCACCACTGGAACCAGGCACGAAATAGGATCCTCCTGGCGTTGAGCACACCAGGTGGAGAACCTACGCCACTTGAGGGCATAAGATTTCCGGGTGGATTGCTTCCTAGAGGCCAAAACCACCTCTTCCACTTCCTTAGGAAGAAGTAAGGGGGCTAGAACTACCCTTTCAACAGCCAGGCCATCAGATTGAGGGATCTGAGGTTGGGGTGCAGAAGAGATCCCTGATCCTGAGACAGGAGATCGGGTTGCACCCCCAGAGGGAGTGGAGTGTCCACCGTCAACTGCAGAAGGAGTGGAAACCACGGTTGCCTCGGCCATCTGGGGGCTACCAGAATCACCGAGGCCTTGTCTTGAAGAACCTTGAACAAGGTTCGGGCCACTAGAGGCGTGGGAGGAAACGCATACAGTAGGCCTGTAGATCAAGAGATTAGAAACGCATCTGCTGCTATTCGCAGAGGATGCAGTTGTCTGAACAGAACCTGGGTAGCTGACGGTTCAGAGGACTTGCAAAGAGATCGATGGTTGGAAGACCCCATCTTAGAAAGATCCCTTGGACCACCAGAGGATTCAAATGCCATTCGTGAGGCTGTAGAATCCTGCTCAATCTGTCTGCCAGGCAATTTTCCTGGCCAGGCAGATAAACTGCCTTGAGAAACATGTGTTTGATTGTCAAGGAGCACAGGGCTTGTGCCTCCTGACACAGAAGTTTGGAGCCTGTGCCCCCTTGCTTGTTCACGTAGAACATTGCCACTTGATTGTCTGTCTGAACTAAGACGGACTGGTGAGAGAGAACATGAGAGAGAAAGTCTGTAGAGCTAAGCGGATAGCTCGCAACTCCAACAGATTGATCTGCTGTGTGGACTCCCAAGGAGACCAGAGGCCCTGAGTGCAAGCCCCCTGACAATGTGCACCCCAGCCCTGAAGGGAAGCATCGGTTGTCAGCACCTGTGTGTGAGGAGGGGCCTGAAAAGGCACTCCCTGGACAAGGTTCGGGAGATGCAGCCACCACTGCAGGGAGGCTGCCAGCAGTTTGGACACCCTTATCTTGTCTTTCAAGTAGTCTGTGGCTTGCACCCACTGAGCTCTGAGGCACCACTGAGCAGGTCGCATGTGCAGGCGGGCATTGGGAGTTACATGGACCGTTGATGCCATGTGGCCCAAGAGCCTTAGGAAGTTTCTGGCGGAGACCAGAGAACCGCTCTGGAACTGTTTGGCCAAAGCCATCAGTCTGTGGGCCCTGTTCTGGGGCAAATAAGCCTTCGCCTGGAGGGTATCCAATCTTGCCCCTATGAACTCCATGTCCTGTGAGGGGAGCAAAGTGGACTTTGCGAAGTTTACAACGAAGCCTAGATACTGGAGAAGAGAAACAGTGCGAAGGGTGGCCTGTCTGGCCTCCTGTGGAGACTGAGCCCTGATGAGCCAGTCGTCCAGGTATGGAAAGACAAAGATGCCCTGGTTTCTGAGATAGGCCGCCACCATTGCCAGGCACTTGGTGAAAACCCTGGGGGCGGAGGTGAGGCCAAAAGGAAGTACTCCATATTGAAAATTACTTCCTCCCACTACAAATCTGAGATATTGTCTGTGGTCTGGATGAATGAGGATGTGAGTATAAGCATCCTTCAGGTCTAAGGAGCATAGCCAATCTCCCTGCTGGAGGTAGGGCAGCAGTATTCCAAGGGTAAGCATCTTGAACTTTTCCCTCTCCAGGAACTTGTTGAGATTTTGCAAGTCTAGGATAGGCCTGAGGCCTCCAGTCCTTTTTGGTACCAGAAAGTATCTGGAATAGAAGCCTCGCCCTATCAGGTGGTGAGGCACCGGTTCCACCGCCCGCTCCTGTAGAAGACTTGCCAACTCCTGAAGGAGGAGGTTCATGTGCAGAGGGAGTCTTGGAGGCTCCCCTGGAAAATAGGAGGGGGGTAACTGGTTGAAGTGAAGCAATTAGCCCTTTTGGACTATGCTCAGTACCCAGGTATCCCCCTGTTATGGCTGACCACCTGTGGGGGCGTACAGTGTCAGCCGGCCTCCTGTGCTGAGAGGAGCCAGCTGAGGAGGAGAGGCTATGCAGTGGGAGTCAAAACCCCGCTCCCTGCTGTGCAGGAGCCGTAGCTGATGGCTTGGGGGTTTTCTGCCTACGGGGCCCATGACCCTGCCCCTTGGCCTGCTGACCCTGATGGGGAGCTGTAGAGGCCTGAAATTGAGGGTAGGATTTGTAGGCAGTAGCCTTCCTCGGCTGAAAGGGCTTTTTCCCTGAGCCTTTCTTCTTCTGAGAAGGGGTAGACGTTTTCCTGGACAGCCTTGTCCAGGTGAGAGTCTCAGACTCTGGTTCTGCAGCCTTTTCAGCCATGGGTGTGCCAAAAAGGTTCTCACCTCGGCAAGGGACATCGACCAACTTGTCCTGTACCCATGGCTCGAGGTCCGATGACTGTAGCCAGGCCTGACGACGTGCACCGATGCCGGCCGCGGCTACTCAGGCCGAAGCCTCGAAGCCATCATAGGCTGCTCGAGAGAAACTTTGAGCACTCTCGAATCCCAGATGACAAAGCCTTAAACCTCTGCAAAGGTTCCTCGGAGAGGCCAGCTGAGAACCCGGCAATCTCCTTTGCCAGGTCTTGGAGGTACATGCCCATGTACAGCTGGTAAGTCTGGACATGGCAAGCCAGCATAGAGCCCTGAAAGCACTTTCTACCGAGGGCATCCAGGTTCCGGGCCTCCCGGCCAGGGGGCACTGAGGAGTGCATCTTCTGACTCTTCAGACGATGCATGGCCGATTCCACAACCATGGAGTGGTGCGGTAGCTGTGCCTTCTGGAACCCAGGGCTCTTACGGACTCGATAAATGGAATCAACCCGTTTGCTGAAAACTGGCGCCAAGGCCGGTGCCTCCCACATGCGGAAGAGCAGCCGTTCCAGCATCGAAGGAACCGATACAGTAAAGGCCTCCTTAGGCGGAGAGTCATACTGGAGGGCCTCGAGGCTCCTCATCGGGATCCGCAGGGAAGGCCAAGGCTTTGGCCATGTTCCGCACAAAATCCGAGAACGGGGTATCCTCCGGTGGGGACCATCTCCGAGGCTCGGACTCCGGTGAGTCCAATGGGATGCACCGGGTCTGGAAAGTGTCTGGGGACTCCTCGTCCTCCGTCTCCCACTCTGACCCCTCCGAGGAGGAATCGAGCGGCTCCGGCCGGCTGGTCACCGATGCCATCTGCCCCAACGCCGAGGGTGACCTTGGCCGAGAATCGACTCGAGAACGCATCGACTCAAGGATCGGCTCGGCCTCCGGGGTCGACTTGGACATCGAGGTCCCAGTGGTCGGGGCAGATGCACCGGTCAAACCAGCGATCAGTACCCGCTGCTGCTCCATGAAGGCAGCCAAGCTGCTCTCCAAGGCAGCCAAGCTGCTCTCCAAGGCAGCCAAGCTGCTCTCCAAGGCCGTCAACCTGAGACTCAGCTCAGGAGACTCAGCAGCCCCCGACTCGGGTCCCGAAGGCATCAGGCCCGATGTCGGCTCCCCCGGAGGGGAGTCTACAAGGACAACAGCACTCACGTGACTCAGGGACTCCCGCTCCACTCGAGGCAACTTGGCAGGCCTCTCCGACTCCGAGGATCCAGGACGGCGGTCAGGGCTATGCGACCTGGCCCTCGAGGGGCCAAGAGCGTCCACCAACGCTGCCCTCGCGGGTTTATTCTTCCTTCTATGTTCCTGAGAAGGAGACCCCCTTTCAGAGGAGCCTCGACGGTGCTCGGGGTCGGACTCCCGAGATGTCGAGGCCTCTGACGAAGTCCAGGCCCGGCCGGACGGGGAGTCAGAAAAGAGAGTCTTTCACGCTGATGCTGACGGCTACTCAGCGCCATAGAGAACATTTTGCCGCACAGGACACAGACCACCGGGTCATGGTCGGGCCCGAGGCACCGGAGGCAGCAGTCATGTGTGTCGGTGAGAGACATCAGCTTTTTACACCTTTCACACTTCTTGAACCCACTGGCAGCCATCGGGGGAAAAAGGGCCACTGTAAGGTCAAAAGACCGGGCTGCCAGTAAAAAAGAGAAAAAAGCGGGATGCTAGTCACAAAGGACAAAAACCGAAAACCTAGCTCCGGGCTCGATACTGGTGTACTGGGCCCAGGCAGGAAGGGGAACCGTCATCGAAACGGGCAGAACACCACGAATCCAACACTGGAAAAAATCAACTTTTAACCAGGTGACTACACACGTCCGTCGGGCTCTGCGGAAAAAAGACTGAGCAAGATGGCACCCTTGGGCGGGAAGGGGACCGCGCATGTGCGCGGCATTCCCAAAGGCTTACTTTGAAAGCTGGGGAAATGCTCTGCACGAGGGCTCCGTCAGCGCCAACGTCACCCATATGTGAGGACTGACTTCTTGCTTGGTCCTGGAGAATGGCTCCTGGCATGACAGGGTCCGAAGCTCCGAAATCCTGCGTGCTGAGCATATGGCCACCAGGAATACCATTTTCAGAGTCAAATCCTTTAGGAAAGCTCGACTCAATGTCTCAAAGGATTCCGCAGACAGCACCGTCAGCACCAGATTGAGATTCCAAGGCAGTGCCACTGCCCTCTTTGGCAGACGGAGGTGGGTCACCGCCCCTAGAAAGCTCAGCCCATCTGGGTGTACACCCAGCGGCACCCTGTGGACTTTCCCGCAATAACCGGAAATCGCTGCCAGTTGCACCCTCAAGTAACTGGCAGCTAGACCCTTATCAAAACCAGATTGCAAGAACGCCAAGATGTCCGGGAGGGAGGCAGTGGAAGGGCGCGCCTGCCTCTCTCTACACCATGATTCACAGATGCACCCTACGCAGATGCCCCTGGGCCTGTAGCAAGGTAGCTATCCCAGAGCCTGATTATCCTTTCTTCAACTTCGCCCTTTCAAGAGCCATGCCATAAGTGATAATTGATCCACCTGGGGCATACAAAGCGACTCCTGTATCAAGAGGTCCTTCCAACCGGAAGCCACCACAGTCAATCTGCCAGTATCCAAATCAGGTCAGCATACCACTGGCACTTCGGCCAGTCTGGTGCCAACAGAATTACAAATCCCTGGTGCACCTCTAGCCATTACACTAAAGCACAGTTACTTACCTGTAACAGGTGATCTCTGGGAACAGCAGGAATAAGTCTTCACATATGGGTACGTCGGTACCGACGGAGTCCGCGCAGGAACGCTTCCCAGCGTCCAATCAGAAAGCTTTTGGAAGCATCCCAAGACGCCTGCGCGCTGCCTTCCCGCCTTCCCAACTGCCTCTCCTCAGTTAAGTTTTACAGCTGAGACAAAGAGAGAGAGAACGAAGCAAGGAAGGGAAAGACAGAGATAGAGAAAAAGCAACTCCTAGGGGAGGTGGGTGGGTTGTGAAGACTTATTCCTGCTGTTCCCAGAGATCACCTGTTACAGGTAAGTAACTGTGCTATCTCCAGGAACAAGCAGGAATGAGTCTTCACATATGGGGACTCCCCAGCTCATATGCCCAGAGGGAGTCCTAGCATGTTGCAAGTCTAGAACAAGCCATGCTATACCTCAGGACCTCAGGCATCCTGGGGATGGAGGGCAGGAGTTGAATATAGAAAAGGAGCTGTAGAACAGCTGGCTAGAACAGGGCTTCAAAGGGAAGACCCTGTATCAAGGGCATTTAGTAGTAAAATATTGTGACCTGGACCTCCCTTGTTGGCATTGCACAGGAGCACTGAGCTCCATATGGATCTGAAAAAAGAGCCAGTGAATATGCTCAAGGGGTACCTCACTGTAAGTAGAGATAACAAAGTAGATCAAAAACAAATGGAGTCCAGAACCCTTCAGGGTTAGAACAAATAGCCCCAGGGAAAAAAACCTGGGGTAGTATAAAAAAAGAGCTTCAGCAGACACGCAGAAGGTACTATTGAATTAAAGCTTAAGCTGTTTTGGTCTAAGACCGGGGTCTCAAACACGCGGCCCGCGGGCCGCATGCGGCCCGCAACCGAACTTTGTGCGGCCCGCGACGGAGGAAAAAAAAAAACCACAAACCCTGTCTTCTGCTGCTGCTGCTGCCGCCGTGGTAGCAGCACAATCAGCTGTTCGCGGTCCCTTCTCCTCAGCCCGGAAGAGCCCCGAGTCTGCTCCTTTAGCGGCGGGGCTTTTCAAGATGCAAAGAGAATATTTCCCTCTCGCGCGGCTTGTCAAGCCGCGCGAGAGGAAAATACTCTCTTCGCGGCTTGAAAAGCTCACCGCTAAAGGAGCAGACTCGGGGCTCTTCCGGGCATAGGAGAAGGGACCGCGAACAGCTGATTGTGCTGCTACCACGGCGGCGGCGGCGGCAGCAGCAGCAGCAGACAGGGTTTTGTTTTTAGTTTATTTACTTGGCCTGATTGGGGGGGGGGGGTTAGGACTGGAAATGGGCAGATGGGGTTAGGACTGGAGGTGGTCTGATTGGGGGGGGGGGGGGCTAAGACTAAAAATGGGGTTATGGGGGGGGGGGGGGAAAGAATGAAAATGGGGTGATGGGAGGGTTAGGACTGGAAGTGGGCTGTTGGGGGGCTTAGGAATGGTAATGGGCTATGGGGGGGCTAGAACTGGTAATGGACTGGGGGGGGTTGCTAGGACTGGAAATGGGCTGAGTAGAAGGGGGGGCTTGAACTGCAAATAACTGATGGGGACGGGGTTTTGGAATGGAAATGGGCTGAGTGGAAGGGGGCTTGGAATGGAAATGGGCTGATGGGGAGGGGGGCTTGGAATGGAAATGGGCTGATGGGGAGGGGGCTTAGAAAGGAAATGGGCTGTGAGGGGAGGGAGCTAGGACTGGAAATGGGCTTAGTTGGGGGGAGCAAGGACAGGAAATGGGCTGATGGTGGGGCTAGAATAGGACGGGAATGGGCTGATGATGCGGGGACTAGAAGGGAGCAGATGCTGGGTGGGGCTGAAACTACAAGGGAGCTGATGTTGGGGGAGGATTAGAATGGGATAGGGCTGGGAGAGTAAAATGGAGAGGGGAAAAAATATTTTGTGTGGGAGGGAAGAAAAATCTACAATTGGCCAGGTACTGGGTGAGTAAGTGTGGATTGAGAATGGAGGGGTAAAATTTGAGTGGATGAAATAGGAATGAGGAAAGAGCAAAAGGAAAAAGATTAGTATGTTAAAGCAGATGCAGAGAGAGAAAGGAAAAAAAACTAGAAGAGAGAAGAAAGTACAAATGGACAGCAGACCATGGAGAGTTAGCAGAAGACACCAAGAAACCAGAAGAAAGTGGCTGGCACAATTGCAACTGAAAAAAAAAATGCACAAAAGGTAGAAAAATATCTCTTTATTTTGAATTAACTGGAATATGTCAGCTCTGGGAAATGTGCATCATTAACGTCTGTGCTTTATTTAATACAAGAGGAAATTAATTTATAGTTTTATTTCTACAGTGTTGTTGTACATTCCAAGTTTGGCTTTTGGGGTTCCCAGTTTAATTATTGTCTTCCTGTTTCTAAATTTTGATTCCTTGTTTGGTGATGGTGTATGTTCTGCATGTGTAACTGAGCTGAGGTATTCTGTTTATGTAATTCCTATTTGACATTGCCACTTGTTCTCTTTCCCCAGTAGGTCATGTATTGTTATTCTCTGAAATGTATTGGTTTAATATTTGCAGTGTTGCCTTTTGATAGTTAGGGTATGGTGCTTTGTGAGTCCTGGTAGTGCTGTTACGATACGGTGGGTTTGCTATGGGTTCTAAATGGGTAGTGTTTGTAGTAGTTCCTAATGTGCCTGGCGGTTGGCACTGGATTATAGTAATGTAGAAATCTTTTAGTCTTTCTTTATCCATACGCTCATTAAGAGGCATGTTTACTAAAAGTTAGTTTATGGTAACATTATGCAAATATTTATGCAAATGAGGTCCCTTATGCAAATTAGGCCTGCGTCTTGTGCGGCCCCCGGGTTACTTTACAAGTCCTCATTTGGCCCTCAAAGCAATTTGAGTTTGAGACCCCTGGTCTAAGAGAAAAAATGAGTCTGACCTAACTGGACTGGGGTTGGATCAGTCCATATAGGGAGAAAGGGTATGGAGACCCTTGTACCTGATAAGGAAGTAAGAACAGACTCAGAAGCGCTAAGCTTTAGAGTAGCTGAAGCTCCGCAATGTCTTTCCTAAATGAGGTCACTTAGGAAAGAGAAAGTACATGGAGAGCTTCAGGAGTACCTAAACCCAAAGGTTAAGGTAAAGGAAAGGGTTATTAATCACCACAGGAAGTGGTTATAGGTATAGTCCTCTAAATATGCCGGAACAGCATTGATAGGGGTAGTGCCCATCTGTCAGGATCATATAGGAATGTAAGGATATCTGAACCTAACAGATAGATAGATAAGTAGATGGATACAGATCTAAAATATATATCTCATATGGCAATCAATCAATCAATCAATCAATCAATCAATAAATAGATAAATAAATAAATAAATAGATAAATAAATAAATATACACATATAGAGGCATATATGCATATATCCCAAAGAGATATATATATATGGGCAGAAAATACACAGATAGATATAGATAGTATATATCTGTATAGATAGTATATATCGTATATATATCTCTATATCTCTCTCTCTATATCTATATATCTATATATCTATATATCTATATATATATATATATATATATATATATATATATACCCAGAAGAGTAGGTCGGCATACGGAGACCTGTCTCCAGGTATATGGATGGAGAGATGTTCAAAGATCCCCATCACCCTTATAGGGAGATTTATCTGACAACAAGAAGGTTGACACCTACTTGAGTAGATAAACAGGAAAAAATCCTCTCCTCCTGGTTATGAATGTTATAGTCAGAGGAAGGTTGTCCTTGACAAAAGGGTGGCTTAATTCTTTGTAGAATTTGAGCTGTTGAATAACCAGGATGGCCTACCAGAAGATGGCAGAGGATACATTAGTCTGCAGACCAGAAGTCCAGATATCTCCAGAGTTGTGGTATGGAGATTGGAAAGAGGAGGCTACTAGAGGAAGATACCCTAGCGATCCGCCTATGAGGGCAAGATGGGTATTAGATGTCCTCTAGTTGCCAGAAAAAATGTTATCCCTAATGGGAAAAATCCCAGGCAATATGGGCCAAGCCAGGGAGTTGGCCCCTCTTTTAGGCTTTCACGTGATGAAAAGCCTGAGGCTTATGCCTTAACAGAGATTTAAGATAAGATGGAAAGGGTAGAATACCTGCCAGGCATGAATATGACTGGGGGAAACCCTTTTAAACCATCTGGGGTTATCTGCTAGGGAAGATATTGATGCTCTCTAGCAAGGGCCCATAGTGCAAAGCTACCCTGTAGAGTTGCAGAGAGCATGCTGCAGGTTGGTTAGAAGAAAAACTGGCTGTGGACAATCCCTGGTGAGGAACCAACTATTCTGCCAAGGACAAAGGCAAAGAATAGAAGATAACCTAACCTAACCAAACTGTGAAACAGGGTTTCCCAATGAGGTTAATAACCTGCTTGGGACTTAGTACTGAGGTTAGGAGGATTGCTAGTGGAGAGGAAGCCCTGGTTGTGTAGTGAACAAAACCTGTGGCGTAACCACTAGAAATTTTTGCATCTGCAGCAAGTATGAGGGCAGCATAGAGAATTTCTTTCCCCTACTCTGTAGATTGGGAAAAAGAAAAACCAACAGACATTGTAGGACTTCCTATTGTCTGAGGCGCTGCCCTAAGGTAACAAGGGGGAGACAACTCCAAAGGGAGAATCCCCCGGCAGAAGAGGTAGAGGACCATAGGGGCTTACCCGCATAAGAGTCACTCTTACAAAGAGTTGCAGGAGACCAGTATGGAGGAAATCTCCGACAGGTGAGATGATACATGCCAGTAGATGGAAACAACTGTCTATTGATAGTTGTTACCTCTCCCTCTCCTCCAGGAGGAAGAGGAAAAATCTGTTAAGAATGGGCATGATCATCATAAAGAGTTAAGAAAAGATGTCTCATGAAGAGATATCTAAGTAGGTTAGGATAAAATTAGTGCAGATACTGCAAGTAAAAAGAAGCAGACTGCTATCCCAACCCCCCAGACAAAGGGGCAATAATCTATTTAAAACCCTGCAACTGCTGGGTTTGCTGACCCTGTTGGGGTTGTGGATTGCTCAGACTAGAACAATGTTTCCCCTGTTTAGGGACATCTGAATGATGGGCAGATGGGTAAAACCTTCTCCCCTTAGGGGTTGAAAGTTTGGTACGACATTTCCTACCTACTGGGAAAGGCGGCGGCGCAGAGCAGCCTCTGGAAAAAGGAAAGTCAGTGGAGAACTGAGTAACCTGAAGTAAAGACTCCTTGTTGAAGACATTCTCTCCAGTGCAAAGAGTATTTCCCAGTCTTTCCTGTGCCCATTTGTCCAAGTCTGAGGCCTGAAGCCAGGCTCTACGTCATGCCCCTATAGCTATAGCAGAAGTCCTGCTAACAGACTCAAAGGAGTCTAGGGTAGCACGAGTAAGGAACTTAGAGATATTCTGAATATGACTAACCAGTGAGGAATAGTCTGAACACCTGGGCTCCTGAAGAAAAGGAGTCAAAAGATGTAATTGCTTTGTGATCTCTTCAAGAGATAGACCCATATAAAAAATATATGAGAGAATCCTTGCTGAAAGCAAGGAGGTCTGGAAGGTTTGACATCCAAAGGCATCTAGTGTCAGACTCACGACCTGGCGGACAAGAAGAGTGCTTTTTAGTACTCTTCACTCGCCTCAATGCTGATTCCACTACAATGGAATGATGAGGAAGGTGAGTCCTTTGAAACCCTGGAGAGGGAGGCACCTGATATAGGAGATCAGTTGCTCTAGAAAGTGGGGGTACCTTTAAAGGAGATTCCCACATTCGTAGGAGGAGATCCTGCAAAGAATGATGCAAAGGAAGCATTATATTTTCCTTTGCTTCGTTAGGGACAGAGAGGTATTCTGTACTCCCTTGTGTAGGATCTTGTCCAGGGACAGGAATGGCAAGTGATTTTGCCATATCCAGGAGGAAAGTCTGGAAAGAAAGATCCCTGGAAGGAATTCCCCCTGGATAGGCTAGATCTGATGAAGAACTAGCCTTAGCACCAAGGGATCTATTCCAGTATATAGGAATAAAAGATCCTGAATGGTGCAGAATGGGATCCTTAGATAGTGGTCGCTGGTACTGCAGGACAGAACCAGCAACAGTCGGGAACATGTCATCCATGCTTGGAATCGATTCCAAACTCGGCATCAAGGGAAGTGATCCTGATGAGTGAAGCATGGAAGGTACCGACTGTAAAGGTACTGTGGATGTCGGTACCGAAACTGATGCCAGAGGAAGAAAACCAGCCGGTGGCAACTCTAACGGTATCGGTGGAACCGAGGGTTGCGGATCCGAGGTATCGGAACCGAGCCTCCAGTACCGACAGGAGTCGGTACCAAGGCGAGTCGGTACCCAGTCCTCCAGACTGGAGATCGATTCTAGACTCGGCATCGAAGGAAGCGAGTCTATCGATGCACGTCTGGAGGGTACCGACGTCGGAACTCATATCGGTGTCGATACCGATACTGTAGAATCGATCTGAAGCGTATCCACCAGCCCCTTAGGTACCGGAGACGCCAGACGACGATCCTCGGTGAGGAATATTTCAACCAACACCGGTGCCGATGCCGGGGTATCGGTACCGCTCGAAGCGGATGCCACCACCGGACATGGCTCAGGTATGTTCTGTGAGGGGTGAACCTCAGGAACAACCTGAAACCCCACATAGGCTTTGGAGGCTGAAGACTCCCACCGTGGTTTTGAAACCAGTGGATTCTCGAGGGCAAGGCCGGAGGCATCTCTATGCTGTGCATGAGAACTGCCGCTCGAGGACTGGCTAGTCTTAACAGATTGTTTGTGGGTTACCTGATCCTGTTTAGAAGAAGATATAGTCGGTGCCCTGAAACTGGAAGGGGACCGCGTGTCAAGGGAAACTCGATGTTGAAAACTGCTTCTCACAGCACTGGTACCCGAAGGCGCCGGAGGACAATGGTCAGGACCCAAACAGGTTAGACACCAATTGTGAGTGTCTAAAAATAAAGTTGTACCGCCACAGTTTGTACATTTCCTGGGGAAAAAGGCTGGCGGTTCCATGAGGAAAAATGGAGAGGCCTAGGCCTAAGAACCGTGAACACTAAACTGAGGAGAGGCAGTTGGGAAGGCGGGAAGGCAGCGGGCAGGCGTGTTGGGATGCTTCCAAAAGCTTTCTGATTGGACGCTGGGAAGCGTTCCCACGCGGACTCCGTCGGTACCGACGTACCCATATGTGAAGACTCATTCCTGCTTGTTCCTGGAGATCCGGCCTATGAGCGCCCAAGGGGAAAACAGAGAAGATCCTCTTCGACCCACTGCTGAAGTAGAGCATCCAGGCCCTTGGACTTCCTCTCCTGCTGAAAAACCGGCAGGCCTTGGCCGACTCAAACATTGCCATTAGGTCCATGACCAGTGTACTCCATCAGGGGATCACCTGCTCGAACACCTCCTGATTGAGCTGCCACTCTCCGGGGTCCATGCACACTCAGCTGAGGTACGCTGCCATCACACTGTCAACTCCTGCTACGTGCGCCACTGATAACGTCTGGAGATGAATCGCTGCCCATCCGAACAGCTTTTCGGCCTCCTCCACCAGGGCTGCACTGCCTGTGCCTCCTTGCTGGTTGATGGTAAGCCACCATGGTCCCATTGTCTGAGAGGACTTGGACAACCTTTCCCTGCAACCATGGCTCGAAACTTTCTAGCACCAAGGTCACCGCTCGCATCTCGAGCCTGTTGATCAACCACAGGGCCTCCTGCAGACTCTTGTCCCTGAACAAAGCATCCTTCGCAATGGGCTCTCCAACCTGACAGGCTGGCATCGGTCATCAGAAGAACCCACACCCGGGGCTCCTTCCCCACATGCAGCCATCAACTGAGGGCTCTCATGGCACTCCATGGGCAGGGGAGTACTTGGGACAGGGGTTGATTCTGTTGGGACCATCGACTGAGCAGAGCCCTCTGCAGCAGTTGCATGTGTGCCCTTGCCCATGGGACTAGCTTGAGAGTGGCCACCATAGTCCCCAGTTCCTGCAGATACTGCTACTCTGATGGTCTTGCCATCTTCAGGTCCTGCCGCATCCACTGTCATAGCTACTGCGCCCGGCGAACCTGCAGGAAAATCCTGCCCACACAGGTATCAAAACACGCTCTCAAATACTCTAGCTCCTGGGCCGGCCGTAACTGACTCTTGGCCAGGTTGACCCCAACCGAGACTTTGAAGGAACTCTCCCACCCGCGCTGTTGCTCTTTTCGCTATTGTCCCTGGACTTCGCCTGAACCAGCCAATTGTCTAGGTACGGGTAGACGAGAACCCCTTCCTTGTGGAGACCTGCCGCCACCACCCCATGACCTTGGTGAAGGTATGGGGGGTGGTCGCCAGACCGAAGGGCAACGCTCGAAACTTGAAATGACCCCTTGGCACCGCAAAGCGGAGAAACATGCCAATGTTCTGGATGGATGGGAACGTGCAGATATGCCTCTGCGAGATCGAGTGTCGCCCAAAATCTTTGCTTCCTACTGCATTACTGTTCATGCCCTTGAAGTCGAGAATTGGGCTAAGGAACCTTGCATTTGGGCACCACGAAATACATGAAGCATCGACCACAGACGTACTGGTCTCGCGGAACCAGTTCCACGGCTCTCAGCTGCAGGAGACAAGTCAAGGTCTCTTCGACTGCTGCCAATACCACTGCGCCCACTTTTGGTGCTCAAAGGAGCTCGTTCTTGCTCCGGCAGAGGGTATAGGCGCGTCATGGATTGTACCCCTTTAAGGCCAACCACCGGCAGATCCCACTCATCCTGGATCATCTGTCCTACTACTCCATGTACTGGTAAGACTTTCTGTGATTTCCGTATCGCCTGGAACAGCGGATCCTACAGCGCCTCTTCCTCTGCTGGGAGGTTAGCAGGCATATTCAGGGCCTTGAAGGTCTCCAAGGTACACATAGAATGTGAGCCCTTTGGGGACGAGGAATTGTATCAGTACCCGCTTGTAGTGATTGTAAACTGCCCTAATGGCCTTCGGCCTGGGCAGTATATCGAGAAATTGCATAAACATAAGTATAAAGATGAGCACTGGTAACTCATCCCGGCGGAAAACCCAAATAATCTGGGCCTGATCCTCCTGTTGATCTACAGTAGCTCCATGTCAAGGTCTTCCCCATTCAGCCCCTCTGACAACAGCGATTGCTGTCACACCTCTAAGCCTCTAGCCCGCTTAGACGCCACCGCTCTTGACTCGTGCTCTTTTGCGTCTGACATCCTCTTAGCCCTGTGTTCTGGGGCTGAGGAGCCACTTGGTAGACAAAACGCCTTCTGCAAAAGTAAGAAAAACTCCTGTGAGAACTCCCCCAGGAGCCCTACTGCACCCTGGGCTCAAGGGGTGGATGGTCTGGGCATCGTGCAGGGACCGGATCCGTTGAAGGTAGCATGGCGCCCCTCTGCCCCCAGGATCTCTTGCAACCGGGAGGGACTCTCCCGCAGGTCCTGCTCCCATGACAGCCTCTTGCATGCAGTTTAGGCAGACGCCTGCCTCAGAGACCACACCACATCGGGGACTGCATATCTTGAGGGTTTTTAGATTGCGCTGCAGTGTTGTATCTTAAAGACATGAAATAGACCTTGCCCTGATCCAATCAAACTGACACGTTCTCCGAGTAAAGTATACGTTTTTCTTCTAATACTACAAATGGCTATAAAGAAGTACAGCTTTCCTTACAAGCAATATTACAGATTTAATAGGTACATAATCTGGGCTAAGCGACAAGAGATAATCATGTCAGGTTACTCACTGACCATAGACAGATGGAAGGATTTCATTTGCATCCAATCCACTGACTATCTTTCAAATTACATACATTTCTTGTATGCAGGTACTTCCTGTTTTCCTCAGAGCTGTAGCTGCTACAAACCTATATGCAGCACTTTTTTTATTTTATTTTACACTTATCTTTATTTCTGTCTGACTTTTTATCTGACTCTTCTCAGGAGAAAGCAACATTTCAACCAAGTGTCAGTTACATCACCTGACCTAGCACAACAGCCCTCTGAAAATCCGCCCAGCAACAAACAATGGCCTATCTGATTAGGCCTTTTCCACATGTCTACATCAAGTCATTGTGCACTGAATCAGTTTTGAGCTGTATAACACAAGGAATGCTTAAGGATTAAGTGGGGTTCACACCCCGTGATACCATCCTATACCAGGCACTGCAGTCTAGCCAGCATGGTGGGAAGGGCTGAGGGCACTCCCCAGGAATGCCCTCAATCTGTACCCAGGTAGGTAAAAGGATCCCCAGCACAGTGCACCTCCACAGGCTCAGGCACAGAACACTGGAGTACTTGAACCAAAACCTAATTAACTGAAATTGAAATTAAAAAGAAACTGCAAATGGCCCCCTAGGAAGAGGCTGTTCTGTCCTGCTTTATTCCCCGGTGGCTGCACTCTCCCAGGCACCCAAAACACAGCAGGGGGTTAAACACATGCGGGCCTGAAGAAGAAATCGCGCCTAAATGCAGCAGGGGGAGTTTGCCACACTGCTGCAGGCTCCCAAACATGCGGCTGCAGGCCGCTCTGTCTCATTATGTTCTGGCGGTTGCTAGAGGTTCCTGCTGTCCTCCTCCCCCCGCCACTCTTACCTTGGAGCCTCTTTGCCGCATGGCTTTTCTACCCCTCGAACTCAGCCTTCCTTCCCGGCTTTGGCGCTGAGGGGGGTGACTCGGGGCTGCCAGCTTTCACTCCTGTCAAGCAACTGCAGCCCCTGCAGTGGCTCCTCACCCGATAACGGGTTCGGGAGCATCCAGAAGTCTCGGACTGAGGAAGGCCCCTACAGAACTGCCCCCCCCCCCCCGAAATCCTGGGAGGAGAGGTGGAAGAAGGAATATCCTCCTCTCAGCCCTGTTGTCCCCCCGAGTTCTCTCTGTTCCTTCTGATTTTTTTTTTTTTTTTTTTTACACTTCTGCCTTTAAAAACAAAGAAACCTGCACCTTAACAGGGGGAATAAAAGCAAACTCAAACTAAACCTATCTCCTTAGTTGTCTCTTCAGTGAGTCCAGCACCCTGGATCACAACCTCCTCCAGCTGCTTGGAGACTGAGCTTACTGGGGCTGGTGGGCGGTGCCAGCTGCATATGTACACTAGTTTATGTTTATGTTTATTTAACTTGATATACCGCCCTTCATTACACCAGGGCGGTTTACAAAAATATTACAGGGATGGGCACAAGCCCTCATTGCAAGAAAGGAAATACATAGCTAGACAGGAAAGAGAAAGAGGATACATAGGAAGGACAAAACAGAGGGAAAGACATGGGTAGACATGTATAAACCAGGTCAGCTGGATGCGGCTGGGAGATTAAAAGCAGAGACAGAGATGGGTTTTTAGTGTCATCAAAAAGATGACATGCTCAATCTCCAAGCTGCTGGAGGAGGTGCACTACCCCAGAGGTGCGGGACTGGACTGGAGGGACAATAAGGAACGGGAAAGACCCACTTCTGCACTGAGAGACTGAACATGTGAAGGCTCCCACTTTCCCAAATCCATGGTTTTCAGACTCAGAAAGTTGGCCTGCAAGTTGCTGTGCTGCACACAGGACAACCAAATGCTCCTCCGCCAACACAGCTACGTGACCTCGAGAGCCACTCCTGCTCTATGAGTTACACCGTTTGTTGGCATACACCAACACTGTGGCACTGACTGAGAAACCCAGATGCTTCGTCTGTGAGCCATTTCAGGAGCTGCAGCTCAAGCTGGTTGAAAAGGGAGACCCCTCCAGAGGCCAATGGGCTTGAGGCTAAGGTCGCCTCACAAGGTTCCAAACTCTGCTAAGCGTAAGCAGCTATCTCTAAATGCTGCAGTTTCCACTGGTGGGTGGGGGGGGGCAAAGAAGCTACTGACGCCACAGAAAAGGCAATGGGGTTCTGTAACACATGCCATTAAAAAAGAAATAAAGTTCTATGGGCATTCCCCCTGCAACCGGGGACAAACATAGCAGCTGATGACAAAATCTGCTGGGGTTTGCAGGCTGCATTGACTGGAGCAGTGCAGCAACAAAGATAAACAAGTCCATGAAAAGTACTCTAGTGGAACAAAAAGGAAAGCCACCATGAAAAGGGAGTCCTGTAAAGGAAATTCCAGCATCTGTCTGGATGACCAGGAAATCAGAGATGGGAAGCCCCAGACACCTATGCAGGCCTGGGAGGCCCAGCTGCTGAGTAGAGGGGTTTCCTCCCCCAACCCCCGCTGCTTTAGAGTCAAATAAAGACCACTGAAATCAAAGGAAGGAAAATTGACAAATCAGAAAAAAGGGAAATGACAAAAAAAGCATGCAAATCAAGAACAGCAAGAGGGAAGGGACCTCCTGTTCCTCTAAGGCCCACCAGTGCTGGAACCCATGGTTGAAAGCACTGGACAGAGGGCAGCTGCTCGCTTAAAGTAGACAGGGGCATACTCTAGCTATGAGCAACAATGGGCCCACAGCACTTAATCATACAGGCACAGCAGAGTGGTGTAGGGCAGGTGAGATGGGCCTATGTGCACTGCTTCACTAGTCCAAGCACCTTGCCATCTGCTGGAAGCAAATACTGGCTTCTCTCCGTGTTGCACCAGCATATATACACCCCCAGTGATGACATCATTGAAAGCTGCTCAAGTCTGCCTCCACCTGCTGGCAAGGGAGCATAACTCACTTACCTGGATTGGTCTAACAGGATGATAAAGTTAGCAAAAATAAGAAGTATGACTGCTTGTTCACTGAGAAAAGCTTTTTTTACGGGATGAGCTAAACAAAATGAATTATTTTGAGGTGGAAAACTGTTTCACTAATAACATGAAACCAGTACATTTATTCTAATTCAGTTATATGCAGCAGCTTGCTTAAACTGTGCTGTCTATAATCGGGTATTACATTCAATAAAGCTGAATGAAGATGTACATATAATAGGCATCTCCAAGACACAGTAAAAAGGGGATAGCAAAGGGACACCATGATACAAGGGTACAAATTATACTGTAACGATAGAGTAGATCAAATTGGCAAAGGGGTGGCGCTGTATGTTACAGAGGTCATTGAGTCAAGAAAGCGTAGTTACTCACCTGTAACAGGTGATCTCCGGGAACAGCAGGAATTTAGTCTTCACATATGGGTATCGTCGGTACCGACGGAGCCTGCGTGGCATTGCTCCCCAGCGTCCAATAGGAAAGTGCCTGCGTGCTGCCTTCCCACCTTTCCCAACTGTCCCTCTCCAGTTGAGTTTAAAGCTCAGACAAAAGAGAGAGGGAAAGAGAGAGAGGGAAAGAGAGAAAGAGATAGAGAGATACAACTCCTAGGGGAGGTGGGTGGGTTGTGAAGACTAAATTCCTGCTGTTCTCGGAGATCACCTGTTATAGGTGAGTAACTATGCTGCTATCTCCAGGAACAAGCAGGAATATAGTCTTCACATATGGGGACTCCCTAGCTGCAGATGCCACGGAGAAACCCCAGATGTTGTGTGCCTTTGTGAAAGGGCTCCACTTCCCCCCATGGATCTCTGGCATCCTAACAGGGATGGTGGGTAGGAGTTGATTAAGTATGGAACAGGTGTTGAGGAACAGCCTGACCAAACAAGGCATCCCGGCGGGAGTGCTTGTCTAAGCAGTAATGGGCTGTGAAGATATGAACCGAAGCCCAAGTAGCTGCTCGGCAGATGTCGTCAATAGACACAGAGTGAAGATGAGCCATAGAGGCTGCCATGGCTCTCACATTGTGAGCTGTGACATGGCCTTCCAGAGGAAAGTTTTTACTCTCATAGGCAAAAGGTATACACTATGCAATCCAGTTGGATAGTGTTCTTTTGGAGACTGGAAGTCCCAAATGACCAGGATCAAAAGCAACAAAAAGTTGAGAGGACTTCCTATGTTGCTGTGTCCTTTGTAAGTAAAAGGCCAGAGCCCTTTTACAATCCAAAGTATGAAGATTCCTTTCTGCATTTGAGGCATGAGGCCTTGGGAAGAATACAGGAAGATAAACCGCTTGGTTTAAATGAAAAGGTGACACCACCTTTGGCATAAAGTGTGGATGAGTCTTAAGGACTACCTTATCATGATGGAACCTTGTATAAGGAGGATCAGCCACCAATGCTTACAATTCACTGATGCAACGTGCTGATCTGATTGCAATAAGAAAGATGGCCTTCCAGGAAAGGAATTTCAAGGAGGTAGTGGCTAATGGTTCTAAAAGGCGGTTTCGTAAGCTGCCCAAGAACCAAATTTAAGTCCCATGCCACCGGTGGTGGCTTAATGGGAGGCTTAGTCAAAAGAAGGCCTCTCATAAATCTCACTATGAGAGGATGAAAGGAAATAGGTTGCCCATTTAGAGGCTTGAAAGAAGCTGCAATAGCACTCAAATGAACTCTCACTGAATTGGTCTTAAGCCCTGCATTAGATAAATGAAGGAGATACTCCAGTAATGATTCAGAGGTATCGCAAGAGGGTTAAGACCCTTCTGCAAGCACCATATGGTAAACCTTTTCCACCTGAAAGCATAAGAGCGTCTTGTGGAAGGCTTCCTGAAAGCATAAAGGATATCCTTTACCTGCTGAAAAAGGTTAAGACCGTGAACTTCTAGGCTTTCAGCAACCAGGCCCTGAGATGCAGAGAATGGGGATTGGGATGCCACAGCATCCCATCCTCCTGAGAAAGGAGATCTGGAGCAGATCCTAACTCCAGAGGTGGAGCTTGAGAGAGGTGGAGCTTGAGAGAGGTGTAGGAGCAGAGGGTACCACATGGCCAATGTGGAGCTATGAGAATCATATGACCTCTGTCTCTCTGAAGCTTGAACAGGGTTTTGGGAATTAGGGGAATGGGTTGAAAGGCCTACAGGAAGTCCTGGCCCCAATGGAGGAGGAAAGCATTCCTGGCCTGACAACCCTGAGCCGGAATTCTGGAACAGAACCAGGGAAGTTTGGCATTCAGCGGACTTGCAAAGAGGTCTATGTCCGGGGCTCCCCAAATTTGGAAACTTTGGGCCACCTGGTCTGCATGGAGAGACCATTCGTGTGGAAGCAGAACTCGACTGAGTCTGCCTGCCCAAAAGCTTTGAATGCCTGGTAGATACACCGCAAGGAGATGAATCTGATGCTCTCTGGCGAGGGCCCATAGTCGCAAAGCTTCGTTGCATAGCGACAGAGAGCCTGTTCCACCCTGCTTGTTCACACAGAACATGGCTACTTGATTGTCCATTTGAACTAGGACTGTCTTGTAGCTGAGCTGGGTGTGGAATACTCGAAGAGCAAGGAAGATTGCTCTGAATTCTAGGAGATTGATATGTAGATAGGTCTCCTGTGGAGTCCAGGTAACCTGGGTAGAGAGGCCTTGCAGGTGAGCTCCCCAACCCACCTGTGAGGCATCTGTTGTTAGAGTGGCTTGGGGTAGAGGTTGCTGAAAAGGGGACCCCACCAAAAGGTTTTGGGGTGATTGCCACCATTAGAGGGACAAAATAAGGCGATCTGAGTTTGCTATTTTGTCTGACAGGCAACCTGACACCTGAGTCCATTGAGTGGATAAAGTCCTCTGGGCTGCCCTCATATGGAGGGCGAGCATAAGGAACCACATGCACGGTGGATGCCATGTGGCCTAGCAATTGTAACATTTCCCAAGCAGTGAGGTGAGGTTTTAGCACTGCTTGGGAAGCTAACTGCACAATGCGAAGGCAGCGGGGCTGTGGAAGGTAGGCCCTTGTCTGTCTGGTATCCAGCAGAGCTCCTATAAACTCTAGGAATTGAGTGGGAGCAAGGTTGGATTTTCGGAAGTTTATGACAAGTCCCAAATACTGAAGGATGTGCATTGTGCTAGAGAGAAACCCTGGCCTCTGGCTCTGAAGAGCCTCGAATGAGTCAGACGTCTAAGGGAAGACAAATATTCCTAGGGTGCGAAGAAATGCTGCCACCACAGCCATGCATTTTGTGAACACCCTTGGTGCTGAGGCCAGGCCAAAAGGAAGAACCCTGTATTGGTAGTGCTTCCCTTGAAATAGAAAGCGAAGGAACCTTTGATGTGTTGGATGGATGAGAACATGAGTGTACGCATCCTTGAGATCTAGAGAACAAAGCCAATCTTGACTCTGAAGGTATGGAGTTCCTAGAGATATCATTTTGAACGTCTCTTTGAACAGGAATTTGTTCAATTCTCTGAGGTCTAAAATGGATCTGTGTCCTCCTGTTTTCTTTGGAAAAAGGAAATAGGAGAAGTAGAACCCTGTACCCTGTTGGAGAATGGGTACCTCTTCTATTGCCCTTTGGGCAAGAAGCATAGTGACCTCTTGACCTAACTGGTCATTGAGAGAGGTCTGAGAATTGAACTGTCTTACCATTGTAGGAGGGGGCATGCTGAGGAAATGAAGCTTGTACCCCTATCTTACAATAGACAGAGTCCAATTTTCTGCTGTTATCTGCCCCATCTGGGGGCAAAAGGATATAACCTTCCTGGAATGGTGGAAGGCTCTGGGCCGTTCAGGGATAGGAGTCAAAGCCCCTGTGGAGGCTGAGTCTGCTGAGCCGGTTGAGGCTTAACAGCTTTTGTTTTTCTTTGCCTAGGTTGTTGCTGCTGTCCCTTTTGGGCAGAGTGACCCAAATGATGTCCCTATTGGGTATAGGAGGGATAAAACAACTACTTCTTACTGAAGAATGGTTTCTTGTAGGATTTTTTCCTTGCAGGATCAGCTGTAAATTTAGACAATCTATCCAAAGTGATATTGTCAGCATCTATCTCATTTGCTTTTTCCTACCAATTCTTGCCAAAGATATTCTCTCCTGTGCAAGAAATATTCCCTAGTTTATCCTGTACCCAAAGTTCCAAGTCAGAAGCCTGGAGCCAGGCAATCCTACGTGCACCTATGGCAATAGCAGAGATTCTGCTTATGCACTCAAAGCAGTCAAAGGCTGCACGATTCACAAACTTGGAAACATCCTGAGCATGTTTGACAAGGGCGAGGTAATCCTGCCTCTTATCATCAGAAAGGAGGGGGCTCATAAGCTCTAAATCTCCCATGACCTCCTTAAGGAACATTCCCATATATAAGATATAGGAACTGATCCTAGCAGAAAGCATGGAAGCCTGGAAGGTTTGACGTCCAAAGGCATCAAGAGTCCTACACTCACGTCCTGGAGGATTAGATGCATGCCTTTTTGCACTCTTGATCCTTCTCATAGCTGATTCCACCACCATGGAATGGTGTGGTAACTGAGTCTTCTGAAACCCAGTACAAGGAGGAACTCGATACATGGTGTCGAGTCTTTGAGAGTGAGGAGATGTGGGTTAGAGGTGTTTCCCACATCCTTAACATGAGATCATGCAAGATCTCATGAATAGGTAAAGTAGCTGCCTCCTTGGGAGCTTTAGGGTATTGTAGGATTTCTAATTCCTTTGCCCTAGGCTCTTTTTCAGGAGCCACTGTGATGTAAAGACCTTGAGCCACATCTTGGATAAAATCCTGAAAGTACATATCCTCTGGTGGAGACATCCTACGTTGAGGAGAAGAAGAATCCTCAGGAAGAAGTACTCTGGTATCAGCAGAGCTTTCTGAGTCTTCAGACTCATCCGAGGATTCAAAGTATCTCCGATCTGGGTGATCGTGGCAAGGCACGGTACCGGTACAAGTTGGCATCGGAGGGGTCCGGTACCAACTTGTCGATACCGGATGGATAAGCATGACTCGGTCCTGGTAGAATACCTGCCAATGTCGTTGGTACCGGTACCAGAGTCGGTGCCGGTACCGGTTGAATTGTCTGAAGCGGTTTCAGGGGCATCGAGGCCGTGAGAAGAGCCGCCAGACTGCGTTCAATAGCCAAGAATCTCTGGTCTATCGACGCTGCCGATGCTTGCGTATCGGTACCGGATGAAGCAGCCGGTATCCCAGAGCATGGCACCAGTAGTTCTGCCGAGGTTGAGGCCTCGAGAACATCCTAGAGCCCCATTAGTGCTTTGGAAGCCAAAGCCTCCCGCTGGGGCAATTTTGCCAGTGAAAGTCCCTCAAGGGCAACACCAGAGGCATCATGATGCTTAGAGGGAGATCTACCCTTTGAGGACAGACTAGATTTATGTTTAGCTACCTGAGATCCATGGGAGGAAGACGAAGCCCTGGAAGATGTCGATGCCACAGAGGCTGCATCGGAGGGAAAAAGGGTGCTAAGTTTAGCAGCTCAGTTCTGCCGGCCTCTTTTCGACATCATCCCGCAGGCAACACACTCCGAAATAGAGTGGTCAGGACCTAAACATTTGAGGCACCACTCATGGGTGTCGGTGACGGAGATGGTACCGCCACACTTGGAACACTTTTTAAAACCCGAAGCGGGTTTTTCTATTTTAAAGGAAAAAGTTGGGCCTAGTGCCCAAAATGGCGGGTGGCACCTGAGGAGAAAATAACTGGAAAAGACTCCAGAAGAAAGGGGTTTTTTTTCTTTTGGAAAGAAAGAAAGAACCACCGGCGGTACCGGTATAGCGTCGAAGGAAGGCAGACGCGACCCCAAAAAAAAGACTAGACGGGAATTATTTCCTGCTGTGACAGGATGTGTGACCTGTCGGCTCTGCGGAAAACGAAGAACTGGAGAGGGACAGTTGGGAAAGGCGGGAAGGCAGCACGCAGGAGCTGTGGGATGCTCCCAAAAGCTTTCCTATTGGACGCCGGGGAACGTTCCCACGCAGGCTCCGTCGGTACCGACGATACCCATATGTGAAGACTACATTCCTGCTTGTTCCTGGATATTAAACGTTCTGTAGTAAGCAGAATCATGTGTGAATGGAAAGAAAAAGTGGTGGGGGTATATTACAGTCCACCTGGGTCTGCATGAACAATCATAGAAATTAAGGTAGCCTACAAATTTGGCACGACTATTATGAGCGATTTCAACTACTGCAGTGCTGACTGAATAAATATCATGTCATAAAAGGAGAAATTAGACCTTACGTGTTAATTGTCTCTCCTCGAGTTCCCTCCAGGCCAGGCCAGTTATGTGTGGGTTGTCAGCCCCCTCCAGCAGCTGAGGACTGATGATGAGTCTTGATACATAAGTATAAGAGCTCCCTCTATAGCTCCAGACTCCAGTCTCCTCTTGACAAAGCAGATAAACACGCACCCCTACCACACCCCTACACCACAACCGCAGCTATTAGATATCTCCCCTGGGATCCTCCATTCTGACAATAAGAGAAGGGATGGAGAGCATTCTCCCCTTCTTCACTTTGTGATAAAAATAACAATGTCCTAAAAAAACTATGTACAATAACGTCATGGTAAGGATGAGGCAGGAGAATGGGGCCTACTTACCCAGCAGCCCTCTCCTGCCACCACTGATAGTTTTCCTGTAAATCCTTACTTAGAACTGAGTCAAAGAACTAGCCGGACTAGTCACGACACCAAGATAAGCAAACGAAATACACGCCCAGGTTGGGGCCTGGCCTGGCCTGGAGGGAGCTCAAGAAAAGACAATTAGCAGGTAAGGTCTAATTTCTCCTTCCTTAGCGTCCCTTCAGGCCAGACCAGGCCAGTTACGTGGGCCTGGGATATACCAGAGCAGTACTCAACCATGGGAGGGACCCACCAGTCCAGCCTGAAGCACCGAGGTCCCAAGCACCATGTCCCCTGCAGCATGCACATCAAGACCAAATCACCGCCCTGCAAATGTATGCTGGAGGAACGAGTCCATGCCCCGCCCAAGATGTTTCTTGGGCCCGGGTCAAATGCGCTCTGAGCCCCATCAGCAGCACCTTCCCCCAGGACTCATAAGCTACACAGGTGGCCTGTTTCACTCATCTGGCAACAGATACTTTCAAAGACGCCTCCCATTTGTGCGGACCCCCAAACAGTAGAAACAACCTATCCGACTTTTGAAAAGGTTCTGTCCTCTTGATGTATCATTTCAATACCCTACAGACATCCAACCGTTGAAACTGGCGCTCACCTTCTGAGCTTCTGAGGGATGGAAAGGCCGGCATAAAAATGGCCTGATTAATATTAAACTTAAACACCACCTTGGAAAGAAGGACAGCACAGGCCGCAAGACCACCTTCTCCTCACTAAACTGCGGAAAAAGTTGCCGACATGAGAGCGCCTGCAGTTCTGAAATTCGCTGAGCGGAATAAAGAGCCACTAGCAACGTTGTTTTCAGGGTGAGATTCTTAATGGATGCCCTGGAGAGAGGCTCAAAAGGTGTCTCCGCTAGCGCCTCCAGCACTAGATTCAGATCCCACAGTGGGACCACCAGTCAGAAGGGCAAACGAGCTTAATGACCCTGAGGAGCTGGACCACGTCCAGAAGCGCCACCAGTGAACGACCCTGCACTCGCCCCTGGTAGTAGGCCAAGCCCACCTCCTATACCTTCAAAGAGTAAGGGCCAACCCCTTCTCCAGCCCTCATTGCAAAAACATCAAAACGTCCAGAAGCGAGGCAGTAAAGGGACTCGCATACCTAGTTGAACACCAAACTTTGAAAACGTGCCAGACCCCGATATAGGCCAGTGTAGTGGACCGCTTTCTGGACTTCAGCATGGTAGCAATCACCGCCGGAGCATAGTCCCGGCGCCGCAACCATGCCCTTTCAATTGCCAAGCCATAAGCAAGAATCGATCCACATGCACTGGCCCCGGCCCCTAAAAGGCTGACCCTGTTGGGCAATCTCCAAGGGCAATCGATTAGGAGCCGCATGAGGTCTGCATACCAGGGTCTCCATGGCCAATCTGGCGCTATTAATATTACTGGACCACTGTATGTCTATCCACTGCAGCAGACAGCCGATGAGTATCCATAGCAGAAAGACATACAGTAGTCCCTCTTCTGGCCATGCCTGCGCGAAGGCAGTCAAGCCCTTCTGACATGTGCTCCCTGCGTCTGCTGAAGAATAGAAGCGCCTTGACGTACGGCAGGGTAGCCACGAGGTCCATCACCGGCGCCTCCCAACACACTGTGATGTCGTGGAATATTGAACCATTTAACTCCCATTCTCTGGATCCAGCCTGTGCCTGCACATTGTCCTTCTCAGCGATGTGGGCTACGGGTAGAGCCAGTAAATGCTCCTCCGCCCACCGGAGGTACTGACTACCTCCCAAGTAGGGTCACACTGCTATGTCTCCTTGCTGGTTGATAAGGCCACTATGGTTGCATTGCTGGAGAAGAGTCTGACTGCCTTTCCCTCTACCAAGGGCTGGAAACTCTGCAGCGCTAACACTGCTCTCATCTTGAGCCGGTTGATCGACTAAGAGCTTTTCTCCTGGGACCAGGAGCCCTGCATTACCTGAGCTTCACAATGTGCTCCCCAGCTCATTAGGCTGGCATCCATGAACACTAGTATCCACTGCGGTAGTTCCAAGGATAGGCCTGCCAGTAAATAAGCGGTCTGTAGCCACCATCCCAGACTTGCTCTCACCTCCTCCGGGAACCACAACATCTGAGATAATGAATGCTTCTGAGGAGAACACTGCAACAGGAGTGTTTGCTGCAATGGTCGCATATGGGCCCTGGCCCACTGCACCAGGTCCAGCGTTGCCGCCATCAAGCCCAGCAACTGCATGTAATGCCATGCTGTCGGCGCTGTCATATACATGAACCTCCGCTCCTGCATCTTCACCTTCTGAACCCTGTCCTCTGGAAGAGACACTACCTCCTCCCTTGTGTCGAACTGGGCCCATAGATAAACCAGCCGCTGCACCAGCTGAAGCTGGCTCTTGGTGATACTGTCTACCCAGCCAAACTATTGCAGAAACTCCACCACCCTTCTCGTTGTGGCGATGGCGTCTGCTTCGAACTTGGCCCTGATGAGCCAGTCGTCTAAATAGGGGTGCATTGAATCCCTTTCTGCAATGCCACTGCCACCACTATCATGATCTTTGTGAAGGTGCGTGGCGCCCTGGCTAGGCCAAAAGGCAATGCTTGGAACTGAAAATGCCCCATGGGTACCACGAACCACAGGAACCACTAGTGATCCAGTCTTATGAGGGATATGCAGATAGGCCTCTGTTAGATCCAGCGCAGACAGGAACTCACCCTGCCTTTTTTTTTTTTTTTTTTTTTTTAATGCCATCAAAGGTGAAATTAAACTTACCTGCTAATTGTTGTTCCTGGAGTAGATCCAGTCTAGTCCCGGACCTCTGAGTTGTCCACTTTATTCAGCAGCTTGGAGACTGAGGAACCTCCTTTTTATGTGATGTCATCTGTATATCCCTCCGGGATCCACCTTCCTCCATCAGTTCACTATTGACAAAAGCAGACTCACCGGAGCAACAAGTAAGTATCAACCTCACTTACACCCTGTAAGTCACAATTTCCCAAAACTTGTCATGATCCTGAACACTAACCTTACGATAACGAAATTAGCTATATAACTGCTAAAATCTAAACGTGCTGAGGCTGTCCCCTCATCTGCCCGAACACACACATGCATTAGAGATATCTTCTCTCCCAGGGAATTGATCCCTATTCTCAAACTCTTCTTACCTGCCATCTTCGAGATCTTCAGGCTGCACTCCGTAAACACTCGATACTGGGAAGGGACTCGGAACTAGACTGGATCTACTCCAGGAACAACAATTAGCAGGTAAGTCTAATTTCACCTTCCTGATTGTATCTCCAGTCTAGTCCCGGACCTCTGAGTATGTACCAGAGCAGTAAGTCTAATGGGAGGGACCCGCTACTCCAGCCTGAAGTACCGCCGATCCAAAACACACATCCTGTGCCAACTGAACATCTAGTCGGTAATGTTTTACAAAAGAATTCAAAGATGAGCAGGTGGCCACTTTGCAAATTTCTACCGGCGGCACTAACCGAAATTCCGCCCAGGAAGCCTCCTGAGCTCTAGTGGAATGGGCCCTTAGCCCCTCCGGTACCGGTTTGCCCTTCAACATATATGCTGATGCAATTGCCTCCTTAATCCATCTAGCGATGGAGGCCTTTGACGCCGCTTCTCCCCTTCTAGGGCCTGCGAAGAGGACAAATAACCTTTCCGATCTACGAAAACTCACAGTCCGCCGCAGATACTTCAACGCCTGCCGGACGTCCAATTTCCTTTTGACCTGACCTGCCGTGTCCGTACTGAACACCAGTAAAGAGATGTCCTGATTCAGGTGAAACGCCGACACCACCTTGGGCAAAAAGGCCGGCACTGGCCTTAAAACCACCTTAGAATCAAAAAACGAAAGATAAGGTTCCTTGCAGGACAACACCTGCAATTCCGAAATCCTCTGTGCTGAGCAGATGGCCACCAAGAACACCACCGTCAAAGTGAGATCTTTCACCGACGCCCTATTCAATGGTTCAAACGGCTCCCGCTCCAGCGCCTCCAGTACAAGCGGAAGTTGCCATTTGGGTACTATGTGCCTACCCGGCGGCCTCAATAGTGCTACCGCTCGCAAGAAGCGCTTAATATTCAAATGGCTCCCGAGAGTGTGACCCCCAATCCTTCCTCTGTAACACGACAAAGCTGCCACCTGCACCCTAAGAGATGCAGCAGCTAATCCCTTGTTGAATCCATCCTGCAGGAACTCTAAGATCTGTGGAATGGTTGCCCGTAACGCCTCCGAGGCCCTATTTCTACACCACGCCTCAAAAGCTCTCCAAACTCGTACGTACGCTAAGGACGTCGACCTTTTCCTGGCTCTTAACAACGTGGTAATGACCGCTGTGGAATAGCTTCTCGTCCTCAACCGAGCCCTCTCAATAGCCAAGCCATAAGCAAGAAATGATCCATGTGAGGCATGAGAAGGGGGACCCTGCGACAGCAGATCCGCCTGGACTGGGAGACGCCACGGCCGCGCTGCCAGGAGTCTTACTAGATCCGCATATCAAGGCCACCGGGGCCAATCTGGCGCAATCAAAATCACCTGCCCCCTGAACCTCTCTATCTGTTGGACCACTCTGCCTATCAGAACCCACGGAGGAAAGACGTACAGAAGCTGAACCTCCGGCCAGGCTTGAATGAGAGCATCTAGGCCTTCCGACATTCTTTCTCGTCGTCTGCTGAAGAAGCGACTGGCTTTTGCCGACTGGAACGTTGCCATGAGGTCCATCACTGGCATGCCCCAACGGCGCACTAGCATGTCGAACACCTACTGATGAAGGACCCACTCTCCTGGGTCCACCTTCACCCAACTGAGGAAGTCGGCCTCCACATTGTCCAACCCCTGCGACGTGCGCTGCCAACACTACTAGGAGGTTCTCCTTGGCCCAGCCACACAGGCCCTCTGCCTCGGTCTCCAGCGCTATACTGCTGGTTCCCCCTTGCCGATTGACATACGCCACCGCGGTTGCGTTGTCAGAAAACACTCGTACCGCTGTCCCATTGAGGCATGCCTGGAAGCTCTGCAGGGCCAGCGACACCGCCCGCAACTCTAACCTGTTGATCGACCATGTCCTCTCCTGGGCGTTCCACTGCCCCTGCGCGAACTGTCCCTGGCAGTGGGCCCCCCATCCCAGGAGGCTGGCATCCGTCATTAAAAGCACCCAGTCGGGCGCCTCCAATGGCTTCCCGCTCTCCAGCGACCCGGGCACCAATCACCAGTAAAGGGTTACGCGTGTCTCGGCCGGACAGAGGAGTCTCCGTGACAGCGGATCCTGCTGATGTGACCAGCGTCTGAGTAGCGCCCTTTGTAAGGGTCTCATATGCGCTCTCGCTCACGGCACCATCTCTATCGTCGCCGCCATTGTGCCCAGGAGCTGAAGGTACTGCCATGCTGTGGGCTCCTTTCTCCTTAGGAACCTTTGGACCAGCATCCACAGCCTTTGCGCTCTCTGCCGAGGCAGAAACACCTGTCCAGCCTTCGTGTCGAACCGAGCCCCTAAGTATTCTATACACTGTGAGGGCACTAACTGGCTCTTTGCTAAGTTGACCACCCAACCCAGACTCTCCAGAAAGCTCACTACCTTGGACGTAGCTCTTTCGCTCTTGCTCCTTGACTTTGCCCGAATCAACCAATTGTCTAGGTAAGGGTGCACCAGAATGCCGTCCCTGCGTAAGGCTGCCGCTACCACCACCATGACCTTGGTAAATGTGTGCGGCGCTGTCGCCAGGCCAAACGGCAAGGTTCGGAATTGAAATTGTCCGAAAGGGACCGCAAAGCGGAGATACTTGTGATGCTCCGGCCGAATGGGAATGTGAAGGCACGCCTCCGACAGATCCAGGGAGGTGAGGAATTCTCCCCTCCGAACCGCCACTATTACTGATCGCAGGGTCTCCATGTGAAAGTGAGCCACGCAAAGGCAACGATTCACTCCCTTGAGATCCAGAATGGGACGACATCCTCCGTCCTCCTTCGGTACCACGAAATAGATGGAGTATCGACCGCAGCCGTACTGGTCTAGGGGGACCGGCTCTATTGCCCTGAGGTCTAGGAGCCTTCGTACCATCTCTCTCACCGCCTCGCACTTGGCCGACGACCTGCAGGGGGACTGTACGAAGGCGTCGCGCACTGGCCGTTGCTATTCCAGTGCATAGCCCTCTTGGATGACCTCCAGAACCCACTGATCTGAGGTGATTTGAACCCAGGTGGCATAAAACTCCTGCAACCGCCCTCCCACGGGAACTAGGGCCGCCTGGGTCCACCTGACTTCATTGCGCCTTTCGAAGGTTAGAGGGAGGAGGAGGAGGAGGAGAGGGAGGCCCCAAATCCTCTCCCTGCTCCCCGAAATCCTCGAAACCCCTGACTTCTGTTGGGAAATCTGCCTCTTTGCCCAGAATTAAACCTTTGGAAACAAAACCGGTGAAAATACCGTTGCTGACCCCTGCGAACGGGTACCTCTCGTCCCTGCTTAGGTTTGTCCTCAGGTAATCTTCCGCTCTTCAATTCACCCAGATCCTTGACCAACTTCTCCAGGTCTTCACCGAACAAGAGACGCCCCTTAAAGGGAAGCTTACTCAGCCTTGCTTTAGACGAATTATCCACCGCCCAATTACGGAGCCACACATAACGCCTTGCTGCCACCACCGATGCCATGCTCTTTGACAAACCCACGCATATCATAATGAAGGTCCGCCAAATAGGCCGCTCCCGATTCCAGCCGGGCAGCGTCACCAGCCCTGTCGCTTCCCTGCATCCCCTTGGCCCCGCTGTGACCACCGCAGGCAGGCCCTGGATACCCATGCTCCACAGATAGCCGCCTGGAGAGACAGGGCATTCACATCAAAAATCTGCCTTAGCAAAGCATCCAGCTTTCTGTCCTGAGCATCCTTAAGGGCTGCGCTGCCCTCGACCGGTATAGGAGTCTTCTTTATCACTGCTGCCACGGCTGCATCCACCTTGGGAGACTTAAAAACCTCCTTGTCCTGGTCCACCAAAGGGTAAAGCCGGCACATCACTCTTGCACCCTTCAGCGAAGCCTCCGGTACATTCCACTCTTCCTGGATCATTTCCTGAAACACCCTGTGTACCGGAAACGCCCTTTGAGTCTTTCTAAAAACCTGTAACAGATCCTCCAGGGTCTCATCCTCCACCGGCCCCTGGGCTGGCATGTTTAAGGTTCTCAGCGTCTCTGCTATGAGCGCTGGCAGCTCGTCCCTGCGGAAGACCTGCACCACTCTAGCTTGCTCTTCCTCATCGTCGAGCTCCCCTTCTTCTAACGCCTCTTCGAGGGCCACACTCCCGCCTTCCTCATCTGATAGCTGTCCCTCTGAGACAACTGATGGAGCCTTGACCTCTCTGTCCAAGCGCGGCCTCTTGGCTCCTTGCTGGGCCTCTGTGGCGGGAGCGGGTCCGAGTCTCTTCGCTCCGCACCCCTCGTGGTCTCCTTTCGCCTGCTTTAGTGACATGGCTCCCACTGCTTGCTGCAGGAGAGCCACAAACTCTGTTGAAAATATGGACTCCAGCCCCTTGGGCCAGGCCGCAGGCGAAGGAGGAATGTCTGGAGCTGATGATGTACCTGCTACCGGTTCCCCAAGGTGTACGCTTGCCACCTGAGCAACCGAGGGACCTGCCTCTGCCTCCAGCCGCTCTTCCACGTCCACCCTGGTGTGCTCCATGGCCGAAGCCTCCTTTGTACAGTTCTTACACACCCCCAAATCAGACACTGTGCCTCTCCTAGCCCCACAGACAAAATACTGGGGCTTAGCCGGCAAGTCCGCACTGAGCAGGGCCTCTTTTCTTTTTCTTTTTTTTTTTATTAAACTCGCCCGCTACGTTTAAAATGCAGGACTCTTCACTAGGGCCCCAACTGCGGCTTCCCCCAGCCGGAAAAAAACACTACTGTAAGCTCCGATGCTGTCCCAGCGCTTCCGCCACGTGGCCAGGCCAGTCCCTCGATTTGCGCTCACACGCGCTGCCGGAAACCGCTTACCGCCCTGCTCTCTTACCTTTGCCGACCACCCTGCAAGGGTTCAGCGTGCCTCCGCTGCCTCTCCACTTCCGGGAAAGCAATTCTGGCTCGGGCTATGCACTGTGCACCACGCGACGGTCCGCCGCTGCAATATCGCCATGGACAGCCAAGGTGCGTTCACAGGCAATCCTTCTGCTTAGGGCCTGGCTGTGCACCTCTCCGTTGCGATTCAGCTCCACTGCTGCTGACAAGGAGCGAATTCTGCTATTTCAGTGTTCTCTGCTTAACTACCCACCCGAAGCAGCGACACAAACAGATTGGAGGAGAGCCTTCTGCACCTTCAAAGAACAGCACTTGCGAAATTTAAAGGTACAGCATCCTTTTTTTTTTTTTTTTTTAGCCACGATCTTAAGTTAAACCACAACTACTCCTACCAACTATCCTTAATTGTTTCTCCAGTGAGCCCGGACCCCCAGGCTCACCGACCTATACAGCTGCTTAGAGACGGAGGTAACTGATTGAGGAAGGCGGATCCCGGAGGGATATACAGATGACATCACAGAAAAAGGAGGTTCCTTAGTCTCCAAGCTGCTGAATAAGGTGGACAACTCAGAGATCCGGGACTAGACTGGAGATACAATCAGGAATCAGTGTTGACTCATAGCAACCCAGCTACCTCTGGGTTTTCTTGGCAATGTATCACCAGAAGTAGATTGCCAGCCTTTTCTTCCGAAGGCAATAGAGGGTAAAGTGAATTGCCCAAAGTCACAAGGAGTGCCAGTGGGAATCAAACCCTTGATCTTCTGGGTACTAGGCAGTTGCTCTAACCACTAGGCTACTCCTCCACTCCACCCTGCCTTACCACTAGTATAAACGAACACAAGGTCTCCATTCAAAAATGGGGCACTCACAAGGCCTTGTTTACATGCTTGAGATAGAGGATGGGCTGAAAGGAACATTCTTTTTTGGACATCACAAAGTGAATGGAGTACCGACCAGTACCGCACTGGGTTCTGGACACCAGTTGTACCGCTTCCAGCTGCAACAAGTGCTGAAGAGTACAGCGAACTGCTTTCCTCTTCATCGGAACTCGACAGGGAGAGATGACGAAAGCACTGGACAGGGGTCTTGCAAACTTCAGCGCATAACCTTCGTGGATTATTTTCAAGACCCACTGGTCAGATATCATAGTGGTCTAGAAGTAATAGAACTGTTGCAACCGATCTCCTCTCACTACTTCAGCCTGGACCTTCATGACTTCATTGTGGTTTCTTAATGGAGGCCGGCGGAGGGGAGAGAGAACACGGCGCGCCACAATAATGGAGGCCATCATTTTAGACACTACCCGACCTAAGTCATAGAAGGTGTCTGTCATGTAAGCGGCGGCAGACTCTGGTTTGGCTGCTTCCGAGGCCACCTGGCCCTTTATGTCCGCTCTAGTCAAACCCTGGATCCATCAAATGGATGGTCTGGACACACAGGCTCCTGCAGACAGAAGCCTGCAAGGCTAACGCACTCGAATCAAAGACCTGTTTAAGGAGGGACTCCAGTTTCTTGTCTTGTGGATCTTTCAGGGCCGCGCTCCCCCAGCTCCTTGAGGATTGTGGTTTTCTTGGTCACTGCCAATACTAAAGCATCCACCTTCGGCATTCTCAGGAGTCCCGCACCTCCTCGAGATGAGGTATAGGCAGCTCATAGGTATCCTCTAAACACTTCCATTCTGACAACTGAGGGAGGGAGGCGTGGCTCAGTGGTTGGGACAGGTTACCTCAGGTCAGAAGACCAGGGGTTCAAGTCCCACATGAGGACAAGCAACTTCAGGCCGGAGGGACTGGGGTCTCTAGTCCCATGGCCACGCCTTGTGGCCTTGGGCAAGCCACTTTACCCTCCATTGTCTCAGGTACACTTAGATGGTGAGCCCTTCGGGGACAAAGGAATAAAAAGTACCTGTTAGTATACATGTAAACCGCACTGATTCTAAAGAGCGCGGTATAAAAAAGAAGAGACTTATTTTTTTGATCACTCTGAATTGGGAAGCATACTTGCGTCCCTTTGAAACCCTGCAGTAGCGGATGCTTCAGGGGCTCCTCCACCTGAGGTGATGCCTAAACAATATTGAGGGCAAACAGCGAATGGCTAATAAGCGCCGCAAGATCCTCTTGTGGAATACAACACAAGAGACATTGGGATCTTCCCCCTGTGCAATTTCGCCCTCCTCCAAGTCCAGTGTCCATGACTCACCCCAAAGGTCGGATGAGTCTTCTCCCAGCTCATCAGATGCCTGTGTACGAGGTGAGGTCAGGGCCTGTCAGACATCCATCTTACCCCCCCCCCTTTACCCCCTGTGGTAGGACCTTCTCCCGGGTCCCCTTCCCAGAGGGCCTCTGCAGACGCCAGTAATTGAACCTTTCTGGGAAGGTTTAAGACCTCTGCCCGCTTTCTCTTAAGGCAGTAAAGCCTTATGTAGTGATAAAATAAAATCCGGATCAAAAATTGGCTCAAGGACCTCCTTACCGTCAGACACCCCTACCAATGGTGCTGAGATGGGGGCCCCCCCCCCCCAGCTTTTTTGCCTTAGACTTATGTTTTCCCCACTTCTCCTGCAGTGCCGAGGAAATGATTGCCTCCTGCAACATGGCCACAGTTCCCGCCAAAACCGCGGGAGCCAAAGGCCTCAAGGGATCACCACCCAACTCTGCCAAACTGCTTTCCATGCTTCCCGACTGCTCTGTCTAACACACTGTCGACACTAGCCAGCCACCAATAAGCTGCGGTTGCTGCCGAACAAATTACAGGCAACTGGGGCCGAAAACATACAACTGTGCTGGACAAGACCGCAAAAGTGAAAGCAACTGAAAGTAACTCCCACCGCCAGCCTACCCCAAAGCAATCAGCTATGCGCACACACGGCCTCACACTGCCTCCCCTCTACTCCCAATGAGGAAGGGGATTTCACTCCGGGACCCCTGCTGCTGTCTTACCTACTCCGCTAGTATCCATTGCAGCTTTGCTGCTCAAATCTTCCCATCTGTTGTATAGCAGAGGCCCTGCAGCTAACAAGGCTCTTGCTATCTCGCTGGTAAGGGACACGGAGCTCCTGTAGCTAACAGTACTCCAATCTCATGCTGGCAATGGGGGGGGGGGGGGGAAGAGAGGGACCTGGGGCTCCCAAGTAGTACATCCCCAGGGCAGCCTCTGGCCAATTTAGACCCAGGTACTGGAGCAAGCCTTGCCCCTACTGCCCATCCTTACCACCTATTCCAAACTTTTTTTTGTGTGTGTGTGTATATGGGGTACTTCCAGCCTTCACCTTACCAGCACTAAGGCTCTCACCATCATTAACCATTTAACTCAAACTTCCCCTAAGTTACCTTTCCAGGAGACTATCTAGTGGGAGCTCTTACCCAGTTGCTGAGGACTATAGACTGGAGTCTGGAGCTATAGGGGGAGCTCTTATAGTGATGCATCAAAACTCATCAATCCTTAGCTGCTGGAGGGGGCTGACAACCCACACATTACTGGCCTGGTCTGGAGGAATGCTAAGGAATACAATATATGCCATCGAGTCAATGCAGACTCCTGGTGAGCCAGCAGCCCTGGGTTTTCTTAGCAAGGTATGACCAGGAAGCAGGCTTTTCTTCCAAGGCAATGGAAGTTTAAGTGACTTGCCCAAGGCCACAAGGAGTGCCAGTGGGAACTGGACCCTGGTTTCTTGGTTACCCAAGCCACCACTCTACTAGGCTTACTCCTCTACTCTAGGTCCTAGATGAAATAAAATAACTGCTTCATGGAGCAGCTGGCTGAGGAACTAGAGAGGAGGATCACTGAAACCATCCTTCTGGCACTCCTCAGTGAAATCCACCGTTCCCACGATTGTGGTGATCTATCGCTGTCTCTCTAGATCTCTCTGACGCCTTTGATGTTGTCAACCACCGTACCCTCCTTACTCATCTGTCTGACCTCGGCATTCACGGCACTGTCCTTCAGTGGTTCTGGTCCTTTCTTTCATCCCGTACCTTCGCTGTCCAATCAGGTTTCAACATTTCCCCCTTGTTCCCCCTGCACTGTGGTGTCTCCCAGGGCTCTATCCTCGCCCCCCTTCTCTTCAATATTTTCCTTGTTCCCCTTGCCCTGCTCATCTAACAGGCCGGAATCTCCAACTATTTCTACATGGATGACATTCTCCTAATCCACCATAGCCCATTGGCCCCTGACCTCACCACTCTTGATGCCTGCCTCACTCATCTCCAGCTCATCTTTCATCTCATCACCAGTAACTTCTCCATGTTAACCCTTCCAAGTCTTCTGCCATCTGGTTCTCCTTTGGTGCTCTCCCCTCCCCCCAACCTGACACCACCATGTCCACCCTTCCCCATCCCTCTCGTTCCCACTCTCCACTACCTTGGTATTACTCTGGACCCCTCGCTTTCCTTCCACCAACACATTTCTACACTTGTGCGCAGTTCCTTTTTTCATCTTCGCAGGATCAGGGGGCTAGTCGGTCACTTCTTCCCGCTTCCTCCCTCACTACCCTGGTCCTTTCACTTGTGATTACCTGCCTTGATTACTGTAATTCAGTTCTTGCAGGTCTCCCCCATTATCACCTTCGGCGCCTCCAGCTTTTTCAAAATACCGCCACCCGTCTTATCACCCACTCCGCCCCTTTCGACCATGTCACTCCTTGTCTTCTTACCCTCCACTGGCTCCCCATCAAAATTAGATTTATTTATAAGCTACTCACTATCACACACAAGGTTCTCCACACTGGTACACCCCAGTATTTGGCTGATCTTATCCACCTCCAGCCTGCTCCCTGCCTCCTCCGCTCTGCACTTGGCAATCGCCTCTTCCTTCCCTCCCCCTTCCCAGGTCCATCTCTAACTCACCCATCATTCCGCGTTCTTCTTCTTAAGCCCGCCCTTTGGAACTCACTCCCACACTCTCTCCACACCGAATCATCTCTCCACACCGAATCATCTTTCCCCCGGTTCAAGGCACTGCTCAAGACCCATCTTTACTGTCAGGCTTACGATCTCCCCGCCTCATCAGACCATTCTGCCCTCTCCAGGTTGGAGCACTCACACGCAGTTACTCCATGACGCAATAGCCTACGCGCTTCACACAGCCCCTCTCCCGCCTTCTGCCTTCCCACCCTATCCATCGTCAGCAGTGTTTCGTGACTATCTCTGTCCCTTTACTATACTTTCTTTTTGTCTTTTACTATTACTTTCCTATAAGTTAATGGCGTTCTTTTTCTCCCTTGTTTTTCTGGTAGCCAACACTTATTGTACACCGCCCTGATGCTACGGCATGGGCGATATATCAAGCTGTGCAAATAAAGATAAAGATATATAAAGATATATTTCAGACCTAGTTATTGTGGAATGCAGGATTTGGTGCAAGAGTGAATTGTATTGAGCCACTTGACAATTGTGATTATATATCAAATGTGACTTAACTAGAGTGAGGACACAAAATCTACTGAGTTAGCATTTAACTTTCAAAAGAGATACTAAGTTATAATCAGGAGAATGCTAAACACCATAAGGAACAGCTGCAAATATAAAGAGTTTACTTCAGGCATGGATGTGGAGTGGCCTAGTGGTTGGGACAAGGTACTTCAGGCCGGAAGGTCGGGGGTTCAAATCCCACTAGAGGACAGCAACCTTGGGCCGGAAGGACTGGGGTTTCTAGTCCCACAGGTGCTCCTTGTGGTCTTGGGCAAGCCACTTAACCCTCCATAGCCCATGTTCCCTGTAAAATAGTTATCTCCAAGTTATAATGCCCTGTTCAATGTAATTTCAGTTTGTTCAATGTAAACCGCACTGATGCAGAATAGCACGGTATATAAGAGAATGTAAATAAATAAATAAAATACCATCTTAGAGATCCAAACCAGATGTATTAAAGGCGAAAGCCAAATAACAGCTGGTACAGTTAAATGGCGAGGTGAAAGTGGTTATTTAGAGCCAAAAGAACATCCTTCAAAAAATAGGCAAAGGATCTGAATGAAGAAAGCAGGAAAGAACATAAGCACTGGCAAGTTAGACTGATAAGACAAGTAAAGAATCTGAAAAGAAGCTTGTCATAGAAGCAAAAACCCATAAAAAAATATTTTTCAGATACATTCAAAGCAATAAGACTGAGGGAGTCAGTTGTACCATTAGATAATTATGGGGTAAAGGACCACTCAGGGAAAGACAAGGCCATAATGGAGAGACTAAATGAATTCTTTGCTCCAGCCTTTACAGAGGAAGATGTACGGGAACTACCCATGCCAGAAATGCTATTTAATGGTGACGATCCGGAGGAACTAAAGCAAATCTAAATGAACCAAAAAGATATAATAGTTCAAATTGACAAATTAAAGAACAGAAAATCACCTGGACACGATAGTATGCATCCCGAATACTGAAAACTCAAAAATGAAATTGCAGATATACAATTAGTAATCTGTAACATATAGTCAAAATAGTCTACAGTACCTGAAAATTGGAAGGTGGCCAATGTAATACCATTTTGTAAAAGAAAGATTCCTGAGATGATCTAGGAAACTACAGACTGATGAGCCTGATGTCAGTGCCAGGCAAAACAATAGATACTATGTGAGTGGAGAAGTAGCCTAGTGGTTAGAGCACTGGCTTGGTAACCAAGAAACCAGAGTTCGAGTCCCACTAGCATTCCTTGTGGCTTTGGACAAGTCACTTAACCCTCCCATTGCCTCAGCAGACAGGCCTGGTAATTGACTTCCGGTGACACTGCCAAGAAAAAGTAGGAGCTGCTGGGTCACCAGGAGTCAGCACTGACTCGAAGGCGCACACTACATTTTTGCATTATAAAAGAATAAAATTACTGGACAGATCAACCGACTGACATGGTTCAATGGGACAAAGTGAACATGGGTTTAGCTAAAGAAAGTCTTGCTTCACAAATCCACTACATTTTTTGAAGACATAAACAAACATGTGGATAAAGGTATGCAAACTGATATAGTGTTTCTGGATTTTCAGAAAGCGTTTGACAAAGTATTTTATGAAAAAGACTCCTGAGAAGATTAAAAAGCCAATGTCCTACTGTGGAATGGAAACTGGTAAAAGAAAGAAAACAGTAGGGTTAAATGGCTAATTTTTTCAGTGAAAAAAAAAGTAAATAGTGGAGAACCCCAGGAATTCATACTGGGACCAGTGCTTTTTAACATATTTATAAATAACCTGGAAATAGGAACAATACATGAGATGAACAGATCTGCATATAACACCAAATTATTCAAAGTTGTTGAATTGCACGCAAATGCTGAGAAACTGCCGAAGAACCTTGCAAGACTGGGTATCCAAATGACAAATAAAATTTAATGCAGACAACTGCAAAGTGATGCACGTAGGGAAGAATAACCTAAATCACAACTACAAGATTCTAGGTTCTATAATTAGGAGTCACGACCAAGGAAAAGGATCTAGGCATCACTGTAGATAATACATCAAAATCTTCTGATCAGTGTTCAGCAGCGGCCAAAAAATGTAAACAGAATATTAGGATTTATTAGGAAAAGAATAGAGAATAAAATAAAGAATATTATGCCTTTATATATATCACTCCACACATCGAGTACTGTGTGAAATTCTGGTCACATCATCCCCAAAAAGATACAGCAGAATTAGAAACGGTACAGAGAAGAGCAACCTAAATGATAAAGGGGATGGAACAATTCTCCTATGAGGACAGGCCAAAGAGGTTGGGAAGCTTCAGCTTGGAGAAGTGATGGATGAGAGGTGATATAATACAGCATAAAATCCTGAGTGGCGTGGAATAGATATATGCAAATTGTTTGTTTACTCTTCTAAAAAATACAAAGTCTAGAGGAAATGCCATGAAGTTGCTAAGCAAGAAAAAACAGTTAAGCTTTGGAACTCAATGCTGGAGGATATGGTTAAAAAAAAAGAGTTGTCAGCATAGCTGGGTTTAAAAAACATTTGGACAAGTTCCTAATAGAGAAAGTCACAGTTTATCTCTGGGGATGAGTAGCATAGAATCTAGCTATTTTTGGGGACCCTGCCACATACTTGTGATATGGATTGGCCACAAGATTCTAGGCATGATAGATCGTTGACCTGGCCCAGAATGGCAATTCTTAGGCTCGTCATCAGATAAGGTAAAAAGCATAAAAATAAGACCATTTAGGGACCTAACAAATCCTATATTCAGAAGGCTAGTGTAGCTAACCTCACAAATTTAGGGGACATGAACTAGGTTTAGCACTTGATGTACTAAACAAATGAGATGCATTTATTTATTTATTTAACTGCATTTGTATCCCGCTTTTCACCGGGTCAAAGTGGTTTAACATAAAAGGGGAGGAGGGCAATAATCAAGTTGACAGAAAAAGGGAGGGGGGCCGTCATCAGGGGGATAACATATCATGAACAAGCTAAAATTGCTGAATTAAACTAAGCATAACCATTTTAAATTGGCGCTGGGCTTGCTTCGTGCAGGGCAAAAGCAGCCTGGCGGCAAGAGGGATCCATGCAGGCACTCTTTCAGATTAATGAGGTGGTTTGGGGAAAGGAGTCAAAAGGGGTGCTTTTGATTTATTTTTGGTGGGGAGTTGATTATGTAAGAGGGTCTTAGTATTTCTTCTCTAATCTTAAAGATGCTAATGTTGATCCTGCCATGTGGGCATGATGCAATAGCCTGTTAAGTCTTACCTGCCACATGATAATAAATATAGTAAGGTAACTAGGGCACACTAAACTTCTCCATGTAGTACAAGTTAGCACACAGAAGAAAACAGTTAATTACCTCATTGGTCCCTTATCAAGCAGGCAATTAAGCAAGAGTCTGTACTATGTTAAACAGACAGTGCATACCAAAGCTACTAGTAATATGTACACTAATGGATAATGTAATTTTAGTGCATTAGCCCCTTAAATAAACACTAACAAAAAATGCAATCATTTTCTGATTTCTTCAATATTAAGATCATATACATTGTTATGAACAGTAGCAATCTCACTGAAATGAGAATATTCAAACAATGAAAAGATTTCCAATGGTCATTTTTTCTTCAACTGCAGCAAAATGTTTTTTTCAATTTTAAAACCCACATACTGTCATAAGACATAACTAAATCTGTGTTTTGAATAAGTATTCTTTAGGAATCTGTATTAAGAACATTTACATTTCCTGATCTAGGCACAACAGGAGAGATTTTAATCATAACTGATAATCTCCTTTCCTTGAATCCTGCTAACCTACTCGTCTGGACTAGTCTAGCAGGATTCAAGGAAAGGGGATTATCAGGTATGATTAAAATCTCAACTTTCTTATCTTGCTAGACTAGCCCAGACGAGTGGGATGTACCCAAGCAGTCAAGACCCAGGATGAGAGGAAGATGTCATTCAAGACAGACTACCCTGTCAAAGGAGTCATCTGAATAACCTCCACAAGCACCCTGTAGGGCCTCAATAGACTATCAACAAAAGTCAGGAAGCTTTAGAACTGCCCTCTGAGGACATCCAAGCAAACTTCACTCAAGAAGGTTGTGCTTCATGGTGTGAACTGCAACTCACTCCTGAATGTGCTTAGCGGGCATAGATGCACCATGTCCACAATGGTCTCCAGAGGTAAATGGGCAATAGAGGATTTGACCTCTACCAACAAATCTCTTGAACTGCTGAGGATGGAGAAGGTCCAATCAGCAAGAGGAATGATGAACGGTGATGAACTCAAGCAACACCCTATGCCCGTTCACCAGACGCAATGAGGAGTGTGTTTGAAAACCTTTTCTACAAAAAGATAAAGGACCACAATTCAATCAGTAGGAGAAAGGACAGGGGAAGGCAGCCTCCTTGAAGGACTGATGGCGAAGGCTTCACGAAAGGAGCCATCCAAAGAACCCGAAAGTTGTAATCAAAGCCAAGGACTGCAGTACTAACATACAGCAGATGTCAGAGTCCCCAGGAAATTGTCGTAAGGAACCAACCTGTTGGGGAGACCTTACACATGAACCCAAAGGGTCCTCCCAGGCCCTCTACCACAGGAGCCAACAGGACATTCAGCACTGGAAAGAGCAGCTCCATTACAAACATTTACTCCTACCTTGGGTCAGACATTTAAATGCTTGTTTTTTGAGCCCTGAACGTGTGCGTGTGTGTATCTATATATATATTATTATCACTGTTAGTATGCTTTTAACCTTATCTATATTTTTTGTAATATCGTTCAGCTCCCTTCTATTTTCAGTTGTCTGTCTCTTGTTCCTCCTATTAACTGTAACCGCCCCTTTACTTTTTTTTTTTCTTTTTCTTTCTACCATCTGGCCTCTTCTCAAGTTTTCATTGGCCCCCTATCCAGTTCAAACTTCCCCTACTGACTTATAAGTGCACTCATTCTGCTGCTTCTCACTACCTTTCCTCTCATCTCTCCCTACACCCCTTCCTTGGGAACTCCACTCTTCTGGCAGATTGCTTCTATCTGTGCCCTTCTCTTCTACTGCCAACTCCAGACTTCTATCCTTCCATCTTGCTGCTCCTTATGCCCGGAACAAACCACCTGAGTCTGTACGTCAGGCTTCATATCTCTGGCCCTTCTGAAATCTAGGCTGAAAACCTCACCTCTTTGAGGCCACTTGTGGATCCTGATCCGCTAGTTTCCTATGTGTTTTCTTACCTTTCCCCTAGATGTATCCTTATCCTCAGTTGTTGTGTTGTGTTGTCTGTCTTGACTAGACTAAGCTCTGATGAGCAGGGACAGTCTTTTACATGTGTCTGTACAGCACTGCGTACGCCTTGTAGCGCTATACAAATGATCATTAGTAGTATCAGGTGGACAGAATTGCTGCATCCCTGATGAAAGAGGTTACACTGTGATACCTCCCAAGAAATCCCTTGGAGGAGTTTCCTGTAGCAGAACAGGCCCACCACTCGAACATTAACGGTTCAAGGACAAGTCATGGTACAGGTCGAACTGATAAAAGGCTCAACCTCTGCTAAGGGCACAGAGACTCACTAGGTTCAAGCAGGGAGCTTACCAAGCAGCTCAAAATGGAGCACCGTGTGCCCGCAAGAGCCAGGCTCAAAACAAAAGGGCACCGAAAACTGCCCTACCCAGAGCCCCCACAGTATTTTTCCTCTGTAAGGCCATATCTTCAGGGGAAAGTGAAGGACCAAACCATTTGGTCCAAGAGTCCATGTAACACGCTACGTAAGTTCAACCCGGGCCCCTACGATCATGAGGACCAGATGGGCCAATAACCTGTGCAGAAGATTACTTATCCAGGGTCAGAGAGGAAGCCACCCATCATCCCTCTCCTAGGCTACTCTGAAGGGCTGGCCACCCAGCCTGCCATCCACGAAATCTGTCTCTGAAACAGCTCCACAACCAGCATCCGGCAGAGTGGCCAATACACGTGGTACTGGAAGGTCACATCTTTATATAGGAGATCACGCATGGGAGGGTTGCACTCTCACTTCGCCCAAACTCGCTAAGTTCTGCCACAGACAGCTAGACCACATGCTAACAAAGCTTGCAATATGTGCTACAGCTAAAGAAATCAGATGCTCCTTTACCCAACAGCTCAACTGTACAGAGAACTGCTCTACATCAGAGAGCTCTGCAGCAGTAGAAAACATGCATGAATGACAGGGCCATGTCTGAGAAATTGTAGTCCGCTGTTTCCATTAAAGGAGGAATGAGTCTCCCCAGGATCAATGTGATCGCTCCAGCCTCCAGGCAAAAGATTCCCCGAAGCCCCTACAGGGGACAGAGTCCCACACCTCCAGCCTTATGGCTGGAAGCCAAACAGACAAGCATCTCCTCAGGTGCTTACCAAACCTTCCTAGTCATGAAGTGAAACTGCAACAACTAGCTCATTTGATCCTTTATCTCCTGGGGGAGAGGAAAAGCCTGCTGAAATGACAGGGAGCACTGAAGATCAGGTAATATCTCTAGTAAACAATGCGCCCTAGACTAGGATCCAGCTCCAGGGACTATATTCTGCATACAAGGGTCAGACACGACTCAGGTGCACAGAAGTAACAAATGCCTGCCCTGAATTAGCTGAGGCTTGGGCGAACCCTCCATCGTGTGAAAGGTTTACTCAGGAGGGTAGGAACAGAACCCCAGGAGCTTAGAGTCAAGCTGCTCTCAGGACAATCTATTTCCCAACTCCAGTCTTTCCAGGCAGAGTTCACTCAGTCTGTGTTGCCTTTAGACAATCCTAAACACACTAATTGGCCAGTGCGATGTCCGCATGGGCAACAAGACCCTTTACATGCAGGGAGATGTTGCTATCCCCCTCATCACCTTGGAAAAATTATGGTGAAGAGAGTCTAGGTCCAAGGCAAGGCTCAGACATGAAGAGGCAGCATAGAATGTAGAAAAGGAGAAACAGCTAAAGCTGTTACTCTATAAAATGAAAAATGCCATGTTTATGTTTATTGCATTACTTGATATACCGCTTTTCAAACATCAAGGCGGTGTACATTTGCTAACAAGAAAAAACTGATTCCTGCTGTCCCTGGAGAACACCTGTTATAGATAACTATGCTTTCTCCAGGAACAAGCAGGAAGTCAGTCCCCACATATGGGACTCCCTAGTTCCAGGTTGCCGGGGGCCGAACCACGACAGCAGCAGCAGTGACCGAGGGGAGGTCATGAGTTGCAGCAGGTGAGCCCCTACCAAGAAACTCTGCAGACCCCAGTGCCCAGCATAACCAGAACTCCGGTAACCTGAACATTGAAGAGTTGGAGGGAAAGAGTTGTCTATACACCAAGAATGCTTCTGATTACTGCCTGGCCAAAGGCACTATCCCCTGCGGGACTTACTCTCGAGGCAGTAGTGAGCTGCAAACGTATGAACTGAAGACCTCGTGGCGGCCTTACAGATTTCTTGCACCGGCACTGCACGTAGGTTGGCCACCGACATGGTCATAGCCCTCACGTGATGAGCAGTGATCCAGCGCTTCAGAGAGGCCAGTTCGCTCATCAGCGAGCACAATGCAGTCCGCCACCCAGGTGGACAAGGGTCACTTGGTTACAGGTAGCCCCAGTCTGTTGGGGTCATAGGAGATAAAAAGCTGAGCAGCTTTTTGATGGGCCCGAATCCTCTGTAGTTAAAAGGACAGGGCCCTCTTGCAATCCAGGGTATGCAAGATGATCTCCTCCCTGCCAGCGTACGGCCGTGGGAAGAAGGTGGGAAGAACAGCCTCTTGATTAAGGTGAAAAGCGGACACCACCTTTGGGGGGAATTTGGGGGGTGTACGAAGCACCACTTTGTTCGTATAGAACCTGGTATAGTGCAGGTCCGCCACCAGGGCCCTGCAGCTCGCTTACTCTGCGAGCAGACATCAACGCTACCAAGGTGGTGTCAGGTGACAGGTGGCCAAAGGCTCAAAAGGCGGCCTAGTGAGCTGGGAGAGCACCACATTGAGGTCCCATTCTGCTGTCAGAGGGTGGAGAGGGGGCTTGGATAGCAGGAGGCCCCTGAGGAATCTGGAGACCAGAGGCTGGCCTGAAAGTGGCTTCCCCTCTATAGGATGATGGTTTGCTACTATGGCGCTGAGATGCACCCTCACCAAGTTAGATTTCAAGCCCGAGTGAGAGAGGTGCAGCAAGTACTGCAGCACGAGCTTAACCTGACAGAACGGGTTCTCATTCCTCTCTGCACACCAGATGGAGAACCTCCTCCACTTGAAGGCATAAGCTCCTCGACCTCACCTGGGAGATTGAAAGGGGCCAGTGCTACCCTTTCAGCAGCCACACTATCAGCGTTAGGGATCCCAGGTTGGGGTATAGCAGGGAGCCCCCCCTCGTGGGACAGGAGGTCCGGGTCCCGGCCCCGGCCCAATGGTACTGGTGTTGCCACCGACAGGGAGAGCAGCAGGGGGAACCAGGGCTGCCTGGGTCACCTGGGCACAATCAGGATTACTGAGGCATGCTCGCTCTGGATCTTGAAAAAGCACTTGGCTATCAGAGGTGTCGTGGGAATGCATAAAGCAGACCCCGAGACCAGAAGATCAGGACCGCTTCTGCCGCCACCCTCCTGTGGTGTGGCCAAGGGGAGCAGAATTTGGGCAGCTGCAAGTTGTCCAGGAAGGCGAACAGGTCTAGCCAGGGTCTTCCCCAGAGGTCGAAAAGCCTCCAGAACACCTTCGGGTTCAAACGCCACTCGTGAGGCCGAAGGACCCTGCTGAGATTGTCTGCCAGGGCAGTTGTCCTGGTCCGGTAAGTACACCACCCTCAGAAGGATATGGTTGTGCACTGCAAAGGAGTGGACGGTCAGTGCCTCCTGACAGAGTGAGTAGGAGCTCATAGCCCCCTGCTTGTTTACATAAAACATGGCAACCTGATCGTCTGTCTGTATAAAGACTGGAAAGGTTGCTGAGGAGGTGGCAGAAGGCCCGAAGGGCCAGGAAGACGGCCCTGAGCTCGAGGAGATTGATTTGCAAGAGGGACTCCTCTGGGGACCAGGTGCCCTGGCCCTCACAACGTGCGCCCCAGCTCACAAGGGAGGCATCTATTGTCAGGACCCTCTTGAGGGGTCGCGGTGCCTGGAAGGGCAACCCTGCCCTGAGATGATGTAGGGAATGCCACCAGGTGAGGGAGGCCGCCAGCTGGTGGGTGACCTTCACTCTGTCCCTCAATCTGCCTGTTGCCTGCGTCCACTGGGAAAGGAGGCACCACTGGGCTGCCTGCATATGCAGGCGGGCCAGAGGCTAACATGAACTGTCGAGGTCATCTGGTCGAACAGGCAGAGGAGTAGGCGAGCTGGCACCGAACTGGAGCTCTGCACATCCCTTGCCAGCTCTATCCACAGGAAGAAAGGCCCTGACCCGCCGAATGTCCAGCTGGGCCCCTATGAATTCCAGGTCTTGGGCCATGGAGAGGCTGGACTTGGGATAGTTGATGATGAACCCCAAAAGCTGTAGGGTGTGGATAGTGAGCCTTGTGGCCCGCCTGGCCTCGAGAGGTGTACTGCCTCTGATGAGCCAGTCATCCAGGTAAGGAAAGCCGTGGGCCCCTTGGAAGCACACATGGGCGGCTACGACCATCAGGCATTTTGTAAAGACCCTTGGAAAGGAGGCGGGGCTGAACAGCAGCACCCTGTACTGGTAGTGGTGCCCCCCCCCCCCCCACGAATCTCAGGTAATGTCTGTGGGAGGGGTGGATCAGAATGTGGGTGTAAGCATCCTTGAGATCCAAGGAGCAGAGTCAGTCTCCCTGGCAGAGGTAAGACAGCAGTGTCCCAAGGGAGAGCATCTTGAAACTCTCGCACCAGGAACTTGTTCAAGTTAAGCAGATTCAGTATGGGCCTGAGACCCCTGTTCTTTTTGGGACAAGGAAATACCTGGAGTAAAACCCCTTCCCCCAGAGGTGATGGGGTACAGGTTCTACTGCCCTGTCCCTGAGCAAGCCTGCGAGATCTGTAGCGAGCAAGGCCTAGTGGAGGAGAGGCTGTGGTGGCTCTCCTAGAAAGAAGTCTGGAGGGTTCTGCTGTAGATAGAGGACGTACTCCTCCTGTACCACCCGCAGAACTCACTGGTCTGTGGGCGAAAGAGGCCAGTCGATCCCCTGTGGGCTGAGGTGGGACTCCTATGGGGGGGGGGGGGGGAGGCCCAGCCCAGGGAGTCAAAAGCTTCCCCCTGCTTGGGCGGGAGCTGGTGTCTGGGGCTTGGAAGCCTTAGGCTTCCTAGGCCCATGTCCCTGACCTTTTGGCTGTGAGACCTGGTGAGGCTACCCTGAGTAAGGCTGGTAGTGGCCAGCCTGGGAGTAGTCCTTTTTCCCCCCTCAAGAAAAAGGGCTCCCACCCAAAGAGATTTTTCTTGGGGAGACGCGAGGTTTTTTGGACAGTCTCTGCCAGGTCATTATCTCGGTCTCAATCTCCACAGCTATTCGGTTTACCGAATAGGTTCTCAACATTGCAGGGGACATCCAGGAGCTTTTCCTGTACCCACTGCTCCAAGTCCGAGGTCTGTAGCTATGCCTGGCACCAGGGCCACAACCCTGGCCGCAGACTCGAACTCATCGTAGGCGGCACGGGAGAGGAATTTGGAGCAGTCCCGGACACTGCTAGGGCCTGGAAGCTCTGCAGGAGTTCCCTGAAGGTACATTCCAATGTACAATTCGTATGACTGTATTCGGCACCCAAGTATGGCGCCCTGGTGGTACTTGTGCCCCATGGCGACGAGAGCCCAGGCTTCCCTGCCAGGGGACGACGACTGAAGAGTAGATCTTTTGAATCTTCAGTTTTAGCATGGAGGACTCAACCACCATTGAGGTATGGGGGGACTCATGGCTTATGGAACCTGGGGCCCTTTTGGACACGATAGATGGCATCCAGGTGCCAAATGACCACCAGCACAGAGGCCGGGGACTACCACATCCGGAGAACCAATCTCTTGAGGATAGGTGAAAATGGCACCATTAGAGTCTCCTTGGGAGAGGACTCATATTGTAGGATCTCTTGCTCCTCAGTGCGCGGGTCCTCCTCCAACTCCATCTGGATCAAGAGAGCCCGGGCCATGTCACGATCAAAGTCATGAAAGACCACGTCCTCAGGCAGGGAGTGGGAGCGGCACAGAGACTCTGGGAGAGAGGGCTTGGAGGGAACATCCTGGTGTCGGGAGGTCTCCAGTGAAGCCTCGTCCTCAGTCTCCCAGTTGGAGCCCAAATATGTTGAGGCGTTAGCCCCAGAGGCAGCTCCAAGGAACCGGGCCCCCCGAGAGGACCTGGGGTCGGACTCCTGGAAACTCGCCGGGGAGGACCGGATCCCCGAGGAGTATGATCGAGACCTCGATAGACGCCGAGAACTTACCTGAGGGCAGTGGCACTCAGTGCCAAGATCAATGCCCAGAGGCTCTCCCGAGGCCAGGGGGCACGGTGTCAGGGCCGATGATGCTGGGGGCCCGACATCAATGCCCGCTGCAAGGCCAAGATGGAGGAGAGGCTCTGCTCCATGGCCGCCATGTGGGACTCGAGGCTCAATGGCTGTGCAGCTCCTGGCATGGACACAGAGGCCCTCGGGTCTGATGCCGGCACTCCAGAGAGTGCATCCTCGAGGAGGACTATAGGCTCACGGGTCCTGGCATGATCTCCACCAGCCGAGGACTCCTGTCTCAAGACTTTGAGGGCGCTGCTCAGAGTCGCCTGTCCCGGTGAGGGGTCTTGCTAGGTTTGATTAGAGTCATCTCCTTCAGGACCTTCTTATTCTTTTCAGGAGCCGCCGCCACTGTGGGACTCAGAGGATGCCCGGACCTCTCACGAAGAGCCAGCTTCGGGGCTCGGCGATAGGGAAGCCAGGACAGAGTTAGATCTTGGAAACAGCTTCCTCTGCAACTCAGACTGGCTCCTTTTGGTTTTAGGGGTCAAGGCCTGGCACCAGTCGCAGGTGGAACTGTCGTGGTCCGGGCCCAGGAAGTGGATGTGGCAGTCATGTAGGGATGGACAGATATGAGGGATACCAGAATCCCCAATATGTAATTGAAGATGGATGAAGTTCTTGATACAAAATGTGTTTAGAAGTTTGACTTTTCACCTACTTTCTTAAATAGAATAGGATGTCATGATCATGGGTTCTGTGTAACTGTCTTTAAAATAGATGGAACAGTGTTAACTAAGCATAACGCCTATGGAACTGTGCAACCATAGTTCATTGCACAGTCAGCTGGAAGTCCCTGCTGACACAACATAATTTTTGCAACTTTTGCACGTATAGCTAATTTTGCCATAATTAAGTGAATCACTGTAATCAGATCTTACTCTGTAAAAAGAACTTTGGCGACACCTTGTGTTATTTCATGGTTATAATAAATGATTGTTACTTCCTCTTTTTCTCTAATAAAAAGAGAGCTTTTTGGAGGAGGAATTTGAATTCGGCAGGTGTGGAATTATGCCCGTCCATATACCGCTTGCCGTCTTCCCTCTGAGCTCAAAGAAAATAGCACTTGTGTGTGTGTGTGATTGTGTTCTGTATTACTCTCTGCCTGTCTCTCACTACTGATGGACCAGAGACCTAAAGAGCCATGGTATTGTGGTCAGATCATGAAGTTTTCCTCAAGTATCAGTGACTGGAATAGACTGACTGCAGCGGTCACATTTCTTGAACCCACCGGGAGCATGGTGGGAGACGACCAGGCCAGGGTCAAAAACCCTGGGAGAAAAATGGCACGAAGGCCGGTGAGATGGAACCTCGAGGAAATAGAAAAAAAGGGGGGGGGGGCCCGAGATCAGCACCAGAGGTGCTGCCTCAAGGCAGGAAGGGAACTGGTATGCAAATCAGACAAATGGAAGGAATTATAGGACTTTTTCTGAGAGAGTAGAGGACCACGTCCATTGAGCTCCACAGAAAGAAAGGAGACTGAACAAGATGGTACCCTTGGGTGGGCAGGGGACCATGCATGCGTGGAAGCATTCCCAAAAGCTTTCTTTAAAAGCTGGGGAAATGCTCTGCGCGGGCTCTGTTGGTGCAGACATCAACAATATGTGAGGACTGACTTCCTGCTTGTTCCTGGAGAATCAGGCCTAATCTTCACTGCTATACCAGTTCACCTACTGGAGGCAGACAATACTGGCTTCTCTCAGTGTTGTACTAGAGGATATACCAAGTGATGTCGTTACCGAAAGTTGCTCAACTCTGCCTCCATCTACTCGTCTGGACTTGTCTAGCAGGGTGATAAGGAAGTATACTTATGTTATGAATCCTTCACATGAAGTACTGCCAAAACACACGCACCAATAAATGACGCACTAAGATTTAACAACATGCCAAACACCTATTTTTGATATCTGGCTGAATATGGAATAATTAGACTGATGAACAAGAGAGCAAAAAGGAAACATTTCAGGACTGTAGTCCAGCCAGTCATTGTAGGTACTGCTGTAATGCTTTTTTGTTAGGTGTATTGAAACTGCAACTATGAAACCTACACTATGTCCAAATACTGCTACTTTAGTGCCATAAGGTATATGAGCTCCATGACAGTGAAGTTACTCACCAGTAAAATGTGTTCTCCGGGGACAGCAGGAATCAGTCCTCACATATGGGTGACATCGGCATCGACGGAGTCCTCGCGGAAGCATTCCCCCAGCTTTCAAAGAAATATGCCACCATGTATGTGTGGCCCCTTCCCACCCAATTGACATTTATTTATTTATTTAAACGGATTTCTATACCGCCTTATCCTACAATCAAGGCGGTCTGAACAGCAATCAACCAACAAAATACTGTGTCTAGTGTGCACATGCAGTGAGCAGTGTATGCGTGTGAGTGTGTCTGGTCGTTGATTTTTGGTGCGCTATTTACAATACTATGTATATCAGACAGAAGATGGCAAAAATAAAAGATGGTAAAGAGCAACTCCAAGGGGAGGAGGGAAGGTTGTGAGGACTGATTCCTGCTGTCCCTGGAGAACACCTGTTACAGGTGAGTAATTACGCTTTCTCTGGGAACAAGCAGGAAGTCAGTCCTCACATATGGGACGCCCCAGCCACAGGCTACAAAAAGCCCATAGCAAAAAACACAGATTCACTCAAGGGGGCCCAACCAGCACTCTGGTAGCCTGAGCACAGAAGAGTCGGAGGGTAGTCGTTGCCTAAATCCCAAAAGGTTTACGGAGCACAGCCTGGCCAAAGGCACTGTCCCGTCGGGACTCTTTCCAGGCAGTAATGGGCTGCAAAGATATGGACTGGAGACCAGGTGGCGGCCCGGCAGATGTCCACCATCAGGACGGAACGCAGGTTTGCCACAGAGGCCGCCATGGCCCTGACATGGTGTGCCGTGACATGACCTTCATAGGCGAAGGCAATACAGTCCGCCACCCAGGTGGACAGCGTATGCTTGGTCACTACCTCCCCCAGCCTACTGGGGTTGTAGGAGACGAAAAGCTGAGTAGTTTTGCGGTGGTCCCGAGTGCGTTGGATATAGAAAGACAAAGCCCTCTTACAGTCCCAAGGTGTGAAGGACTGTCTCCGCCCGACTGGAGTGAGGTCTCAGAAAGAAGGTAGGGAGTACTACTTCCTGCTTGAGATGGAAGGACGATACTACCTTCGGTAGGAATTTAGGGTGCGTGCAGAGCACCACTCTGTTCTTGTAGAACCTGGTATAAGGTGCCTCGGCCACTAAGGCCTGAAGCTCGCTAACTCTGCGAGCAGAGGTGAGTGCAACCAGGAATGCCATCTTCCAAGAGAGGTAGTGTAGATGGCAAGTAGCCAGAGGCTCAAAGGGTGGACGAGCGAGCTGCCCCAACACTGCGTTGAGGCCCCAGAGGGCAAACTAGGGGCTTCGATAAGAGCAGACCCCAAAGAAAGCGGGTCAGCAATGGCTGGACTGAGAGGGGCTTGCCATCCACTAGGTGGTGGTACGCCGCCAGGGCACTAAGGTGCACCTGGACAGAGTTAGACTTGAGCCCGGATTGCGAGAGGTGGAGAAGGTACTATAACACCCAACTCACCAGCCAGGAGAACAGGTCCGCACCATGCTTTGCACATCAGGCTGAAAACCTGCGCTGTTTGAAGGCATAAGCTTTTCTAGTAGAGGCCTTGCGAGAGCCAGCAGGATCTCCTTTACTTCACCCGAGAGGTTGAAAGGGTCTAGGGTCACCCTTTCAGCAGCCACGCTGTGACAGGGACCCCAGGTTGGGGTGCAGAAGAGAGCCCCCTTCCTGAGACAGGAGTCCCGGAGAGGTCCCCAACAGCATGGGGGTCTCCACCGTTAACTGGAGGAGCAGCGGGAACCACAGTTGTCTATACCATCGAGGGGCTATTAGGATGAGTGAGGTCCTGTAACGGAGGGTCCTGAACAAGGTTTTGGCAATCAGCGGCATGGGAGGGAAGGCGTACATGAGGCCCTCTGACCATGAGACGAGGAACGCATCCGCTGCCACCCTGGAGGGGTGGGCCTGCCGGGAACAAAAGCGGGGCAACTGGAAGTTGTCCGGGCTGGCGAACAGGTCCATCACGGGTTTTCCCCAGATCTGGAAGAGCCGGTCGGCCACCCTGAGTCCAGCTAACACTCATGCGGCTGGAGGACTCTGCTCAGCCTGTCGGGCAGCAGGTTGTTCGGGCTTGGTAGGTTTACTGCCTGCAGGAAAATACCCTGTTGGACTGCAAACAAGCAGAGGACCACTGACTCCCGACAGAGGGCACAAGACCCCGTGCCCCCCAGTTTGTTCACATGGAACAGTCGCCTGGTTGTCCTTATGGACCAGCACCGGCTGGTTACACAGATGGTGGCAACATGCTTACAGGGCTAAGTATATTGCATGCAGCTCCAGGAAGTTGATCTGCTAGGTGCTCTCACCTGGTGACCAGCTGCCCTGGGTGTGAAGCTCCACGCAGTGGGTTCCCCAGCCGAGCAGGGAGGCGTCCGTGGTGAGGAGCCTTAAAGGGCTTGGGGCCTGAAAGAGCATGCCCGCCTTGAGATACTGGAGAGATTGCCACCAGGCCAGAGAGTCCGCCAGTTGACAGGTTACAGAGACTGTCTCAGAGGCGCCCCATGGCTTGAGTCCACTGGTCCTGGAAACACCACTGTGACGCCCTCATGTGGAGGCAAGCGTCTGGGGAGACAAGCGTCTGGGGTGGCAAGCGTCTGGTGTGGAAGCCATCTGCCGAAGAAGGCGACGAAGAAGCCAAGCGGACACAAAGGGACAGTATTGTATGTCCCGTGTTAGAGTCCTGAGACGATTGGCTCGGTCCCTGGGCAAAATAACTGGAGAGTGTCCAAGCTTTGCTCCGATGAACTCCAGACATTGTGTCGGGAGGAGGTGAGACTTGGGGAGTTTATGACAAAACCCAAGTGCTGCAGAACCTGGATGATGTGTGCGGTGGCCTACTGAACCTCCGAGGCCATGCCTCCCTTTATGAGCCAATTGTCCAGGTAGGGGAAGACAAAGACCCCCTGGAGACGGAGGAAGGTGGCCACAACTGCCTGGCATTTTGTGAAGACCCTTGGGGCAGAAGCCAAGCCGAAAGGGAGCACCCTGTACTGATAGTGTCTGCCCCGCACTATGAACCGCAGGTACTGTCTGTGATTAGGGTGAAAGAGGATGTCAGTATAGGCATCCTTGAGGCCTAAGGAGTATAGCCAATCTCCATGCTGGAGGTAGGGCAGCAATGTTCCAAGGAAGAGCATCTTGAACCTCTCCCTCACCAGAAATTTGTTGAGGTTGCACAGGTCAAGGATGGGCCTTAGGCCCCCTGTTCTTTTTGGCATGAGGAAGTATCTGGAGTAGAAGCCCTTGCCCTTGAGATGGAGTAGAAGCCCTTGGAAGTATCTGGAGTAGAAGCCCTTGGAAGCCCTTGTTCCTCGAGAAGACCTGCCAACTCCTTCAGTAGAAGGTCCCGGTGGAGAGGAGACCTGAGGGGCTCTCCCGGAAAATAAGCGGGAGGTGTCTCAGTCAGGTGGAGGAGGTAAACCTCCCTGACCACCCAAGTGCCCAGGTGTCAGTGGTGATGGTCAACCATCTCTGGGCATAGTGGGCCAGACGTCCCCCTGTGGGCTGCTGATCTCCTTGGGGTAGATAGGCTATGCTCTAGGAGTCAAAATCTCCTCCCTGGCTGGGACAGAACCAGTGCCTGGGGTTTCAGAGCCTTCTGCTTACAAGGGCCATGCCCATGTCCCTTGGCCTGCTGACCCTGTTGGGGAGCTGGGGAGGCCTGAAAAGGTGGGTAGTTTTTGTAAGCAGCCCCTTTCCTCGGGTAGAAGGACTTTTTACCCGAGTCCATCCGTCAGGGAGGGGCAGTGGGTTTTTTTGAGAGCCTGGTCCTCCTCATGAATTCGGTCTCCAGCTCGGCAGCCTTGTCGGTCATGGGTTTGCCAAAGAGGTTCTCCCCTTGGCATGGGACATCGACCAATTTGTCCTGAACCCACTGCTCAAGGTCAGATTGTAGCCAAGCTTGGCGCCATGCACCAATGCCCGATGCCATTACTCGAGCTGTCGACTCAAACCTGTCATAGGCCTCCCGAGACATGAACTTTGAGCACTCATGGACTGCCTTGGCCAGGTTCTTGAACCACTGTAGGGGTTCCTCAGAGAGACCAGCTGAGAACCCGGTGAGTTCCTTCGCCAAGTCTCTCAGGTACATGCCCATGTACAGCTGGTAGGCCTGGATGTGGTCGATGAGCATCGAGCCCTGGTAACACCTTCTGCCGAGGACGTGCAAGGTGCGGGACACTCTGACAGAGGACACCAAGGAGTGCGTCTTCTAGCTTTTCAGCCAATGCATGGCCAACTCCGCCAAAGAGTTATGCGGCAGCTGTGATTTCTGGAAGCCCGGGCTCCGGCAGACTCGATACTTCGAGTCGAGCCATTTGCTCACCTCTGGCACCGACAACGGTGTCTCCCACATCCAGAGTATCAGCCATTCCAGGATGGGAGGGGATGGGCACTGTGAGCAATTCCCTCAGAGGAGCCTCCTACTGAAGGATTTCCAACTCATCCACCCGAGGGTCCTCCTCTGACTCCATAGGGAATGCCAGGGCCTTCGACATATCCTTGACAAAATTAAGGAAGTCCATATCCTCCAGCGGGGACCGCCGTCGAGGCTCCGAGATGGGAGAGTCTGATGGGATGTCACAGTGACGATGTACGTCAGGGAACTCCTCATCCTCAGTGTCTCACTCAGATTAGTCCATCGAGGACTCGTAGGAGGGCTGCTCTGCGGGCTCCTGATACTCTGCAGCTGGTGCCTGGCAAACTTGCCGGGGATGATCGTAGTCCCGTCAAGCGAGAATCTGATTGAGACCTCTGCTGAGGATCGGCTCAGCCTCCGGGGACATCTGTGATGTCGAGGACCTGGTGGTCAGGGCGGAACCGGTCATACTGGACAACAGTGCCCGCTGCTGGTCCATGACAGCAGACAAACTGTGCTCCAGGGCTGTCATTCTGGACTCCTGGCAGAAGGCTCCGCAGCCTTTGGCGTGGACACAGAGGGACTATGGCCCACCGCTGGCTCCCCCAAAGGGGAATCCTTGACAAGGATGGTGTCTGGGGACCGAGACAGGTCCGAAGTCAAATCCTTCTGGGAGATCTTTGTGGCCGCTCCATCTCTGATGCCTCGGACAAGTGTCTCATGCTGTGGGATCAGGTCTGGGGGACACCTGGCTGATCGGATCCATCCAAGGACGCCGCCGCCTTTGAGGGTTTCTTCTTCGTGCTGGGTTCCCTCGAGGGAGACCCCCCTTTCTGAAGGCCCACGGCGGGGCTCTGGCTCAGAAGGGTCCGCCCGAGGTGTTGAGGGTTCAGATGAGGCCCTGGCCTTCGGAGGCACCAGGGACTCGAGGGAAAAAAAACAACTTATCGTGCTGCTGCTGGCAGCTCTTGAGGGCCTTGATGGACATCCTCTTGCAAAGACCGCATGCTGCCGGGTCGTGGTCTGGCCTGAGGCATCGGAAACAGCAAGCTGTGTGTCGGTCAAAAACATAATTTTTGAGCACCGATCACACTTCTTGAAGCCACTTGGTAGCCATGGGGGGAAAAATTACCCCTGAGAGATTGAAGATTTGCCGGGCTGCCAGTTGGAAAAAGACACGAAGATGCCAGAAAATTAAAGAACAAAAATAGACCCGAATTCAACGCCGAGGCAGCGAGGTTGGGTGGTGGGAAGAGTACCGGTGCAATACCGGAGGTGAGCATGAAACTCGGAAAGAAAAAAAAGTCAACTTTTTGCAGGGACAAGCCAAACAAACGTTTGAAGAGCTCCACGGTAAAAAGGAGACTGAGCAAGATGGCACCCTTGGTGGGAAGGGGACTACGCATCTCCCAAAGGCTTTCTTTGAAAGCTGGGTGTATGCTTCCATGAGGGCTCCATCGGTGCAGTCACTCATATGTAAGGACAGACTTTCTGCTTGTTCCCAGAGAACCTGTTTTTCTTTATGTTTAAGAAGATTTAGGTCATATTCAGAATATCTAAAGATTTCGCTTTAACTTTACAAGATGATTTATGGTCTCTTCCCCCATTATCTAATGTCTAAACTTTGTCAATATCTTCCTGTTAGGGCATGGCAATTGGCAACGGATTAACTACTAGTTCTTCTCTTACCCAATGATACTGAACTGCTGGATTCCAGTAACAGGGTTATTTCATACATGGACCTTTTCAAAAGAGAACTTGCGCTCTCAAGAAATGATCTTGCCAGAAATTCTGTAAACCATGGCTATTTAATTTAGCTTTCAATTAATGACTATATTTGTTTCCATTTTACTTTTACTTGTAATGTTGTTTTCCCCCTTCTCATTTTTGTTGTTTCTCTATTTTGAGATTTTGATATTTGCATATTTTTTTGTTGTACATCAAGTTCTTGCATAGGGAGAGTCAAATTTAAATACATATTTAAATATAAAAACATTTTAAATTTCTATCATATACTATACCTGTGAGGGAAAAAAAACACATTCAAAACTTAATATTTCCTTGTCTATTTTTTCTGAATGTAGTACTAAGGCATACACACTCTAACAAAGTATTGAGTATTGCATTGCACTGCATATATGGTGTATCTCAGCTGACAGCATAGGGTTATATGGTTCCTAACATTTCAGAAAGATTAAAAGTGTATTCTGAATATATACACTGCCCCTCAGACACATCTGTAAACTGCTTGGCAAAGATATAAAATGTTCTTAAAATAGTCAAGGTTAATAGATGGTAAAGTGAATGAAGCAATCTGATAAAAGGGCAGAATAATACACCTGTAAGGATAGGAATTCGCTTTTGGCCACACAAACTGCTAGACTTGGGATATTACGTCTGTATTCACACAAAGAGGCTGAGGACAGATGCAATGAGTTAAAACCACTTCAGGTATTATTTATTTATGACAATGCCAACCACGGGTAAAACGTAGTTACTCAGCTGTAACTGGTGTTCTCTGGGAATAGCAGGAGTCAGTCCTCACATGAGTGATGTCGGTGCCGATAGAGCCCAAGTGGAAGCATCTCCCCAGCTTTCAAAGAAAGCTTTTGGGAAATGCACCACGCATGTGTGGTCCCCTTCCCACCCAAGGGTTCCATCTTGCCTCAGTCTAATGACATAGCCAAGACGGCAAAAATAAAATACGGTACAGAAGCAACTCCAAGGGGAAGAGGAAGGATTGCGAGGGCCGATTCCTGCTGTCCCCGGAGAACACCTGTTACAGGTGAGTAACTCGCTTTATCTGGGAACAAGCAGGAAGTCAGTCCTCATATATGGAGCTCCCCAGCTACAGGCTACCGAGAACTTGTACAAAATGCCACAGGTGAACCGTGAGCTGCAGCAATTGAGTCCCAACTGAGAGACTCTCGCAAGACCCAAGTATCCAGCAGGGAACCAGAACTCCATCAGCCTGAAGACAGAAGGGTCGGAGGGCAGGAGTTGCTTACTCCCCGAAGAGATTAGAGCACAGCCTGGCCAAAGGCGCTGTCCCATCGGGACTCCCCCTCCAGGCAGTACTGAGCTGCGAAGGTATGGACTGAAGACCAGTTGGCGGCCCGAAAGATTTCCTTCACAGGTACGAAGCACAGATTTGCTACAGGAGGTAGCCATGGCTCCGACTTGGTGCGCCGTGACCTGGTGGTCTAGTGAGATCCCAGCTTGCTCATAGGCGAGGGCAATGCAGTCTGTCACCCAAGTGGACAGAGTTTACTTAAAGTTACTGGAAGCCCCAGTCGACTGGGGTCAGAAGAGACAAAGAGCTGAGGCACTTTGCGGTGGCCCCGAGTCAGTTGCAGATAGAAGGACACAGTCCTCTTACAATCCAGAGTGTGGTCTCTGCCTTGTCAATGTGAAGCCTTGGGAAGAAGGTGAGGAGCACCACTTCCTGACTGAGGTGGAAGGGAGACGCCACCTTTGGCAGAAACCTGGGGTGTGTTCTCATAGAACCTTGTGTAGGGCAGCTCTGCCATCAGAGCCTGAAGCTCGCGGACCCTGCTAGCTGGTGAGTGTCACGAAAAAGACAACCTTGCAGAAGAGGTACCACAGGTGGCAAGTAGCCAGGGGCTCAAACGGCGACTTAGTGAGTTGTAAGAGCACCACACTGAGATCCCACTCTGCTGTTAGTGGGCGGACGGAGGGGCTTGGACAACATAAGGTCCCTCAGGAAACAAGAAATAAGGAGCTGAGCCGAGAGGGGCTTGCCTTCGACAGCGTTGTGGTGAGCCACAATGGTGCTCAGGTGCACTCTGAGTTGGATTTCAGGTGGAGTAGGTATTGGAACACCAGCCGGACTGAGCAAGAGAACGGGTTCACCTGCCTTTTGGTGCACCCCACCAAAAATCAACGCCACTTGAAGGTGTACGCCCTTCTCATGGAGGCCTTGTGGGAGGGCCCGAAGAACCTCCTCCACATCATGTGGGAGGCTGAAGGGAGCTAGAATTACCCTTTCAGCAGCCAAGCCATAAGCAACAGGGACCCCAGGTTTGGGTGCAGGAGAGAGCCCTCCCTCCTGTGAAAGTAGTCCTGGGGCAAGCCCAGGGGAATCGGAATGCACTACCGAAAGACAGAAAAGCAGCAGGAGCCAAGGCTGCCTGGGCTACTGGTCGCCAACCAGAATCAGTGATGCCCTGTCACGTTGGACCTTGAAGAGGGTCTTGGCAACCAGCGGTGTCAGTGGGAAGGCATAAAGGAGGCCTTCTATCCATGGGATGAGAAACACATCTGCCGCCACTTGAGACCGGTGCAGCTGGTAGAAGCAGAAGCAGGGCAACTGCATGTTGTCTGGGCTGGACAGGTCCACTAGAGACGCCCCAGAGTTGGAAAAGCCGGGTGGACACTCTGGGGTCCAGGTGCAACGCGTGCGGCTGGAGGACTCTGATCAGCCTGTCCGGCAGGGTATTGTCCAGGTCTGGGAGGTAGACCAGCTGCAAGAGCATCCCGTTGTGTGTTGCATATGAGGAGAGGGTTACCACCTCCTGGAAGAGGGAGTACAACCCCGTGCCTCCTTGTTTGTTGACTTATAACATTGCAACTTGGTTGTCCATCTGGATCAGCACAGACTGGTGCTGCATCAGAGGCAAAAGGCTTGGAGGGCCTGAAATATCGGCTGGAGCTCCAAGAGGTTGATCTGCAACTGGCACTCTATATGGGACCACGTACCTTGGGTGCGGAAGTCCCTTCACTGAGCTCCCCATCCTTGCAGGGAGGTGTCCGTAGTAAGGACCCTCTGGGGGGTGGGTGCCTGGTGGGTCACTTTTCCCCCGTCTCGAAGCCTGACCGTGGCTTGTGGTCACTGCAAGCGGAGGTGCAACTGAGCTGCCCTCATATGCAGGTAGCAGCACAGGGTCACCTGGACCATGGAGGCCATGTAGCCCAGCAGGCAGAGGAGAAGGCAAGCGGGCACTGACTGGAGGTGTTGCACTTCTGCCACTGGCACCCTGAGGAGCTCTGTCATCTCCAGAAGCAGGAAGGCCTTGGCCTGGAAGGTGTCCAGCTGAGCCCCTATGAACTCCTGGCACTTCGCCGGAGAGACTTGCGGTAGTTGATGATGATCCCCAGACGCTGCAGGACATGGACAGTGTGCTCGGTGGTGTGATACACCTCTGCAGCTGTGCCTCCCCTTAAGAGTCCAGGTAGGGAAAGACGAAGGCCCCTTGGAGATGAATATGGGCTCAAACCACCGCTAGGCACTTGGTAAAGATCCTTGGTGATGACGCCAGCCTGAAGGGTAGCACCCTGTACTGGTAGTGAACTCCTCACACCATGAACCAAAGGTATTGTCAGTGGTTGGGATGGATCAGAATGTGTGTATAAGCATCCTTCAGGTCTAAGGAGCATAGCCAATCTCCCTGCTGGAGGTAAGGCAGCAATGTTCCAAGGGAGAGCATCTTGAACTTCTTCCTCACTGGAAATATGTTCAAGTCCCATTGGTCCAGGATGGGCTGAGGCCCCCTAATCACTTGGGAATGAGGAAATATCTGGAGTAGAAGCCTTTGCCCCAGAGATATTTGGGCACTGGCTCCACCGCCTTGCCTGTGAGGAAGCCCGTGAGCTCGGTGAGGAGCAGTCTGGCGAAGGAGACGCCTTACAGGTTTCTCCTGGGAAGAACAGGGGTGGTATTTGTTGCAGGTGGAGGAGGTATCCCTCTCCTTGACTACTTGCAGCAACCAGGAATCTGTGGTGATGGAGGACCACCTGTGGGCAAACAGGGTCACATGCCCCCCTGTGGGCTGCAGAGGGCCTCCTTGGGGAGAGGAGGCCATACCCAAGGAGTCAAAAACTCCCTCCAGGCTGGGCCAGGGCCTAGGTCTTAGGCTTGCGGGGGCCATACCCTTGGCTCCTTAGACTGTTGCCCCTGCTGTGGGGCATTACCAAAACACCCCCTTCTTTCTCGGGAAAAAAAAAGAGACTTCTTCCCCAGGGCCTTCTTACGGGGGTGCACAGAGGTCTTCTTTGAGAGTTAGAGACTGAGTTCCTGACCAGTACCAATCTCAGCAGTCTTGTCTGATATGGTTTTCCGAAGAGGTTCTCTCCGGTGCAAGGGACATCTTTGAGTTTGTCCTGGACCAAATGCACGAGGTCAAACGACTGCAGCCATGCCTGATGGCAGGTCCCGATGCCCGCGGCGGCCACTCTGGCTGAGGATTCGAAGCCATCGTATGCTGCTCAAGATAGGAACTTTGAGCATTCCTTAATTGTCGAGGCCAGAGACTTGAACCACTGAAGAGAGTTTCCCCATTGAGGCCTGCAGAGAAACCGACACGCTCCCTTGCCAGCTCCGTTAGGTACAAGATGATGTACAACTGGTAGGATTGGACTCTGCAAACCAGTATCAAGCTCTAGTAGCATTTTCGGCCGAGGGCGTCCAAGGTCCAGGCCACCCTAGCCGGGGCACTGATGAATGAGTCTTTTGGCTCTTGAGTCACCGCATGGCCAACTCGATGACCACAGAATTATGAAGGAGCTGTTTTTTTTGGAACCCTGGGCTTCGATGGGCTCAGTGCATGGAGTGAGCGATCTGCTCACAATAGGCACCAATGCTGGTGTTTCCTCACATACGGAGAAGGCGGCGCTCAAGGATCGGAGGGACAGGCATCGTGAGGGTCTCCTTCGGAAGGGCCTATTACTGGAGGATCTTGTTCCTCCATGGGGGGGGGGTCCTCCTCCGCCTCGGTCTCTAATGCAAGCGCCTTTGCCACAGCCTACACAAAGTCAAGGAAAGCAACGTCTTTGGGTGGGGAAAGGCGCCAGGATGCCAGTGGAGATGGTTCCGAGGGCACGTCTCAGTGTCGCCATGTGTCCAGGGACTCCTCATCCTCGGTCTCCCAGTCTGACTCAAAGTCAGAGGAAGAATCCAAGGCTCTGAGGCTCCCCATGGTCAGGACCCAAGCCCGAAGGCCCACAACCTCCAGGGGACCTGCAGTCCGAGCCACGTGAAAAAAAAAGAGAGACACTTTCCAGGGAAATGGGAGAGATATCCGGTGGCCTCCGCGGAAAAAAGGAGACTGAGGCAAGATGGCACTCTTGGGAGGGAAGGGAAAAATGCATGCATGGTGCATCTCCCAAAGGCTCTTTTGGAAAGCTGAGGAGATGCTTCTGTGCGGGCTCCATCAGCGCCAACGTCACCCATATGTGAAGATTGACTTCCTGCTTGTTCACAGAGAACCACAGATAGATGTAGATATTTCTGAGCTACAATAAGTTGGCAGCAAATACATTTCCATAATAAGACTATTTTTCCCTCAGCTAGTTGGAACTGTTTAACCTTTACAGATTCATAAACACTTCCTGAGTCACTACAGAATTCCAGGATTCAGAGTCTGACCTTTCAGAACTCTAGAATGGAAAAAATTCTACTCAGTCACCAGTTGCATGAAGGCAAACAGAATGCCAGCGAAATGGACATTCTTAAGGTTGTTCTGGACAAGTAGACTCTTACATGGAGTTATGGGAGCACCCCAGAAGAGATGTTAACCCCTACCAACCTCCTGCAGGAAATTAGACGGTTCAACCACTTCAGGTGTTTCCTAAAATATTTTTAAGGCCTTTAAAGATAGAGAGATCTTTTGACAACATAGGGAGTACAAATTTAGGTATATCTGGTGATAACTACACACTTATGCATTTACTAAAATTAAACATATTAATTCAAAGTAAATCTTTAAGCAGAAAGATAGACATCATACCTGTCTACCACTTCACCTTTCCGCTCTCTTGCGATCATGTCCAACAAAGTCTGCCGCAGGTGATCCCGAATACAACCATAGCGTACAACTTGATCTCGAAAAATGATTAATCCCAAATTGTAGACATTCTCCACATTATTTTGCTGAACATATACACGGTCCTGGTGAAATAAGATCTTGCAGTAAATTGAAAAGCGATTCATTAATCCTAAATCATGTAATTTAAAATATGACACCTGTTTACATTACAAGGTGACTGCCCAAAATTGCATAACTATAGCTACCTCTGTCAAAGTAGAAAGCATAGTTGCTTACCTATAATGGGGGTTCTCCATAGACAGCAAGGGCATGCAGCCACATTCGATTGGTGATGACTGATTGACAGAACCAGTACTGGCTCTCCCCTAGCTCAGAGAAGCAGTCTAGGTCGTTGCCCATAAGTACTGTTTGGGGGACATTGGGTGGGCAGCCTAGAGTAAGGTTGATAACATCGAGAGTAGAACTGTTGCAAATACTGGTAGTGATAGATCTGTCCGTATTGAGGATATTGAGGACAGCAGGACTGCTGAGCAGACTCTGGGGGCTGAGCCAACACTTCCCTCACCATTGAGGAGTGGTCCTTGAATTCAGAAACTGCCTCTTGCACTTTAGGGCCAAAGAGGCTGTCCCACTGGCAGAGGGCATCTGCAAGGTGGTCATGGAGGCCTGAGACCCGAAGCCACACTGTAGGGCAGGCAAAGATTGCTATGGCCATGGAACAGGCCATCGAATCATAGGGGTCATAGGTAGCCCGGATGATATGGTACAAGGACTACTGGCAGGTTATCCTGGAGGTAATGTTTATCTTCGGTTGCCAGGGCACCTGGGTCCTCCATCTACAAGAGGTGGTCATGGTGATACTGGAGCATCTCAAGCTGATGGGCCAGAATTTTCATGGCTAAGACACTGCTCTGGAAGGATTTCCGGCCTATGGAGTCCAGAGTCTACTGGTCTTTTCCCGGCAGGGTCTGGGCAATAGACTTGGTGCTTCTGGACTTTTTAACGACGGCCTCAGAAACAACAGACTGATGGGGAAGTTGTTAGTGCTGGAAACTAGGTGCAGGTAGCACCTTATATATGAGGTCAAGACACCTGGATGTTGTTTGGACAGAGCCCGGGGTCTTCCAGACAGATGAGAGGTGGTCTTGTAGAATTTGGAGGACCAGCAGAGCCAGTACTTCCTTTGGGGTGCTACAGGCACAGAGGATTGATTGAAAATCCCTCTTGTTGGAGGTTTGCAAATCATTGAGTGCAAGCGCCCGGGAGATTTTCTGCAGATTGAAGAGCCCTACCCTTTTAAACCGAGTCTATCCTCTTTCACCTTCATACTATGCCCCTTCATTGCAGAGCTTTCTTTCAATTGAAAGAGGTTCTCCTCCTCTGCACTTATGCCACCGAGGTATCATATCTCCTCTCTCATGCCTTTCACCCAAAGTATACATATTGAGATCTTTAAATCTGTCCCCATATGTCTTATGATAAAGCCCACAGACCATTTTGGTAGCCACCCTCTGCAGATTCCATCCTGTTTATATTCTTTTGAAGTGTGGTCTCAAGAATTTCACACAAAATTCCAAATGAGGTCTTACCAAATACTTACAAAGAGACTATCATCTTCTTCCTCTCCCTATGCATCCAAACATCCTACTGGGTTTCACTGTCACCTTTTCTACCAGTTAGCCACCTAAAGATCATCAGAAATAATCAAACTCAGGTCCTGCTCTTCTTTCATAGACAGAAGTACTTCATTCCCTATACACCCTGGTTTCTGCAGCCCAAATGCATGACCCTGCATTTTTTTTTTTTTTAGTGTTCAAGCTCAGCTGCTAAATTCTCGACCACCCTTTAAGCTTCGCTAGATCCAGCCTCTTGTTATCTACTCTTTCCTGGGCATCTCTCTCTTTTTCAGATTTTGGTATAATCTGCAAAGGGGCAAACCTTATCTGACACTTCTGCAATATCACCAACAAAAATGTTAAAAAACTGAATCAAGGACAGATTCCAGTAGCTCACTACTGGTAACATCCTTCTCTTCAGAGTGAGCACTAATAACCCGTTTCCTCTGTCGCTTCCCACTCAACCAATTTTGAATCCAATCAGTTACTTTAGGGTCCATCTGTAGGGTGCTCAATTTATTTAGAAGTCACCTGTGCAGAATGGTGTCAAGAACTTTACTAAAATCTAAGTACACCACATTAAAGGCTCTCCCTTAGTCCAACTCTCTGGTCACCCAGTCATAGAAATTAGTTAGTCTGACAAGACTACCTCTCGTAAAACCATACTGTCTCAGATCCTGAAATCCACAGGACTTCATAACCTCACTATCCTCTGTTCTAGCAGCATTTCCATTAATTTACTGACCACAGAGGTCAGACCAACCAGCCTGTAGTTCTAAACTTCACTCTTACTTCCACCTTTGTATAAATGGACCGCATGCACCCTTCTCCAGTCCTCTGGGACCGCTTGATTCTAAAGAAGCATTAAAAAGGTCAGACGTTGGAGCCACTAGAACTTCCTTAAGTTCCTTCAATACTCTCAGATGTATCCCATCTGGCCCCATCATTCTGTCTACTTTTAGTTTAGCTAGTTCCTCATGATCATAGTCTTCTGAAAATCGTTCAAGACCCCCTTCACTTCTGCTCCTATTTGTGGGTGTTTTCTAGTGTCCTGCTCCTGGCCCGTCATCTATGAACACAGAAGAAATATTTCTTAAGCAAGAGGTAATTAGATCTTACCTGCTAATTATTGTTCCTGAAGGAACGACAGTCCAGTCCCTTTACTTCAGGGTTACGCAACCCTTCCAGCAGCTTGGAGGCTGAGCCCAACCTTTTTGGGGTGGAGCGGTATATATACCACTGGTGCCACCCACCAACTCCAGTAGCCTACTGTAAAAGCAGACTATTCAAACCTATATAACTGTGAAACCGTAAATAACCAAATTCAAGCCAAAAACCCTATAAATATATATATTTAATTCTTTTTTCTTTTTTTTTTTTTTTAACAGAAATAGGTAGTAGGAGCGGAGGTCAAGGAGGGGAGGTAGGAGAACTGCTATAGAGCGGGCCTTTCCTTCCGCTTGACCCACCAGTGCAGCCTGAATCCGCCCTCGGGCCGCAGACCCGCCTCAAAGAAACAGCCGGAATGGCTAAAGAGCTAGGGAGGGGAATAGGGACTGGACTGTTGTTCCTTCAGGAACAATAATTAGCAGGTAAGATCTAATTACCTCTTCCTTATCGTCACTCCAGTCCAGTCCCTTTACTTCAGGGAAGTACCAGAGCAGTACCCGCCCGGGTGGGATTCGCCATTCCGGAATGTAGCACTGCCTGCGCAAACCTGGAGTCCGCCGTGCTCTGCACGTCCAGCCTGTAGTGCTTGGTGAAGGAGTGCAGCGAGGACCAAGTTGCTGCCCTACAGATGTCCAAAGGGGGAACTAGGCTGAACTCTGCCCAAGAGGTAGCCTGTGCACGAGTTGAGTGAGCGCGCAGGCCCCCTGGGACCTGTTTCCCCTTGAGGATATAGGCGGAGGCTATCGCCTCCCTGATCCACCTGGAAATTGAGGCCTTGGCCGCCGCCTCTCCCTTGTGAGGCCCTCCGAACTGCACAAAGAGTCGTTCTGATTTCCGGAAGGGCGCCGTGCGGGAGAGGTAACGCTTCAAGGCTCTGGGGACGTCGAGCAGATGAAGCTTACTATCTCCCCCTCCCGGTCCCTCCGGAGAGAGAGTTGGGAGAGAGATGGACTGGTTAACGTGAAAGGGAGAGATCACCTTAGGCAAAAATGAAGGGACCGTCCGAAGGACTACCTTATCCCTGAGGAAGGACAGAAAAGGAGGCCGAGCGGACAGGGCTTGTAACTCGGAGACTCTTCTAGCTGAGCAAATGGCCACCAGGAACACTGTCTTCAGCGTCAGATCCTTCAAGGAGGCCTTCTTCAAAGGCTCAAAGGGTTCCGCGGCTAGTGTATTTAGTACCAGGTTGAGGTCCCAAGGGGGGATGACCGATCTTCGCTGCGGTCGAAGCCGCCTGACCGCTTTCAAGAACCTGACAACATCCGCATTGGCTCCCAAAGCTTTTCCGCCCACTTTGCCCCTATAGCAAGCGATGGCCGCCAGTTGTACTCTCAAGGAGCTGTGGGCTAGCCCCTTGTCGAGACCCGCTTGCAAAAATTCCAGCACCTCCGGGACCGAGGCGGACAGAGGATTCTTCCGGCGCTCCGTACACCATGCCTCAAAGATACGCCAAACTCTTACATAGGAAAGACAGGTGGAGCGCTTCCTCGCGCTTAACATGGTCGCGATTACTGCCGCCGAGTAGCCGCGCTTCAAGAGCCTCGCCCTTTCAATAGCCAAGCCGTAAGCGAGAATCGATCCACGTGTGGCATCTGAACCGGACCTTGCTTGAGTAGGTCCTTCCTGACGGGGAGGCGCCACGGGCGGTCGGCGATCATCCTTACCAGGTCCGCATACCAAGGACTAGGCCAATCCGGGGCAATAAGGACTACAAGGTCCCGGTGAGCTTCCACCCGCTGGAGGATCTTCCCGATTAGGGCCCAAGGGGGGAAGACATAAAGAAGACCCTCCGAGGGCCACCTTTGAGACAGGGCGTCTAGGCCCTCGGACATCCTTTCCTTCCGCCGGCTGAAGAATCGGCTTACTTTGGCGGATGCGAACCGCGCCATGAGGTCCATGACTAGGGGACCCCACAGGGCTACTATCTGGTCGAAGATCTCCTGATGCAGCTCCCACTCGCCGTGGTCTATCCTGTACCTGCTGAGGTAATCGGCCATGATGTTGTCCGTACCGGCCACGTGCTGCGCCGACAGCGCTTCCAGGTGAACCTCCGCCCACTTGAACAGGGAGTCCGCCTCCTTTTCCAATGCCGGACTGCTGGTGCCGCCCTGGTGATTGATGTACGCCACGGCCGTGACGTTGTCGGAGAGAACGCGAAACGCTTTCCCTAGCACAGAGGACTGAAGCGCCTTGAGTGCCCGGGCGATGGCTCTCAATTCCAGACGGTTGATAGGCCATGAGGATTCCACTGCCGACCACCGCCCCTGGACAAACTGGTCCTCGCAATGTGCTCCCCAGCCGGCCAGACTGGCGTCCGTCATCAACAGCACCCACTGAGGAGGCTCGAGGGGCATTCTGCGACTCAAGTTCCTTGGACACCTCCACCAGAGGAGAGAGTGCTTTGTCCGAGGGGCGCAGGGAAGCTGCCGGGACAAGGGGTGCTGTTGGGGAGACCACCGCCGCAACAGAGACCGCTGTAACGGGCGCATGTGTGCTCTGGCCCACGGAACAACCTCTATTGCTGCCGCCATGGTTCCCAGCAATTGTAGGTAATGCCACGCTGAAGGGAGCCGCCTGCCCAAGAACTGCGAGACTAGGGTTCTCAGGTCCTTCATCCTTGAGCTGGACAGAAAGACCCTGCCTCTGCCTGTGTGGAACTTTGCTCAGAGATATTCGAGCTCCTGGGATGGAAGCAAGCTGCTCTTTGCTCGATTGATGACCCATCCTAGCTCCTCCAGAAGTTGAATCACTTCGGCTGTAGCCCGGAGACTTTCCTCTTCTGATTTTGCCCGTATCAGCCAGTCGTCCAGGTAGGGGTGCACTAAGATTCCCTTCTTTCGTAGGGCGGCCGCAACCACCACCATCACCTTGGTAAAGGCTCTCGGCGCTGTCGCTAGACCAAAGGGTAGCGCCTGAAATTGAAAATGACCTCGAGGGACAGCGAATCTGAGGAACTGCTGATGGGCCCTTCTGACCGGGATATGCAGGTACGCTTCTGTCAGAACTAACGAAGTCAAGAACTCTCCGGCTCTCACAGCCGCTATCACTGATCTCAGGGTTTCCATCCGGAAGTGAGGTACCTTGAGGCAGCGGTTGACCTGCTTTAGGTCCAGGATCGGACGAAAGGAGTCCTCCTTTTTTGGGACGACAAAGTAAATCGAGTATCGACCCGTACCGCACTGGTCTGGAGGCACCGGAACTACGGCCCCGAGATCTAAGAGGCGAGAAAGTGTTGACTCTATAGCGTTCCTTTTTGCTGTGGAACCGCAGGGAGACTGAACAAAGGCTGGGAGTATTTGCTTTGCAAATTCGAGGGAGTATCCTTCTCGAATCACCTCTAGCACCCACTGATCGGATGTGACTCGGGACCAGGCGGGAAGAAAGTGCCTCAGGCGACCGCCTACCGGCAATCCGCCCTCCTGGGCCCCCTGTATCTCATTGTTGTTTTCTGAGGCCCGAGGAAAAGGAGGAGGAGGAGGATGAGAACCCCCTGCCCCGAAACCCCCGGGATCCTTGGCCCCTAGCGTTAGAACGACCCCTGAGGAAAGGGTTAGGTCTAGATGAGCGAAACCTCCGAGGTTCTCTAGGTTGGTTCCGAGCTGTGGCAGAAGATCGAGCTTGCTTGGGCCTGTCCTCGGGAAGCCTGCCGCCCTTGGACTCACCCAGGTCTTTTACTAACTTGTCAAGGTCCTCTCCGAATAAAAGTTTCCCCTTAAAGGGAAGGCGACTCAGGCGAGCTTTGGAGGAGGCATCAGCGGCCCAATTCCGGAGCCACAAATAGCGTCTGGCTGCCACCACCGAGGCCATGTTCTTAGCTAAGCTCCGGATGAGGTCATACTGGCTATCCGCCAAGAAGGCCGTACCTGATTCCAACCTAGCCGCGTTGGCTAGAACCCCCTCGGGGGAGCCCTCCTCTGCCTGGAGTTGTTGTGACCACCTCAAACAGGCTCGTGCCACCCATGCCCCAGAAACTGAGGCCTGTAAGGCGAGAGCGCTCACGTCGAAGGCTTGCTTAAGGAGTGTGTCCAATCTTCTGTCTTGTGCATCCCTCAAAGCCGCGCTGCCCTCCACTGGGATGGTGGTTTTCTTCGTCACTGCCGAAACCGCCGCATCCACCCTGGGGGACTTCAGAAGCTCTTTGTCTGCTTCTGGGAGAGGGTAGAGCCGAGACATGGCCCTGACCCCCCTCAACGCTGACTCTGGTTGATCCCATTCCTCCTGAATCATCTGACGCACCACTCTGTGGACAGGAAAAACCCTCTGGGACCTTCTGATGGCCTGGATCAAGGGATCTTCCAAAGCTTCCTCCTCCGCGGGGGCGTCCGAGGCTACGTTGAGAGCTTTCAGGAAGTCATTTATTAGAGCGGGCAACTCCTCCCGTCGAAATACTCTTATTATGCGAGAGTGGTCCTCCTCCGGGATCTCCCCTTCCTCCAGCTCCTCCTCTTCCTCCTCCAATTCCTTATCCGAGGTCTCTTCTTCAGGCAAGTCCTGGGAGAGCGGAGTGAGGGGCTCTTCAACCACCAGTCTGGGGCGCTTTGAGGGTATCCCAGAGTCCTGGGCGTTAGACTTCATGGGTCTGACCAGTTTAGCCTCGGCCGAAGGACCCGCTTCCCCCGGACCAAGACCCTTCTTACGCATGCAATAGGCCTGGTGCAGCAGGAGAATGAAATCAGGAGAGAAGTCGTCCCCGGCTCCCCCTTCTCCTGTAGGAAGGGAGGGGGAGGAATAGGGGGAAGAGGAGCCTCTGAGTGAGAAGGGGGGGACAACTGGGACGCCACTTCCCCTTCCGACGGGTCCGAGGACCCCTGCGAGACCTGGGACATGGCAAGGCTGATTTCCTGTTCCACCGAGGAAGCCACTGCAGCGCAGCCCCTGCAGACCCCTGCCTCGGATGCAGTACCTCTCCGGGTGCCACAAGATGGACACCTTGGTTTGCCTGCCATGCTCCTCGGGAGTAGCTAAAGGGATTTCCCTTACAGAAAGGAAAGAAACTACCCCAATCAAGTCAATAAGGGAAAATAAATTAAACTAAATTAAATTGATTAAAATTAAAATCAAAAATTAACTCAATATATTAAGATTAAAATTAAAATTAAAGTGAAGCAATTATCCCCCGACTAAGAAAGGAAATGCTCCCCAGAAGCCGGCATGCAAAGACAGGAATCCCGAAGAAAAACCGGGACACCGAAGTCCTTTTAGAATGAATCACCCTGTTCAGGCTGAGTAAACATAAAGAACTTTAACAACGATTAAATCTTTTTTCAGCACATCAGCTGAATACTTGCGGTTTGGATGATTCTCTCCAGGCCCGAGGCCGTGATCCTCCGGAATCGGCTCAACACGTGGTAGGCCACGACCACGTGGAGCCGTTTGCAGCGGAGCTCGTCCCAAAGCTCTTTTTTCTGTCTCGGCCGCTCCGGGTGGAGGAGAGACTGGAAGCCGCAACCCGACTACCGCGGGAGCCTCCCTCGCGGCTCCGGAGTCAGACGCTGCCCTCGATCGCGCCGCGGTGAGAAGAGGAGCTGAAGTAAGTAGCACCCTCTCCCTCCTGACCAGCAAGTCCTCTAGCGCTCAGCCGCCGGCGGGGGCTTCGGCGCGAGGACGGACAGGGCTTCAGGCAGGGCTGCAGAGGAGCAGGTCGCTCTCACAGCGAGAGGAAGTCTGTTCGTTCCTCCTCGCTGCAGCAGTGGGCAGAAGAAATCTCCTTCGGTCCCCGAATCGGGCCGCGGAGGGGGGGGGGGGGGAGGAGAGGAGAGTGCTCCCACAAGAGGGAACTAAAATAAAGTAAATTAAGCCAATTAAGTAAAGAAGCTACCTAAGAGGAAATAAAATAAATCAAACTGATGAAAATTAAAATTAAAATTAAAATTAGGAGAAGTTAGGACTCCAGTAAGCCCTAGGCTTACGGAACCCTCCAGCTGCTTGGAGGCTGAGAATACTGGAGTTGGTGGGTGGCACCAGTGGTATATATACCGCTCCACCCCAAAAAGGTTGGGCTCAGCCTCCAAGCTGCTGGAAGGGTTGCGTAACCCTGAAGTAAAGGGACTGGACTGGAGTGACGATAAGGAATTTTGCTTTATTCTCATTATATTCAACATATTTCCCCCTTCACCGCCAAGTATGGCAGTACCACTTTTGCACTTCCTCTTATCACTAGCATTTCTGAAAACTGTTTTGTCCCCCTATTTTTTCTTCCATTTATTTAAAAACATTTATATACCACTACCATGTACAACATTCTAGGTGGTTTAGAATAAGAACATGTATCGTTGCTTTCCGGCCTACTTTCCTAGCTTCTCTTAGCTTTTTGGAATATTGTTGCTAGTCATCTTCTTTCTGCAATCTCTTGTATTTTATGAAGGCCAGTCTCTTTTTCTGAACCTTTTCAGCTATTTTTTGAGAACCATAATAGCCTTGTTTTCTTTTACATTTACTTACTTTACTAACAAAAAGGTTTGTTGCCCTTAAAATACCCCCGTTCAGTTTTGCCCACTGCTTTTCTACATCCCCAACTGTTCCTATCCTGCTAACGACTCCTTGAGGTATTATCCCATCTTGGCAAAGTTAATTTAACTAAAGTCTGGGACCCTCTCTTTTGAATGGAACCCGCCCTAGTCCCAATACTGAATCACACCATCTGGAGATCAATGGATGGGAGATGATCACCCACTGTAACATTAGAAACTCTCCCCAGTGGTAAACACCAGGTCCAGTATGACACCCTCACATGTGGGTTCTGTTATCAGTTGCCGGAACAGTTCTCCCTGTAGAGAAACCAGGATCTCCTTACTTCTAGATAGCACCACAGCAGGGGATGTGCCAGTCAACATCCAGCATATTGAAATTACCTATCAACAGCACTTCTTTCACAGCAATACTGCAAATGTATTTCTAGAAGAGATATGCTCCCCAGCCAGCAGTTGGAGGCAGACCAGAGCAATGTTCAATGATGTCATCACTTGTATATGCTGGTGAAGCACAGAGAGAAGCCAGCATGACACTTCCCAAGAAGAAAGGAAGACTGAAAAATTAAGAAGAAAGTATTAAATCAATAGCTTTATACAAACCTTTGGTTCTCTTAGCATACTAGACTCTGCATTAGGCACAGATATTGAAAAAGCAGTTAAAATGCAGTAGGGCTTCCAAAACTATAGGGGTAAGTATTCCAGGGTAGGTCCTGCACTAGTCTAGCAGCATTTGAGGGAAAGAAATTGGAAGGTATGGAAAATTTCTTCTCACTTATCACCCTGCTAGACCAGTCCAGATATAGTGACATTTTACTTGCCAGATAATGTCCTTTCCTCGAGTCCTGCTAGACCAGTCCAGACAAGTAGGTTGTGTCCCTCTATCAGCAGATTGATGAAGACAAAATCAATGAAAAGCCCAGGTTTTAATGACATCATTCCTATGCCTCTATTTACCTCAGCCACCAGAGGTCTCCTTCAGTATCCATCCCAAAGCATTAGGGAGAGAACCTGGCAAGACTCACACAACCTCAATTATGGGCAACAATGAATAATGAACAGTAGACAACTATATAAAGGAAAGCATAAACAGAAGGCAGTCAGTCAAAGATGAACCCGCAGAGCCAAGCTTAAAACCACAGCGGACCCAAGGGTACTGCAGCAGAACAGAGTAAAAATAGTTCCAGGGGCAGGCCCTGGACTGGTCTAGCAGGACTGTAAGTAAAATGTCATCTTCCATATCACCCTGTTAGACCAGTCCAGATAAAGAACAGTTACTTACCTGTAACAGGTGATCTCTGGGAACAGCAGGAATAAGTCTTCACATATGGGTACGTCGGTACTGACGGAGTCCGCGCGGGAACGCTTCCCAGCGTCCAATCAGAAAGCTTTTGGAAGCATCCCAACACGCCTGCGCGCTGCCTTCCCGCCTTCCCAACTGCCTCTCCTCAGTTAAGTTTTACAGCTGAGACAAAGAGAGAGAGAGAGAGAAGCAAGGAAGGGAAAGAGAGAGAGAGAAAGACTTCATAAAAGCAAATAAACTAACAAACAGAGCATTTTCACATGCAGCTCCAACAATCTGGAATTCCCTCCCAGATGATCTAAGAATGTTAACCGAGATCATTGAATTTTGTAAAAAATTGAAAACCTATCTATTTACTACGCATTACAACAATACAGATCATCCCTCAATAGATTTAGATAAAGGCTAACCAGTTTTTATCTGAGATGTCCCATTGACCTAAACAAACAATTCTACATAGCTGAAACTGTACTTTGCACAATGCTTAAGCCCTACATAATGTGTATCTGTATATAATGTATATAGTTTGCACTGTTCTGTGCTGCTCAGTTTTAACATTTGCTGTTTACTTGTTTTATTGCTTTTGGTTATATGATGTTACATATAAAACAAACTCTGCTTTGTTGATTGTTTATTGTGAACCGCAACTGATCTATGGAAGATGCGGTATATAAATGATTGTTAAATAAATAAATAAAATAGAGAAAAAGCAACTCCTAGGGGAGGTGGGTGGATTGTGAAGACTTATTCCTGCTGTTCCCAGAGATCACCTGTTACAGGTAAGTAACTGTGCAATCTCCAGGAACAAGCAGGAATGAGTCTTCACATATGGGGACTCCCCAGCTCATATGCCCGGAGGGAGTCCTAGCATGTTGCAAGTCTAGAACAAGCCATGCTATACCTCAGGACCTCAGGCATCCTGGGGATGGAGGGCAGGAGTTGAATATAGAAAAGGAGCTGTAGAACAGCTGGCTAGAACAGGGCTTCAAAGGGAAGACCCTGTATCGAGGGCATTTAGTAGTAAAATATTGTGATCTGAACCTCCCTTGTTGGCATTGCACAGGAGCACTGAGCTCCATATGGATCTGATAAAAGAGCCAGTGAATATGCTCAAGGGGTACCTCACTGTAAGCAGAGGTAACAAAGTAGATCAAAAACAAATGGAGTCCAGAACCCTTCAGGGTTAGAACAAATAGCCCCAGGGAAAAAAACCTGGGGTAGTATAAAAGTAGAGCTTCAGCAGACACGCAGAAGGTACTATTGAATTAAAGCTTAAGCTGTTTTGGTCTAAGAGAAAAAATGAGTCTGACCTAACTGGACTGGGGTTGCATCAGTCCATATAGAGAGAAAGGGTATGGAGACCCTTGTAACTGATAAGGAAGTAAGAACAGACTCAGAAGCGTTAAGCTTTAGAGTAACTGAAGCTCCGCAATGTCTTTCCTAAATGAGGTCACTTAGGAAAGAGAAGGTACATGGAGAGCTTCAGGAGTACCTAAACCCAAAGGTTAAGGTAAAGGAAAGGGTTATTAATCACCACAGGAAGTGGTTATAGGTATAGTCCCCTAAATATGCCGGAACAGCATTGATAGGGGTAGTGCCCATCTGTCAGGATCCTATAGGAATGTAAGGATATCTGAACCTAACAGATAGATAAGAAGATGGATACAGATCTATCTAAAATACATATCTCATATGGCTATATATATACCAAAATATATACACATATAGATGCATATATCCCAAAGAGATATATATATATGGGCAGAAAATACACAGATAGATATATACAGATATATACTATCTATATATCTATCTATATATACCCAGAAGAGTAGGTCGGCATACGGAGACCTGTCTCCATGTATATGGATGGAGAGATGTTCAAAGATACCCATCACCCTTATAGGGAGATTTATCTGACAACAAGAAGGTTGACACCTACTTGAGTAGATAAACAGGAAAAAAAACTCTCCTCCTGGTTATGAATGTTATAGTCAGAGGAAGGTTGTCCTTGACAAAAGGGTGGCTTAATTCTTTGTAGAATTTGAGCTGTTGAATAACCAGGATGGCCTACCTGAAGATGGCAGAGGATACATTAGTCTGCAGACCAGAAGTCCAGATATCTCCAGAGTTGTGGTATGGAGATTGGATAGAGGAGGCTACTAGAGGAAGATAACCTAGCGATCCGCCTATGAGGGCAAGATGGGTATTAGATGTCCTCTAGTTGCCAGAAAAAAATTTATCCCTGATGGGAAAAATCCCAGGCAATATGGGCCAAGCCAGGGAGTTGGCCCCTCTTTTAGGCTTTCACGTGATGAAAAGCCTGAGGCTTATGCCTTAACAGAGATTTAAGATAAGATGGAAAGGGTAGAATACCTGCCAGGCATGAATATGACTGGGGGAAACCCTTTTAAACCATCTGGGGTTATCTGCTAGGGAAGATATTGATGCTCTCTAGCAAGGGCCCATAGTGCAAAGCAACCCTGTAGAGTTGCAGAGAGCATGCTGCAGGTTGGTTAGAAGAAAAACTGGCTGTGGACAATCCCTGGTGAGGAATGTGGACAACCAGGGGCAATAATCTATTTAAAACCCTGCAACTGCTGGGTTTGCTGACCCTGTTGGGGTTGTGGATTGCTCAGACTAGAACGTTGTTTCCCCTGTTTAGAGACATCTGAATGATGGGCAGATGGGTAAAACCTTCTCCCCTTAGGGGTTGAAAGTTTGGTACGACATTTCCTACCTACTGGGAAAGGCGGCGGCGCAGAGCAGCCTCTGGAAGAAGGAAAGTCAGTGGAGAACTGAGTAACCTGAAGTAAAGACTCCTTGTTGAAGACATTCTCTCCAGTGCAAAGAGTATTTCCCAGTCTTTCCTGTGCCCATTTGTCCAAGTCTGAGGCCTGAAGCCAGGCTCTACGTCGTGCCCCTATAGCTATAGCAGAAGTCCTGCTAACAGACTCAAAGGAGTCTAGGGTAGCATGAGTAAGGAACTTAGAGATATTCTGAATATGACTAACCAGTGAGGAATAGTCTGAACATTGGGCTCCTGAAGAAAAGGAGTCAAAAGATGTAATTGCTTTGTGATCTCTTCAAGAGATAGACCCATATAAAAAATATATGAGAGAATCCTTGCTGAAAGCATGGAGGTCTGGAAGGTTTGACGTCCAAAGGCATCTAGTGTCTTAGACTCACGACCTGGCGGACAAGAAGAGTGCTTTTTAGTACTCTTCACTCGCCTCAATGCTGATTCCACTACAATGGAATGATGAGGAAGTTGAGTCCTTTGAAACCCTGGAGAGGGAGGCACCTGATATAGGAGATCAGTTGCTCTAGAAAATGGGGGTACCTTTAAAGGAGATTCCCACATTCGTAGGAGGAGATCCTGCAAAGAATGATGCAAAGGAAGCATTATATTTTCCTTTGCTTCGTTAGGGACAGAGAGGTATTCTGTACTCCCTTGTGTAGGATCTTGTCCAGGGACAGGAATGGCAAGTGATTTTGCCATATCCAGGAGGAAAGTCTGGAAAGAAAGATCCCTGGAGGGAATTCCCCCTGGATAGGCTAGATCTGATGAAGAACTAGCCTTAGCACCAAGGGATCTATTCCAGTATATAGGAATAGAAGATCCTGAATGGTGCAGAATGGGATCCTTAGATAGTGGTCGCTAGTACTGCAGGACAGAACCAGCAACAGTCGGTAACATGTCGTCCACGCTTGGAATCGATTCCAAACTCGGCATTGAGGGAAGCGATCCTGATGAGTGAAGCATGGAAGGTACCGACTGTAAAGGTACTGTGGATGTCGGTACCAATGTCGGTACCGAAACTGATGCCGGAGGAAGAAAACCAGCCGGTGGCAACTCTAACGGTATCGGTGGAACCAAGGGTTATGGATCCGAGGTATCGGAACCGAGCCTCCGGTACCGACGGGAGTCGGTACCAAGGCGAGTCGGTACCCAGTCCTCCAGACTGGAGATCGATTCTAGACTCGGCATCGAAGGAAGCGAGTCTATCGATGCACGTCTGGAGGGTACCGACATCGGAACTCGTATCGGTGTCGATACCGATACTGTAGAATCGATCTGAAGCGTATCCACCGGCCCCGTAGGTACCGGAGACGCCAGACGACGATCCTCGGTGAGGAATATTTCATCCAACACCGGTGCCGATGCCGGGGTATCGGTACCGCTCGAAGCGGATGCCACCACCGGACATGGCTCAGGTATGTTCTGTGAGGGGTGAACCTCAGGAACAACCTGAAACCCCACATAGGCTTTGGAAGCCGAAGACTCCCACCGGGGTTTTGAAACCAGTGGATTCTCGAGGGCAAGACCGGAGGCATATCTATGCTGTGCATGAGAACTGCCGCTCGAGGACTGGCTAGTCTTAACAGACTGTTTTTGGGTTACCTGATCCTGTGTAGAAGATATAGTCGGTGCCCTGAAGTTGGAAGGGGACCGCATGTCGAGGGAAACTCGATGTTGAAAACTGCTTCTCACAGCACTGGTGCCCAAAGGCTCCGGAGGACAATGGTCAGGACCCAAACAGGTTAGACACCAATTGTGAGTGTCTAAAAATAAAGTTGTACCGCCACAGTTTGTGCATTTCCTGGGGAAAAAGGCTGGCGGTTCCATGAGGAAAAATGGAGAGGCCTAGGCCTAAGAACCGTGAACACTAAGATAGAAATTTTATATTCCTTAAGGAAAATTTTTTAAAAGAAAATAAGAAAGAAACACCGGCGGTATGTTTGTATGATTTAGTATATCCCCCCCGAAGAAGGCTTTGGCCGAAACGCGTAGGGGACTCAATAAAGGCAATTGTGCACATCCACATCTCTTGCTCTTTTGTGTTCCTGTGGGATTAGCAAGAGTATTCCGCTCTCCTTGTGCCTGGAGAATTTTCTGCGGTGACAGGACGACGTCCTGCCGGCTCCGCGGAAAAACGAAAACTGAGGAGAGGCAGTTGGGAAGGCGGGAAGGCAGCGCGCAGGCGTGTTGGGATGCTTCCAAAAGCTTTCTGATTGGATGCTGGGAAGCGTTCCCGCACTGACTCCATCGGTAGCGACGTACCCATATGTGAAGACTCATTCCTGCTTGTTCCTGGAGATGTGGGGCATACCAAAGCTACAACTCCACTGGGTGGGAAGAAGAAAGCAGCTCACAAAACCCTTGAGCCAAAGGCCATGTCAGCCCAAAAGTGGGCATCCAAGAGGTAATGCTTGAAAAAAGTGGAAAGTGATGTCATGCTGCTGCCTGACAAATGTCTGCAGGGGCTACTGAGTTACGCTCCGCCCATGAGGACACTTGTGCTCAAGGAGAATGCGCATGTTAACTCTCCAGAACCAGCTGGTTCCACAACAGAAACAAGGCAATGGCCTTCTTAATCCAGCACCCCAAAGTAGACTTAGCCGCCGTGTCACTCTTGCATGGGCAAGAAAACAGATGATCAGACTTACAAAAGAAATTTGTAACCTCCAAATACTCGAGAAGCACCCTCTGGACAACCACAAGGAGAAGTCTTTCCCACAACACTGCTCCTTAGAGAAGGGGGGCAAGGAAGCCACTTGGTTCACATGAAAGGGAGAAATCGCTTTAGGCAAAAAGGAAGGCACAGGTTGAATGGAAACTGCTTCCTCTGAGAAAAACAGATAAGGATCTCAGCAAGACAGAGCCTGCAGCTCGGAAAGCCGCCTTGCGGAACAAATCACAACCAAGAAGACAGTCTTGAGCGTCAAATCCTTCAAAGTAGCATGCTACAATGGCTCAAAGGGTGCAGACATCAGAGCCCTGAGCACTAGACACAGATCCCAGGAAAGGACCACAAACCAGAGGGAGGACGCAGATACTGAACCCCCTGGAGAAAGCACAAGGTGCAAGGCTAGAGACTTACAAGACACCAGACCTCAGAAACAGGCCAAAGCTGCCACCAAAACGTTCAGGGAGCTAATGGAAAGGCCCTTCTCTAGGCCATCCTGTAGAAAAGCCAACAGAGATGGTATCTTGGCTGCCTCAAGAGCCAACTACCGAGTGTCACAGCATTGTTCAAAAAGGCACCAGACCCATACTTACGGTAGCTTGGTAGACCTTCTCTGGACTCAGAGCAGAGTGGAGGCCATTGCCATAGAGCAGCCCTTAGGCACTAGCCATCTCCTTTCAAGAGCCAAGCCATAAGCGAGGAAGGAACCTGGTCCTCCAAGACGAATGGTCCCTGCTACAACAGACCCCGAGATGAGATTGAGGCAACCAAAGAGGTGGTGCCTGCTGTAGCCGCATCAGGTCTCTGAACCATGCTCTCCTTGGCCAAACCAACGCCACCAGAACAATCCTGCCCAGGTGGCATTCTATACATCGAATCACATGCCCCAACTAGGGGCCACAGAGGGAACATGTACAGCACATGCTGACTTGGCCAAGGCTGGGCTAGGGTGACAATGCCCTCAGAACCTGTCTCTGTGCGGCAATTGAAGCAGCAGCAAATTCTGGCACTGGAGCAGGTCGCCATCTGATCCATTCTGGGGCAACCCCTGTGGCACAGAATCAAGTGAAATACCTTATAACTCAACTCCCATTCTCCAGGATCCAGAGAGTGCCAGCTGAAAAAGTCTGCTTCCACATTGTCCACTCAGGCAATGTGCTGAGCCGACAAACCTAGGTGGTTCTACTCCGCCCAGGCAAACAGAAGAGCCATCTCTTGAGCCACCTGGCATTCCTCATGCCGCCCTGCCGATTGACAAAAGCCACCATCATGGCAGTGTCCAAAAACACTCGAACCGGTCAGCCCGCGACCAGGAGTCGTAAACAGAGAAGAGTCAACCTGTTGGCCCCTCACCTCAAAACGGTTGATGGACCACATTGCTTCCCTGTGGTTTCAACAGCCCTGGGCCGCACAGGCTTGGCAATGGGCTTCCCGGCCTGAGAGACTGCCATCCATAATCAGAAGGATCCAGGAGACATCGTCCATTGGCATGACCTTCCTCAGATGCAAAGGCTGCTGCCACCACTGCAGGCTGACATTCACCACCATCAGGAGATTATGGAGTACCCCCCCTGTCCGAAAACACTGTCCCTCCGGGACACTCTCTCCAGGCAGTAATGGGCTGCAAACGTCTGGCTTGAAGACCAAGTTGCGGCCCGGCAGATGTCTGCCAACGGAACAGAGCGGAGATGAGCTACTGACGCAAGTTTTGCACTGACACGGTGGGCCGCGACGCAACCCTGCAACGGGAAGTCGGCTGCCTTATATGCCCAGGCGATAAAATCTGCTACACAAGTGGACAATGCACGCTTGGAGACAAGTAACACCATCTTATTAGGGTCAAAGGAGACGAAGAGCTGAGTAGCCCTTCGATGCCCCTGCATACGTTCTATGTAAAAAGACAACGCCCTCTTACAGTCCAAGGTATGCAAGACAGTTTCAGCCCAGCTGGCATGCAGCCTGGGAAAAAAGGTCAGAAGGACCACCTCTTGATTGAGGTGGAAAGAGAAGACCACTTTTGGAAGGAACTTGGGATGGGTCCATAGGACCACTCTGTTCCTATAGAACCGCGTGTACAGTCTATCAGAAACCAGAGCTTGTAGTTCACTCACACGTCTGGCCAAGGTAAGGGCCACCAGGAAGAGCGCTTTCCAAGAGAGGAAGTGCAAATGGCAAGTAGCCATCGGCTCAAACGGTGGGCAAGTAAGTTGCTGCAAGACCACGTTCAAATCCCACTCAGTCGCCGGTGGACAAACCGGAGGCTTGAGAAGAAGCAGACCTCTGAGAAACCGGGACACCAAGGGGTGAACCGACAGACTGTCCTTCCACCAGTGAATGGTGCGCTGACAAAGCACTGAGGTGGACCAGTATAGAGTTAGACTTAAGGCCTAGGTTTGAAAGGTGAAGTAGATACTGCAGTACTACTGGCACAAGGCAAGAGAAAGGGTCTTCATTGCGCTGAGCACACCATACTGTAAACCTACACCACTTGAGGACATAGGATTTTCTGGTGGACTGTCTCCTAGAGGCCAATACCACCTCCTCAACCTCCTTAGGTAGGAGTAAGGGAGCGAGAACTACCCTTTCAGCAGAGAGGCCATCAAATTGAGGGACCGGAGATTGGGGTGCAGAAGGGAACCCTGCTCTTGAGACAGGAGATAGTGTTGCAACCCCAGAGGGAACGAAGTTTCCACCACCAACTGCAGCAGAAGTGGAAACCACAACTGCCTCGGCCATCTGGGGCTACCAGAATCACCGAGGCCTTGTACCAGAGAATCTTGAACAGAGTTCGGGCCACCAGGGGCATGGGAGGAAACACATACAGGAGGCCCGTAGACCAAGAGATCAGAAAAGCATCTGCTGCCATCCTCAAAGGATGCAGCTGTCTGGAGCAGAACCTGGGCAGCTGAGGTTTCAGTGGACTGGCAAAGAGATCAATGGATGGAAGTCCCCAGCGGAGGAAGATCTGCTGGAGCACCACTGGATTCAACTGCCATTCGTGAGGCTGGAGAATCCTGCTTAGCTTGTTTGCTAGGAAGTTTACTTCACCAGGTAGATAAACCGCTTTGAGAAACATACCCTGCCTGACCTCAACGGAGCAAAGGGCCAGAGCCTCTTGGCACAGGAGTCTGGACCCTGTGCCCCCTTGTTTGTTCACATAGAACATTGCAACTTGAGTGTCCGTCTGAACTAGGACAGACTGGTGAGAGAGGGCATGAGAAAATGTTTGCAGAACTAAGCGGATTGCTCGCAGCTCTAAAAGATTGATTTGCTGTGTGGCTTCTCGAGGAGACCAAAGGCCTTGAGTGCACATGCCCTGGCAATGTGCACCCCAGCCCTTTAAGGAAGCATCAGTCAGCCCCTTTGTGTGTGCAGGAGCCTGAAGAGGTACCCCCCTGAGAAGGTTTGGGAGATGTAGCCACCACTGTAAGGAGTCCAAAAGTGGTTTGGACACCTTTACTCTGTCTCGGAGGTCGCCTGTAGCCTGCGTCCACTGATCTCTGAGGCACCACTGAGCAGCCCGCATGTGCAGACGGGCATTCGGAGTCACAAGTACAGTGGATGCCATGTGGCCCAGAAGCCGCAGGTAGTGCCTGGCGGAAACATGAGAATTGCGTTGGAACTGGTTGGCCAAGTCCATCAGTCTGTGGGCCCTGTTTTCGGGCAAGTAAGCTCTTGCTTGAAGGGTGTCTAAGCATACCCCTATAAACTCTAGGTTCTGAGAGGGGAGCAAAGTGGACTTTGCGTAGTTTATGACAAAGCCCAGATGCTGAAGAAGAGACAGTGCGAAGAGTGGCTTGTCGGGCCTCCTGGAGAGACTGGCCCGATGAGCCAGTTGTCCAGGTATGGGAAGACAAAAATTCCCTGATTCCTGAGAAAGGCCACCACCACCGCCAGGCATTTGGTGAAAACCCTGGGGGCAGAGGTTAGGCCAAAGGGAGGTGCCCTGTACTGAAAATGGTTTCCTCCCACCACAAATCTGAGATATTGTCTGTGGTCTGGATGAATGAGGATGCGAGTATAAGCATCCTTTACGTCTAAAGAGCATAGCCAATCTCCCTGCTGGAGGTAGGGCAGCAGTATCCCAAGGATAAGCATCTTGAACTTTTCCCTCTCCAGAAACTTGTTTAGGTTTCGCAAGTCTAGGATAGGCCAGAGGCCTCCTGTCCTTTATGGTACCAGGAAGTAACTGGAGTAGAAGCCTTGCCCTTTCAGGCGGTGAGGCACCGATTCCACCGCCTGTTCCTTTAGAAGACTTGCCAACTCCTGAAGGAGGAGGTTCATGTGGAGAGGGAGTCTTGGAGGCACCCCTGGATAGTAGGAGGGGGGGGGGTAGCTGGTGGAAGTGGAGCATGTAGCCCTTTTGTACTATGCTCAGTACCCCAGGTATCCCCTGTGATGGCTGGCCACCTGTAGGTGTACAGGGTCAGCCGACCCCCTGTGCTGAGTGGAGCCACCGGCGGAGGAGAGGCTATGCTGTGGAAGTCAAAACTCCGCTCCCTGCTGTGCAGGAGCCGGAGCTGGCAGCTTGGGGGTCTTCTGCCCACGGGGCCTATGCCCCTGTTCCTTGGCCTGCTGGCCCTGTTGGGGAGCTGGAGAGGCCTAATACTGCGGGTAGGTTTTGTAGGCAGCACCCTTCCTCGGGAAAAGGGGCTTTTTTCCTGAGCCCTTCTTTTTTTCAGAAGGGGCAGAAGTCTTTCTGGACAGCCTTGTCCTGGTAAGAGTCTCAGTCTCGATTTCTGCAGCCTTTTCAGTCATGGGATTACCGAATAGGTTGTCCCCTCGGCACGGGACATCAACCAACTTGTCCTGCACCCATGACTCTAGGTCGGATGACTGTAGCCAGGCCTGATGGCGTACACCGATGCCGGTCGCGGCTACCCGGGCCGAAGCCTCGAAGCCATCATAGGCTGCTCGAGAGATAAACTTCAAGCACTCTCGGATCCCTGTAGACAAGGCTTTGAACCTCTGCAAGGGTTCCTCGGAGAAGCCAGCTGAGAACCCAGCAATCTCCTTTGCCAGGTCCCGTAAGTACATGTCCATGTACAGCTGGTAAGTCTGGACACAGCAAGATAGCTTAGAGCCCTGGAAACACTTTCTAACGAGGGCATCCAGGTTCCGGGCCTCCCGGCCAGGAGGCACCGAGGAGTGCATCTTCTGACTCTTCAGGCGGTGCATGGCCGATTCCACAACCATGGAATTGTGAGGTAGCTGTGCCTTTTGAAACCCAGGGCTCTTACGGACTCGATAAATGGAATCGACCCATTTGCTAAGAACCGGCGCCGAGGCCGGTGCCTCCCACATACGGAAGAGCAGCCATTCCAGCATTGGAGGAACCGGTACAGTAAAGGCTTCCTTCGGAGGAAAATCATACTGGAGGGCATCGAGCTCCTCGGTTCGAGGCTCCTCCTCGGCGTCCGCAGGGAATGCCAAAGCCTTGGTCATGCCCCTCATGAAGTCCGAGAATCGGGTATCCTCCAGGGGGGACCTTCTCCGAGGCTCGGACTCCGGGGAGTCCGAAGGGATGCACTAGGTCCGGAAGGTGTCAGGAGACTCCTCGTCCTCAGTCTCCCACACCGACTCCTCCGAGCCGTCGTCGAGTGGCTCCAGCCGTGTGGGCCTCAGTGCCACCCGCCCCGATGCCGAGGGTACCGGCATCGACGACCTCGGCCCCGCACGGGAGGTTGAGAGGGACCTTGGCCGAGGATTGACTCGAGACATGATGGACTCAAGGATCGGCTCGGCCTCCGCGGGTCGACTTAGACATCGAGGTCCCGGTGGTCGGGGCAGACCGGCGATCAGTACCCGCTGCTGTTCCATGAAGGTAGCCAAGCTGCTCTCCAAGGCTGTCAGCCTGAGTCCGAGCTCAGGAGACTCAGCAGCCCCCAACTCGGGCCCCGACAATGTTGGGCCCGACGTCGGTTCTCCCGGAGGAGAGTCCACGAGGACAACAGAACTTACATGACTCAGGGAATCCGGCTCCATGCGAGGTAGTTTGGACGGCCTCTTCGACTCCGAGAGCCCGGGGCGGCGGTCAGGGCTACGCAACCTGGCCCTCGAGGACCCAGGGGCCTCCACTGACGCCGCCCTCACGAGCTTCTTCTTCCTTTTGTGCTCCCGGGTGGGAGACCCCCTCTCAGAGGAACCACGACAGCACTCGGGTTCAGACTCCCGAGATGTCGAGGCCTCTGATGAAATCTGGGCCCGGCCGGATGCAGACTCTGAAAAAATTCTCACATGTTGATGCTGACGGCTCCAAAGTGCCTTCGACGACATTTTGCCGCACAGGCCACAGACCAGCGGATCATGGTCGGGCCCGAGGCATCGGAGGCAGCAGTCATGTGTATCGGTGAGAGACATAAGGTTCTTGCACCGATCACATTTTTTGAACCCGCTGGCAGCCATCGGGGGAAAAAGGGCCCCTGCAAGGTCAAAAGACCGGGCTGCCAGTGAAAACAACAGAAAAAGCGCGCACGCTAGTCCAAGGACAAAAACTGAAAAAGAATTTCAGGACTCGATACCGGTGTACCGAGCCCAGGCGGGACGGGGAATTGGCATCGAACCGGATAAAAAACGCAAAAAAAAAAAAAAAAAATCGCAGAAAAAAAATCTACTTTTCCCAGGTGACACAAACTACGTCCGTTGGGCTCCGCAGAAAAAGAAAGACTGAGCAAGATGGCACCCTTGGGCGGGAAGGGGACCGCGCAGGCGCACTGCATTCCCAAAGGCTTTCTTTGAAAGCTGGGGAAATGCTCCACATGGGGGCTCCGTCGGCGCCGACGTCACCCATATGCGAGGACTGACTTCCTGCTTGGTCCTGGAGAAAGGGAGCACCAGACTGCTTCACAGGCCCCCTGGACCTGTCTTCTGGAAGGCGGTAAGATTTTCTCGCACCCAAGCCCTTCACCAGCTTCTTCAAACCTGTTCCAAAAAGAATCTTCCCCTTAAAAGTCAGATGAGCCAACCGGGGTTTAGAAGATGTGTCCGCTGCTCAGTAATAGAGCCAAATCGAACACCATGGACACTGTCATCAGGGCACTGTCTCTGACCGCCAAATGTACCAGGTCATACATGGTATCATAAAGGAAGGTCATAGCAGACTCCAAAAGAGGGGTAAGTATCACCTGTCAGAATTGAATCCACTGGAGCAGTGCTCAAGATATCAGAATGGAACATACTGCCAGCTGAAGGATAGCAACCACCACGACAAACTGGTTCTTCAATAACGAGTCCACCTTTTGATCCAGAAAATCCTTTAAAGCTGATCCACCTTCCACAGGAATAGTGGTCCGTCTGGTAACCACTATGACCTGCAGTATCCACGTAGGAATATCAAACCACCCAATGCTTTACTTCTCCAGGACAGCGTAGATCTTACATGCCCGTAGCCCCTTAGGCGAGGAAATGGAGAATTCCATGCCAACCAAATCATATTTTTGATCACATCCAGGAATGGGAAGACAGTAGTGGACTTCCACATCCCTCAAAAGAGCGGGTGCATCTTCAACTCCACACTGGGAGTATCTGTCAAGTTCAAGGTGGCTGAGACCCTCCTTCCAGAATAGGTGGATCACACTGTCCTTTTCACAATCCTCTGAAGGCGAGAGTACTTTCTTCATGCATATCACAGTCCAGTACACCAAGCTATCTGAATCCTAGTCACAATCAAAGTCTCGGACAGCTCTGAGCTGCTCCCCATCTCCAGGGAGCGCCCCACACCAGGGTCGCTTAGTCAAAGGCAACAGAACAAAGCTTTCCTTCTCAGCTTGTCCCTCATGAGAATGTGCCCAGGGACACCCAAAGGCCGCAGGGTCTGAATTTTCACACCAGAAGGACCAGGTCTGCAGCAAAAAATTATGGGGAGGAGAGTCTGTAAACTCTCCTTTCAGAAATGACTGCCCCCATCACCAGGGTGCAGACATCAGACCACCTAGAGGATGAGGAGCAGCTCACAGCATCGTTGCCAGACCATCCCGCCTGAGAAAGGGGGAGCAGGCCATTCAGGAATGACTCAGAAGCTCCCATGTATGAAGAGCAGAGTCTAGAATCTGGGGATGAGGTACCTCGCTTGCCACAGACCAAACATTTCCTGGAAGATGACAGAGTTAAGGCAAGTATCACAACAGCGCGCGCTAAGGTCACAGTGGCCTGAAAGGCACGCGTTAACTGCACTTTTATTGAAACGCGTGTTACAGGCACTGTGGTAGGAAGGCATGTTAAAGCCACTTGAGCAGAACACATGCTAGGACCACATGGCTGCCAGACACACAATAGGTAAAAATGCTACTAACGCATGCAGGAAATGGCAGGAAACCCCCACACCGCATCAACAGTCTCTAGCAGTCCACCATGAATTGTGACCCAGGCAGATGGAAATCGGGAGCCCCAACAAGGACAATGACTAGGTTAAGCCTTGGTACTCACTCCCTGAGCACTCAAGGCAGAAGATCCATGACAGGCTCAGCTCTACTTCTCTGAAACTGTTTCACTGGCTTTGCAGCGGTGCTTTTAAGGTGGCTGGCAGGCAGATACCTCTGTCTTCGGGAGAGGGAAGGAGGGTCAGAGGAGGGGGGAGGGGAACTGAGGTTGTGTGAGGCTCCTGCACTCTTCCAGATCCTTCCAATTTCTGACAGCACAAAGAAACACTGAAGAGACTTCTGGTGGCTAAGACGAATAGAGGCATGGGAGTGATATCACTGAAACCTGGGCTTTTCATTAGTTTTTTTGTCTCCACCAAGCTGCTGGTAGAAGAACACAATCCACTCGTCTGGACTGCTCTGGCAGGATGATATGAAGTGGGACATACCCAGTTAAAACCCAGGTGGGAGGACGATGCCATTCTGGCCAAAACTGCTCTGCCAAAGGGGCCATCCACTCCAGCTCAAACATTCAACCTGTAGTGCTTCAAACATGCTCACAGGACCTCAGAATACTGAAAAGGACAAAGAGATGGCCCGACCAACGGAAGAAATTAATAAGCTCCATCTACTTCACTAATACCCTCCTCATATCAAACAGATGCAGTAAAGAGTCCAACCAAAAATGGTCCTTTAAGGAGAGCAGGATCAGACTGTTTAAAATAAAAAGATAGATAGATGCTGTGAGATGTCTAGAAAAGGCTCCATATATAAGACAAGGCCTGTAGCTATGATTACCCACCTGACAGATGCAAACAGGAATGCCACTTTTAGGGTCACATCCTTGAGAGGGTCAAGGTAGGGCCTTTCAGTACCTTCAACACCAGAGATACTACAGCGAGGTACAACTGGGTGCATGGTAGAATGGATCTGCTTCACCACCTTGAAGCAGCAGGCAATATCAGGCCGTTTTGCCAAGGACTGTCCCTGAGCACACTCTTGATAGTACATAAGGACCACCACCTAAACCTTGAAAGAGTTCCGAGCTAATCCTTGGTCCTACCCAGACTGCATCAAGGACAAAATAGCTACTATGCCCAATTTCCTGGCATCTAGGACCTGAGGAACACTACTCTCAAAGACCCTCCAGACCCTCACATAAGCAAAGGATGTCGAGGCCCTCCAGGCCTTAAGAAGTGTGTCGACTACTACTAGAGTATCCTTAGATAGCTTTCACCTTTCATGGGCCAAGCTGTATGGCAGAAGGGAAGGGAAGAGAAATCTTCATGACCAGGGGATCCTGCCACAGAAGTCCCCTCTCCTGCGGTAGCAACAGATGGAACCCTGCCAACAGGCTCAAGAGATTTGCATACCATGGTCTGCACAGCCACTCTGGCCACATTTGAATGACCAGTCCTGTGTGAGACTGAAATCTGTACTTTAGTTGGCTCACCAAGAACCATGGAGAAAGAAATACAAGAGCCCCCTTCTTGGGCCACTCCTAAAGAAGGGCACCCAAGCCCTCCACTCACAGATCTTTCCTGCAGCTGAAAATATTTTGCACCTTGGCATTTCCCTGCAAGGCTATCAGATCGAACACTGGCAGGCCCCACCTCTGCATGATGCGATGAAAAGATTTTTGAAAGAAACTAAGCCAAAAATGTCAGTGATGCCCCTTTTAGGTATATATTTATCTTCCAGTGGAGATTAGTTTGCATTGCATCGTCTAAAGAGCAGGACTTGCTCCTTTGGAAACTCCTTCTGGTGTCTGAGGACAGTTCCACAGTCTTATGTCCCTCCAAGTTCTACTCAGTTTCCTTCTTAACTGCATCTTTCATCTCACTATTCTTAGTAGTTCTTTTCTTTTCTACTATGGCAGCAAATTCTGCTCTGCTCCAGTACAAAATGGTCATAATCGGCCTCCTGCTCAAAGATATTCCCCGCTTCTTCCTCAGGTAAGCCATTTAATTCAAGCCTCCTCACACTCCTCTTGCACTTGGTGCTGGTCTGCTTAATATGTGTTCTATGTGATGCAAATCTGCTCTGGTTAAAGACCTCTTTGAAGATCACAATTTAGGCCTTATGTTTTACAGAGACACAGATTAAGGAAGGAGAATCTGCCTTCCTTCAAGAGGCCTTCCTTCCCCTCTGCTCCTACACTGGGCAGATGAGGTAGGGAATTAGATTTTGCTTTTAAGGAGATCAGTTATCCTGTCAATCTGTTTTTACCTCTCCATTATCCTTCTACAAACCCTCTTCTGGTTTGCACTTATTCTTCCTCCTCCTAATATAATCTACTTTACTATAATCTACTCCCTTTTCTCACATCCAAATTTTTCAAGAATTTGCATCTTCCCTCTTAGATCTCACAGACAGCTTTCCCTCTTTGCTCATTTTAGGAGATGTTAATATCCACGCAGATAATCCCATAAAATCCCAGGCGTGTGTTCCTGGTACACCAGGAGACCCTGGAATTCTCTCAGTTGGCTACCACCCCCACATACTCAGCTTGCCACACCCTAGATCTGATTTTTTTCTCTAACTCATATTGCACCTCAGCCCAAAATTTCAACCTGTTTGCCTGTGTCTTGCTCCGATCATTTTTTCATCTTCTATCTGCCTATCACTTCTCTTCCTACCATTAAGAAAATACTAATCAATGAAAAGCATATTTGCCATTAGGTGAAATTAGACTTACCTGCTAATTGTTGTTCCTTGAGGAACGCCAGTCCAGTCCTGCACCTCTGGGTAGTGTACCTCTTCCAGCAACTTGGAGACTGAGCATGTCATTTTTTGATGACACCGACTACCAGCCCCAATAATCTATTGACAAAACAGACTCACAGGAGCAACAAATAAGTAGTTAGCATACACCTACATTACATACCTCTACATCCCCCTTCCCCCACCCCGAATGAGGAGGTTTACCTGTACAGCCTCCGGACGACTCCATCCAACATGGGGCGAGAGACCAACAGCTCTTCTGGTCTGCCCTAAAGTGTCGCCCCACCCCCCTCCTGGCTACTTTCACCAGCAAGGGTAGCAGCTTCAGGCCGGCGAGCACCGAGTGGCCTATCCGCCAACACTCCAGAGAGGGATCTGGGACTGGACTGGAGTTCCTCAAGGAACAAATAGCAGGTAAGTAATTTCACCTTCCTAATCGCCCCTCCAGTCCAGTCCCGCACTTCTGGGAGTACAAGTGCCTTGAATGGAGAGGTCCTGCAGATGAGCTCCCCAACCCATTGGTGAAGAATCTGTCGTGAGAGTTGCCTGGGGTAAAGGTTGTTGAAATGGGGACCCCAGCAACAGGTTCTGAGTGGACTGCCACCATTGGAGAGACAAAATAAGGCGATTTATGTTTGCTATTTTGTCTGACAGGCACCCTGATCCCTGGGTCCATTGAGCGGATAAAGTCCACTGGTCTGCTCTCATATGGAGGCGAGCATAAGGAACCGCATGCACTGTAGATGCCATGTGGCCTAGTAGCTGTAACATTTCTCGGGCAGTGAGATGAGATTTTAGCACTGCTTGAGAAGCTAACTGCACCATGCGAAGGCAACGGGTCTGAGGAAGATAGACCCTTGCTTTTCTGGTATCCAGCAAAGCTCCTATGAACTCCAGTGACTGAGTGGGAGTTAGACTGGATTTTGGGATGTTTATGACCAGACCCAAATACTGGAAGATACGCATTGTGCAAGACAGAGAAATCCTGGCCTCTGACTCTGATGGGGCTCGAATGAGCCAGTCATCTAAGTAGGGGAAGACGAATAGTCCAAGAGTGCGGAGAAATGCTGCTACCACAGCCATGCACTTCGTAAACACTCTTGGTGCTGAGGCCAGGCCGAAAGGAAGCACCCTGTATTGGTAGTGCTTTCCTTGAAAAAGGAACTGAAGGAACTTTCTGTGAGTTGGATGGATGAGAACATGAGTGTACGCATCCTTGAGATCCAGAGAACAAAGCCAATCCTGACTCTGAAGGTATGGAAGCAGAGTTCCCAGAGAAACCATTTTGAATTTCTCTTTGAACAAGAATTTGTTCAATTCTCTGAGGTCTAAAATAGGTCTGTCCCCCCCCCCCTGTTTTCTTTGGGATAAGGAAATAGGGGGAGTAAAACCCTGTACCCTGTTGATGAATGGGTACTTCCTCTATTTCCCCTTGGGCAAGAAGCATAGTGACCTCTTGACCTAACAGGTTGATGAGAGAGGTCGGAGAATTGAACTGTCTTACCATTGTGGGAGGGGCATGCACAAAAAGTGAAGCTTGTACCCCTCTTTTATAATGGAGAGTGTCCAATGTTCTGCTGTTATCTGCCCCCATCTGGGGGCAAAGTGACACAACCTTCCTGGAATGGAGGAAGGCTCTGGTCCATTGAGGGCTAAGTTCTCTAGATGAAAGTCAAAGGCCTTGTCTTTGCTTTCCTTTGTTTAGGTGGTTGCTGACTCTTTTGGGCAGGCTGACTTGCAGAACGTCCCTGGATAACCTATCCAAAGTGGAGTTGTCAGCATCCAACTCATTGGCTTTCTCTTGCCAATTTTTGGCAAATAGATTCTCACCTGTACAAGGGATATTGCCCAGTTTGTCCTGCACCCAGAGCTCCAAATCGGATGCCTGGAGCCAGGCAATTCTACGTGCACCTATGGCAATGGCAGAGGTTCTGCTTATGCACTCAAAACAGTCAAAAGCTGCACGATTGACAAACTTAGAAAAATCCTGGGCATGTTTAATCCAGGAAGGAGAGGGCTTAAAATCTCCAAGTCTCCTGTGACTTCTTTAAGGAACATTCCCACATATAAAATATAGGAAATTATCCTGGCAGAAAGCATGGAAGCCTGGAAAGTACGACGTCCAAAGGCATCCAATGTTCTACACTCACGTCCTGGAGGATTAGAGGCATGCCTCTTTGCACTCCTGATCCTTCTCATAGCTGATTCCACTACAATAGAGTGGTGAGGAAGCTGAGTTTTCTGGAAACCAGGACAAGGAGGGACTCGATACATGGTATCCAGTCTGCGAGAGTGAGGAGAGGTGGTAAGAGGTGTCTCCCACATTCTCAACATGAGATCATGTAAGATCTCATGGATAGGCAGAGTAGCTGCCTCCTTAGGAGCTTTGGGATATTGTAAAATCTCCAACTTCTTAGCTCTGGGCTCTGTTTCAGGAGCCACAGTAATGGACAGACCTCGAGCCACTTCCCTGATAAAATCCTGAAAGGAAATATCTTCTGGAGGAGACATCCTATGTTTAAGGGAGGAAGGCTTCTCTGGGAGAAGTATCCCGGTACCGGCAGAGCTGTCAGAATCCTCTGAGTCCTCCGAGGATTCGAAGTACCTCCTGTCCGGATGCTCTTGAAGAGCCCGATACCCGCACCAACCGAAGTCAGTACCGGGGGGCATCGGTACCGGTGTATCGGCACCAGAAGGCATCGTATGACTGGGTGCCAGCAAAGCAAACACCAATGTCAATGCTATTGGTACCGGCACCGATACCGGTACCGGATGAACTGTCTTACGCGGTTCCGAGGGTGTCGATGCTGCAAGGAGAGCCGCCAGACTGCGTTCAATAGCCAGGAACCTCTGGCCTATTGACGCTGCCGATGCCTGGGTATCGGTACCGGAAGCAGTCGGTACCCCAGAGCATGGCACCAGTAGTTCTGCCGAGGTCGAGGCCTCGAGAACATCCTGGAGCCCCGATAATGCTTTGGAAGCCGAAGCTTCCCACCGGGGCAATTTTGCCAGTACAGAACCATCAAGGGCAACGCCAGAGGCATCTAGATGCATGGAAGGAGATCTACCCTTTGAGGACCGGCTGGACTTATGTTTGGTTACCTGAGATCCATGGGAGGAAGACGAAGCCCTGGAAGACATCGGTGCCACAGAAGCTGCATCAGAGGGAAAAAGGGCGCTGAGCTTAGCAGCTCGGTTTTGTCGACCCCTCTTGGACATCATGGCACAAGCCATACACTCAGAGATGGAGTGGTCAGGACCTAAACATTTGAGACACCACTCATGGGTGTCTGTGACGGAGAGGGTACCGCCACACTTGGTGCACTTTTTGAAACCCGAAGCGGGTTTTTCCATACTGGAGGAAATTTTGGGCCTAAGGCCCAAAATGGCACGTGCACCTGGGAAAAAAAGTTTTGAAAAAAATAGAATATATATATATTTTCTTTTTAAAACAAAAGAAGAAAAGAAAAGAGAACCGGCGGTACCAGAACAGCATCAAGGAAGGCAGATGCGACCACAAAAAAGAAGGAATAAGGAAAATATTTTCTGCGGTGACAGGAACAACGACCTGCTGGCTCTGCGGAAAACGAAGAACTGGAGAGAGGCAGTTGGGAAAGGTGGGAAGGCAGCATGCAGGCGCTGTGGGATGCTCCCAAAAGCTTTCTAATTGGATGCTGGGGAGCGTTCCCGCGCAGGCTCCGTCAGTACCGACGATACCCATATGTGAAGACTACATTCCTGCTTTTTCCTGGAGATTACATTCTTTACAATATTAGAAAGAAATTGGGAACAAGTAGTGAACTATAAAATAAACTGGGTATAGGCATCCTTATCTGAGGGATGTATGCATTGGGTTTAGGACCAAGGTGCTGGTATGTTGCCCAAGATGTGGGCTAAGATTCCTGTTGAAAATGCATGTCACAAGGTGGGCTGCAGATTATGTTGGGGCTGGTATTTGGGCTGCTCGATTTCCGAAGTGCTCTATAAATAAGTGCGTTTTTAGTTGCTTGCGAAATGTTGAGAGGTTCGATATGCTTTTTATTTTGTCTGGGAGGGAGCTCCAAAGTGTGGATTGTTTATTATTTTATGAATTCCTTGGCTAGGGCTAGAATATTCTATGTACAGCCTCTCCTGGATCTATTGCTTGATATTGTCTGTATGAGTGATTGCAGGTAGGTTGAGGATAGGTTGTGCAGTAATTTGAAGGCGAGTGTTAGGGCTTTAAATTTGATTCTGCCTACAATTGGGAGCAAGTGTAGCAGGTTTAGGATTGGTGTTATATGTTCAGATTTTGGTGTTTTGTGGATAAGTCGGACAGTGCCATTTGTAGTTGTTGCAATGCTTGTTTTGGTAATCCTTAGACGATGCTGTTACAGAAGTCAAAGTGAGGAAAAATCATGGCTTGAAGCACTGTACGGATGTCGTGAGGAGATAGTAGTGGTCTTAGGTGTTGGGTCCTTATCTTGTTATATATTGCCCTAGTTGTATTGTTGATTTAAGTTGTTAGCTTTAGATTCTGATCTAGGTCTATTCCAAGATACCATACTTCTTGTTTGACTTCCAGTGTAGCTTCTTTGACTATTATTGTAGTTGGAGCAGTAAAGGTTTTCCCCTTGGCAATGAATACTACTTCTGTCTTGACTACTGCAACTCTCTTTACTTTGGACTCCCTCAATCATCCCTGATCATCTCCATGCTGCACAAAACTCAGTCGCTAAACTCCTCACAAATCCTGGCAAATTTGAACACATCACCCCAGTCACCCCAGCTCTCAAGTCTATCCATTGTCTTCTGAGGCAATTCAGGATTCAATTTAAGATCTCTATCATCATCCAAAAAGTCCTGCATACGAATACTCCACTATACATTTCATCATTGATTAATCCCATGTAACACTGCTTACCCCCTCTGTTTAAACCAGGTTAATCAACTCATGCTCCCTGCGGCTTACAATCACCTCCTTGACATCACTATGGAAACTGTCTTTTCCTGCTATGGCCCAGTTATATGGAATTCCTGCAGCCCTTGAGAGGAGACAAACCATTCAAAATTCGAATCCCTTCTGAAAGCTTTATGTTTTTTGCTACTCCACCTGATGTGATAATAGAATAACGTTGGTTATACTCTCCCTCCCTTTCTTTTCTATATTTTTTTGGAAAATTATAACTTCTCTCTCTTTCCTCTGATATTTTAAAGTGTAAACTGCTTTGAAATATCCCTGTGGGCTCTAAAACAGTATAGCAAATGCTGACTAGAATAAACTACACTAAATTAGCTAAACAAGTGTGTGAATCATGCTGGATGCAGAAAAATTCCAAGTGTGATTTAAACCACATTCTTGTGTAATATTCAAAAACAGATGCCTCCATAATATACCAATATCACCGCATCATCCAATAACAAAAGTCAAAATACTAAACTAACACAAATACAGTGTTATAAACAGCAAGACATTGCAATGACTTTCAACAATAAAAATCAAGAAATTAGCAAAGGGATCTGAGAGGTGTTGTAAAGCTGCTTTCCTATAACAGGTATTCTTTGATGAAAGTTCAACCAACCACGATTCCTAGTTAACGGATTATCAACGTTTAAGAATCAAGTTAGTGAACATCTAGAAAGCACAGTTACTTACCTGTAACAGGTGATCTCTGGGAACAGCAGGAATAAGTCTTCACATATGGGTATCGTCGGTACCGACGGAGCCTGCGCGGGAACGCTCCCCAGCGTCCAGTAAGAAAGCTTTTGGGAGCATCCCACAGCGCCTGCGCGCTGCCTTCCCGTCTTACCCAACCGCCTCTCTCCAGTTCGAGTTTTAAAGCTCAGACAAAGAGAGAGAGAGGAAAGGAAAGATAGATAGAGAGATACAACTCCTAGGGGAGGTGGGTGGGTTGTGAAGACTTATTCCTGCTGTTCCCAGAGATCACCTGTTACAGGTAAGTAACTGTGCTATCTCCAGGAACAAGCAGGAATGAGTCTTCACATATGGGGGACTCCCTAGCTGCAGATGCCAGGGAGAGACCCCATGGTTGTGTGCCCTTGCAGAGGGCTCCACTTCCCCCCCATGGATCTCTGGCATCCGACCAGGGTAGGTGGGTAGGAGTTGATTAGGAATGGAACAGGTGTTTGAGGACAGCCTGACCAAACGAGGCATCCCGGCGGGAGTCCTTGTCCAAACAGTAATGGGCTGTGAAGGTGTGAACCGAGGCCCAGGTGGCCGCTCGACAGATCTGGTCGATGGACACCGAGTTCAGATGAGCCATCGAGGCTGCCATGGCTCTCACATTGTGAGCTGTGACATGGCCCTCCAGAGAAATGTTCTTACTCTGGTAGGCGAAAGAAATACACTGAGCAATCCAGCTGGGCAGTGTTCTCTTAGAGACTGGAAGTCCTAAATGAGAAGGATCAAAAGCAACAAAGAGTTGAGAAGACTTTCTATGTTGCTGTGTTCTATGTAAGTAGAAGAGAGCTCTCTTACAATCCAAGGTATGAAAATTCCTCTCTGCATTTGATGCATGAGGTCCTGGAAAAAAAGACAGGTAAATATACCTCCTGGTTCAGATGAAAAGGCGAGACCACTTTAGGCATAAAGTGTGGATTGGTCCTGAGGACTACCTTATCATGATGGAACCTTGTATAAGGTGGATTAGCCACCAAAGCTTGCAACTCACTCATGCGGCGTGCTGAGGTGACTGCAATGAGAAAGACAACTTTCCAAGAAAGAAATTTCAAGGAGGTGGTGGCTAAAGGTTTGAAGGGTGGCTTCATAAGCTGGCCAAGAACCAGGTTTAAGTCCCATGCCACTGGAAGTGGTCTAATGGGAGGTTTAGTTAAAAGGAGGCCTCTCATGAATCTTGCTATAAGAGGGTGAGAGGAGATAGGTTGTCCACTGAGAGGTTTGAGGGATGCTGCAATAGCACTCAAATGGAATCTTACTGAATTTGTTTAAAGGCCTGCATGGGATAGATGCAGGAGATACTCTAGTAGAGAATTCAGAGGTATTGCAAGAGGGTTTAGACCCTTCTCTGAACACCAAATGGTGAATCTTTTCCATTTGAAAGCATAGGAACGTCTAGTGGAAGGCTTCCTAGAGGCATGAATAACATCTCTGACTTGTTGAGAGAGATGAAAATCTTGAAGGTCTAGGCCCTCAGCAACCAAGCCCTGAGATGGAGCGACTGAGGGTTTGGGTGACACAATGTTCCCTCTTCCTGGGACAGAAGGTCTGGTGCAGAGCCTAAGTCCAGGGAAGGAGCTTGAGAGAGATGCAGAAGTAGAGGGTACCACACTTGGCGTGGCCAATGTGGTGCTATGAGGATCACGGTCCCTCGATCTCTCTGAAGCTTGAATAGTGTTTTGGGAATTAGGGGAATTGGTGGAAAGGCATAAAGGAAGTCTTGACCCCAGTGAAGGAGGAAGGCATCCTTGGCCTGAACTCCCTGACACGGAATTCTGGAACAGAACCAGGGAAGTTTGGCATTCCACGGACTTGCAAAGAGGTCTATGTCCGGGGTTCCCCAATTTAGAAAAATCCTGGCTACCTGGTCCATGTGGAGGGACCACTCGTGTGGGAGCAGAAATCGACTGAGTCTGTCCGTCCAAGAGTTTTGAATAACTGGAAGATATACTGCCAGAAGATGGATGTGATGCTCTCTGGCGAAGGCCCACAGTCGCAAAGCTTCGTTGCAAAGCGACAAAGAGCCAGTCCCACCCTGCTTGTTTACATAGAACATGGCTACTTGATTGTCCGTATGGATGAGGACTGTCCTGTAGCTGAGCAGGCAATGGAACACTCTGAGAGCTAAGAATATTGCTCTGAGTTACAACAGATTGATATGCAGAGAAGTCTCCTGTGGAGACCAGATGCTCTGGGTGGAGAGATCTTGCAGATGAGCTCCACAACCCTTTGGAGAAGCATCTGTTGTGAGAGTTGCTTGGGGTAGCGGTTGCTGAAAAGGGGACCCCAGCAACAGGTTTTGAGAGGACTTCCACCACTGGAGAGACCAAAATAGACAACTGGAGTTTGCTATTTTGTATGACAGGCAACCTGATGCCTGAGTCCATTGGGTGGACAAAGTCCATTGAGCTGCCCTCATGTGAAGGCGAGCATATGGAACCACATGCACGGTGGATGCCATGTGGCCTAATAGTTGTAACATCTCTCGAGCAGTTAATTGGGACTTTAACTGAATCTGGGAGACTAACTGCACCAGACATAGGCAACGGGCCTGAGGAAGATAGGCCCTTGCAGTTGTGGTATCCAGCAAGGCCCCTATGAACTCCAGAGACTGAGTAGGGGTGAGATTGGATTTTGGGATGTTTATTACTAGTCCCAAATACTGAAGGATACGCATTGTGCAGGTTAGACAAGTCTGGGCCTCTGACTGGGATGGGGCTCGAATGAGCCAGTCGTCCAGATATGGGAATACGAATATTCCTTGAGTGCGGAGAAATGCAGCTACTACTGCCATGCATTTCGTGAACACCCTTGGTGCAGAGGCTAGACCGAAAGGAAGCACCCTGTATTGGTAGTGCTTTCCTTGAAAAAGGAACCGAAGGAACCTTCTCTGTTTTGGATGGACGAGGACATGGGTGTACGCATCCTTGAGATCTAGAGAACAAAGCCAATTCTGACTCTGAAGGTATGGAAGCAGAACCCCTAGAGAAATCATTTTGAATTTCTCCTCGAATAGAAACTTGTTCAATTCTCTGAGATCTAATATGGGTCTGTAGCCCCCTGTTTTCTTTGGGATAAGAAAATAAGGGAAGTAGAACCCTGAGCCCTGTTGAAGAAGAGGTACTTCTTCTATTGCCCCTTGGGCAAGAAGGGTAGCAATCTCCTGACCTAGAATGTTGAGGAGAGATGTTGGAGAATTGAACTGTTTCACCATGGTGTGAGGAGGAAGGTTTAAGAAGTGAAGCTTGTACCCTTCCTTTATGATGGAGAGGGTCCATTGCTCTGCTGTGATTTGCTCCCATCTGGGAGCAAAGTAAGTCAACCTTCCTGGAATGGTGAGGGGCTCTGGGTTTCCCAGAGCTAGAAAGGCTAAGTTCTCTAGTTGCAAGTCAAAGGCCCTGAGGAGGTTGAGGCTGCTGGGCTGTGGTAGGCATGGCAGCCTTTGGACTTGGCCTGTTTAGGTGGTTGCAGCAAAACGACCTGCAGAAGATGTCCACCCATGAGCAGGATAATATCTTCCCTTTTTAGAAAAAGATGTCTTTTTGAACAATCTTTTCTTAACAGGGGTAGAGGTAGACTTTGAAAGTCGATCCAAAGCAGAGTTCTCAGCATCCATCTGAGTGGCCTTTGCTTGCCAATCCCTGCCAAACAGGTTTTCACCTGTACAAGGAAGGTTTCCCAACTCATCTTGGACCCAGAGTTCCAAATCAGAGGCTTGTAACCAAGCAATTCTGCGTGCACCTATGGCAATAGCCGTGGCTCTGCTTACACACTCAAAAGAGTCAAAGGCTGCACGGTTGGAGAATTTGGAAACATCTTGGGCATGTTTGAACCAAGTGAGAAATTCCTGCCTTTTATCTTCTGAAATAAAAGGAGCTAAAGTCTGCAGATGATCTGTGACTTCTTTTAGAAACATCCCCATATAGAGACTATAGGAGTTGATTCTGGCAGCAAGCATATTGGCCTGAAAAATCCTTCGGCCAAAAGCATCTAGAGTCCTACATTCACGTCCTGGAGGGTTAGATGAGTGTCTCTTTGCACTCTATATTTTCTTCATAGCAGACTCAACCACAATAGAGTGGTGAGGAAGCTGAGTCTTATGAAAACCAGGACAGGGAGGTACACGGTACATGATGTCTAACCTGCGAGAATGAGGAGAGGTGGTGAGAGGAGTCTCCCACATGCCTAACATGAGATCATAGAGAATCTCATGAATAGGTAAAGTAGCTGCTTCCTTAGGAGCCTTAGGATATTGCAAAATATCTAATTGCTTGGCTCTAGGCTCTGACTCAGAGGCCACTGTGATGGAGAGGCCTCTAGCCACTTCCCTAATGAAGTCTTGAAAAGACAAGTCCTCTGGAGGAGACATTCTTCGTTTTGGAGAATCAGACTCCTGAGGAAGAAGCACCGGTGCATCGACAGAAGCCTCCGACTCAGAGTCTTCGGAGGAATCGAAGTATTGCCTGTCTGGATGCTCCTGGAAAGCCCAATACGCGTACCGAGTGGGATCAACATCGGGAGTAAGCGGTACCGGTTCGGTATCGATGGGCATCGTAGGACAGGGTACCGTTGCAGCCGACACCGAAGCCGATGTCGATGCAATCGGTACCGGCACCGATAACGGTGCCGATGCCAGAGTCGGTACTGGCAACCGAGATTGTTGAGGTACCGAAGGCGTCGAAGCTTGCATAAACGCCGTAAGGGTGCGCTGCATGGACAGAATTTTCTGATTCATCGACGCCACCAGAGTCTGGATGCCGGTACCAGTGGAGGTCACCGGTACCCCAGAACACGGCAACAGGTGATCGGTCGAGGCCGTGCCATCGATGTCAACCTGTGACCCCATAGATAATGCTTTGGAAACCGGAACTTCCCGCCAGGGTAATTTTGCCAGAGCGGAATACTCGAGGGCAAGCCCGGAGGCATCTCGATGCTTGGAGGGAGATTTGCCCTTCGAGGACCAGCTGGATTTGTTTGGTTACCCGAGATCCATGGGAGGAAGCAGCAGCCCTAGAAGACGTCGATGCCACCGAGGCTGCATCAGAGGGAAACAGGGTACTGAGCTTGGCTGCTCGTTTCTGCCGACCCCTTTTAGACATCATGGTGCAGGACACACAATCCGTAATGGAATGGTCAGGACCCAAACATTTCAGACACCAATCATGGGAGTCGGTGACAGAAATAGTACCGCCACATTTTGTGCACTTTAACCCGGAAGCGGGCTTCTCCATGAGGAGAAAAATATTTAGGCCTAAGGCCCAAACTGAAAATGCACAGTTGAAAGAAGGGGGTTTTTTTGAAGAAGAAGAAGAAGAAGAAAAGAAAAGAAAAGACCGGCGGTACCGGTCTGACGTCGAAGGCAGACGCGACAGAAAAATAAAGAAAAAAATAAAGAACTTCTTCTGTGGTGACAGGAACACGACATGCTGGCTCCGCGGAAAAGAAGAACTGGAGAGAGGCGGTTGGGAAAGGCGGGAAGGCAGCACGCAGGCGCTGTGGGATGCTCCCAAAAGCTTTCTTACTGGACGATGGGGAGCGTTCCCGCGCAGGCTCCGTCGGTACCGACGATACCCATATGTGAAGACTCATTCCTGCTTGTTCCTGGAGATTGAGTTATTCCAAAAAAAATTCACAGTATATGGTGAAAGGACAGTGGTGGTTGGTGACTCTTCTCGGGGATACAGAGCATCCATTTGCCGTTCAGACATGAAATCCCTGAAGGTGTGATATCTGGTGTCAAGATCAGAGATGTTATTGAGAGTTTGCCAAGACTCCTCAAAGCTATTGACTATTATCCAATACTACACATCTATGTTAGAACAAATGATATTGTTTGGTATCTATCCGAGCATATCAAAAAGGACTGACTTTTACAGAGAAGTTAAAGCAAAAATAGCTGCACTAGTGGTGTTCTCCATGGACAAGCAGGATCATAGCAGTCACAAGGGGGAGTGATGTCAGCCTGGGTCCCTTTCCAATAGCTCAGAAAACTTCTGTAGAAGTCTTCTGAGCTTGCATGGCTTTTCAGCATTGACAGTTCACAGCTGGTATCAGTCTTTTCCACAGTTGTAGCCAGATGGATCCCTGTCTGTCTGTCAATCACAAACGAACTTGATTTTTGCTTTGATAGTTTTCATGATGCTAGATAAGAAACCCAGTTTTAAGAGATGCCCCAACTGTACAAAAAAAAAAAAAAAGGGGTGCCAGTGAAGGTGAGACCTTGGGGGCTCCCCAAGAAAGAAAGGGGGAAGTGTCTGTACCAGATGGAGGATGTAACTCTCCTTGACCACCTGAAGTGCCCAGGCATCGGTGGTGATGGTTGGCCACCTGTGGGCATATATCAGATGACCCCTGTGGGCTGCTGTCCTCCCTGGGGTAGAGAGGCTATGCCCAAGGAGTCAGACTCCCCCCAGGCTGGGCCGGAGCAGACGCCTGGGGCTTGGGAGCCTTCTGTTTAAGAGGGCCTTGCCCATGTTCCTTGGCCTGCTGACCCTGCTAGGGAAGCCTGAAATTGTGGGTAGTTTTTGTAAGCAGCCCCCTTACTTGGGTAAAGGGACTTTTTGCCCAAGCCCTTCCGTCGGGGAGGATCAGCAGTCTTTTTGGAGATCCTGGTCCTCGTCACAAACTCAGTCTCCAACTCGGCAGCCTTTTCTTTCATGGGTTTGCCAAAGAGGTTCTCCCTCTTGGCATGGGACATTAACCAGTTTGTCCTGAACCCATTGTTCAAGGTCGGAAGATTGTAGCCAAGCCTGGCGTCAGGCACTGATGCCCACCGCAAATATTTTAGCCACCTACTCGAAGCTGTCATAGTCTGCTCAAGTCAAGAATTTGGAGCACTCATAAATGGCTTTGGCCAGGTTCTTGAACCGCTGCAGGGGTTCCTTGGAGAGACTAGCAGAGAACCCGGTGAGCTCCTTCGCCAGGTCTCTCAGTTACATGCCCATGTAGAGCTGGTAGGCCTGGCTTAGGCTAAAGAGCATCAAGCCCTGGTAGCACTTTCTGCCAAGGGCATCCAAGGTATGGGCCTTCCTACCCACGGGCACCGAGGAGTGTGTCTTCTGGCTCTTCAGCCAACGCGTGGCAGACTCCACCACCATGGAGTTATGTGGCAACTGTGCCTTCTGGAAGCCAGGGATTTGGTGGAACCGATTCAGAGATGAGCCACTTGCTCACGATTGACACAGACGCTGGTGTCTCCCACATACGGAGCATTAGCCATTCCAGGATGGGTGGAATGGGCACCGTGAGCGATTCCCTCAGTGGGGCCTTGTATTGGAGGGTTTCTAGCTCCTCCGTCCAAGGGTCCTCCTCCGATTCCATCGGGAATGCTAGAGCCTTTGACATGACCCCCATGAAGTCAAGGAATGCCATGTCCTTGGGCAGAGACTGACGCTGGGGCTCGGAGGTTGGCGAGTCCGAGGGGACATCGCAGTAGCAATTGGTATCTGGGGACACCCATTCCGAGTAGGCTGACGACTCGAGGGAAGTGCAGTTCATGGGCTCCAGGCCTGAGCACTGCCTGCATCCCTCAGAGGCCCCACGGCTGTGCCATGTGTGCTAGCCGTGGAAGACCTTGGTCCCATGGAATGGAACTCAGATCTAGACCTCAGATGAGGATTGACTCGGCTTCCAGGGACGTCCTCAACTTTGAGGGCCCAGTGGTCTGAGCAGAGGAACCGGTTGTACCAGACAGCAATGCCCACTGCTGGTCCATGAAGGCAGAGAAGCTGTGCTCCAGGAATGCTATTCTGGTTTTCAGTCCAGAAGGCTCCACAGCTGTCGAAGTGGGCACCCAGCGCCGGTTACCCCTGAGGGGGGGAGTCCTCAACGAGGATGGACTCGGGAGTCCGAGGCTGATCTTCGTGAGATTCCTTCCGGTGACCTTTGTGGGTCGCTCCTGCTCCAAGCCCTCGGTCGAGCATCGTGAACTGTGGGACCAGGCTCGGGGCCTACCAGACCTGCTGGAACAGTCCAGGGATGCCACCTTCTTCTTCTTGTGTTCCCTCGAGGGAGACCCTCCCCCCTCTCTGAAGACCCACAGCATCGATCAGGGTCTGCAGGGGCACCGCAGGAGTCCGAGACTTCAGACGGGGCCTTGGCCTTCGGAGACACCAGGGACTCCAGGAAAAAACTTGTCGTGCTCCTGTTGGCAGCTCTAAAGGGCCTTGGTTGATATCTTTTTACAGAGGCTGCAGGCTGCGTGGTTGTGGTCCGGTCCTAGACAACATAGGCAGCAGTCATGTGTGTCAGTGAGGGACATGATTTTGTACACTGATCACACTTCTTAAAGCCACTGGCAGCCATGGGGGGAAAAAAAGAACCCCCAGCAAGGTCGAAGACCTGCAGGATGCTGCCAGATGGAAAAAAGGCACAAAGGCACCAAGGAGAATAAAAGTATATTGACCAGAGACTCAATGCAGGAGCAGTGGGATCGGGTGGCGGGAAGAGTACTGGTGCACAACCAGAGGAGTATAAAACTCGAGTACAAGATAATCAACATTTTCCATGGGAAAACAGACTGACTTCTGAAGGGCTCTGCAGAAAAAAAAGGAGACTGAGCAAGATGGCACCCTTGGGCGGAAAGGGCACCACACATGCGTGGTGGCATCTCCCAAGGCTTTCTTTGAAAGCTGGGGGGATGCTTCTGTGAGAGCTCCATTGGCATAGACATCACCCATATGTGAGGACTGACTTCCTGCTTGTTCCCGGAGAACAACTGAAACACCGACTGACAGAATTTTTATATCCTTGTAGTTCAAGGTAGCAATCTAATGGTGATGCAATCCAGCCAATCTCCTAAAAGGCAAATGTCTAGATCTACCCTCATCACCAAACACATTCACAATGGATGTGTCCAAAAAGGTACTGGAAGCACATCTAAATCGGAAATCAGAGATAGGGCTCTTGGTTGGAAAAGCATCTCATCTTCACAATCATTCAGAACCATGTACTGTATGAAAGATGTGTCAGATTTTCAAGCACTGGATTTCCAATACAGTACTCCAGGTACAGACTGACAAAGTAACCATGTAGTATACCAACAAACCAAGGGGTACAGGATCCTTCAGTCTGCAAACATCAGCAGATCTGGCATTTGGCGTTAAACATATTCCTTGTAGCAACATATTTACCAGGACAACAATCAGATTGCAGACCAACTCAATCAATTTGATTTGAGAGAGAGGTCCTTAAAGGATGTCATAGTTCACAAGATCTTCAGGGAATTGGGTCATCCCTCCATAGACCTGTTTACATCAGATCAGAACACGAAAAACAGCAGCTAGTTTTCCTGTTGCTCCAGTTCGCATTGTCTAGCACCAGATGCAATTGCAATCTTGATGTTGGCAAGACCTCTTATATGCACATCTCCTTTCCCATTAACCTCCAGAACCATATGGACACTCCACCACGACTTGGCGGTAGCTTTCTTAATAGTGCCATATTGACCCAGACAAATGTGTTTCCTATTCTTCCAGCACTTAGCAACAAAACCTCAAGCTTCAGACTTGCTAATATAGCACAGTGGATGACTTTGATATCCCCACAGAATCTAGAAGCAGGGATGTTGAATGGCGACTGATTGCCCACTGGAATCTGCCTTCCAGGATACAAGATGCACTTTTAGCAGCAAGAAAGCAATCGACAAAGATATTGTATGGGCTGAAATTGAGGAGATTCTCTTTGTATTTTACAATGCATGACACTGAACCTTTTACCTGTCCTACACCTATCAGACTTGCATCTCAACACTGTATTACTACTACTAGTGAACATTTGTATAGCGCTACAAGACATAAGCAATGCTGCACAGACACATGTAAAAAAACAGTCCTTGCTCATCAGAGCTTACAATCTAGTCAAGACAGACAACACAGTTGCTGTAGACATGGGATACAGCTAGGAGAAAGGTAAGGAAACAAAAAGAAGATCAGGTGAGTCAAGATCCGGAAGCGGCAGCAAAGAGTTTTCAGCCTGGATTTGAAAAGGGTCAAAGACACCTGATGAACAGACTCAGGTAGTCTGTTCCAAGCATTAGGAGCTGCAAGGTGAAAGGAGCTAAGTTTGGAGTCAGCAACAGAAGAGAAGAGCACAGATAGAAGTGATTTGCCAGAAGAGAGGAGTTCCCGAGGAGGAGCGTAGGGAGAGAAGAGAGGAAAGGTAGTAAGGAGCTGCAGAGTGAATGCACTTATAGGTGAGCAGGAGAAGTTTGAACTGGATGCAGAAATAGATAGGAAGCCAATGAAGTGACTTGAGAAGAGGGGTAATACGAGCATGATGAGGCTGGCAGAAGATTAACCATGCAGCAGAGTGTTGAACAGATTGAAGGGGAGAGATGATTCAGAGAGAGGTAGTAGTGTGTTCAGAAAGGAATGGGTGAATTTTGTTGATGTTAGAGAAAGAAACAGCATGTTTTAGCTACATCAGTTGGATGTGTGTGTGGAGAAGGAGAGAGAGGAGTCAAAGACGACTCCAAGGTTGCGAACTGAGGAGACAGGGAGGAGTAGAGAGTTATCCACACAGAGACTGAAGAAGGGGAGAGGAGGGATTAGGGGGAAAATAAGCAGCTCAGTTTTGGCCATGTTCAACTTCAAGCAGCGATGAGACATCCAAGCAACACTGTCAGAAAGGCAGGCAGAGATCCTGGCCTGGACTGCCAGAGAGATTTCAGGTGTAGAGAGGTAGATCTGTGGGTCATCAGCATTAAGATGGTACTGAAAGCCAAAGGAAGAGATGAGCACAGCAAGGGACTGGGTATAGAGAGCGAAAAGGAGTGAACCCAAGACGGATCCTTGGTGTTCACCAACTGAGAGCGGGATAGCAATAGAGGAGGATCCACCAGAACACACACTGAAAGAGCGAGGGGAGAAATACGAAGAGAATCGGGATAGCACAGAGCCCTTAAAACCAAGCGAGGATAAGTTGTCAAGGAGAAGGTTGTTGTCAATAGTGTCAAAGGTAGCAGAAAGGTCAAGAAGGATGAGGATTGAGTAAAGGCCCTTGGACTTTGCCAAGAATAGGTCACTGGAGACTTTGGCAAGAGCCGTTTCGGTAGAATGTAAAGGACAAAAGCCAGATTGTAGAGGATCCAGAAGGGTTTCAGAGGAGACAAAGTCAAAGCAACAGCGGTAAACCCCACATTCAAGCACTTTAGAGATGGAGAGGAGGGAGATGGGTTGATAGAAGACAAGTAGGATCAAGTGAGTGCTTCTTAAGGAGAGGTGTGACCACAGCATGCTTAAAGGCCACAGGAACAGTTGCAGTGGAGAGCGATATGTTGAGAATATGAGATGGAAGAGATTACAGTCGAGGAGATGGAGCTTAGGAGACGGGTGGGAATAGGATCGGAGGAGCAGGCTGTGAGTTTGGAGGAGGAAAAACGTAGTTACTCACCTGTAACAGGTGTTCTCCAGGGACAGCAGTAATCAGTCCTCACTTATGGGTGATGTCGGCACCGACGGAACACGCGCAGAGCAATTCCCCAGCTTTCAAAGAAAGACTTTGGAATTGCTGCTACATATGCATGGTCCTCTTCCTGCCCAAAGGTGCCATCTTGCTCAGTCAGGTCCCAGGAGCTAGAGCCCTACTAAGCAGAATGGCAAAGGAAAACCAAAAAAATTGCAACTCCTCAGGGGAGGTGGGAGGGTAGTGAGGACCGATTCCTGCTGTCCCTGGAGAACACCTGTTACAGGTGAGTAACTACATTTTCTCCAGGAACAAGCAGGAAGTCAGTCCTCACTTGTGGGACTCCACAGCTACAGGCTCCTGAACCTGTAAGTCAAAAACGCCTCTGTGAGGCCATGAGCGGAAGCCGATGTTCGAAGGAAGCCCGATTCTTCGAGACATTGGGGCAAGCTCTCGGTAGCCGCAGAAGAAGGGTCGGAGGGCAGGAGTTGCTTATACCTCGAACAGACTACGGAGTACAGCCTGGCCGAAGGCGCTGTCCCGGTGGGACACCCTCTCCAAGAAGTAGAGCGAGGCAAAGGTATTCGCTGAAGACTAGGTCGCTGCCCAGCATATGTCCGTCAGAGGCACTGAGTGCATCAAAGCCACCGACACCACCTTGGCAAGGACGCCGTGCGCGGTTATCCAACGATCCAGCAGGGCGCCCACCTTTGCCTGGGTGAAGGAAATGCAGTCCACCACCCAAATGGAAAGGGGGCACTTGGTGACTGCCAGCCCCAGGTGGTTGGGATCGTAGGCGATGAAGAGCCAGGCGGATCTGCGATGCCCTTGGGTGCGTTGCAGGTAGAAGGTGAGAGCCCTCTTGCAATTGAGTGCATGCAGGATCTCCAATGCCCGGTCGGCATGAGGTCTCGGAAAGAAAGTTGGCAAGACCACCTCCCAAATGAGGTGGAAATCCGATACCACCTTCGGTGGGATGGGTGCGGACCACCCTGTTCCTGTAAAACCTTGTGTAGGGGGCCTCGGACATCAGGGCTTGAAGTTCGCTGACTCGCTGCGCCAAGGTCAATGCCACCAGGAAAACCACCTTCCAGGAGAGGTGCCAGAGCGAGATCACCACCATCTGCTCAAAGGGCGGCTGCTTCAGCTGCATGAGCATGATATTCAGGTCCCATTCCGCTGGTGGAGGCCGGATGGGGGTTTGGAAAGCAGGAGGCCCCGCATGAAGCAGGAGACCTGAGGCTGGCCAGAGAGAGGTTTCCCTATGACGGGCAAGTGGTTGGCCGAGATGGCGCTCAGGTGAACCCTGACCGAATTGGACTTCAGTCCCACCTGCGAAAGGTGGAGCAGGTACTGGAGAACTCAACGGGTGGAGCAGGAGAACAGGTCAATCTGGAGCTTGGAGCACCAGATCGAAAACTGCCGCCACTTCAGGGCCAACTGTACCTCTCGAAGCTCGAGCAGATTGATCTGCTGTCGAGATTCCTCGAGTGACCACCTTCCCTGAGTACAGAGGTGGCCGCAGTGGGCTCCCGAGTCCAACAGCGAGGTGTCCGTCATCTAGATGAGTTCGTGCGGACAAGTCTGGAAAAGCAAGCCCCGAAGGAGGCTATGGGAGTCCTGCCACCAGACTAGGGACTCGACTAGGCTGCGAGACACTCAGACGGGGTCCCGAAAGCCCACTGGGCCGCTCGTATGGGGAATGATGTGCACCGTCGAGGCCATGTGTCCCAGGAGGCGTAGCATAGCCCGTGCCGAGACTCTGGGCCAGCCCTGGACCTCGGCAGCCAGAGCGCGGAGTTGATCCACGCGTGCTCAAGGGAGAAAAGCGGTCGCACGTTGTGTGTCGAGAAGAGCGCCAATGAACGCCAGGGTCCGCACCGGTATGAGGTGGGATTGGAGTAGTTGATCAGAAAACCAAGGCACTTGAGGAGAATTGTGCACGATGCTGAGAGATGAGTCTCCTCTCCAAGGTGTCCAAGACAAGCCAATTGTCTAGGTAAGGGTAGACAGATTATGCCCTGCAGCCGGAAATGGGCCGCGGCCGCCGCCAGGCACTTGGTGAAGACTCATAGGGCAGATACGAGCCCGAAGGGAACTTCCTGTGTTTGGGGTGGACAGGAATGTGAATGTAAGCATCTCTGAGATCTAAGCAGCATAATCAATCGCACTTCCAGAGGTAGGGCAACAGGACGCCAAGAGATAGCATTTTGAACTTCTCCCGCACCAGAAACTTCTTCAGGTTCCTGAGGTCGAGGATGGGGTGCATGCCCCCCGTACTCTTCAGAACAAGAAAGTACCAGGAATAAAATCCCTGAACCCGGAGGTGTGGCGGGACCCTTTCGACCACCTGTTGGCCGAGGAGATTGTTCAATTCTTGCTGCAAGCAAGCCTGGTGCAAAGGAAGCCGGGTAGGCTCCACCGGAGAGAAGGGAGGAAGGGATCTGTCAAAGAGAAGACGATACCCGTCCCGGATCACCTGTAGGACCCAGGTGTCCGAAGTGATAGCCGCCCATTCGGGCGCAAAAAGAGACAGGTGTCCTCCCACGGGCAGAAGCGCCCCCGGGGCGTGAGAGGCTATACTTTCGACGTCAAAAATCCCAGTGCTGGCTGGGGTGGCACCAGTGGCTGGGCCTTGGGCCCCTTGGGCTTCTGATGACCATGAGTATCCCCTTTGCCCTGAGCGCTGGTCGTCTGCATGGCGGCAGGCGGATATAGCAGTTATCCTTGGTAGGGGAGCCCTTTTGTCTGGAAGAAGGGCTTTTTGCTGTGCTGCTTCTTCCATGGAAGCGAGGATGTTTTGCGAGAGACAGGTGCGAGTGACAAATTCCGTCTCGATCCTCCATGGGCTTGCTGAACAGCTTTTCACAGAGGCAGGGGACATCCTGGAGCTTCTCCTGGACCTACTGCTCTAGATCCGAAGACTGGAGCCACGCCTGGCATTGGGCTCCAATGCCCGCCGCTGCTACACGAGCGAAAGATTCTAACCAGTCATATGCAGCACGGGAAAGGTATTTGAGCAGTCTGTGACCAACCTTAGGTGGGACTGGAACCTGAGGAGGTGCTCTCCATCCAGACCAGCAGAAAAACCTCCGAGCTCCTTGGCGAAGTCACGCTGCAACATACCCATATACAGTTGGTTTGCCTGGATGCGAAATGCCAGCATAGAACCCTGGTAAGCCTTGTGCCCGAGGGCATCAAGGGCGCAGGATTCCCTGCCAGGCGTGACCGAAGAGTGCAACTTCGGACTCTTCTGTTTGCACATTGCAGATTCGACTACCATAGAGGTGTGAGGAAGTTGGGTCTTCCAAAACCCTGGGCCACGCTGGACCCTATACATGGCATCGAGTCTCCCACTAATAGGAATGAGGCAGGCGTTTCCCACATGCGAAGTAGTAGCCCGGATAGAATGGACGGTATCGGAACCATAAGACTCCATGAGTGGAGACTCGTACTGCAAGAAGTTGAGTTCCTCTGCTCTCAGCTCCTCCTAGGTCTGCGTCGGCAGGTTGAGGGCCTGAGCCATTTCCCAAACAAACGCCAGGAAAGAGGTGTCCTCTGGAGGTGACCATCTTTGCGAGGCGGATGGGGATGGGTCTAGGGTTGCCAACTGGCTCCAGATGCGCCCGACAGGCTTGCTCCAGTCCTGGGTTTACCCCATTGCATGCAGTTACTTGTAGTTTTCCTTTTCTTATGGAGTGCAATGCAGAAATCAGAACTACATATCCCTGCATGCAATGGGGTAAACCCAGGACTGGATCGAACCTGTCGGGTGCATCTGGATCCAGTTGGCAACCCTAGATGGGTCAGAGGGGAGATCCCTGTGGGTGCCGGTTTCCGGGGAAGTGCCCCTGTCCGATTCCCAACCCGCGAGGTCAGAGGAGGACTCGGAGTCAGGCTGGTCCCCAAGCCCTGTGGCCGAGGCCCACTTGGATCCGGAATCACTGGCTCTGGAAGACCTTGCGCCCCCAAAGAAAGGGATGGTGAGCGAGACCGGTGCCGAGGACCCTCACAAGGCCCGTGGCTCTCTGGGGTTTCCAAGGCAGTTTTTAGGACCCCAGTCGGGTGACCCTCGGTCTCGAGGTGCAAGCCAGCCATGCTGGGCAAGAGCATCTGCTGGGCAGTGAGGAAGGCAGAAACGCTGCACTCCAGTGCCAGCATCCAGGACTCCCACTCGGGAATGGGTCCCTACAACGCCGACGTCAGGGTTACCGGGTCTGGCATGGAGGAGAAGGGGTCCTCACCGGGACGACCCTCAGGAGACCAGGCGCCACTGCTGGAGGCCTCAGTGTCCGTACAAGGAACATTTTGAGGCTGCTCCTTGTCTGACCCTTGGGAACACCGGGGAGGGCTAAGGGAATGAGCGTGAGAGCGCTTGCGCTTATCTGGAGCCCCCGACAACAACTTAGAGGTCGTCTTCTTTTGACGTTCCACCTGGGGCGAACCCTGATCGGCGTGACGCCTAGGCCATGGGGTCACTGCAGGGGACTCCACCAGCGGTGGATCGGAAGGGCAAGGTGCCACCGGGGATCCCAGGGCTGACTTGTGGAAAATGCCCTCAGACTCCTGCTTGTGGCTGAGCAAGGCCTTAGCAGACATTGTTTTTACAGACTGTGCAGAGCTCTGGGGTGTGGTCAGCCCCCAGACACCATAGACAGCAGTCGTGGGTGTCTGTGAGCAACATATTTTTGGAGCATCTGTCACATTTCTTAAATCTGGTGGCCATAGGGGCAAAAAGGGCCCCTGTGAGGTCAAAAACCCTCAAGGCCAGCGGTTGGAGAAAAAAGGGCAGGAAAAGGGCCAGACAGAAAAAACACTAAGGAATAAAGAAAAGTGATCCCCTAGCCCACAGCCGAAGCAGGGATGAAGGGGAGGACAGGAGAGGACCGGTGCTACCAGAAAAAAGGGGCCAAAAAGCCAAAGTCAAAAAACTTTTTCTGAGGGACGAGGACATGCATCCTGAGCAAGATGGCACCTTTGGGCGGGAAGAGGACCACGCATGTGTGGCAGCAGTCCCAAAGGCTTTCTTTGAAAGCTGGGGAATTGCTCCGTGCAGGCTCAGTCGGTGCTGACGTCACCCATAAGTGAGGACTGACTTCCCGCTTGTTCCTGGAAAAGGTGGTGTGTGGTTTCCTCTGCAGATCACAGAAAAGGAAGAAAGGGTAGCAGAGGTTGAGGGGAAAAGTTGGAATTGAAGGGGGGGGGGAAGAAGAGGTGATGGAGCTGACCTTGTGGGGAATTGCAGTGCGATCTTGTGGATTTTGTCATGGAAATAGCCAGCCGAGGTTTGGGCAGAAAGGGAAGAAGGGGTCAGGGGCAGAGGCAGAGATACCTTGAAGAGAGAGTTGAGAGTTGTAAAGGGACGGCGAGGGTCAGAGGTGAGAGAGTTATTCAGATGTACATAGTAGTTTTGTTTGGCAAGTGCTACGGCTGACTGTAAGGAGGCAAGTATGAATTTGAAGTATAGAAAGTCCACAAGGGTGCGGGATTTGAGCCAAGTGCACTCAGCTGAGCAGGCACAAGAATGTAGATAGTAGGTAGTAGAAGACAGCTAGGGCTGATGTACAGTACACCTCACAGGACATAGCTTGGGCAGGGCAAAAGCATCCAGAGCAGAGGGGAGTGCAGTGTTATAGGAAGCTACTGCCTCATCAACAAACTCAGAAGACATAGTGGAGGAAGAGATGGCGCAACAGTAGTAGAGTGTGCTAGTGGGTCAATAGCATAACAATTTCTAAAGAGGTTGGAGGAGAATGGGCGAGGGTGAGGCGGGGGCGATGAAGAATGAAGCTTAGCAAGTGATGGTCAGATAAGGGAAGAACTGAGATACAGAAGTTAGAGGGTAAGCAATTAGAGAAGATGACAAGGTCAAGGCAATGGTCATGTCGGTGAGTGGGGGCAGTAGAGCAAAGCTGGAGGTTGAATGAGGTGGTAAGGGAAAGGAACTTTAAAGCTCCAAGAATAAGGGAGGAGAAAGATGAGTCCAGAAAGAAGGAAAGACATGAATCAAAGTCAGTGAGAAAGGTAGAGGTGGACTTGTCAGGGGGTCGATAAGTAACAGCTATCCAAAGAGAGAGTGGAGTAAAAAGGCAGATGTATTAGACTTCAAAGGAGGGTAAGGAGTGAGACTGAGGAAGGAGGAGGGGTTGAAATTGGCAGGAGGGAGAGAGTAGAAGCCTTATACCACCATGGCCAGTGGGATGAGGTGTGTGGGAGAATTGACAGCCACCATGACAGAGCGCAGCAACTAAAGCAGAGCCTTCTGGGAGTAGCCATGTCTCAGTTAGAGCAAGAAGATGGAGATCATGAGATAAAGAGATCATGAAAAAAGGCTAGCTTATCTGAGATGGAGTGTGCATTCCACAAGGCACATGAGAAAAAGAGAGAGGAGGAGGAAAGCAGAGGGATATGAATAAGATTTCAGCAATTGCATGAGGATCTGCCATTGGATTGTGAGAAAAGGAATTTAGTCATCACATATGGGTATTGTCGGTACCAACGGAGCATGCACGGGAACGCTCCCCAGCATCCAATAGGAAAGCTTTTGGGAGCATCCCACAGCGCCTGCGTGCTGCCTTCCCGCCTTTCCCAACTGTCCCTCTCCAGTTGAGTTTAAAGCTGAGACGAAAGAGAGAGGGAAAGAGGGAAAGAGAGAAAGAGAGAGAGATAGAAAGATACAACTCCTAGGGGAGGTGGGTGGGTTGTGAAGACTAAATTCCTGCTGTTCCCGGAGATCACCTGCTACAGGTGAGTAACTATGCTATCTACAGGAACAAACAGGAATGTAGTCTTCACATATGGGGACTCCCTAGCTGCAGATGCCAGGGAGATGGCCCCATAAAGTTGTGTGCCCTTGTTAAAGGGCTCCACTTCCCCCCATGGATCTCTGGCATCCTACCAGGGATGGTGGGTAGGAGTTGATTAAGTCTGGAACAGGTGTTGAAAAACAGCCTGACCAAACAAGGCATCCCGGCGGGAGTCCTTGTCTAAGCAGTAATGGGCTGTGAAGGTATGTACCGAAGCCCAAGTAGCTGCTCGACAGATGTCGTCGATAGACACAGAGTGAAGATGAGCCATTGAGGCTACCATGGCTCTCACATTGTGAGCTGTGACATGGCCTTCAAGAGGAAGGTTCTTACTCTCATAGACAAAAGATATACACTGTGCAATCCAGCTGGACAGTGTCCTTTTGGAGACTGGAAGTCCCAAATAAGAAGGATCAAAAGCAACAGAGAGGATTTTCTGTGTTGCTGTGTCCTTTGCAAGTAAAAGGCCAAAGCTCTTTTACAGTAAAAAGTATGAAGATTCCTTTCTGCATTTGAGGCGTGAGGCCTTGGAAAGAATACAGGAAGGTAAACCACTTGGTTTAAATGAAAGGGCGAAACCACCTTTGGCATAAAGTGTGGATGAGTCCTAAGAATTACCTTATCATGATGAAACCTTGTATAAGGAGAATCAGCCACCAACACTTGCAAATCACTGATGCGACTTCCTGATGTGATTGCAATAAGAAAGATAGCCTTCCAGGAAAGCAATTTCAAAGAGGTAGTGGCTAATGGTTCAAAGGGCGGTTTCATGAGCTGCCCAACTACCAGATTTAAGTCCCATGCCACCGGTGGTGGCTTAATGGGACGCTTCATTAAAAGAAGGTCTTTCATAAATCTCGCTATGAGAGGAAATAGATTGTCCATTTAGAGGCTTGAAAGAAGCTGCAATAGCACTCAAATGGACTCTCACTGAATTGGTCTTAAGCCCTGCATTTGATAAATAAAGGAAGTACTCCAGTAATGATTCCAGAGGTATCGCAAGAGGGTTAAGACCCTTCTGCGAACACCATATGGTAAACCTTTTCCACTTACATGCATAAGAGCGTCTTGTGGAAGGCTTTCTGGAAACATGAAGGATATCCTTTACCTGCTGGGAAAGGTTAAGACCGTGAAGTTCTAGGCTTTCAGCAACCAGGCCCTGAGATGCAGAGACTGGGGATTGGGATGCCACAGCATCCCGTCCTCTTGAGAAAGAAGATCTGGAGCAGATCCTAACTCCAGAGGCGGAGCTTGAGAGAGATGTAGGAGCAGAGAGTACCACGGTTGCCGTGGCCAACGTGGAGCTATGAGGCTCATATGACCTCTGTCTCTCTGAAGCTTGAACAGGGTTTTGGGAATTAGGGGAATGGGTGGAAAGGCATAAAGGAAGTCCTGACCCCAATGAAGGAGGAAAGCATCCCTGGCCTGACAACCTCGAGCCAGAATTCTGGAACAGAACCGAGGAAGTTTGGCATTCAGCGGACTTGCAAAGAGGTCTAATGTCCGGGGTTCTTCAAATTTGAAAAATTTTGGCCACGTGGTCTGCATGGAGAGACCATTCGTGTGGAAGCAAAACTCGACTGAGTTTGACTGCTCAAGAGTTTTGAATGCCTGGAAGTTACACCGCAAGGAGATGAATCTGATGCTCTCTGGCAAGGGCCCATAGTCGCAAAGCTTCGTTGCACAGCGACAGAGAGCCTGTTCCGCCCTGCTTGTTCACATAGAACATGGCTATCTGATTGTCCGTTTGAACTAGGACTGTCTTGTAGCTGAGCTGGGTGTGAAATACTTGAAGAGCAAGGAAGATTGCTCTGAGCTCCAGGAGGTTGATATGGAGATAGGCCTCCTGTGGAGTCCAGGTACCCTGGGTAGAGAGGCCATGCAGGTAGGCTCCCCAACCCACCTGTGAAGCATCTGTTAGAGTGGCGTGGGGTGGGGGTTGCTGAAAAGAAGACCCCCACCAGAAAGTTTTTGGGTGACTGCCACCATTGGAGGGACAAAATAAGGCGATCTGAATTTGCTATTTTGTCTGACAGGCAACCTGAAGCCTGAGTCCACTGAGTGGATAAAGTCCACTGGGCTGCCCTCATATGGAGGCGAGCATAAGGAACCACATGCATGGTGGATGCCATGTGACCTAGCAACTGTAACATTTCCCGAGCAGTGAGGTGAGGTTTTAGCATTGCTTGGGAAGCTAACCGCACAATGTGAAGGCAGCAGGGCTGTGGAAGGAAGGCCCTTGTCTGTCTGGTATCCAGAAGAGCTCCTATAAACTCTAGGGATTGAGTGGGAGCAAGGTTGGACTTTGGGAAGTTTATGACAAGTCCCAAATACTGAAGGATGCGTATTGTGCGAGACAGCCATCCTGGCCTCTGGCTCTGAAGGGGCTCGAATGAGCCAGTCTAAGTAAGGGAAGACGAATATTCCCACGGTGTGGAGAAATGCTGCTAGCACAGCCATGCATTTTTGTGAACACCCTTGGTGCAGAAGCCAGGCCAAAAGGAAGAACCCTGTACTGGTAGTGCTTCCCTTGAAACAGGAATCGAAGGAACGTTCGGTGAGTTGGCTGGATGAGAACATGAGCGTACGCATCCTTGAGCTCAAGAGAACAAAGCCAATCTTGACTCTGAAGGTATGGAGTTCCTAGAGATATCATTTTGAACGTCTCTCTGAACAGGAGTTTGTTCAATTCTCTGAGGTCTAGAATGGGTCTGTGTCCTCCTGTTTTCTTTGGAATAAGGAAATAGGGGGAGTAAAGCACAGTTACTTACCTGTAACAGGTGATCTCTGGGAACAGCAGGAATTAGTCATCACATATGGGTACGTGGGTACCGACGGAGCCCGCGCGGGAAAGCTCCCCAGCTTTTCAGATTAAAAGCTTTTGGGGCCTCCCACTGCACATGCGCGCTGCCTTCCCGCCTTCCTGACCAGCTCTCCTCAGTTCGAGTTTAAAGCTGAGACAATAGAGAGAGAGAGGACAGGAAGATAGATAGATAGAGATACAACTCCTAGGGGAGGTGGGTGGGTTGTGATGACTAATTCCTGCTGTTCCCAGAGATCACCTGTTACAGGTAAGTAACTGTGCTATCTCCAGGAACAAGCAGGAATACGTCATCACATATGGGGACTCCCTAGCTAAGATGCCTGGGAGATCCCCCTCCAAGGGTAAACCATCTTCGCATGGATCTCAGGCATCCATCCAGGGAAGGTGGGCAGGAGTTGTTTAAGTATGGAACAGGTGTTTGAGGACAGCCTGACCAAACAAGGCATCCCGGCGGGAGTCCTTGTCCAAGCAGTAATGGGCTGTGAAGGTATGAACCGAGGCCCAAGTGGCTGCTCGACAGATCTGATCTATGGACACAGAGTGAAGATGAGCCATAGAAGTGGCCATGGCCCTCACATTGTGAGCTGTGACATGGCCCTCCATAGAAATGTTCTTACTCTGGTAAGGAAAAGAAATACACTGAGCGATCCAATTGGAAAGTGTACGCTTGGTGACTGGAAGTCCCAAATGAGAAGGATCAAAAGCCACGAAAAGTTGGGAAGACTTTCGATGTGGTTGAGTCCTGTTGAGGTAAAAGGCAAGAGCTCTTTTACAATCCAGAGTATGAAGGTTCCTCTCTGCACTGGATGCATGAGGAGCCGGGAAAAAGACAGGTAGATATACCTCTTGATTAAGATGAAAAGGCGAGACCACCTTGGGCATAAAGTGGGGATTCGTCCTAAGGACCACCTTATCATGATGAAACCTAGTATAAGGTGGATGAGCCACTAAAGCCTGCAGTTCACTGATGCGGCGAGCCGAAGTGACTGCAATAAGGAAAACAACCTTCCAGGAAAGAAATTTGAAGGAGGTAGAGTCCAAAGGCTCAAAAGGTGGCTTCATAAGCTGACCTAGAACTAGGTTCAAATCCCATGCTACCGGAGGAGGTCGGATGGGAGGTTTAGTTAGAGTCAGGCCTCTCATGAAACGTGAAACAAGAGGATGAGAGGAGACAGGTTGTCCATTTATAGGTTTTAAGGATGCTGCAATAGCACTCAAATGGACCCTTACTGAATTCGTCTTAAGGCCTGCATTTGAAAGATGCAGGAGATAGTCCAAGAGGGAATTCAAAGGAAGTGCTAGAGGGTCAAGACCCTGCTGAGCACACCAAATGGAAAAACGTTTCCATTTGAAAGCATAAGAACGCCTCGTGGAAGGTTTCCTAGAGGCATGAAGGATATCTGTCACAGGTTGAGAAAGATTAAAGTCTTGAAGACTTAGGCCTTCAGTAACCAAGCTCTGAGATGTAGGGATTTGGGGTTTGGGTGCCACAAAGTCCCCTCCTCCTGAGACAGGTGGTCTGGCACAGCTCCCAGGTCCAGGGAGGATCCCTGGGAGAGATGCAGAAGTAGAGGGAACCACACCTGGCGTGGCCAGCGGGGAGCTATGAGGATCATAGTCCCGTGATCCCTCTGGAGCTTGAACAGAGTCTTGGATATTAGAGGAATGGGTGGAAAGGCATAGAGGAATTCCTGACCCCAATGCAGGAGGAAGGCATCGTGGGCCTGAGCTCCCTGACACTGAGTTCTGGAACAGAACCGGGGAAGTTTGGCATTCCACGGACTTGCAAAGAGGTCTATGTCCGGGGTCCCCCATTCCTGAAAGATTCTGCGTATCTGGTCCATATGTAGGGACCATTCGTGTGGATGCAGAACTCGACTGAGTCTGTCTGCACGAGAGTTTTGAACTCCTGGAAGATACACTGCAAGAAGGTGAATTTGATGCTCTCTGGCGAAGGCCCATATTCTGAGAGCTTCGTTGCAAAGCGACAGAGAGCCTGTCCCTCCTTGTTTGTTTATATAGAACATGGCTACCTGATTGTCTGTCTGAACTAGGACAGTCAGGTTGACAAGGAGGGTATAGAAGACCTTGAGGGCAAGGTAAATTGCTCGCAGTTCCAGGAGGTTGATATGAAGGGTGGCCTCCTGTGGAGACCAAGTGCCCTGAGTGGAGAGGTTCTGAAGATGAGCTCCCCACCCTGTCTGGGAGGCATCTGTTGTGAGGGTTGCTTGGGGCAACAAAGGTTGGAGGGGGCCCCCAACAACAGATTCTTGGTGGATGTCCACCATTGGAGGGACCAAAATAGACGGCTTGAGGTGAGTATTTGGTCGGAGAGCGCTCCAGATGCTTGAGTCCACTGGGTGGCCAAGGTCCATTGAGCTGCTCTCATATGCAGACGAGCATAGGGCACCACATGTACCGTGGAGGCCATGTGGCCCAGAAGTCGCAGCATTTCCCGGGCTGTCAAATGACTGCTGGACTGAGTTGGGAGACCAAACTCAGCAGGCATTGGGCCCTGACCTGATGCAGGTAGGCCCTTGCAGTGATGGTGTCTAACTGGGCCCCTATGAACTCGAGAGACTGAGTAGGGATTAGCTGAGACTTGGGAAGGTTTACTACCAGTCCTAGATATTGCAGAAGACGCCTTGTGCGGTCCAGGGAAATTTGGGCCTGGGACTGAGAGGGAGCTCGGATGAGCCAGTCGTCCAGGTATGGGAATATGAAAATTCCCAGGCCTCTTAGAAAGGCAGCTACGACTGCCATGCATTTGGTGAACACTCTTGGAGCAGAGGCTAGACCGAAGGGGAGTACTCTGTACTGGAAATGTTTTCCCTGAAACAGAAATCGAAGGTATTTTCTGTGGGATGGGTGGATGAGTATGTGTGTATACGCATCCTTTAGATCTAGAGAACAGAGCCAATCCTGACTCTGAAGGTATGGAAGGAGAATGCCCAGAGAAAGCATTTTGAATTTCTCCTTGAAAAGAAATTTGTTCAATTCTCTCAGATCCAGAATTGGTCTGAAGCCCTCTGTCTTCTTTGGTATTAGAAAATAAGGGGAGTAGAATCCCGTCCCCTGTTGAAGAAGAGGGACCTCCTCTATTGCCCCCTGGGCAAGGAGGGAGGAGACTTCCTGACCCAAGAGGGCCAGGAGAGATGGGGGAGAATTGAACTGCCTCACCATAGTATAAGGAGGAAGGTCGGAAAAATGGAGTTTGTAACCCTCTCTGATGATAGAGAGGGTCCATTGCTCTGATGTAATTTGCTCCCATCTGGGAGCAAAGTGAGCTAACCTTCCGGGTATGGTGAGGGGCTCTGGTTGTTCTAGAGCCAGAAAAGTTAAGTTCTCTAGGGGCAAGTCAAAACCCCTGAGGGGGTGGAGCCTGCTGAGGCGTAGCAGACGCCGCAGGCTTTGACCTTGCCTGTTTAGGTTGCTGACGTTTAGCAGCAAAACGAGGCTGAGAGGATTGTTGGCCAGTATTTGTAGAAAATCTGGACTTCTTGTAATAAGGCCTCTTAAAAGACTTCTTCTTGGCAGGAGTGGAGGTAGACTTAGAAAGTCTATCTAAGGTGGCATTTTCTGCATCCATTTGAGTGGCCTTAATTTGCCACTCCTCACCAAATAAGTTCTCACCTGTACAGGGCAGATTTCGTAAGCCATCTAGGACCCAAGGTTCTAGATCAGAAGCCTGGAGCCAAGCAAGACGTCGGGCTGCTATAGCAATGCCCGAAGCCCTACCAGCACCCTCAAAGGAATCAAAAGCTGCCCTGTTGGAGAACTTTGAAATATCCAAAAGGTGTTTCACTAAGGAAATGAACTGCTCCCTCTTATCCTCAGGGATAAAGGGGGCAAAATGCCGAACTTTTAGAGCGATTTCACTGAGAAACATGCCCATGTAAAGACTATAGGAATTAATCCTGGCTATAAGCATAGTAGCCTGGAAAATTTTCCTGCCAAAAGAGTCTAGAGTCTTACATTCTCGCCCTGGAGGAGTAGAAGAGTGCCTTTTGGTACTCTCTCTTCTTCATTGCAGACTTCACCACAATAGAATGGTGAGGCAACTGGGTTTTTTGGAAACCAGGAGAAGGGGGGACACGGTACATGGTGTCCAACCTGCGAGAAGAAGGAGACAATGTTAGAGGAGCCTCCCATAAGTCCATCAAGTATTCTTGAAGGATTTCATGGATAGGCAGGGTGACTGCCTCTTTAGGAGACTTAGAGTATCCTAAAATATCCAGTTTCTTTGATCTGGGTTCCTTTTCAGAGGATGAAGCAATAGAAAGACCTTTAGCCATTTCTATGATGAAGTCCTGAAAGGACAAATCCTCTGGTGGAGACATTCTCCTGTTAGGAGAAGAAGGCTCCTCAGGAAGATCAAGGGAGAACTCATCAGAATCATCAGAGGAGTTAAAATCCTCTGAAGAAGCAGAGTATCCTCTATGTGCTTCCAACGCACGATACGCATACCGTTCGGTATCGACATCGGGCGTACCAGGTATGGGATCGGTACCGGGCAAAAGCCCGGATCCGGCATGCGGAACCGATCTGCGTTTGGAAGACGATGGCCTCGGTTCCGGTATGGAAGCCATTACCGGAACCGGACCCGGTACCGCTGGCTGCGGTACCGAGGGCATAGCAGCATTAATAAAAGCCAGAATGGCCTGCTGCATGACTTGGACAGTATTGCCCATTGACGCCACTGCTGCCTGGATGTCGGTACCGGTATGGGCCGGTACCCCAGAGCAGTACAACAGGTGATCTGTCAAGGCCGCGCCATCGATGTCAACCTGTGACCCCATGATTGCTTTGGAGGCCGGAGCCTCCCGCCGGGGTTTTTTGGCCTGGGCAGAATCCTCGAACTCAGAATTGAGAGCCTCTCGATCTTTAGAAAGAGATTTGCTTTTAGAGGATTTGCCCACTGGAGTTTTGGTTACCTGAGATCCATCCGGAGAGGAAGACCTGGATGACTGTGATGCTTCTGAAGGAAACAGCACATGGAACTTGTTGGCCCGGTTCTGCAATCCACGTTTCGACATCTGGGAGCAGGATGGGCAGTCCGGTATGGAATGGTCAGGTCCTAAACATTTAAGACACCATTCATGGGTGTCTGTAAGAGGAATGACAGCACTGCACTTGGTACACTTTTTAAAACCAGGAACTGGCTTCTCCATGAGGAGAATTTGTGTAGGCCTGAAGGCCTAACAAAGTACCAAGCTGTGCTGAAGAAAAGAAAAATATATATTTTTTTTTTTTAAAAGAAAGAAAGAGACCGGCAGTACCGGTTTCAGAATGGAGAAGGCAGGTACGCGGTCTAAAGAAAACAATAAAATTAACAATTTCTTCAGCGGTGACAGGAACACGACCTGCTGGCTCCGCGGAAAAAAAGAAACTGACGAGAGCTGGTCAGGAAGGCGGGAAGGCAGCGCGCATGTGCAGTGGGAGGCCCCAAAAGCTTTTAATCTGAAAAGCTGGGGAGCTTTCCCGTGCGGGCTCCGTCGGTACCGACGTACCCATATGTGATGACGTATTCCTGCTTGTTCCTGGAGATAACCCTGTACCCCGTTGGGGAATGGGCACCTCTTCTATTGCCCCTTGAGCAAGGAGCATAGTAACTTCTTGACCTAACCGGTCGCTGAGAGGGGTCTGAGAATTGAACTGTCTTACTATTTTAATTTCTAACCTGTAAATCTGTAAATAGTTCACAATTTAACTCTGTTATTAGCTTATTAGTTTCCTCTTCCCCATTCAGTCCAAGTTTATTTTCCTGTTACAATGTAAGCATTGATATCATTGTTCTGATGTAATGCAAATGTTATTGTTATATGCAAACCGCACTGACCTTGAATAGCGCGGTATATAAGAATGGATAAAGCACAGTTACTTACCTGTAACAGGTGATCTCTGGGAACAGCAGGAATAGTCCTCACATATGTTCATATGGGTACGTCGGTACCGACGGAGCCTGCGCGGGAAAGCTCCCCAGCTTCCCAAAAGGAAAGCTTTTGGGGCTTTCCACAGCGCATGCGCGCTGCCTTCCCGCCTTCCTGACCAACTCTCCTCAGTTCGAGTTTAAAGCTGAGACAATAGAGAGAGGAAAGGAAGAGAAAGAGATACAACTCCTAGGGGAGGTGGGTGGGTTGTGAGGACTATTCCTGCTGTTCCCAGAGATCACCTGTTACAGGTAAGTAACTGTGCTATCTCCAGGAACAAGCAGGAATGAGTCCTCACATATGGGGACTCCCTAGCTGAGATGCCTGGGAGATCCCCTCCGTAGGTATTTCATCTTCCGATGGATCTCAGGCATCCATTAAGGAAGGTGGGCAGGAGTTGTTTAAGAATGGAACAGGTGTTTGAGGACAGCCTGACCAAATAAGGCATCCCGGCGGGAGTCCTTATCCAAGCAGTAATGGGCTGTGAAGGTATGAACCGAGGCCCAGGTGGCTGCTCGACAGATCTGATCTATGGATACAGAGTGAAGATGAGCCATAGAGGTGGCCATGGCTCTCACATTGTGAGCTGTGACATGGCCCTCCAGAGAAATGTTTTTACTCTGGTAAGCAAACGAAATACACTGAGCAATCCAATTGGAAAGTGTTCGTTTTGAGACTGGAAGTCCCAAATGAGAAGGATCGAAAGCAACAAAAAGTTGGGAAGACTTTCGATGTGGCTGAGTCCTATGGAGGTAAAAGGCAAGAGCTCTTTTACAATCTAGAGTATGAAGGTTCCGCTCTGCACTGGATGCATGAGGAGCTGGAAAGAAGACAGGTAGGTATACTTCTTGATTAAGATGAAAAGGTGAAACCACTTTAGGCATAAAGTGTGGATTTGTCCTAAGGACTACCTTATCATGATGGAACCTTGTTGTATAGGGTGGATTCGCCACTAAGGCTTGCAGCTCACTGATGCGACGAGCTGAAGTGACTGCAATGAGGAAAATAACCTTCCAGGAAAGAAATTTCAAGGAGGTAGTGGCTAAGGGTTCAAAAGGTGGCTTCATAAGCTGACCAAGAACCAAGTTTAAGTCCCATGCCACCGGAGGAGGCCTAATGGGAGGTTTAGTTAAAGTTAGGCCTCTCATGAATCTTGCAATAAGAGGATGAGAGGAAATAGATTGTCCATTGAGAGGCTTGAGGGATGCTGCAATAGCACTCAAATGGATCCTTACTGAATTTGTTTTAAGGCCTGCATTGGAGAGATGCAGGAGATATTCCAATAGAGAATTGATAGGAAGAGCAAAAGGATCAAGATCCTTTTGAGCACACCAAATGGAAAATCTCTTCCATTTAAAAGCATAAGAACGCCTTGTGGAAGGTTTTCTGGAAGCATGGAGGATATCTTTCACTTGTTGAGAGACATTTAAGTCTTGAAGGTCTAGGCCTTCAGTAACCATGCTCTGAGGTGGAGGGACTTGGGGTTTGGGTGCCACAAAGTCCCCTCCTCCTGAGACAGAAGGTCTGGAGCAGCTCCCAGGTCTAGGGAGGGACCCTGGGAGAGATGCAGAAAGTAGAGGGAACCACACTTGGCGTGGCCAGCGTGGAGCTATGAGGATCATAGATCCGTGATCCCTCTGCAGTTTGAACAGAGTCTTGGGAATCAAAGGAATGGGTGGAAAGGCATATAGGAGGCCCTAACCCCAATGAAGGAGGAAGGCATCCCTGGCCTGAACCCCCTGACACGGAGTTCTGGAACAGAACCGGGGAAGTTTGGCATTCCACGGACTTGCAAAGAGGTCTATGTCCGGGGTTCCCCATTTCTGAAAGATTCTGAGTACCTGATCCATGTGCAGGGACCACTCGTGTGGAAGCAGAACTCGGCTGAGTCTGTCTGCCCAAGAGTTTTGAATTCCTGGGAGATATACTGCCAGGAGATGGATTTGATGCTCTCTGGCGAAGGCCCACAGTCTTAGAGCTTCATTGCAAAGCGACAGAGAGCCAGTCTCTCCTTGTTTGTTTACGTAGAACATGGCTACTTGATTGTCGGTATGAACAAGCACTGTCATGTTGTAGAGGAGGGTATGAAAGACCTTGAGAGCAAGAAAAATTGCTCGAAGCTCCAGAAGATTGATATGAAGGGCAGTCTCCTGCGGAGACCAAAGGCCTTGAGTGGAGAGGTCTTGAAGATGAGCTCCCCAGCCTGTCTGGGAGGCATCTGTAGTGAGGGTTGCCTGGGGTGGTAGCGGTTGGAAGGGGGACCCCAGCAACAGGTTTTGAATGGACATCCACCACTGGAGAGACCCAAAGAGACGTTTGGAGGTTTCTATTTGGTCGGAGAGAGCTCCTGATGCTTGGGTCCACTGAGTGGACAGAGTCCATTGAGCTGCTCTCATGTGCAGGCGAGCATAGGGCACCACATGAACTGTGGAGGCCATGTGGCCTAGCAATTGTAACATCTCTCGGGCAGTCAAGTGAGTTCTGGACTGAATCTGAGAGGCCAGGTGCACTAGCCGGTGGCAACGTACCTGGGGAAGATAGGCCCTTGCTGTGGTGGTATCTAACCAGGCCCCTATGAATTCTAGGGATTGAGTAGGGGTGAGTTGAGACTTTGGCAGACTGATGACAAGTCCCAGATACTGCAGAATGCAGATGGTGTGGTCCAGGGAAGTCTGAGCCTGAGACTGAGATGGAGCTCGGATGAGCCAGTCGTCTAGGTATGGGAAGACAAAGATTCCCTGAGTGCGTAGAAATGCAGCCACTACTGACATGCATTTTGTGAACACTCTTGGAGCAGAGGCTAGACCGAAGGGGAGTACTCTGTACTGGAAATGTTTTCCCTGGAACAGAAATCTAAGGAATTTTCTGTGGGATGGGTGGATGAGTATATGTGTGTACGCATCCTTTAGGTCTAGAGAACAAAGCCAGTCCTGACTCTGAAGGTAAGGAAGGAGAATACCCAGAGAGAGCATTTTGAATTTTTCCTTGCACAGGAATTTGTTTAATTCTCTCAGATCTAGGATGGGTCTGTGTCCTCCTGTTTTCTTTGGTATCAGAAAATAGGGGGAGTAGAACCCTGAGCCCTGTTGGAGGAGGGGAACCTGTTCTATTGCCCCTTGGGCAAGCAGGGTATTCACATCCTGATCCAACAGGTGTAGGAGAGATGGGGGAGAGATGAAATGTCTCACCCTGGGATAGATAGGAAGGCTGGAAAAATGCAGTTTGTATCCCTCTCTGATGATAGAGAGGGTCCACTGCTCTGATTTAATCTGTTCCCATCTGGGAGCAAAATGAGTCAGCCTTCCTGGAATGGTGAGAGGCTCTGGTTGCTGCAGAGCCAGAAAGGGTATGTTCTCTAGAAGTAAGTCAAAAACCCTGAGGGGGTTGGGACTGTTGAAGCGTAGCAGCTCCTGCAGGCTTTGTTCTGGCCTGTTTAGTCTGCTGTCGCTTAGGAACAAAGCGAACTTGAGCGGATGACTGGCCAGCATTGGAACCAAATCTAGGCTTTTTGTAGAAAGACTTCTTAAAAGACTTCTTTTTGGCAGGGAGTGAAGTAGACTTAGAGAGTCTATCCAAAGCAGCATTCTCTGCATCCATTTGAACGGCTTTGACTTGCCACTCTTTGCCAAAGATTTTCACCTGTACAAGGTAAATTGCCTAGGCCATCTTGCACCCAGGATTCCAGGTCAGAGGCCTGGAGCCAAGCAATTCGACGAGCAGCTATGGCTATGCCAGATGCTCTACTAGCACCCTCAAAAGAGTCAAAGGCAGCCCTATTGGAGAACTTTGACACATCTTGGATATGCTTTAACAGAAGCAGGAACTCCTCTTTTCTATCCTCTGGAATAAAGGGGAGAAAATCTTGTACTTTAAGAGCAAGCTCCTTTAGAAACATGCCCATATAGAGGCTGTAGGAGTTGATTCTGGCAATAAGCATACTAGCCTGAAAGATTTTCCTGCCAAAAGCATCCAAAGTTCTACATTCTCTTCCTGGAAGGGTAGAAGAGTGCCTTTTGGTACTCTTAATCTTTTTCATAGCAGACTTCACCACAATAGAATGGTGAGGAAGCTGGGTTTTTTGAAAACCAGGAGAAGGAGGGACCCGATACATGGTATCCAACCGACGAGAATGTGGAGATAGTGTAAGAGGAGCCTCCCATAAATCCATCATATGTTCTTGGAGAATATTATGAATGGGTAAGGTGACTGCCTCTTTGGGAACCTTAGAGTATCCTAAAATGTCTAATTTTTGAGCTCTAGGTTCCTTTTCAGAGGATACTGTAATGGAAAGTCCCTTGGCAACTTCCAAGATGAAGTCCTGAAAGGACAAGTCCTCTGGAGGAGACATTCTTCTCTTTGGGGAAGAAGGCTCCTCAGGAAGAATAAGGGATGCTTCATCAGAATCATCTGAGGTATTGGCATCCTCAGAAGACTCGAAGTATCGCCTACTTGCTTCCAGAGATTGATACGGGTACCGACCGGTATCGACCTCGGGCGTACCGGGAGCCGGGTCGGTACCGAGAATATCGCGGGAAGCAAAAAACCGGTACCGGCCTTCTACTGGAAGTAGATGCTCTGGGTACCGGTATCGGTTGTGGTACCGGAACCGGGGTCTGAACAGACGGTTGCGGTACCGAGGGCGTCGCAGCATTAATAAAAGCCATTATGGCCTGCTGCATGGATTGTACCGTAGTACCCATTGACGCCACAACTGCCTGGATGTCGGTACCGGTTTGAGCCGGTACCCCAGAGCAGTCTAACAGGTGATCGGTCGAGGCCGTGCCATCGATGTCAACCTGTAACCCCAAAGGAGGAGCTTTGGAAGCCGGAGCTTCCCGCCGGGGTTGTTTGGCTGGGGCAGGGTCTTCAGGGTCGAACCCAAGGGCCTCTCTCTGCTTTGAGGGAGATTTGCCCCTTGAAGACTTGCCCGAGGAATGTTTGGTTACCTGAGATCCATCCGGAGATGAAGACCTGGATGATGCTGATGCTGGATTATCTGTGGAAAACAGCACATGAAATTTAGCTGCTCGGTTCTGTAAGCCCCGTTTGGACATTAGAGAGCAGGATGGACAATTCGGAACCGAATGGTCAGGGCCCAAACATTTAAGACACCACTCATGGGTGCCTGTGACTGAAATAGTACCAGAGCACTTGGTGCATTTTTTAAAACCAGAAGATGGTTTCTCCATGAGGGAGAATTTGTAAAGGCCAGTAGGCCTTACAAAAAGAAATACACCAAGTGTGGAAAAAGAAAAAAAAAAAATATATATTTTTTTTTTAAAGAAACAAAGAAGTAAAGACCAGCGGTACCGGTTCGGAATCGGGGAAGGCAGATACGCGGTCAGAACAACTTTTAAAACAAGAAATTCTTCAGCGGTGACAGGAACACGACCTGCTGGCTCCGCGGAAAAAGAAGAACTGAGGAGAGTTGGTCAGGAAGGCGGGAAGGCAGCGCGCATGCGCTGTGGGAAGCCCCAAAAGCTTTCCTTTTGGGAAGCTGGGGAGTTTTCCCGCGCAGGCTCCGTCGGTACCGACGTACCTATATGAACATATGTGAGGACTCATTCCTGCTTGTTCCTGGAGATATAAATAAATAAATATTGTAGGAGGGGGCATGCTGAGGAAATGAAGCTTGAACCCCTCTCTTACAATAGACAGAGTCCAATTTTCTGCTGTTATCTGACCCCATTGGGGGCAAAATGACAAACTTCCTAGAATGGTGAAGGGTTCCCGGTCGTTTAGGGCCAGGAAGACAAAGTTCTCTAGAGAGGAGTCAAAGCCCCTGTGGAGGCTGAATCTGCTGAGGCGGATGAGGCTTAGCTGCTTTTGGCTTCCTTTGTTGCCTAGGTTGTTGCTGCTGTTCCTTTTGGGCAGACTGACCTGAACGATGTCCCAGCTGGGTATAGGCAGGATAAAGCACAGTTACTTACCTGTAACAGGTGATCTCTGGGAACAGCAGGAATTAGTCATCACATATGGGTACGTCGGTACCGACGGAGCCCGCGCGGGAAAGCTCCACAGCTTTTCAGATGAAAAGCTTTTGGGGCCTCCCACTGCACATGCGCGCTGCCTTCCCGCCTTCCTGACCAGCACTCCTCAGTTCGAGTTTAAAGCTGAGACAATAGAGAGAGAGGACAGGAAGATAGAGGAATAGAGAGACAACTCCTAGGGGAGGTGGGTGGGTTGTGATGACTAATTCCTGCTGTTCCCAGAGATCACCTGTTACAGGTAAGTAACTGTGCTATCTCCAGGAACAAGCAGGAATAAGTCATCACATATGGGGACTCCCTAGCTGAGATGCCTGGGAGATCCCCCTCCAAGGGTAACCATCTTCGTATGGATCTCAGGCATCCATTCTGGGAAGGTGGGCAGGAGTTGTTTAAGTATGGAACAGGTGTTTGAAGACAGCCTGACCAAACAAGGCATCCCGGCGGGAGTCCTTTTCCAAGCAGTAATGGGCTGTGAAGGTATGAACCGAGCCCAAGTGGCTGCTCGACAGATCTGATCTATGGATACAGAGTGAAGATGAGCCATAGAAGTGGCCATGGCTCTCACATTGTGAGCTGTGACATGGCCTTCCAGAGAAATGTTCTTACTCTGGTAAGCAAAGGAAATACACTGAGCAATCCAGTTGGAAAGTGTGCGTTTGGTGACTGGAAGTCCCAAATGAGAAGGATCAAAAGCCACGAAAAGCTGAGAAGACTTTCGATGTGGCTGAGTTCTATTGAGGTAAAAGGCGAGAGCCCTTTTACAGTCAAGAGTATGAAGGTTCCTCTCTGCACTGGATGCATGAGGAGCCGGAAAAAAGACAGGTAGATATACCTCTTGATTAAGATGAAAAGGCGAGACCACTTTAGGCATAAAGTGGGGATTCGTCCTAAGGACCACCTTATCATGATGAAATCTGGTATAAGGTGGATTTGCCACCAAAGCCTGCAGTTCACTGATGCGGCGAGCCGAAGTGACTGCAATAAGGAAAAGGACCTTCCAGGAAAGAAATTTCAGGGAGGTAGATACCAACGGTTCAAAAGGTGGCTTCATAAGTTGACCCAGAACTAAATTCAAGTCCCATGCTACCGGAGGAGGCCGGATGGGAGGTTTAGTGAGGGTTAGGCCTCTCATGAATCTTGCAATAAGAGGATGAGAGGAAACAGATTGTCCATTTATAGGTTTTAAGGATGCTGTAATAGCACTTAAATGGACTCATACTGAATTCGTCTTGAGGCCTGCATTGGAAAGATGCAGGAGATAGTCTAGTAGAGAATTCAAAGGAAGTGCCAGAGGGTCAAGACCCTGTTGAGCACACCAAATGGAAAAACGTTTCCATTTGAAAGCATAGGAACGCCTGGTAGAGGGTTTCCTAGAGGCATAAAGGATATCTTTCACTGGTTGAGAAAGATTAAACTCTTGAAGGCTTAAGCCTTCAGTAACCAAGCTCGGAGATGTAGGGACTTGGGGTTTGGATGCCACAAAGTCCCCTGCTCCTGAGACAGAAGGTCTGGTGCAGCTCCCAGGTCCAGGGAGGAGCCCTGGGGAGAGCTGTAGAAGGAGAGGGAACCACACTTGGCGTGGCCAGCGTGGAGCAATGAGGATCATGGATCCGTGATCCCTCTGAAGTTTGAACAGAGTCTTGGGAATCAAAGGAATGGGTGGAAAAGCGTACAGGAATTCCTGACCCCAATGCAGGAGAAAGGCATCGTTGGCCTGAGCTCCCTGACACGGAGTCCTGGAACAGAACCGGGGAAGGAAGTTTGGCATTCCACGGACTTGCAAAGAGGTCTATGTCCGGGGTCCCCCATTCCTGAAAGATTCTGCGTATCTGGTCCATATGTAGGGACCATTTGTGTGGGAGCAGAACTCGACTGAGTCTGTCTGCCCGAGAGTTTTGAACTCCTGGAAGATATACTGCCAGAAGATGAATTTGGTGCTCTCTGGCGAAGGCCCATAATCTGAGAGCTTCGTTGCAAAGCGACAGAGAGCCCGTCCCTCCTTGTTTGTTGACATAAAACATGGCCACCTGATTGTCTGTCTGAACTAGGACAGTCAGGTTGGCAAGGAGGGTATGGAAGACTGAGGGCAAGGAAGATTGCTCGCAGTTCCAGAAGGTTGATATGAAGGGTGGTCTCTTGGGGAGACCAGATTCCCTGAGTGGAGAGATGTTGAAGATGAGCTCCCCACCCTGTTTGGGAGGCATCTGTTGTGAGGGTTGCTTGGGGCAACGAAGGTTGGAAGGGGGTCCCCAACAACAGATTTTTGGAGGATGTCCACCACTGGAGAGACCAAAACAGACGTTTTGAGGTGAGTACCTGGTCTGACAGCAGTCCCGATGCTTGAGACCACTGGGTGGCCAATGTCCATTGAGCTGCTCTCATATGGAGACGAGCATAGGGCACCACATGAACCGTGGAGGCCATGTGGCCCAGAAGTTGCAGCATTTCTCTGGCTGACAAGTGACTTCTGGACTGAGCCTGGGAGGCCAAGCTTATTAGCCGTTGGCCTCGGACCAGAGGGAGGTAGGCCCTTGCAGTGGTGGAGTCCAATTGGGCCCCTATGAATTCCAGGGACTGAGTAGGGATGAGTTGGGACTTGGGAATGTTTACCACAAGTCCCAGATATTGAAGAATACGCCTTGTGCGGTCCAGAGAAATCTGGGCTTCTGACTGAGATGGAGCTCGGATGAGCCAGTCATCCAGATATGGGAAGACAAAGATTCCCATGCCTCTGAGAAATGCGGCTATGACTGCCATGCATTTTGTGAAGACTCTTGGAGCAGAGGCCAGACCGAAGGGTAGTACTCTGTACTGGAAATGTTTTCCCTGGAACAGAAATCTTAGATATTTTCTGTGGGATGGATGGATGAGTGTACGCATCCTTGAGATCTAGAGAACAAAGCCAATCCTGACTCTGAAGGTATGGAAGGAGAAGGCCCAGAGAGAGCATTTTGAATTTCTCCTTGAATAGAAACCTGTTCAATTCTCTCAGATCTAGAATAGGTCTGAAGCCCCCTGTCTTCTTTGTTATGAGAAAATAAGGGGAGTAGAAACCTAACCCCTGTTGTGGAGGAGGAACCTCCTCTATTGCCCCTTGGGCAAGAAGAGAAGAGACTTCCTGACCCAACAGGGTCAGAAGAGTGGGGGGAGAACTGAATTGCCTCACCATGGTATGGGGAGGAAGGCTTGAGAAATGAAGTTTGTAGCCCTCTCGGATAATAGAGAGGGTCCATTGCTCTGATGTGATTTGTTCCCATCTGGGAGCAAAATGAGCTAGCCTTCCAGGAATGGTGAGGGGCTCTGGTTGTTCTAGAGCCAGAAACGGCAAGTTCTCTAGAGGGAAGTCAAAACCCCTGAGGGGGTTGAGCCTGCTGGGGTGTGTAGCAGACACTGCAGGCTTTGACTTTACCTGCTTAGATTGTTGACGCTTAGCCGCAAGGCGAGGCTGAGCAGATTGCTGGCCAGTATTTGTGGGAAATCTGGTCTTTTTATAGTAAGGCCTTTTAAAAAGGCTTCTTTTTGGTAGGGGTAGAAGTAGACTTGGAAAGTCTATCTAGAGTGGCATTTTCTGCATCCATTTGAGCAGCTTTAATCTGCCAGTCTTCCCCAAATAAGTTCTCACCGGTACAGGGCAGATTCCTGAGGCCATCTACAACCCAGGGTTCTAGGTTAGAAGCCTGGAGCCAAGCGAGACGTCGGGCTGCAATAGCAATTCCCGAAGCTCTGCCTGCAACTTCAAAGGAATCAAAGGCTGCCCTGTTGGAGAACTTGGAGACCTCTGAAAGTTGTGTCACCATAGAAAAGAAGTCCGCCCTTTGATCATCAGGAATAAAGGGGGCAAAATTCTGTATTTTTAGGGCAAGTTGCCCAAGATACATGCCCATATAAAGGCTATAAGAGTTGATCCTGGCTATAAGCATACTAGCCTGGAACATCTTTCTTCCAAAAGAGTCTAGGTTCTTACATTCTCGCCCTGGAGGGGTAGAAGAATGCCTTTTAGGACTCTTTATTTTCTTCATGGCAGACTTCACCACAATGGAGTGGTGAGGCAGCTGAGTTTTCTGGAACCCAGGCGAAGGAGGGACCCGATACATGTATTCAAACCTGCGGGAATGGGGAGACAGTGTTAAAGGAGTCTCCCACAAATCCATCAAGTGTTCTTGAAGGATTTCATGGACAGGCAGAGTGACTGCCTCTTTAGGAGCTTTTGAGTATCCTAAAATGTCCAATTTTTTTGATCTGGGTTCTCTTTCAGAAGATGTAGCAATAGAAAGTGCTTTAGCTACATCAACAATGAAATCCTGAAAGGATAAATCCTCTGGAGGAGACATCCTCCTCTTGGGAGAAGAGGGCTCCTCAGGAAGAGTAAGCTCAGCAGAGTCATCAGAGGAATTGAATTCATCAGAAGAATCTGAGTCTTCCCTCTGTACTGCCAATGTACGATACGCATACCGATCGGTTATCGACATCGGGCGTATCGGGCATGGGATCGGTACCGGGCGGGAAGCCGGAATCCGGCATGCGGAACCGATCGACATTTAGAAGTCGATGGTCTCGGTTCCGGTGTGGATACCGGAATCGGGGTCAGGTACCGATGAAATCGGTTACCGAGGGCGTCGCAGCCTTAATGAATGCCAGAACGGCTTGCTGCATGGTCTGGACAGTACTGCCCATAGACGCCACTACTGCCTGGATGTCGGTACCGGTATGGGCCGGTACCCCAGAGCAGTCCAACAGGTGATCTGTCGAGGCCGTGCCATCGATGTCAACCTGTGACCCCATGATTGCTTTGGAGGCCGGAACCTCCCGTCGGGGTTTTTTGGCCTGGGCAGAATCCTCGAACTCAGAATTTGAGAGCCTCTCGATCTTTAGAAAGAGATTTGCTTTTAGAGGATTTGCCCACAGAACTTTTGGTTACCTGAGATCCATCTGGAGAGGAAGACCTGGATGACTGTGATGCTTCTGAAGGAAAACAGCACATGGAGCTTGTTAGCCCGGTTCTGCAAACCGCGTTTAGACATCTGGGTGAAGGATGGGCAGTCCGGTATGGAGTGTTCAGGTCCCCAAACATTTGAGACACCATTCATGGGTGGTCTGTGACAGAAATGACAGCACTGCATTTGGTACATTTTTTAAAACCAGGGACTGGCTTCTCCATGAGGAGAATTTGTGTAGGCCTTAAGGCCTAACAACGGGTACCAAGCTGTGCTGAAGAAAATAAAAAAGTCTTTTTTTTTTTTTTTTTATATAGAAAGAAAGAAAGACCGGCGATACCGGTTTCGGTATGGGGAAGGCAGGTACGCGGTCTAAAGAAACAAACAAAAGTAACAAATTCTTCAGCGGTGACAGGAACACGACCTGCTGGCTCCGCGGAAAAAGAAGAACTGAGGAGAGTTGGTCAGGAAGGCGGGGAAGGCAGCGCGCATGTGCAGTGGGAGGCCCCAAAAGCTTTTCATCTGAAAAGCTGGGGAGCTTTCCCGCGCAGGCTCCGTCGGTACCGACGTACCCATATGTGATGACTTATTCCTGCTTGTTCCTGGAGATAACTTTTTCTTCTTGCTGAAGAATGGTTTCTTAGAGGATCTTTTCCTTGCAGGATCAGCTGTAGATTTTGACAATCTATCCAAAGTGATATTGTGAGCTCCAGTATCCTACTGACAAAGCAGACTTAACGGAGAGACAATTAAGCAAATAACTTACAACTATAACAAACTTGAACTTCAACCATAACCCCTCCCACCTCCCCGGGAAGGGACATCCCCCCCCCTAAGGGGAGGAGCCTTACCTGAAAGAGCAGATGCCCTTCTTAAATCTGCCATCAGAGCACCTTGCCAGTCTCTCACGCTCCGCTACCATTGCAACCTCCACTGTGACCCATTCGAGCTTCGGGCCAGAGGACAGCTTGTACACTTCAAAAACACTGGGCGGGATCAGGGACTGGAGTCCTTCAGGAACACTAATTAGCAGGTAAGGTCTAATTACTTTTTCCTTAGCGTCCCTCCAGTCCAGTCCCTTTCCTCTGGGATGCAACAGAGCAGTTCAACTATGGGAGGGGCCTGCAAGACCGGACCGAAGCACCGCTTTTCCAAACCCCACATCTCTTGCTGCCTGAACATCCAACAGATAGTTCTTCGCGAAAGTATGTAGGGAAGACCAAGTCGCCGCTCGACAGATGTCCAGCGGCGTAACCAAACTAAATTCCGCCCACGAGGCAGCTTGCACTAACATGGAATGAGTCCAGAACCCCGCTGGAATCTGTCTCCCCCTCAGAATGTATGCAGAGGAAATGGCCTCCTTGATCCACCTGGAAACAGAAGCCTTGGCCGCCACTTCCCCTCTACGTGGACCTCCAAACAAAAACAAACAACCGTTCCGACTTGCGGAACGGCTCTGTGTGTCTCAGATAACGCTTCAGAACCCTTCGTAATCGAGAAGATGCAACCTTGTCTCCACCTCCCCCCTGGCCATACTTGGCAAAGGAAGGGAGAGAAACCGACTGGTTCATGTGAAACGGAGAAACCACCTTGGGCAAAAAGGAAGGTACCATCCGCAAGACAACCTTGTCCTTGAAGAAAGACAGGAAGGGTGGTCGGCACGACAGCACCTGCAACTCCGAAACCCGCCTAACCGAACAGATAGCAACCAAAAAGACAGCTTTGAGAGTCAAGTCCTTTAATGAGGCACATCCCAGCGGTTTGTATGGCTCTCCAACCAGAGTATCCAAAACCAGATTGAGATCCGAGGGAGGAACCGCTGACCTCTGCTGAGGCCGCAAGTGCCACACCGCCCTCAGGAAGCGACTTACGTGGGGTGCTTGCCCAAAGTTTACCTTGAACCCTGCCCCTGTAACAAGAGATAGCCACCAACTGCAACCGCAAACCTGCCTGCAAAAAATCCAATACCTCTGGGACTTATACCGCCAAAGGCGTCTTCTGCTGGCCCTCACACCAGCTCTCAAAAATGCACCAGACCCTCACATATGCAAGGGAGGTCGAATGCTTGCAGGCTTTCAGCAACATCGAGATCACTGCCCCGGAATATCCTCTATTCCGCAGGCTTCGATTTTTCAATAGCCAGGCCGTAAGCGAGAACCGATCCATCTGCGGCATCCGCAGAGGACCCTGCCTCAGAAAATCATCTCTCGCCGGAAGGCGCCATGGTCGATCGGCCACACGCCACATGAGATCGGGGTACCACGGCCACCGAGGCCAAGTCCAGGGCTATCAGGACTCCTCACCCCTGGTGAGCCTCTATACGCTGGAGGACCCTGCCTATGAGCGCCCAAGGAGGGGAACACATACAGGAGCCCCTCCGTGGGCCATTTCTGCACTAGGGCACCTAGGCCCTCCAACATTCTTTACTTCCTTCTGCTGAAGAACTGGCTCGCCTTGGCCATCTCCCAGCGCGCCATCAAATCAATGATCGGAAACGTCCCAACGGCGCTGTATCTGCTCAAAGACATCTGACAGAGCTCCCTTCGCCGTGATCCACCTTGTGCCTGCTTAAAACGTCCGCTGTGCCGTTGTCCAACCCAGGCTACATGCTATGCCGAAAGAGCCTCGAGATGCGCTTCAGCCCACACCATCAGGTGCTCCGCTTCTTCCTCCAGGAGAGGACTGCTCTGGCCGCCCTGATGGCTGATGTATGCTACTGTTGTCACATTGTCCGGCGAGCACCCAGACTGCCCTCCGGTGGACCAAATGCACGAACACCCTGAGAGCTAGAGGCACTGCTTCACAACTCTAATCTGTTGATGGAACACTGAGCCTCCTGGGCATTCAAGAGGCCATGAGCAAAGTGCCCCTCGCAGTGAGCGCCCCCCCCCCCCCCAACCGGAGAGGCTGTCATCCATTGTCACCTGCACCTACTGTGGGGGCTTGAGAGGCATGCCTCTCTCTAGATTTCCTGGGCAGAGCCAACACTGTAAGGCTCTCCTGGTCTCTGGGGAACAGGGCAGTACCACCGACAGGGACTGCCGCTGAGGGACCAACGACAGAGCAGCGAGCGCTGGAGCGGCCGCATGTGAGCCCTGGCCCACGGCACTAACTCGATCGCCACCGCCATGGTCCCAAGCCGAAGGTGCCTTCATGGCCACAAACTTGCGCACTAAACGACTGAGCTCCTGCCCCCGCTGCACTGGCAACACCACCCTGCCTATGCGGAATCTGGCACCCAGATACTCTATCTCCTGAGCGAGGACCAATCTGCTCTTCGCCAGATTGATCACCCAACCCAGACTTCTCAGAAGTCCGGCCAACCTGGCCGTTGCTCTCACACTCTCCTCCTTGGACTTGGCCCAGATCAACCAATCGTCGAGGTACGGGTGGACCAGAATCCCTTCCTTGCAGAACGCCGCAGCCACTACCACCCTTACCTTGGTAAAGGTGCGCGGAGCCGTGGCCAGGACCAACGGCAATGCCTGACAATGAAAATACCCTCTTGGCACCGCAAACCACAGGAACTGCTGATGCGACTCTCGGACGGGAATATGCAATATGCCTCCGCAAGATCGAGACGCGTCAGAAACTCTCCTTGACTATTACGGACTTCAGGGTTTCCACGTGAAAATGAGGAACCCGAAGACAACAATGACCCATTTCAGGTCTAGAATTGGCCGAAAGGAACCCTCCTTTTTTGGGACCACAAAATAGACTGAGTATCGACCGTAACCGCATTGGTCTTTGGGCACTGGTACGACTGCCCTTAATGCCAACAGCCTTGATAGCATCTCCTCTACCACCCCGAACTTGGCCCGCGATCAGCAAGGAGACTGCACAAATGAAAGAAGGACCGGCCTTGCAAACTCTAGGGCATAACCTTCCCGCACCACCTCCAAGACCCATTGGTCGGAAGTGACCCAGGCCCAAGCGTAGAAGAACTGCCATAGACATGCCCCCACAGGCAGAACTCCCACCTGGGCCCCCGTTGTCTCACTGAGGTTTCCTAGGGCCAGAAGCGGAAGAAGAGGCCCTAAAAACCGCTTCCCACTCCTCGAAACCCACAGAACCCCTTTGTCTCCGAGAGGGAAAGCGACCCCTCTGAAAAGGTACTGACCATGACGTTCAAAACGTCCAGGCCTCCTTCAGCTGTGCCCGCCCGAGAGTGGAGGTACGCACTTGCTTTGTACTATCCTCCGGGAGCCTGCCTCCCTTCGACCTTGCCCATCTCCTTTATCAACTTGTCCAGGTCCTTGCACCGAACAGGAGGCCTGAGGCGGGCCTTTGAAGAACCATCCGCCACCCAGTTAATGGAGCCAAAGATAACAGTGAGCCGCCACACCTCCCGAAGCCATGTTCTTTGATAAACTCCTGCTGAGGTCATACTGGCTATCTGCCAGATAAGCTGCTCCGGACTCCATTCTGGCTGCCGTCTCCAG